>OY730197.1:81940834-82669764 GCA_963422505.1 Pseudognaphalium luteoalbum
ACCATGCATTCTCCCATTTCCATTCAAACACTTCAACTAGTTTTCTCTCTATTCCCTCTCTCTCAATTTCCAGAAAAACTCAGCCCCTTTATCCACCCTCAAACCACCACAAGTCCACCATAAACCACCATAGCAACACCACCATCAAAGTCACTATTTTGCAAAGAAAATTAGCTCAACAACTACTCTTTCTCTCCATCTCATCTCCATCAAAATCTTTGTAAGGAAACTCTTTCTTACTCTCATATTACTGATTTACATGTTATAAAGCTCATCTAACAAGATTATGTCCAAATATAAGCTTAAAATACGTTTTTATGAATTATATACAAAGAGTACACAATCTGTCCAGAAAATCACAGCTCACTAAAAATGTCATATCTTGAGTTCTAGGAAGAGTTAGAAGATGATTTTTTTTTTAAAATTTGCGTATTGAAAAGATCTACAACTTTCGTGTTTTATACTTTTTCCAGAAACGTACAAGTTTTTCTATATTGGTCGATTTGTGGGACTGGTCTGGGTGAAATCAGAATCTGGGCTATGCATGGCCATTTATATTGTTTCTATATGAAGATGGGACTTAAAACTCTTAGGAAACATATGTTAGAGACTAGATACATAGAAGATCAGTTGGTAAAATTGGTGAGACTTGGTTTGGACCAGAAATATGTTAGACACATGGTGAAACAAACCGACAAAAGTCGAAAAGGTGAAATCTTGAATATTTGGGACTTTTATAAGAACCGACACTCTTGGTGATTTTGGACACGAACCGACAATATATTTAGACTCTATAAACTGATATTTGGGTTGGGTAAAAGTTTCGGGTCAAACCGAGAAGTTTGACCAAGTCAACAAAAGTGGCTCGATTTCAAAAAACTTACTATATTTGGAAAATGATAACAAAAATGGGTTTGGGTGACTTAGTTAGTAACTTGGACCAAAAACTAATTTTGGAAAGTTTCCCGAATGAAAAACCGACACTTAGAGCACTTGGATTAAAAATCAAAATCTGATCAGGCACAAGTGCCGCCCTACCAGCGACACTTACCCAAGTGACGCCTATAGCGTCACTTACCCTTAGTGCCGCCTGAACCAAGTGTCGCCTATAGCGTCACTACCCCAAGTGACGCTGCCACTTTAAAAATCACATTTAACGTCACTTGACCTAGTGCCGCTAACCAATCGAGTGTCGCCTATAGCGACACTTACTTGAGTGACGCCCCTAAGTGACGCACAGAGTGACGCCCTAAGTGACGCCTAAAACAGAAACTTTAAAACTAGATTTCACACTAAGTGTTGAACTTTATGTAACATCTAAACTTATACGATATAACTCAGTAACACATAAAATATGCTTTGTAAACACACGATACAACATCATAATGATAATGTCCACGAATTATTATTACAATCTTTCACCAACGGGTCGTACGCGTTTTCGATAAACGAACTTGAACAACTTATTTGGACATACTAGTTGATGAACTAGCTTTAGGTGGACATAAAACCTCCACCTACCCGATTGGCTTAAGTGGACATTAACCCCCACTTATACAATCGCTATAGATGGTCTTTTGAGACATCTACTTATACAACCTCATACGTTTAGGGCGTTAGGAGGTTGCGCACGGGAACGAGAACACCCACTACTTGCTAATATTTGATATTGCTTGCTACCTGCTCAACTCTGGTGAGTTTCATAGCCCCTTTTTACTGTTTTTCACTGGGGTGAGAATACATACAACTGTTTTATAAACTGCTTTATGATCACAAGTACTGGAAATAACTTTTTGTACGGATTGCATGAGACCTGAATAATCCACTAAAGTCCTATACTTATCATAGTCATTAAAATTTGTGCGTGAGTATTATTGGGTGGTACCATCAGGGTTTGACAAACCTCGTCCAGGCTAGTCGCGCTAGCCAACCCACGGGCGTAGTATTACTTGTGATTTAGAAGTGTATCGGATTAGTACACTTACCGGAGGCAAACAACGTTAAGCTTGACTATGAGACTCATGCAAATGGTATACTTATATTGCTGTATGCAATACTTTTACTTGTCGTTGGATAACGATACTCTTACTTATCATTGACGAATGATGCAAAACTTGTGAAATCTTGTGGATCATTTTAGCAACTGATTACTTAACAAACCTATGAACTCACCAACTTTATGTTGATCTTTTAGTATGTATTTCTCAGGTAACCCGCCGCAGTGAAAGCTTAGCTCGAGTCGCATTGTTTTCAAAACATCAAGAGATTAGATTGCATGTAGCTGTATTTTGTAAATTCAGTAATGTATTAGAAATCTCTAAAAAGTTTATGCGAACTCCAAATTTATTGTGTAAACATTTGAATTATGGTAATGTAATATTTTCAAACGTCTCATATAGAGGTCGTTTGCTTTAATCCTTGTGTTATGATTATTGATTTGGTCGGCGCCCCCGTGACACCTCTCACTTCCGCTGCCACGTGTATTGGGGGTGCGACAGATTTGCTCGAACAACTAAATCTGCGAACTGAGCTGCGTCTCAGTCCGCAGATCGTGCTGCGAACCCAGACTCACGAACTGACTTGCGAACTGAGCTGGCTTGCGAGCCAAACTGAGATGCGAACTGACTTTGCGAATTGAACTTGCGATGTTGACATGTTGACTGCGAACCGAACTTTGACTTGCGAAGCCAAACATGCGAACCGAATTTACTCTGCGAGCCCAACTTGGTTCGCAGCCCACCTTGCCATGCGAACCGAACTTAGTTCGCATCACGAACTCAGTTCGCACCTTAATCTCATTCCGCAGCTAACCTTGGTCAATTTTCCCGAATTTAATTTCAAGATACGATTTTCACCAAAGCAATATAGTAGAAATAAAAAAAATTCAAGCTCGACCCCAGCCAGGGGCTCTGCCCCTTGGACCCAGCCAGGGTTTGCCACCCCTTGGACCCCGCTACCAGGGGCGCTGCCCCCGGACCCCCGTACACAATCTCATACTTTATAAAAATACAGTCAAACAAACACAATTATACTTTCGAAATTAGGATTTCAAACCATCACCAACGAGTCGTATACATTTACACAACTACGAAATACAAACATACATATTTAACAAACGCTTTAGACATAATTTGGTTGAACGAACACTAGCATGGATGGTTGACTTAGACATCCACATACTTATTAAATCTCATACGTTTAGGACGTTAGGAGGTTTCGGACTAGACTTGGGCTTTAGGCTTGCTAGCACTCGCACTTTACTTAGCTCAACAGGTGAGTTCACAGCCCCTACTTTTACTGCTTTATTACTTTTGAACAGGGGTGGAAAACATAATCACGAGCTTTCATACTGATGGCACCCGAAAGCGTCGGTGTCGTTGATGGTAACTAATCGGGTGCCAACAGGCGTTTTAAAAATTATAATTAGCGGGGCTTAAATTATATGTACTACCTACTCTGGTTAGTAAGCGGTAAGTATAACCTAAGATCGTTCTATGAATCCAAACGTGTGGGCAATTCAAGTTGGCACTTTCGGTAGGGAAGTATCTAGGATGGAACAAAGTAGGTAGGTTTGGGGGTTTAAACTAAAGACGAGTAATTAAAATGCAGGAAATTAAAATACAGGAAAGCAGATAAAGATAAATATGTGATTGTTGAGATTTCGATAATTAATATTTCGGGATGACAGAATAAATAGGGATGATACTAATGTGGCAACCAAACTACTAGGTGTAAACTCTACAACCCTACCAACTCGATTTCCCATTGAAATGTCAGTAGGAACTAGGTTATCATGATTCTGATCGGAGTAATACGCAAACTTCCAATACATATCTAGTTGAAAGGTAAGCAACCTATTTTGGTTTTAAACCGAGGTTCATGAATCAGTAGCGTATCGTCTCATAGGTCCGGCCGTTCTTAACTCCTAAGATAGTTTACTGTTCTATTAGTATACCAATTAATAACTTTGTATGTTTAGACCGCCGATTTTATAAGATTTGGTATTTTAAAGATTCTAGGTCATTACGACTTTGATCTTATTCCGAAATACTGTTATCATTCATTTAAGCTCTAGTTACTTCGACTTATGATTCAAATCTCTCCTTTTCAAACAGTTATACATCCCCGGATTATTCGCAGTTTGTTGAAACGTGTTTCATATGCGGACCATGCCTTTCAATGATAGACAATGTACTTTACGTAGTAGTTCCACAATTTCTCACATCAACATGCGGTCGAGAGTAATTGACAGTGAAAGTGACACTCTATCTATATAAATGTAAAGCATTGCAGAAATGTAAACCTAATATATACAACGAGTGGTTTCAATGTATCTTACTTATTGCATGTCATGGGCACAAATAACTACTTACCATAATTAAGGTTGATCAGGTCCTAATTACTAGGTTGTAGTCACGTGGATAACCAGAAAGGGTAATCCATAAATTAAACTTGAATTCATAAAGTCTTGACGCTACAAGTGTTACTAATTCCTATTTTATCTGAACGTATTTCACGAACATCATTTTATAGTGTTTTGACTTTCGTAGGATATACCAGTTAGTTGTGAAATTGTATTACCCCTTCGGGATTCCAACTATTAAACCAGAGCTGATTCCAGAGATATAACTACCTTCGGTCGTTTATCGACTTCCATACATTTGTACTCCGCCTTAAAGCGTTTCCAGTACTATATCAGATAAACAGTCGAATAGGGGCCGTCATATCTCTTTATGATTGTCATGCATTAATTATATAATGTCATCCTTACTTATAATTATCTACATCATCAACAACCACAATAATAAACTACTCGCAATTCATGACAATAAATATATCACATACCAAGCAGTAACACATATTTAAAATATGAAATAAAACAAGTATGATAAAGGTTTAGATATCACCCGGAAATAAATGCGTAGCAGCGTATTATTATGATTGAAAACTCGTTTACACGTACAAAGATGAATCTTCAAACCTCCTAACGTTCGTTCTAGCCTCTATACTAATCCGAAGATTAATTACAATAATCCTAGACTATAAGAGAATTTCTAGAATGAGAAAGTGGAAATGGAAAAGGAGTATGTGAGTGTATTAGAATGTAGGAGTGTATTTTTGAGTATGTGTTTAAATGAGACTTAGGGGCTGCTATTTATAGGGAAAATATGGCTCACATTAGCATCCCTAGGCTCACATTAGAAAAAGAGTGAAAGGTGGTGCACCGGGTACGAAAAAGTAGCAAAAGGTGGTGCACCGGGTACACGCAAGGACGGAAAAGCGCAAAAGAGATGAGGGTAGGGGGCGGCGCCGCCTGGCTGCTGGCCGGCGGCGGCTGGCTGCCGCCCATCCCGGTCCGTTATCTTTCGTTGCGTTGCTTAATTCACGCGTATCTTCTTCGTTATGCATCCGTTTGCGTTGATTCTTTTTGCGTTGGATTCGTAATTCAAAAATGAGACTTTGATGTAAAGATATCCCAAAAATATGTTTCCTATCTCCAGATATTGCATACGAATCATTTGGATCTTCCGGCGGGCGTATAATCTTCATTCTTTATCCGTTTTTGTTGATTCTTCTTCTGCTAGATTCGTAATTTGAAAATGAACATTTGGGTGAGATGGATGTTGATGATGAGCACTTTTGTCTTGAAATCTCGTTTTGATGCCTTGAATCTTCAAACGTGTGTGGAATCTTCGTTTTTCACCCGTTTTGCTTGATTTTTATCGTGCAACCTTGTTTTGACCATCTTGGCATAATATCATTGATTTGTATTGGTTTTGAGTTTAAAATGCTAAGAATCTTTCCAGAATGAGAGAGATATCGGTAGTAAAAACATGACTTTTTACGCGATATCACATACAAACAGACTTTTATGAAACAACATTTTCATAAACATACAGAAAGTCCCTACGTCTTGGGCAAACATACAGATAGTCCCTACGTCTTGGGCAAACATACAGAAAGTCTTGGGTGAAGGCTCTACTTCTTGAGCAGTGGGCCCTACGTCTTGGATGCCAGTCCTACTTCTTGGACACAACCTGAAAAGTCCCTACTTCTTGGGCAGTTATTGATAAGTCCTACTTCTTGGACAAACATTTTAACTATACTTTTGGGCGACATCCCAACAAGATCATGTTCGATGAACATTACTTAAATTGTTATGGCAAAACATTACAAACAATTTGATTACAAACAATTTGGTTGATCAAACTTACACTTAAACATAAAATCTGTGAATTCATTCAACCTCGTTGTTGACTTTTACTATGCTTTTCAGGGAATTAGCTGCAAGTAAGATCCGCCTGCATATATGGAACATAGGCGATCCACGAAGCATATAGGATGCCAACTTTTGACAATGGGATTTCTTTTATATAACTAACATGTTTTAGTCATATTTACGAAATCTACTTTTGTAAACTTAACAATTTTTACTATTGTACGATTCGATGAATCATAAACTTTGTAACTATTACTCTTGGCATCTTAATATATATGTGCTCTTGTAATCATATGATCTGATATGTATGCATGTACTTTGTATACGTCGACACCCCCACTCGATCAAATGCTTCTACAAACTTATGATAAACTTAATTAACGATTTTGGGGGTGTGACAGTCGTCCACCGGGTAAAAAGGCTTCCAAAAGTTCGGTTTCGTCGGACGCGACTACATCTTCAAGAAGCGTAAAGTGTAACAAGTTTGAAGCAATTGAAATGGTTAAAAATACCTCGATAAAATACCAAGAAGTAATCCATACAAAGGGAATTTGACGAAAAAGTTGACATTCAAGGCGTTAAACTTTTGACGTCTAAAATACCTAAAAAAATGTCAAAAAAAGGAAAGGTGTTGCTTAAAAATGCTCGTGCAAATGTGGTACAACAATACACTCCAGTATCTCCGCTAAACGAAACTGGTTCGAACGAAGATGAAGACGAAGATGAAGAATCAAGCACTAGTAGAAAAGTACAAATAGACAAGGGTATAAAGAGCATATGGACCACGGATTTTGAGGGGAAGTCTATTTAAAGTTGAAAAGGACCACGAATATTTTGGAGTGGTCTATTTATTAGAAGGACCACAGTTTCCACACTAAGAACCGTGGTCTATTTGACTAATTATATAAAAAAAATATTTTTATATTTTAATTTTATTTATTTTCTGTTGGTTCAATATATTAAAATTAAAAATATATATATATAAAGATAATAAAAATTATGATTTTAACAAATATATAAATAAAAATTTGCAAACAACTTGTTTATCTTTATTTTTTAATACGGTATACAGCTACAAACAATAAGGATTAATCAAGTATTACAAATTATGATATTGAATACTAATTACAAATGCTAAGCCCACAAAGAGAAACTAATATCTTAAACTATAAAATCAATCACAAAACACAAACGATGACAACATATTCGGATCAGTAGCATGCCTAAGATCCGGAACACATCCAAAACATAACTAAATAATGCCTCCGGTTTTGCTTTTCCACTGCAACCATGGATCTTCACTATCTTTTATGGTAAAGCGTTGAAGTGTAACTCGAAGAGATACAACCTTCATATAAAAACATCATACAAAAATAAATAACTTTAAAACCAACATCGAAGCAACAAGAACAAAATGTAGAGCCAAAAATCGAAGTAATAAATGAGTAAAAAAAAAGAAGCAAGTAACAAATCACCCGAAAGAAGCTCGTTGGGTAGTAAATCGAGAGAACAAACTTTACTTACGAGCGTAGATCTAGAGATATCAGAAGGAAGAACACCCGATCCGACAAAAAGAATAAGTGGTTTTTCTGGTGAAGATGATATTTGTGAATTCAGTTGTTGTTTTGAAATTAAAGATCGAAGATTTGAAATAACGAAACTGAAGCAGATAAGGGTTTTTATACAATAATGTTAGAGAGAAAGTGGCAAAATATAGGGGAATCTAAAAAAATAAAGGAGGAAGTTCAAAATTTTCAATTATTTTGATAATAGACCACGGTTCTCACACTAGGAACCGTGGTCCTTGTGAAAATTCAAATAACTACTACACAAATTGCTTTTTAATATATGTGAGATATGTAATATAGATCACTTTTGGAACCGAACTAAAACACAAATAGAAAAGTTTGGATATAGCGTGGTTGAAACAATTGATCTAAAAAAATATTAAATAGTTCGGTTAATAAGCAATGTGTTCCAAAGGATAATCAAATAGCTCGTCTATTATGAATCGAGCTAAAAAATCTTAAATAGCACGGTTAATAAGTAATGTGTTCTAAAAGATAATCAAATAAAGTTGAATTAAATAGCATGATAGAATCTAATCGTTCTAAAATACGTGATATATATATATATATATATATATATATATATATATATATATATATATATATATTATACTTTATGAAGTAATAAATAGCACGCTTAATAAGCAATGTGTTCTAAAAGATAATCAAACAAAGTTGAATTAAAATAGCACGATAGAATCTGAGCATTCTAAAAGATGTTATATATATTATACTTTATGAAGTAATAAATAGAACATAGTTTTTTTAATGGAAACCATGGTCCTTTCGAATATACTAGGTCACTCCTACATAATTAAAACCGCGGTCATTTCTTTTAAGAGAATAGACCACGGTTTACAAGTGGGAATCGTGGTCCACTTTTTTTTTTTAAACCGTGAGTTGTATCAAAAAGTATAAAAATGCGCAAATTTTGGTTTATGAAACACGGATTTTATGATTTTTTACCATTTCCGTAGTCTTTTACGGGTGGTCTATACGTGCTTTTGTAGCAGTGGAGTTCCGAATTGATTTTTTTAGGAAAAATAAATTTTTTATATTAACTATTGTATTTTTTAGGATATGTAATGTTTTATTTTGATTATTGTAATGTTTTTAATTTAATGAAACGTGTTTTATTTTATTTATTTTGTATTAAATAATTTAAAGAAAATAAAGTGATTAAGAAGTGATTAGTTATTGATGGCAAGAAATAATCAATTGTAAATCAGTTAGGGATTAAGAAGTGATGAAAATGGATATGAGAGCACCCTTACCTATTTACAAATATTACAACAAACACTAATTCATCATACTAACTAATATTATAACCAAAACAAACAACCTTATGCATGGCTAAATGCACGTATAATACACGACCATATAAATTTAATGATCAAATATAAATATAAATAAAAACTCTAACTCGCACCATATTATTCTACGGACGTTCACTACTTCAACTTTATTGTGACGACTCATTTAAACAATTAAGGTTGCATTCGATCGAGCAAAGCGGAGGATACGTACATATGATCTAGGAATCTTGAGATCTAGATCACTGATCATATATATAGTAGGTAGCATATATATCGTGCAACGCATGCCGCGATTATTGAGCTATACATAAGATACATGACTTCCAGCGTCCACTATGTTGTCGCGTTATCATCCGTGATCTTGCTTCTGGTATTTGATTGTTCTTTCCTTTACATAACATGAAATTTCTACCACCACAAGACCCTATTATATCACTTGAACTCAATGCTACAAAAGGTAGATGGACGAAGAACATGTTTAGCAAATAAGAAACAACAAATGACTAAAAAACTTAAAAAGTATTAATCTTGTTTTCTTGAAAGACAAATTTATAATGTACTGATTCACATATTATGTATAATAATCGCAGATATATCAAATTAAAGATTCCAATTCTTATTATAACCCTACCTGATCCTGCATCCGACGCATAGAGTATGAAACTCCTGAAGTTCGACCCAAGAACAGGAAGACGCCCACCACGAGCATATAATTTCAGCGATAAATCAATAACACTTGATACCTTATCATCTTCGTTCACCAAGAATCTCAGTGGACCAGAACTCCCAACCACATTCACAGTAATTAAGATCCGGTTATTCTTCACATTGACTTGATCTCCCACGTCGTTAATCTTCTTCTTCGAGTTTAAAATCATTCTCATAGAAACACTCCTCTTCGTGTTCTTTTTACTCAACATATCAAACTTAGGTGATTAAGGTGGTTTTTGATTCGATGATCATAAAAAGTTGGAATATGAGATATGATTCATGAATCCAAGAACCATATTCGAAAGTTGGATTTTATATTTGTTTGAATCGACTAAAATGAAGGATTTGTTTAAAACTTAGTTGGTGTCAAGAATTCCAAGGTTTGTTTGTGAAGAACAATGTTGTGGGTGTAGTGTACGCACGGACATATGTTTCCAATGAACAAACAAATGAATTTATAGCTAAAAATCTAGAATATTATCTAGCCAATGATCAAATCATACAATATCGTCACTTATATTTTATATAATTTAATTCAATTGTTGACAAAAGTATGTTACCATCACTATAGCTGTTTTTAAACCATTATATATATTTTAAAGATTAATTAATTGACAAAAGTATGTATGTTACCTATCTATCACTTATTTATTTATTAAGTGATTATAATCAATTGAACCACTATATTTTAAGTTAAGAGCTCACAATCTCTTTATTTAAGATATTTTGTATACTTCTAAAAAAGAAGTATTACCGAAGGTAAAAAACTTTTAAAATCCATGGAAATGGCTATTATATTACCGACGGATTTCCATCAAAACCATCAATCTCCACCGGATGTTATTTTGTAGTAATGATAAAACATAGGGTTAACTGCGTCAAAATTCAATTAACTTGTTATTTGCTCATATTGTATGTGTCAAAATTCAATTAATTTGTTATTTTCTCATATTGTATGTAATTTACAGTTTTTTTTTCACGTGTCATAACTTGACATCCTTACAAATTGACACATCATCAAAACACATGCGACGAAAAAAAAATACAAGTTTGTTACATACAATGTACGCATGAACAGTTGGGTAAACACTGTGAATATCATATTAGCTAATTACATTTCTACTACGCACTTAACACTAAAACATATGATATACCTTTCTAAATCCATCCTGAGAAACTTAACTTCTAAAAAGGGTTTATTGTTTAGTTATGTATTAAACTTTACACTTTTTACTATTGTATGCGACGAACTTTCATTTATTCTATTGTATGTAATAAACTTGTAAATCTGGTATATTGTATGTATAATCTCCTTTTTGGGTAATGCCAAAAATAGGAATTTCCTTATTTGGGCCTTACCCATAAAGAAAATTCTACATACAATACATCATATTAACAAGTTCGATCAATACATACAATAGAAGTTTTCAAAATTCGACTCGTACAATAGTAAAAAGTGTAAAGTTTAACGCATAACATAACAATAAACCCTTATAAAAATGAACATTCGCCAACAAAAATTTCCATTGGCAATATCAAGGGAACTCAACAACAAAATATATCAGATTATTATAAGGCTCAGTTCACGAAAGTTTTCGGAAAGAATTTATGCTGGGGATACGTTAGTAATACGGAGTAAATACATACTCCTTATAATAGTACTAGCTAGACTGTATGAGAGACGAAAACAGAACGATAGCATAAGTAATTAGGTAATAATAACTTTTAGGAATGTCATTAAAACGTCAGGACATGCATCATTTGTACTCTTGCATATACATTTGTACTCGGACCATAACAAACTTTATGTTCTTTGAATATTGGTTAATGTACATTATATATACATTCGAACATTTTAATAACAGCCCTTATAACTTCATCTACAAAGCACTGATACCACTTGTGACATGAAAAAGATGCTTCCAATTTGAAGGTACAACATCATTTCAACTTACGACCATTCACAAAGATAAGCTGTGCACCTTTTATCACTTTGCACCGCTCTAAAACTATTAGTTAGTGACACATATAATATACATAATCAAATCACGGAATGACACATTATACTCTGTAATCTCCAAAGAAAGAAGAAATATAAATTTAACATTAAAAAGGAATTTCATTATAATCGAATCAGCAAATCACAGCAATCTTACCTACACCAGGTACACTAATACTACAAAGAGATCTGATTCACTTCGATAATGACGGTCTATTGTCACTTTAATTTTGTTGGCCGACTTTCATTAGTTTATTTATCCAACACCCAGAAAGTGAAAATGGGAGAATCAAGTGGCATGTACAAGAGTAATGACTCTTTGTAATGTTCCATGGTTCATGATAAGGAAAATGCCCATGAACAACTTATGGAACCAAATTGTTAGAGATGGATTACTATATTTATAGTCAAGGCAAGAAAAAGCGGATTAATGACAATCAGAAAATGGATAGTGATTTTATTATTAACGGGAGTAAACAAGAACAATTTCAAAGAAGAACCAAACAGATTGGAATTCTATCTTTGCCCAAGCTTATAAGCCGAATCAAAAGACCATTCATCCAAAACTGCCTTCTAATCATAAATCTCTCCCTTTATATTATTTCCCCTTTCTGTGCCCTCATGAATTCTTTCTAACCTTTCACATGTCCATTCTTAAATCTCATCCTTCTGTACACTTTCCAAGTTCTTGGACCTGTGGGCTGGTCAATTGGACCATTGGGCTGGTCCAAAAGTTGTTCATGGGCATTTTCCTTATCAGTTCATCTCAAGAAAACGACTGCATCGCATAGCCAATTATTTGTCATCAGTGTATCATTAACTTCTAACCCGTTAGACCTTAGGTTGCCAACCAGAAACAGAAAATCTTGTACTTCAGGAGTGTTTAGGAGTGCATATATCAAGGGCTTTACTATATATCATTGCACTTTCTAAACGTGATACGCATCCATCAAGTGATTGGATACAAGTGCGGTTTAGCTTACTTGATAGGAAAAACGCATTATCTTCTAAGATGGTGGAGTGATGTTTATTTTAAACACACTTTTTAAGCCATATAAGCACTTAAAAGTGTGCAGACCCAAACACTTTCTCCCTTACTGTCTATTATCCTAAATGTTTACTTTTTCTAAGAGGATACAGAAGCTTAAAGTGTTCTTGTATGAATAAATGCAAAACACTGCATAAAGCATGATTATAATGATGTAGGTATCATTTTTATGGACGCCATGAATCAATTAACAACCAATTAAAGGTTGTAGACCACTATCGAAATCTTATAAGGTTGTTCACCAGGTCTATCTCACATTGGAACCGAACTATATAATCACTGGCGTTGATATTTGAACCGACCTGAACAACATTCATTCTAGTTTATAACTAATTTGGTCAACCAAATCCAAACCTAAAAGCCTAAAGTGGTGTCTTTCTATTTTCTAATATAATAAAAATAAGATTGGTTAGGCAGATACTAAGTTTGATTCGGACCAAGTTTTCCCTACCCCTAGAGTCTTATCTTACTCTCAGTATGCAAACAAGTAACTATTTGAAAATAAAACATTCCATATTGCAAATGTTTTGGGACAGGCATGATACAAAATGTAAAGTTAACGAAAATATGGAGCACTAATAGTAAAGAACTGTTTCCCTAAAGCCAAACTTGCTTATCCTTAAAACTGTTGACAAACACATTAATATGGAAGATAACGTTCTTCACAATTAAAACAAGGAGTTCATCATTCTAACTTGCACATATATGTAGAAAATTAATAATATGGCCTACTGATATCCAAAGTGTATTTAACTATATAAGGTGCCCCATCAACCAATTACTTGTAGGTTCAACTACCAAATGAGACAACGATGAAACGTTTAACAAGAAACTGGGAAGATATACCAAATATTTGGTAGTATGTTTAATTCCCTATTTTATATATACACTGCTCGTACGATTGGAAGTACAAAATGGCCAAAAAGTGAAGCATGCGTACCAATTAAGATAATACAATTGCTTCTCATGTTATAAGTTATTAGCTTCGCACATCACCAAAGTGCTATTCAACGATCAACAAGTTGTTCTCCATTAACCCCTCTCCAACAGTCGGGTATTCCGGTGACAGTAGCCACTCCCCATCCACCAAGAATTTGATTTCATACCTTCATTATGCAAGATTAATGTGTCAAATAACATTATTAAAGAAGGAAACGATGTAAACACTACCGCATCCCAAATGGATGCTACAATGTGAATCTGTGGATGCTGGGAAATAAATGTTAATTTCCCTCTTTACATCCAAACTTGCATATCTGCCTACATCAATAATCATTAAATTGATCCACATGATCCTTCTAGTACGTCATCACTGTCAGATAATTTGACGGATAGTCAGACAGCGTAAAGTCAAACTTCGCACATATTTTGACTAGAATTTTTATTTGTCCAAGACAAGGTACCTTCCAGGTCTAAGCATTAGTGACGTGGAGAACCTAGTGTAGGAACCGGTATACTCTGCTGATAAGTATTCTCCTTGACTCCAACCATTGAATGAGCCCATTACTTGCACACTCTGAAACGAAAAAATGCAAATCTATATCATTTGGTTGATAACAAAAAGTGATATGTAACAAATCAATCAAGATTCAAGATATGTAATATCAGATTAGTGGAGAAACGTTGACACACTGACATGGATCACATTGCTAATGCCTTTTATATGATCATGTACCATATAAAAAAGTATGTGAAAGTTTTAACAGACCAAAATGGTACCTGAACTGACAACTAAGAAGTTAGTAGTTTCTGTCCATACAAGAATCAACTAATAAAGTGTACTAGCAATTTGATGGTTTGTATGCATCAAAGAGTCACGATTTCAGAGGATTACTGGTTCATACTATCTCAATTTAAAGATGTGGGCTGACTTAGTACCCTTGTATTTTATTTACAATGGGCCAAGTCAAGGACTATATTACTCTACAGAAACAATCTCAGACCTTATTTGGGATCGCTTTATATTTCTATTCTTACAAAGTGGAAGTTTTGACAGGGGATGGTGTTTGGCAAATGTTTACGTTGTTAATAAACCAAAGTCTGCTTGCAGAATTTTTGTAAATGGGTTAAGTTTATGTTTTCAAGGCCTATTAAGCTGAAAATAAGATATATTTGTCAACCATTTGACTGTAATAAAGTTGGGTCTTAAAACCTGATCAAAACAGTTTGATACAATTGATACCTATAACCTTTTTTTAATGACTACCCCCTCCCCAGTTCTAACTTATTAGTGGTGTTTCACTACATGATGCATGACATAAATCCAAATGATATGAGCACTTTCACTATACATAGTATATTTTCCCAAACTTTTTACCAAATTCCAATAACTTTTTTAATTATGCTCTACTTTATCTTGTTGATAATTTCTACATGGTTACGCAGATGTTGACTCACAAGCTGACAAAAAATAAAAAATGTAACCAAAAGAGCCTTTGGCTAAGTAGTATGTGATGAGCCCACTAACAAACAGGTTGTGGGTTTGAGCCTCGTGGGAGGCATGTACAAATATCTATGTTACTTAGTGGGTTACGTTAGTTATTTAGTTTGTAGATTTATCTTTCACACAAAATTAAATAGATAGATAAATAAATAAATAAAAATCACAACATATAGTTATATAATATCAAAAATATGTATAGTTTATAAAGATAAGTTCTCAGAGTGGTGGATTACGGAAGATAATATGTACCTCTGCCATGCCAGACCAGAATAGAAACACCTCTTTTGATTCTACAAGTTCCACATCCTTTATTTGCTTCTTTAATTTCTCTTGTACGCCTTTTCGTGTGCATGAAGACATTATTAAGAGACATGTTTTTTGTTAAACAGGTCAATAATCGAACTTTCATCGTTCATGTCCAGGAATCAGCCGGTAACATGTTATGCATCATACCTTGTAACTGTGAATAAAGAAGAGATTGGATGTATTTTCCGTTTACTTTTCTTGAACCTGCAGGAATTCCATAATTCGCAATTTCTTTTGCCATATGTACCAATGACTGAAGGGAACACAATGAATGCATCATCAGAAAAATATCTATAGATACTTAAAATTATTGGAGGCGTCATCAGAAAAATATCTATAGATAAACATCATGTAATTTTGTGTTTAAACTATTATTAATGTATTCGCAATAACAAAAACACAATTTTTACTAAATTGAACACAATTAGAAACTTATTTCGAGAATATTATGGAAAATAACCTGGATCTCATTTTCAATGACAGCAAGATCACTTTTAAACTGAGCTAAAGAATCTTCCCTTACAAGCAACTGCGGATAAATGTAAATTAAATCAAATAGTTTTTCTTGCAACAAAATCTAACAGTAGAAATTTTCTACCGTATCGATTTCTAAGGTATAGATTCTCTTCTTTATATTGAAACATACTCAAAACAACAAAATATTATGTATTAGTGACCACAAGAAACAGTAGCATATATTATATTCATAGTTATTCCCCCACCTGACGCTTAAGATAGCGGTTGTGCTGATTGGCTTCACTAAGCTTCTTTAAGAGCTTTGCCCTCTCAGCATCAGCAAGAAGCGACTTAAGCTATCCGTGAAAATTCAATATTCATATCAGTGACTAGAATCAATAGTTAAACGCACCTTGTTGCAAAAGGAGTATGATAAGCCCCTGCA
This sequence comes from Pseudognaphalium luteoalbum, assembly GCA_963422505.1. Lineage (NCBI taxonomy): Eukaryota > Viridiplantae > Streptophyta > Magnoliopsida > Asterales > Asteraceae > Pseudognaphalium > Pseudognaphalium luteoalbum. The sequence goes on from OY730197.1 coordinate 81,957,347, forward strand.
ATATATAGATGAGAAAATAGTAGAGCATTGAGAATTTGATATACCTGATCATTGTCAATCGGTAGAGCATCTGCATCCGAAGCGGAATCATCACCAACATCATCATCACCCTTCGAATAGATATTTGACTGCATTGACGAAAACTCTTCCTCAAGAGTGGTGGGCAAACAGTAAACTACTCTCCAATGTGGAAAACGCCTACCATGTTTCAGACAATTAATCTGAAATCCATTCGTATTTGCGAGGCTTGAAATTCTATTTGGCCATAAAAACCATGATATGTGTCTGTTAACCCGTTGACTGTCAAGGCAATAATAACACAAGAAATACTATCAGCCATAATTTTTGTCTGAGCCAGAAAATATGCAAGACATATATTATATATATACACATGTACATAATACATAATATAATTTGATAGTTAATTGCCAAAAGAAAAAAAAAAAACTTCTTTACCTGTATTGATATAGGGCCTCATTCCGGCAATTAATAAGTCGTAAACTTACAAGATGCAATATTTACATTTACATGCTAGAACAATAAGGATGCTAAAGATGTCAAAGTTGAAGGTCTTACCCTGATAACAACCCTTCTATTGAAGTGCTCATTGTATGACACTCCATGGCTAGCTAGCTTTTGGTATCCTAATATTTATATATATTACTTAGCATATATATATTCAAACGTTATAAAAAATAAAAAACTAGAATAACAGAATGCATTTAACACTGGGTTATTAGAATTTAACATTTCCCAGCTGTTTCTCTTTCTCTTAGGCATTTTATCAAACAGGTTGAATGATGAATCGGGTAAACTATCAATTAAAGCAATAGTCAAGTAAAGTAATTGACGTTGATTATGGATTTGATAGTGATTAGGATTTCATAAACTCACCAGGCTATCAAAAAGCCTTAGATCCGGTTAGTCGGCTGATTAGTGGCGTACGTTTTGACGATAGTTTTCCGGTATCTTATTTTCCCAATAAACAATTGATAAATTATTATTTTTATTTTTTCAAAATATATCATAGTTTCAGCCAGCGTCTGATATGACACGTGTTAGTAAGTTTATGGACCATTTGGTATATCCGATTTTTAGATCCCACAACAAATATAAACCATAAACCTGATTAGCCCTCTAAACGAATTGAACGTTCGACGAACTCTTCGCGAACTATTCGACGGAAAGTTCGTTTATAAAGTTCGTTTATGTTCGTTCGTTTCGTTATATGAACGAACATGAACACATTTTACGTTCGTTTAATTATATGAACGAACATGAACACAGGTCTCGTTCGTTCATTTACGTTCGTGAACGTTCGATAACATGTTCGTGAACGTTTAATTAAATGTTCGTATATTAACTAATAGTTTAATTAAATTTTACATATTGTATATCTTATTTTGATTTAAGCTAAATATTTAGATATTTTCATTTAATAATATTAAACATCTAGATATTTTTATTTCACATTTCCATCCACTCCAAACACACCTCCAATCTCTCCCTCCACTAGTTCCAGATTTGTTGCTCCTACCTACGATCGGACCAAGCAAAAAGGAGTTTATCTTCATATTGTGATCATTTTGTAATGTTGAATATGCATTGCAAAGTTTCAAGTTCTATAATATATATGTGTAGATGTGTATAGATACGTTCGTTTATATTTGTTGAGGTTCGTTTAAAGTATTAACGAAGAAATACATTAAATTATGTGTTTGTTCGTGTACGTTCGTTTGTGTTCGTGAACAAATAATTTTTTAGTGAACGGACATGAACAACAAAATTCGTTCGCTTATCCGTTCGCGTTCGATTGTTTGTTCGTCAAAACCTTAATGAACAAACACGAACAGACTACGTTTAAACGTGATGCATCTTCGGAGAGAAAATAAAAACAAAGGTGTCTAGGTGAGAACACTGTTGCTAAAAAGTACTTTTTTATTTGAAATTAGTGTTAACCCCGTGCAATGCACGACTGGTTAATGTTTTTTAAAATGTGGTATCCTATAGGTTGATTATAATGAATGGAATTGTAGTAATTATACAACGTAGATTATTATGTTAATGAAATTGTAGACGAACATGGCAAGTGATAAGAATAACAATATGATAACATATGGTGGGTGTATCTTTTGATTGTCACGTGTTTTAATGTGGTATCCTATAGCTTGATTATAAGGTACGCTAGATAAAGGCTTTGTATAATTGTTTACATATAGATAGGAACTATTATGACATTCAAATTTAATGTTAGACAAAGTGTAGAATGACCCGCCAAAACTAATTGGAGACATAAAAGGTTTTCATGTTTTTTTAATGTGGTAATAATGACCCGCCAAAACTAATTGGAGAAAACTGCTAAATTGTGACAAAGTGTAGAATAATAACTAACTTACTTAAGCATAGAACTTTGGATAATGCAGTTGACACTTTTTCAATGGAACCATGAAAAGTAATGGTCAAATTAGGAGGCGGATCCAGGATTTTGAGTGACCCGTAGCAATGGTATCTCAATTTTCTTGAACCCGTAGCACAAACAAGAAATGCAACTAAAAATGCTATCTTTCGATAGAAATTATACTGCGTATTGATAATGGACTCGTAGCTACTGCTACCCCTACCTTCTACATGGCTCCGCCCCTGTTTCTTGACCCTGATCAATTAAAGAACCACTTGACATATTAAAATAGATAAATATAATGGATAAATCGTATAACATCTTTGTTGAACAAACCAATTGATCCAATACATCACTTGCACCTTTAACTTTTCACTATCCAACTTATTGACACCAAGAATTGTAACAGCGAGACTTATAGCTTCTGAACCAATTTAAAAAAATACATTATGAGTAGCAATCGGATAATTTTTCATTCTTTTCACAAAAGTATCACATTCCTTTGATAAACCACGCCAAGATCCACAAATATATCCTTGCCAAATCGACCAAATCCTGACAATCCAAAACAACTTAGCGATTTTTAGAGTACCTTTTGTATTTCATTTTAGCTCACACTACAATGTTATATTGAACTAAGTAAAAGTAAAGGTCCTTTGTCACATGAAATAATACCCCATTAATACGAATGTTACCAGCAACAATACAAATAAAACATGATCGCAATAGTTATGACAATGATCTCAAATCTCAATGCATCTTCTTGTGTCATCAAACACACATGCCAAAGTAAAAGACAGACATTACAATGGAGGTAACATCCCTATCCTTTTGAATACAATTGGAACACACAAATAAAATATAGACTAAACTTAATTTCATATAAAAGATCATTTACTTCAAAAAAAAATATTCGAAATACGGATGAAAATGATCAAACTGTATTCATTGGGTGAGCATATGCTTCAATCGGATAACTTTAGTAATGAAACAATCGAATTTAACACTCTCCTATAATATAATATGAAATCAAATCAACATTAAAGTTAGTGTCTTCTTATATCGAAATATATACCTAAGAATTTGGCACAAACGTGACACATTACAAATTCACCTTATTGGAACATTTTACAAACACTTAGTCGCAATAAATATAACCATTATCTTACTGATACTGACATGGTTGTCGAATTCAAGCTTAGACAAGAGGAAGGAGATACGTATAATTAACTTAATGAGCTTCATTATGGTGGCAATGTTTATAGCTGATTATATGGGAGAATTAAACCTAATAAAAGATTGCATATATACCCTAAACCAACTAAATATCATATATACTCAACTCATCTTAATAATTACATATATACCCAAAATCACTAAATTATTTATAATTAAAACTTATAAATTTCTAAAATTATCAATAAACCTGTTTAAGACTATTATACCATCAGTCTATACTTCATCAGTTTATCTTCCTCTCTTTTAAAATTTTCATATCTATGCAACAATTGTACAATAAAGGATTCACACATATTTGTAAAAACTAACGGCGACTTTATCGATTAATGAATGCGATTACAAAGCTTAATAGAAATCGAATACAATGAAGTACTTAAATAGGAAAACTAAAAAAACCATAAACACTAAACGGGCTTACACTAAACAAAAATAATACGGGCCTAAGCTATATATCATACGCTTACATATCCCCTCAAACTCACAATGCTAAAGTTAAATGCATTGAGAGTTTGCCAAATAAATTTCAAATTAAAATCAAAAATATGACAACGAAGCGAAACTAATTGAATGCGAAACCAAGCAAATCCAATGCAAAACCAAATCCAATACGATGTGAAACCAATGCCAATGCGAAATCAATGCCAATGCTAATGCGAAACCGAACCAATGTGAAACCGAACCTATTCCAATGCGAAGTCGAACCAAACAATTATGAATGCAAAACCAAAACAAACTGAGCGGAAATCAAACATTGCAGAACCAAAGAAAACCTAAAAATAAAATCAAATCCTTAAACAAAGCAAAGCTAACTAATCGATAAGAAACTTTCCAAACGAGAACGTATGAATACCGAACCAAAGGAACCGACCACATCAAAATATTCAGCAACTTCAACAATGAATATATCCCAAACTCTACATCCAATCGAAAAGCCGAACGGTCAAATCTTGTAGCTGTATGTCATAAACCTACAGTCCAAAGTTCATGAAGATCCAACGGTTAACGAACTCTCTAGAGCAATTTTACCACAGTTGCGCACTAAATAATGAACCGAAAACAGCAGGAACTTCGACAGATATCTGACATTTACTCGAACTCCGATTACAAATCCGAACGGTCAGAAGCTAGATCTATATGTCTAGAAACTACAGTACGAATTTTAGGACGATCCAACGGCTAACGAATCTCATATCGTAAATATCCTACAGCTGCACAGATAATTACAAATTCCAAATTATCGCAATGAAAAACGAACTCGCTCAACTAGTTAACGGGATCCCTCCGAATCGTCAACAATTACTCGACGACCCGAGGATGACTAATTCACGAGATCGTATACCTAAAGCTCTATCGAATATTTTTACTCAATGAGTTAATAAACTTCAATCGCAAAATCAAATAAAAGATTAAACCTAATAAAAGAGAAGTGATAATGATACATATATTATATAATAAAATATATTAAAATCAAGATGGTAGTAACAATTTTAGTTTGAGGTAACAAACGAATCATATCTTCGAAATAGTAAATGATTTCCGGGAACAACTGAGAGATTACGAAACAGGAGGAATAACGAGGGTATAATAGTCATTTACAAAGTTAAAAGATAATTACTAATGATTCTAGACTTTTAAATATAATTATAATTATAAATTTGGGTATGTGATATTTAGGTGGTTTAGGAAGGGGATATTTGTAATTCTCGGAAGGGGATATTTGTAATTCTCCCTAATAATATCGTTTCCAAGAGTTGACAACTATGTTAAATATTGTGATGTAATAACCATCGAAATTAATTCTCCATACATTAAGGATGAAACGTTTGATATATTGCAATTTGGACGGTAATTAGTTAAGATGCCAACTCTCAAATGACTTGAGATTTTGACTATGTTATATTTAATTAATTAATTCTATTATCATTATTACGAGGACCAGGACACGTTGGCACAACAAATAAGTGGAATGCATGGGTTAATGACACGTAGGATTAAATCAAATTAGTGGGTTAATTTGTAGACAAATAAGCTTAAAGTCTCCTCCTTTAGTTATAAGATAAGAAGTTTATGTTGATACCTTATTATTATGCGCCAGATGGAACAACAGATCGGCACATATCAAGGGACAAATATAAATGGCAATTGATATTTCCATCATCCAAAATGATAAATCCACTACAAATATGCATTAACCGTTTATACAGTACCATGTGTTAATGCATAATTGTGGTGTATTTATCAATTTGGATGGTGAAAATATCACCACCCAATATAATTGAACATTAATATTATTTGATGGGAATAGTTCATAGCGGAAGAGAGTAGGATGGGCAGGGACTAATTTGAAATTTTGATATAATTTTGGACCTGCTTAAAAAACTGTCTGATAAAACATTAAAAAATTATCTAATTTTTTTTTCAATCAGAAAACTTGCTAATATACAAGATTCAGTCAAATTGTTAAAATATGTAAGATGCAGTAACAAATTACGATACAATAACAAATATACTTGATGCAGTAAATAATTAATACTCAAATTTTAAACTTGTCGCACCCCCAAATTTGTACAGCTAAACGAATCGGGTCGGGGTGTGACTAATTTTGTAATTATCACACCAAGTTATAACAAACGACTCTACATGAGACGTTTAGAATATAAAATTTCATATAATAATTTATTTACAATATATCATCTGCGAGTCCGCAACCAAGCCTGGAGATTCTAAAACATAACCACTATTAAAAAATTATAATGCAAGAAAATCTCTGTTTGTAAAACATGCGATTCGAGCTAGTGCTTCCAAAAGCATCCTACATCACCTGTAAACCTGAGAATTACATGCTAAAAGGTCAACATAAAGTTGGTGAGTTTATAGGTTTGCATAGTTGAAATCATAGTAAAATCATAGTTTTGAACACAAATGTATCAGAGTTATCGTATTAGCACAGTTGCCAAAGTAGTACACTATTGCCCTGAGCTCATAGTCTGAAGCTTAACCAGTTGGTGCCCCTAGTAAGTGTATCCCTCTACACTCAGTTACGAAAAATTATGCGCCCGTATAGTGGTTAGAGCGACTAACCCGGATGGCGGAAGGTCATTTTCCAATAAATCTATCCATAATCTTCACGCTTAGTATTAACGGGGCTATGAAATTTGTTAGAGGTCAAAGCGTAGTGAAATCGTAGTTTTACTCAGGCAATAAGTATAAGTGTCTTCAGTTATTTGTGTTCACAAAAACAGAGCTTGTAATCTCACCCTAATAGTAAAAAGCAGTAAAAGTGGGGCTATGAGACTCACCTCAGTCTAGTAAGCAATCGTAGTAATAACCAAGTAGGTTCTCCGAACCCGTAACCTTCTAGCGTCTTGAAAGCATAAGGTTGTAAGTAAGTAAGTAAATAGGTTGGTGTCTCGAAAGATCACTCATGCTAGTTGTCCACTCAACTAGGAATGTCCAAGTGTTTGTTTAGTGTTTTCGTTTTGTAGTTTGAAAATAAGTATGGCCCGTTGGTGACGGTTAATAATAATAATTCCAACTATTATTATTATGAGTTTCGTTGTATTCTATATACTTATAAAAGTATTTACAGTATGTTTGTCATTTATGTCCAAGTGTGAAAATATCGTACGTGGGTCTGGGGCAGCGCCCCTAGTAGTGGGGTCCAAGGGTTGGCAACCCCTAGTGGGGTGCAAGGGGCAGAGCCCCGGGCTGGGGTCGAGCTGATACATTGTGTTTTTTTTGCTCATAATGCTTTAATAGAAACGCATCAGAAATTCAAATTCAAGGTATCGTTTTCGTTAAGCGAGTTTGACTCGCAGGTCAGTTCGTAGGGACAGTCCGCAGAGTCAGCTCGCAAGACATAGTCGACTCGCAAGTCTCGTCTCGCATCTCAACTCAGTTCGCAGGGTGAGTCGCTTCGCAACTCGGTTCGCAAGTAAGTCAGTTCGCAAGTTGTGGTTTCAGTTCGCAATCTCAATTCATAGCATGATCTGTGGACTGAGACGCAGCTCAGTTCGCAGACACTGCTACTAGTGAAATTTAGTTTTTAAGACGCATTTCAAGTCGGTTTTTGAAAATGATTTTCGTTGAGTGAACATAAAAGCATGATGATATAAGCTTTCCAAACACAATAATTTAAGAAAAAGGGAGGGGGTTTTACGGATGAAATAGAGGACCGAAGGTGGAGATGACTATGATGAAGAATGATAATTCACTTCCTGTTGCTTCCTCCTCTTGAAGATGGTGGCGATTCACGATTTTGATGATGATGATGTTGGCGGTGGTGGTTGTTAGCCGAGAGAGGAGAAAGGGGAGGGGGAAAATGGGTGGGGGTTGGGTTTGTTTGGCAGAAAATGAAAACAAGGTGAGCGTGAAGGGTATGGGTTGGGGTCTTGTTATCTCCCCAAATAGTGATGTTAAATCTCGTGTTCGTTTGCCCGATCGTTTAACTGTGTAATATTTTAAAGTTTTAAAATTTTTTAACGTGTATTTGAGATATTTTTAACTAAAGTATTTTATCAAAATACTTTATTTAAGTTGTAAAAAATATAACTTGGTTTTTATTCTCTTGTCGGGCGTGTTCCGCGTGTTTTCGTCGCGTATTACATGTTTTAAATAAAATGAAATACGTGTAATATGTTTTTGTAGTATATTCAAGTGAATGATGTTTGTTTGGAAAATTCCACATCGTTTATAAAATTTTTATCACCAACGTCCATATTTAGTAGTATCGGACTCCATCCGATTCGAGTTTGCACGATTAAAATTACTCGCGTACATGTGTGTGTGTGTGTGTGTATATATATATATATATAATGTTATGGTTATTTAGCCTAACGTAGGACTAAATACTTGTAATTTATATCGTAGTTTGGCACAGAAAGATTTCCTAATTTACTGGGTGTCACAAAACTCAAGAACAATACCGAGATTTACAAAGACAAAAAGCTGGTAGAATACATAAGATGCAGTAACAATATACAAGATGGAGTAAATGAAGTACTAGTAGTTTTCTTATTACAACACATAAAATGCTAATAAAATCAAAAGATGCAATAACAATATACAAGATGCAGTAAACAAGTAATAGTAATTTTCCGATTTCATAATTAAATCAAGTTGAAGAAACACATAAAAATGCTAAAAAAAGTAAGATCCAGTAACAAATACAAGATGTAGTAAATAAGTACTAGTACAAATATATATCATCTGAATTTACGATGCAATAACAAATACAAATATGCAGTAAATAAATAATAGTACAAATATATATCAACTGAATTTCAATGCAGTAACATAAGATGCAGTAGAAATAAATACAGGATGCAACTGTATTTTTTCCAGATCTAAAAAGTAGCTCTAGAGTAAAAAGTATATCTACTTTTTAGATCTAGATATACGAATTTTCAGATCTAGATCTATAAAATGAATGTGGTAATAAATATGATATCGTAAGTGGTGGTGACGACGGAGCGGCGGTGGTAGCGTTAGAATGGTGGTGGTGGAGCAGCGGTGGAGTAGCGGAGAAGATGGAGAAACGATCACGGTTGGTTACGTCCGGTGGAGGTCGGTTTACCAACGGTGGTAGTTATCATCTCAACTTCCCGATCACAAATTCGTCATCATTTCCCCGCCTCTTTTACTGGTCACAACACGGTGGTGGTGATGGTGGCTTTGGTGGGGGTGGTAATGGCGGTGTTGGTGGTGGACGGAGGTGGTGGTGGATGTAGTGTTTGTGTTTTATGAAAAGAGAGATAGGGGAGTTAGAGAGTACTGTGTTTTTGTGGAGAGTGAAATGAAAACTGACCAAGATGCTCTAATTTGACCCCTCACATCTTTTTTAATATATATTGCAATTCATTCTTTCGACTTAAAATAATTGCAAAATGACCCCCCACGTGAACTGCACCATTGATCTCATAAATGGGTAGTGATGATGGCATGCCCCTGTTAACTCTCCCAAAGAGTCCTGCCCCTCTGATCTCAAATCTTATTTGATTTAATATAATAAAGTTATAACCAATTCGTTTTACGATAATAAATAAAGTTAAAAGTAGTAAAATATTGCTTTTTTTTACTAATAATAATATAATTAGTATTTGTTTGAAGACTTGATTATTATCATGTCGGATTTTTACGATCGTTTGGTACTTGTTAGTTTGAAGATCTTTATTTGTCGGGCTTTTGAATATGTTGTCGAGTTTGATAGTTTGTTTTGAAGATCGTTTGAAGCCGATTTGGTTTTGTTTTGAAGATCGTTTGAAGCCGATTTGGTTTTGTTTTGTTAATCGTTTTGAATTTGCCGGTTAACGTTTGATTGTTTGGTTTGAAGTCATCGACGCTTGATTTGGATATTTTTAAAAATCAAATTTGAATTAGCTTATATATCTAGCGTTTGAAATTTGAAATTTGATTTGTACAACGTTTCGTTTGAATTTTGAAGACGGAGTTCAAGTCACGGTGGTGATTGTTGGAATATGACTTAAACTCTAGGGTTTGTTTGGTAAATTTGGTTTTGGTATTTGAGTTGGTTTAGAATTTGTCTTAGATTAGAAGTAGGTTTAATTAGATTGTTCTATAAATAGGGATCATTAGTCGGAATTCTGTACCTTCGAATTTGAATATAATAGTTTGTTTGTTACCTTTGAATTTGGTTTGTTTGATTTGCAATTTGATATTCATTTCCACTTCGTATTTGTCTTTAGTTTGTTCTTTGTTTCTGTTTGATATATCTCTAGCATCTATACCCACTTAAATATCTTTTGATTCATTATACAATCAAAGTGGATAGTTATTTATGAGGGATAATTACATATATCCCCAACTTAAACCTTCTTAATATCATATATATCCATCTTGATTTAAAAATTACATATATATCCAAATTCTCAACTTATTCAAAATTCAACTTCTAATATCAACTATTAATAATCTATCAACCCACTAATGACTTTTATACCCTTATGCATATCTCTTTCTCCTTCTCTTATACACCCGTAACAGAAGTATCACATATATATCTCATTCGTAAATGAGTTACAAATATCACCTCTTAATCTCTAATCCACATCAACAAGATGTATGATACGTACATGTGACTCAAGTCATAAAAAATAAAAAACACTACAAATAAAGCTAGTCTAACGTTTGACTTTACATACTACAAAGAGAATTAAAATGAGGAAAAAGAAATCAATTGTGTAAAATCAACAGGAGAAAAAAGGAAAAGAGAATTAAAAAGACAAATCGAGAAATGAAAATCATGTACAATTAATTCATGATAACAATTTTGATTCTCAATGGAGGTTTTGATTACCAAAATCTATTAATTTCGGGGTTAGTTTGAAATTGACCGGCTATTGACGAAAATAAAACAAAATAATAGGGTTTACCTCTTTTGTGAAAGATTAAGGGTATTATGATCATTAGTGGATTAGGTTATTATTAATAATTTTTGAATTTTAATAGTGAATGAAATTGAGAATTTGGATATATATGTAATTTTTAAATCAAGATGTGTATATATGATATTAAGACTGCTCTCAATGGGTGTGTCTTTCAGCGTCGGTTGAGGGATGCAGTCTCCTGTCACTTTGGGCGTCGGTTTGGTGGCGTCGCCAAATCACTTTTTTTTATTTGATTAGTGTATAGACCACCAAAACTGAAGTGAGGTTTAATATTGGTAGTATATTGTCAGTTTTGAAAAGTGGTGACGTGACTTTAATTTGACACAAATTGTTGTGTTGTGTCACGGTTGTTGGAAGTAGTCTAAGAAGATTTAAAATGAGGATATGTCATTATCCCCTATTTGTGACAACTCATACAGACAACATTTATAGTAAGATAAGACGAAGAGAGTACATCGCAATTTAACACAAATTTATATCTAGCAATCCGGCATGTGAATAATTTAACACAAATTTATATATAATGATGATATCGCTAACACCGATGATGTAAAAAGTTCAAGAAGAGAGCTGTATCAGGAAAAATTGGAATTGTATGATTTGGAGCTATAGAGTTTTTTTCTTTAAACAAATCTTACTGTTAACAACAGTACTGTGAAAATTAGGAATCGTTAATATTTATTATTTATTAATTTTTAATATGGATGAGATTTAGAGGAGAAAGTACCATTTGAAGGGAAGGAGAAGAAGAATTTCAAAAGTTTTATTTTTACCCCTTCACCTTTTTAATATTATACACTACTTTCTCATACTTTCTTCTTCCCCACCCCTCCCCACCACCACCCACCACTAGCTGCTACCATTCGCTGGCCGCCGCCACCAACCGCCGCCAGCCGTCAAAAATTCTTTTTAATTTTTTTACATATTATCACTTTGTACTGCATTTTATTAGAATTATACTGAATTTTATTATTTTTATTGCATTTTGTATATATATTTTTAGTAGATATTGTTCATTTTTGACTGCATTTTTGTATTTTACACATTATTTTTTTGATGTTTTTACCGCATTTTATATATACACATCGATCTAATATATATTATTTGTTTTCTACTGCATTTTAAGTTATACATAATATATTTTATATCATATATATTATCCATTTGTACGGTATTTTGTTGACGTCGAGTAAAAAAGATGCAACAAAATATATAAAAGTTTTAGTTAATTAATAATAATATACAAAATGCAGTGAAATAGACGTATAGTTTTATTTAAAATGCAGTAGGAAAAGGAATACTACATAAAATAAAAAATTTATGGAAAAAAATTTGAAAAAAAAATTAGGAAAAAAATTTATGAATTTTTTTTTTTTTTTTTGAAAAGAAAAATTTGAAAAAAAATAAAATTCCGACAACTGGCGATGGCGGGTGGCGGCCAGGTGGTAGGGTTGTGGTAGGTGGGGTTGGGGGAAGAAGAAGGTAGGTGATAACACGTAAAAAGTCATGTTTTTACGTACGTTATCTTCCACATTTTAGGCACAAAGTTAACAAAAACACACCTAAAAGGACATTATTCATTAAATTTTGTTAACTAAGTCAAAACGGAGTCGATGTTTGTAAAATCACTAAAAATGGCATGAAAAACGTGAGAAACTGAGCAAAACTACTCCACCACACCTTCGTTAACTCTTTTTAATGAACCATGACCTACGCTCCACATTACGACCTCTAATTGGTGTCATTTTGTTCGTTAGGAAATTACGAAATCGTGGACGCAAGAATCGCTCAAAACGGATAAACGACGAAGAAGATACGCCCGATCGAAGAAACGAAGAACCGAAGGGCCAGGATACGGCTGTCCTAGGCCGTATACGGCTGTCCCAGACCATATACGGCTGGACACAGACTGTATACGGCCTGCACAGACCGTATACGGCCTGTGCCCAGCCGTATACGGCCGAAGACAACCGTATACGGTTGGTGTTCACCCGTATTTTCTCCAGGACAGCCGTATTGGTACATTTGGGCGATAAAAATCAGATTTTTATATGGTTGTGCGATACGGCTGTGCGTTTGAGGTTCAGGATACGGTCTAGGGATACGGCTGTGCGTTGCCTATAAATACCAAGCTTAATTCTCATTTCAACACACACTTCATACACTTCACTTCTTCACAATTCCTTTTCTTACATTTGCATACACTTTTACTCTCTTTCTAGGTTAGTTAAGTTAGATAATTAGTTTTGGTTTCTCTCTCTAGAGCTTTCTCTCTCTAGAGAGAGATAGTTAGTTAGTTGGTTAGCGGTTAGAGAGAGAAGGAAGTTGGTATTGTAATCACGGTGTAAAAGAGCATTCTTGGTGCAAGACTACGCATTTCTTTTCAGCTGTTACTCTGATTAATTTACTGGTGATATCTATCTTTTCATACTTATACTATGTCCGAATTATTTCTGCCTAATTGTATGATGTTACTCTGCTTAAGTTATCTATGTTATAGTATGAAGCCGTGTCTGTCACTATAATCCGGTTGAAATACTGGGCATATGCCCCGGAAATAGACATTTGTGCCTACACTGTGGACCGCCTAGAAACCCTAGAATATGGTCTAGGAACCAATATAGCTGGGGAAGTGTTATAGTACACCGTAGGCCTACCTCTGGTACTGAAGCTGTAGAAACACTTAGACACTGTACACCGTACCTGTACCTAGGGATAGTAAAGCTGTGGAAACATCACAGTACACCGCAATTCTATCCCTGGTTATGAAGGATCAGTGGAACTGTTAAAGTGCGGTACACCGTAAACGGTATCTATGGTTAGCAAGTTGCGGAAGGAGTATGTACTATACACCATTGGTGTTCCTAGGGATGAATGATTGATTGCAAAGGAGAGGCTAGATCATGACAGAAGTAATTGAACTAATCAAACGTAAGGAATGAGTCTAGATATGAAAGTCAAGCCCAACAGTGGTTCAGGATTCTTAAACCCCCAGACTCTACAAAACTGATAGTTTACAATAACAGGTTAATAATTTGAGCATATTTAGATAATGGCATTTGCATTTAGGTGTTAAGAGCGGTCAGGATTACCAGTATGGCAATCTGTTACCTTATTCCTGCACCCTTTAAGGGTCACTTGTCCAAAAGACAATATGGGGGGTTGAGCAGCCTGTCCTGATCAGAATCACGATAGCCTAGGTCTCGTGACATACTTATAACTAAATAAGTAGGGTCCAAGTGTTTACACCCGTAATACATTTGTCTGTTAACTAAAAATGTCCCCAATTATCTTTATAATAAACATCATCCCCACAACTGGTTATTGAAGTTTCAACAACCGCAATTCTCTATCTGTCTACCTAACTACCGATTCTTCTCTATCTTTATTTTCCTATCTCCAGTTAAATTAATTAGAAAACCAAAAACCCCCCAAAACCTACCTATCTACACAACCCCCATCCTAATATCAAACTTTATCTTTGGCCTAAACTTCGTTTTAATTCGCTCCGATTGAAGAACGGCCTCGAGTTATACTTAGTGCTTACTTACCCTGTGTAGTAGGTAGTACTTATAAGTTGAGCCCCCGCTCTTTATAAATTTAAAACCTCACCGATCGGTGCTCGGTACTGTCCGGTCAGTCCCTTGATGACGGGGACGGGTTCTCCCCCTTCACAAGGAAAGAACTTTGAAAACCTGACTGTTCGGGCGCCATCAAGTTTTTGGCGCCGCTGCCGGGGATCGTAGAGCGTTACGATTCTGAAACCGCCTTAGATAAATTAGCCTTTAGGAGATCCTTTTTGCTTAGGTTTCACCAAACTTATCCGAAAGTTACTTTCTTTAGAATAAATTAGTTTAGTTTAAAATAAATGAAAAATCCAAAAATATCCTTCTACGATTCGCCACCTTCTTTCCCCATTTCTCCATCCACCCACAAGACGATCGAAGAAATGACGGCCATGGACGATGCTGTCACACCCCGCCAAACGGTAATTACAATCAGTACTAATTAAATATGCGGAAGCTTTGGTGACGTGGCGGGGCTGCGATCAGTAATTCAACCAACTAGTACATTCATACTCAGAGCATATAGTTATTGCATAACATAATAAGTTAGGATGCCAAGTTTAACGGTTATTACAAAAGATTACGACTAGGTAAGTCGTAACAGTAGTAGTAGTGTTAAAAACATTAAGTTTCACAATACATATAGATAATGTAAGATTTCGTGGGTATGACTGCAATGTCTACAGTCATACAGAGGAAATCTCCAAAAGCATCCCAAAATATGTGGCATCCTATTAGTCCAGGGTTGTCCATCCTGAATGCATGCCATTCTTACTTACACAGCTAATTTCCTGAAAAACATAGAGAAATCGTCAACAAAATTGTTGAGTGAATTTACAGGTTTATATGTGTATGTGGTTTGTTTAACCAAGTTTGTTTGTATTAATGAAATGTTATTCATTTACAAAATATAAGTTTTGTAGGGCTGTTACCCTAAATTATCAAGCTTTATGTGGGATGTTATCCCAAAGTATTTTACTGGTTGTCTGCCAGCATAAAATAAGTAGCCGGTGTGTTTTCCGGTAAGAAACAGTTGTAGGATTCGTTCTTCCTACAAACATGTGGGAATTTCTTAGACTATGATCCCCTTCAAGGTGAGCTAAACCTTACAAGTTAAAGTAATACAACCTAACCCTATAACAAAACCACGACCAACACTTATGTTATTTTCCTGAAGGACATGTAAGTATACGCTCCTATCCGTAGGAGGGTCGTCACGGCGATAGTACTATCCGTATACTCAGTGGCTAGAGTCACCTAGCTAATGGTTTCAGTATGTATGTCATAAGGTCTTTTAATGCATACATTGCAAGTCTGGGTCCGTACTAGGATACGTTGTCTAATTCCCAAAATAGTTTGTGAAAATGTAATTTCATCAATCAACAGTTGTATAAAAGAAATAAAGCAATTTATAATTTTATTGCATGTGTTGGCATGCAATTTCTATGTTTAACACCCCTGTATTTAAAAGCAGAAAACATTTAAAAATAGGGGCTGTAATGAACGTTTAGTAATGAACAATCTAGTAATGAACGTCACCTCAATCAGATCGTCACCTCAATCGAATGCGCGAAATACAAACAATCTAGTAATGAACGTTTAACGAATCGAACACACAATTAATATAAGCTTTTGTAAATATTAACAATTGATGAACAAGATTACAAACTCTATCTCTCTCTCTAGCCACGTCTCTCTCTCACTCTCTAGGGTTTGATCATCCTTCAACTGAAACCCTACAGCTCTATTTATAACCTAACCTGACCTATTAGCGACATAAGCATTGTGTCGCTATTGTGACCATTGCGACACAAGCACTATGTCGCATGACTAATATTCTATGTATATTCTATAATTATATTTCGTTTACAGACTCGAATATACACACTAATCACATCACATACTAAGACTAATTGACTTTGACAAGTACAAACGTTGACCAAGTGACTGACAGACAAAATGCACCAACAAACTCCCCCATGTCAGCAGCTTGGTCGAATAAGTTTCCAATTAGTCTTTACCAACAAACTCCGTCATGTTTTCAACAATCAGAAACTCCCCCATTGAGATAGCATGGTCTTCAGACAATCTTGATGTCCTGATTCATGTGACTGACACACATTTATCATACAATAAGATCTTCAAACTCCGTGACCATCTCTCAATCATTATCAGCTTCTCCAATAGAATTTATCTTCACAGTCTTTGGAGAATAACCAACATCCTTTACATCTATTTGACTTGAACAAGATATGTGATGTTTGAAGAAAATAAAATCTTTTTGTATTTTCTTTATAAAGGAAAAGTAAAGAACAAAGATTAAAATAAATTCGGGGATAGGATTGTTTTACGTCTGCTTAGAGATCATATCAGGCCAACATGTAATTATTAGAAAATAGTAAGTGTTATTTCGATTATCGGTATATTTGTCCACTTTAAATTTACTTAGCAC
Source organism: Pseudognaphalium luteoalbum (assembly GCA_963422505.1). Classification (NCBI taxonomy): domain Eukaryota; kingdom Viridiplantae; phylum Streptophyta; class Magnoliopsida; order Asterales; family Asteraceae; genus Pseudognaphalium; species Pseudognaphalium luteoalbum. The sequence continues at coordinate 81,974,408 of OY730197.1, forward strand.
ACTTAAAACATCTTTTATAAAAATTATTTCAAGATGATTACTGTTATTGTTTATCCACTTAAACACGTTACATCCAGGTCTGTGAGTTAACCTTTTATTGTTAGTATGAATATTTCTCCATGGTCCCCACCAATGACATACCCTGTAACCCAGACATGAGCATAGCTTCCAAATCCAGAGAGAATATAAGAGTATCATTTTTAAGAATCAAGTCAGTGGTGACAGGTCTGTACAAACGTACAACAAAGCGACATAACTTGATTCAGGTTTAAGCAAAGCCAGACTTGGTCAAACCATTTTGGTGACCTTGTTAGGTATCTTATGATTTAAGACTTTTTCAAGTTCATTGACTTGCGTTTTCTTAACTTTAAGCATATACTAATTGAGACCAGGTTTGTACTTACGTACAACAGAGGAAACAATCAGTATAGACCCCCAAATGATTTCAGATAAACCTCAGGTATAGAAAAATGTCTTGCTACATTAAGGAATTAAGACATTTAGTCGTACATCATATGGTATTTACCACAAGATCATAGACACGTATTAGAATTACTTCTTAAGAACCCAGAAACCGGTGTGTATCATGCCTACCAGTACATCATATGATGAAGCTAATGTTTATGAAAGCTGTGGTAAGTATGCTAGATAAACTTACTGATACATCAAGGATAAACCTTAGAATTTCCATTTTGTGCATGTCATCTGATGTACAATCATTTCCCATGTTGTTTACAGACACAATCCAATATCTTTTTGAAGAAATAAGAATCTTGCTGTTCACATTCCTGATCCAAATAATCAGAATTTTAATTACTCCCCCTGAACAGCAATTTCTTTTCGAATATCCAATTCAAAAGTACTCCCCTTAAACATTAAACATATTTTTGTAATTTTTGATTTAAGATATTTCGCAACATTGCATTTCTTTGATACTAAAAAGTACAAAGAATGGCCGTTGCAATACTAATAAATAAAAAATAAAAATTCCATAATAAAAGTTTCAAAATCACATATCAAGTCAAATCAAATGCCTTTTTAGCACTTTAACCACCTGAACTTCAGAAATTTCATCATTTCAGTCACCATTCTTCCAACAATATCCACATCCATGCAATCACTAAAAAATATTGGCTAACAAGAAACTGACTGCATCACTACAAACAATCAAACATTAGAGTTTTTGGGACACCCAAGCCTTGATAGACTTGGGTTGTCCATTATCGTCCATAATCATCACATCCATGAGTTAATGATATTTTAAAAACTCAGTTGATTTCATAGATGTGTTGTTTGTGGATTTTGATTTCCAAACCTGTTTAGGTTCGGATGATTTGTTTTCAACAATGTTGTGCTGTTGAACTTGAGGTCTACTAGGCACAACTTTGTTTACTCTAGCCATAGGTTGTGGACAGTTTGACGCACAACTAGATACAGGCGAATACGAACGATGACTTGAAAAAGATTTTGAAAAAGAATTCCTAAAAGAGGAAGTTCTTGGCATCCCTCTACCAAACCTATCCAGGGATAATAACCTACAATCCCTAATAATATGGCCCTGTTGACCACAACGAAAGCAAGAACGTCTCTTAACATAAGATTGATTCCAATGAGTTCCCTCAAATTGTTTCGGTGGAGGACAGTACACAGAAGGTCTATTAACAGGAACATTTGTTGAACATGCACTTTTAGGTGAACATGTTGAAGTAGATGTTCCTGAGGTTGAGTTAGTAGATTTAGAATCCCTTTTAACATTTTTAACTTTGAAAGATTCATTATCAACTTTAGCTTTGCCTTTGCATTTAAAACAGTCTGGTTTGACAGTTATTTTCTCAACCTTAATGGTAGACACTTCAGGTATATCTTCTACCACAACAACCTCTTCAACACTGACCATAGGTTTATTTTCAGCTTTAACAAATGTAGGCCTAACAAGCTCGACCTGTTTAACTTGCTCATTAACTGGCACATTAACAGAATTTGTGTCTACTTTTGAGGAAGAAGGCACAAAGTCTTTGATTGCATCCTTAACAGGCAATGGAAGATAGTCCATAGGAGGAGGTACATGGTTATAGCCAATACCTGCCTTGCTTTCCGTATCAGTCCTTTGCTTATCAAGGATGTGATCAAATATCATGTTTGACGTAGCAAAATTTGACATTTTTCGTTTAAGATCATCAGCTTCAGATTTAGAGTCAGCAAGCTCTTTGTTAAGCAAAGAAATTTCTTTCAACGCTTGAGACTCATCTTGATAGGCTTTAAATTTCTTTTCATAAGCTAATTCATTTTCTTTCAAAACCTTATTAGCCTCTGTTAAATTTTCAAGATTTGATCGCAGGGTTTCAATGTTATCTTTGTACCTGTTGTTAGAGCCTGTTAACTGAATGCAAGATAAACATGTAAATGCATCAGAATCAACCTCTTTTGTTTGAGCTACAAATGCACTATGTTGAGGTTCTTCTTCCTTGTTGTAGCCACCACAACGCTTTTCGATGGCAGTCCAAAGATCATACACATTTTTGTGATCCTTAAACAACTGTAAGATCTCTAATGATAAAGATCCTTTAATTGCTTTGAAATTCTTCCATTCATCATCCCATGCTTTACGTTCTTCGAGAGTAATTGATTTATATGATTTTGCAGTTCGTGTTCCTTCCTTGACTTGCATTTCATATCTCTCAGTCAATGGAATCCACATGTCTGGATCATTAGAAGAGATGTAGGCCTCAAAATCTCTTCTCCAGTTTGAGTATTTGGTATTTTGGGTGAACATCGGAAGGTTGTTGTGAACACTATGCAGGAGCGACATCTTTTAATCAAGAACTTTAGCAAAACACAGACAACCAGATTTTCACACCAAAATTTGGTTTGAAAATATTGAAAATTGGGCGAGCACAACTAAACTTTTCCCAAACTAGAATTATGAACTTTTAAGCTCAAAAACAAAATTTGGTACTACAAATTTTTTCGTGAATTTCTCGCCTAAAATTCAACCGAAAACGTTCAAAAATGCCCGGGTAAAATGAATTTTTTTTCAGGCTAAAATTGAACAGTTTTAAGCCTATGAGCAAAATTTGGAAACACATTTATTTTTGGAAAGGATTAGCGACACAAAAGGTTGTGTCGCAAATTTGTGTCGTAGTTCAAAAACTCCAAATTAGCGATACAAATACTTGTGTCGCAGCTTATGTCACCTAATCAAAGGTTTGTGTCGCAAATGTATGTCGCGAACTTGTGTCGCACTTTGAAAACCCTAATTAGCGACACAAATCTTGTGTCGTAGGTTGTGTCGCAAAACGGTGCTGGGCAGATTTCAAAACCCTAAAATCGAATTTTTTTGAAACCCTCACGATTTACGAAGAACGAACGACGAACAAACCCAGAAAAACTCTTCAGAAAACGAAATCTTCAAGAAAACTAACCCAGAAACGAAGATTAATCAATAAAACCTTTGCGAATCAAACCGAAAACGTTCAAATCACGATCCGAAACCGTTGAATAAGCGATTCACGGCACTAATACCTGTTATAGGACTCCGTACCAGACTTAATCAGATCGTCACCTCAATCGAATGCGCGGAATACAAACAATCTAGTAATGAACGTTTAACGAATCGAACACACAATTAATATAAGCTTTTGTATATATTAAAAATTGATGAACAAGATTACAAACTCTGCCTCTCTCTCTAGCCACGCCTCTCTCTCACTCTCTAGGGTTTGATCATCCTTCAACTGAAACCCTACAACTCTTTATAACCAAACCTGACCTATTAGCGACACAAGCACCGTGTCGCATGACTAATATTCTATGTATATTCTATAATTATATTTCGTTTACAAACTCGAATATACACACTAATCACATCACATACTAAGACTAATTGACTTTGACAAGTACAAACGTTGACCAAGTGACTGACACACAAAATGCACCAACAGATGTGATGTGAATGCTAGCGGATATGTGTAGCGTCGCCCAAGGTATGTTGACCTATACACAAGAATTTGTTGATTTCTGAATTTGTATTGTTCGTTGGTGACGATGTTTTGAAACACAAGTAATGTTTCTCGAGTCACCATTTCGTTGAGTTTGCTTATACATGTATGTAGTTGTGTGTATATATATATATATATATATATATATGTATATATATACACGTTGTTTCGTTTCCTTTGGGCATACATATAATTGTCATATATATATGTATATAAATATTCTTGTCGTATATTTACCGTCGTACATTTGTAAAATGTATATTTCGTTAGTTACGAAAATAACCTCGTTTGATCCCATTACATATATATACATATATATATATATATATATATATATATATATATATATATATGATTGTCAAAAGTCCGTATATATATATAGGATAGTTTGTTGCTAGTACATACATATATATATTATTAGTCGACGTCTAAAAAAAAATATATATATCCAATAAAGTTGGTACCAAAACCTTAATTCGTTCCAAATATATTTCGTTTTTTTTGTTTGAAATAAATACTCGTTCCAGTTATCTAGCTCGATTCTCGCTCGTTTTTAAAACCTTCGGCCCAATTGGGTTTGGCCCAAAAGTCCGGCCCAATAATTACCCTCACCCGTCTGGGTTTGGGGGTTAACCCGTCCGGGTACAGGACACAACCCGTACGGGTTGGTCTTGTGACCCGTCCGGGTCCATTTCATTTTAGGTTTGCTCAGCCCAAGTCCAACATATACGGCCCACTATCGTTCGTTCATCAACCCACGTTTGCAGTCCTAGCCCAACTAGTTTGGCCCAATTGAAGGTGTGACCCGTCCTGGTCGGATGAGCCACCCGTCCGGGTTGAGCAACTCACCCGTCCGGGTCGAGGAGCTCACCCGTTCGGGTTAGGCCTCGGCCCAGTACTCTGTCTCCGTTTCCAGTTTTTAGATGCGAAATCATTACGTGTTTTGCTATGGTTTCAAGTTATAACCGTTTACATCTGTTTGTACACAATGTTGCACAAATTCAACCTTTCGATTTTACATTTTTATAACTCGTTTACATGTATTCATTTTGGTACAGGGGTTCAAATTTTGGGTTTAACACCACCATCACCAAATAATCATTCTACTAAATTTTATGGTTACATAATCTTTCATTTTGTGTTCAATCGTTTACCTCAAAGTTCCGACTATCTGCAATCACAAGTTTTTAACATTTTAACACCTTAATACAATGTTTTTACAAGTTTATGTATGTAACTTATGAATTCAAAGTTTTGTTTTTCTAAAACCCATTTCAAGAACAATCTAATAAATCATTAACTTTGTGTGTTACAGGTAAAACTTGATATACATAACATAATATATAATGAAATATAAGTATAAAATTTAATGATTGAAAGTTCCTTACAATGGAGAGAGGTGATGATGATCACGGTTGAGGATGAAGATGATGTTATTATAATGTTTTTAATATGGTTATTGTTACTCCTACTGCTGCTGAGTTCTTCCCAGTGAAGAAGAAGAAAATGAAAGAGATGATCAATGATTGAAGGTTGGTAGATTTTGAGTTTGTGTGAGTGCCGAGAGATATAGATGGATGGAACATATATTACGGGTGTTAAGTTTCAAAGATATGGCTTATACAGTGGCTTGTCTCAAATAATTGAGATGAGTTGTGAATTTTTAACCCGTTAATTTCGGGTACGGATATAATTCGAGCAATATAAAATTTAATATTTAATATTTTTCTTTTGTAGATGCTCTCCAGTTACGTTATTTAAAATTAGAAAAATGATATTTCCATTATTTATGACTGTTGCACATTTTGTACATTATTAAATGTTTTGCGTGCTCAAGATGTGTTTAAAACACAATATTGTTTCAGTTTGAAGTTTTTCTCGCTTATTATTTTAGTTAAATAATATTTTGAAATAGTTTTGGAAACATTTTGGAGATATTTTTCAGACTTGCGTTTCACTAACTATTTAAGTATTTACTATGTAATTATGTAAATTACAAATTTTTGTAATACTTCTCTATTTATTATTTTGGGCTTGCTAGGCTTATTTCACATCAGTAGTTTTTGTTTAAACTTTTTTCAGAAAATTAGCGTAAGAATGCATATGCTTAAGTTAATTGTTACCTAAATTAGAGAGTTGTCACATATGCTGAGTTCTTCGACCACTTGGAACAAGAGTTAGAATCCGACTTCTACTTATCAAAATCACCCGAAGAAACCTCCGCTAGCCCAGACAACGATTCTAGAACCTTAGGGAAATTTTTAGATCTTGACTTAGGAACCCATGAATCTCAACAGAAGATTAAAACTTCTGTTTCCAGCATTCCAATCTATCAGTTCTTACCTGCACCTGAGATTTCATACCCCTTAGAAAACTTCTCTAGATTCCCTAATTTTGTCGATAATATTCGTGAAAACCCTCAAACCTTTCATTCCTAATCCGATGAAGAATGAATCCCCATAAGGAAAGAGGATATTCATGAACATATTTCAAAATCCCCAATTTTTATATACCTTGTACCAGAACCTTCGTACACCATTTATCGTGTTGTTGATAAGGAAATACCGAAAGATTCAGATGGTGATGAAATCCGATACGTTGGTTACTCTTTTGATCCTGATAGTAGATTGGATGTATGTAAAGCATTTGCCCTACACTTTAATATATCCGATTTTCCTTACTTAGTTGAACTAAGGGAAGAAATCTTAAGGATAGACATACTCGTAGGTATTCTCCACCGTCTTCCGACCCAAAAGGAAGATGGTTTCTTCACACGATATCGAGAGCAAGAGCGAAAGCAATTATCAGAAATAGATCTCCTCATGGATCTATTTGCTTGCACCGATTATAAACCGGTTTCACAAACCATGATTAATCGTTATGTTGCAGCTATGGTAAATGATCTTGAGCTTCTAACTTCTAAAGATCTCGCGATCACTCTGTGTAACACCCCCAAATTCACTGTTTGGCGGAAGCATAATTTGAGTGTTACTAATCAATAATCAAAGCACACAGATGTATAGCAAATGATTCTATATGCGTCGTTTTAACAAAATATATTAATATTAAAATGTTTACAATTGTTGAAACTGTACATAGCTCGTGTTCGATTAAATGAGAGATTCCAATACATAAATACTTTTACAAAATATACTAATTTAAGGAAATCTCTATCGTCTACATGCTGACTCGAGCTATGGTAATCCTGAGGGTAGTCCAAATCTACTGCTGAGTACCTGTGATAATGTATACAACCATGAGCACATAGTCTCAGCTTAACTCGAGAGGTCAGGATCACAATCAGTGCCTGAGCGAGGTGCCTCCACGAGTGCCTAATCAACACTCGTCTGAACAAATATTAGTACGTCCGTTTACCCAGTTAGTGCTTGCTAACCCGGACGAGGAGGGTCAATCCTATATGGTACCATATACTAATATTCACGCTACAACGTATTACTAAACTATGCTGACGGAGGACTTTGAAATGATTAGTTGTGTAAAACTCATGTAGTATATGAAAATGTTTGTACTTGCGTTCACATGTTAAAAAACAAGCAATGAATCACACCCCTGAGTAAAAACAGTAAAAGAGGGGCCATGAGACTCACCTGAGTCTTGAAGCGTTTAATCAATAAATGTGAGTTGATTAGCCAATTAGTGATTATCCGAAGATTTGTAACGTGAGGGTGTCCACGACACGCGATGGTTATAAACATGATTGGGTATCTCAAAAGATCACCCTTGTAGTTCTTCGCCAACTAGAATGTCCAAATCACTACGATTTGGTTAATTTGTTTAAGTATTTGAAAATGCGTACGGTCCGTTGGTGATTTGTTTGTAATAATAATCTCATTATTATTATGATTTCGAAGTGTTTATACTTAAAAGTATGTTCGACTGTGTTTTAGAAGTCGTATCGTATAAGTGTTTGAAGTTATACAAGTTTGACACTTAGTATAAAAATCTGTGTTTTCAAGGTTCTGATTTGTGCGACACTGGATGCGACATAAGGCTTTGTGTCGCTAGATGCGACCTTGTAGTTCTAGTGCGACATAGTCTGTTGTGTCGCAGATCTTGACTGCGACATAAGTCATTGTGTCGCTATGTGCGACATCCACAATTTAATGCGACATAAGGTGCTGTGTCGCTATATGCGACATCTGAAGGTGTTGCGACATAGTCTCTTGTGTCTCTATATGTGACATAAGTAATGGTTTTGCGACATAAGGGCTTGTGTCGCAGGTGGCCTGGAGCCTCTGCGACATAACGGGTTGTTGGCTGGATTTTGAGCTGAAAATGTGTTTTCCGGTTTCCGTTTGACTTGAAACTTTTACCCAACCCTTGTATGGACATTTTAAGCATGGAGAAACCACAAACAAGTGAAAACATATGAAATCGAAGGGTTTCGAGATTTGTCGGAAACTTACAAACTTAACGTCGATGAAATCCGAAAAGGTAGAAATGTAGATCGTGACGAGGTGAACGTTTTCTTCTAAATGAGTCTAGAATTTCGATGGTGTTTGACGGTAGTATGTGGTGGTTTTTGGTGGTGGTGGTTGTGTGGTGGTGGTTTAGAGAGAAAAGGAAGAACATAGAGAGAGGGATTTGGAGAAATGAGGAAAAGGAGGGAAGGGAAGGGGTTTTGGTGAAGCCTCCTCCTTTTTCGCCCCTGCGTTTGCGCTCCGTGCGGTGTTCGTTTTTCTGATCTTTTAAACGTTTAATTATTTATTTTACACTTTTAAATATACGTTTTAAAATACAAATATTTATCCAATATTTTTCTCGAAGTATTTTATCGAATATTTAATAATCGGGTTTACATATAATCTTTGATTTGTTTGTGCGTTTAATATTTTGGTCGCGTAGAAGTTATCTGTACGATACGAAATAGGTTTGTAATATTATTAAAATAACATCTTGAATATGATATCGTTATTAAATAATGTCACGTTGTTTAATAAATTTGGTCACCAACGTCCGTATTTATTTGATTCGAATTACATTCGATTTGAACTGCATACGATTTAATCAAATCGCATAATCGTATATATTCATCAAAATATATTTCGATACATTAATTAGCCTAAAACCGAACTAATTACATGTATTTACAAAGGATTAGGCACTAATCACTAGTCCTAATTTGGCGGGTGTTACACTCTCGTCATTTGTGAAAAAATTCCATTTTTCGTTGACCCTGCCGCCTATATAATTACCAAGTTGCAAGAGACATTTCCTAGAGCTGACGACGATAAGATAAAAGCCGTTTTCTTTTCTGAAAGAAAAGATATCCATGTTAAACTCGCTTCGTTGTTCGATCAATCCAAAATCCCTTTCACCATTTCTCAAAGATCTCTAATCTAGGATGTCACCTTTGCAGTTCAGACTACAAAATGGAGACCCCGATTCCGAAGAGGAACTTAGGTTTCAGAGAATTATAGGAAATCTTCTTCATGACCTTAATAATATAGACCGCGGTATGCAAATGAGAATTTCAAGTAAAAAGAAAGTTAGAAGGGAATTTAATAAGTTTGTTAACTATCTTCTAGAATTAGGCCAGAAAGAACGCAGGATTCTTAGCGAATTCGAACATTTTTCACTACACCCTACTGAACTAGTTGATTATGTCATTAACATCTTAAACTGTGATTTTATTCCTCGATACACTTTCCCTAAACCAAGGGCACCAGGATTGCTTTCAAGCAATTTCCTTAGTTAATTTTTGATCAAAAGTCTAGCTATTGACTTAAACCAAGCGCTTTTTGGGAGGCAACCCAAATTTTAATATTAAGTCTTTAAAATAATTTTATTAAGTCAAAAATAAGTTAGTTTAATTCGTTTCTTGATAAAAAGCCAAAAATCTCTAAAAATCCTTGTCTTTGCAAAATCTGCGCAGTTTCTGAAACATGACAATTTTAATAAAAGATTTTTAGAAAGTTTTAAAAATTGATTAGATTTTAAAAGTTGAAAGTTTTTAGACCAAAAATATTGTTTTCTTTTATCTAGTTAAGTTGTTTCCTTTGCGTCTAAATAAAACATTCTTTTTTTGCTGCGCACAGCTAAACGCAGAATTTTAAACTTTTGCTAAAACATTTGGCTAAGGTTTTTAATTTCCTAAAACACCTAGTAATTACACTTGTTATATTAATTAAACACAAATGGTAAAAGGGGGGGGGGGGGATAGATAAAATGGTAAAAAGACTAGTAATTATTTAAAATACACAAAAAATCAATATTTCTCCCTCTCCCCTCTCTCCATGCGCCGGTCACCCCCAACCCTCACCAAAATCACCATTTTCCTCCATTGTTAACCAAAACAAGCTTCATTCCTTCATCATTTGCATGTATATGTGATCCTTAACCTTATTGCATCTCAATCAAGGTAAGATTCAACTCCTAATCACCAATATTCTCTAACTTTTCAAACCTAGGGTTTCAAGTTAGTTAGTGATGATTTGTGGTTTGCATTGCAAAAGTGGCCTTTGATTCTTGCTTTGTAGTGTTGTATGATGATGTAGGAACTAGCATTACTTGTTTGATTGAAGTAATTTGAGTTTTGACTTTGAAAGTTGACTTTGTTTGACTTTTTGTGACTAGTTGATCCATTTTGACCAATTGATGATTAAATTGCTTATGATAAGTTGTTTGTTAGTTGATTTATGATTAATAAGATTAGTATAGCTTATTCATTTGCTTCATTTGCGGTTAAATGCGAGTTTTGGTCAAAATTAGAAAATTAAAGTAAGCATAAAGCATTGACTTTGGTTAAAACGTCACCATTTTGGGACAAATCTTTTGATAAAATAATGTTTTGACTTAAGTTGATGATAATGTCTTGCTTTGATTTGTTAATGTAAGTTAGGATTACTATGGATTTAGCTGATGACTAAAAGAAACGTTACTTTGGTAAATTTGAGTAACTAAGACTTTAAAAAGTCAAGTGGCTTGATCTCTAGTGTTCTAATGACCAAATTTACTTCAAAAGTCAAACTTGCATTTTTAAAATTGTATCCTTAAAAGTATTATGGCAAGTCTTGAATGGATACTACTATTGCTCTAATTTACTATTCTAAAAAAACTCAAAAGTAATATCTATGCTAAGAATTGCCATAATCATTTTAGAAGTTTCAATCCAAAAACGCATTTGTCTAAAAAGTCAACTTGGAAGCTTTGTTTGCAATACTTGTATGATATGGTCAAAAATTGCTAATACTTATTCGACGTCATGCTAGTTTGCATCATTTCATGATAATAGGTTATTCTTGCCACTTTAAGGTAATTACATGATTAAGATTGTTGGCAACTCATGCTTTCGGTTAAAATCTAAAATGCTTATGTGGTTGACTAGTCTTTGACTTTTTGCTTAGAAAATGTTATGACTTAAGTCCTATAGCCTATTTGTATGAACCAAGGTTTCTTTTGATGGTTGGAAATTAAGACTAGAATTATTACTAGTTATTAACAGGTTTATGGATTGCTCATATACTAAAGCCCACATTTCGAATTTTCGATTAAAAATCTGGAATATGACTTAGTCCATAAGCTTGTAATGATCTTGTGTAATTCACTATGTTGTTTGTTTTTCTCTTATTGACAGATGGCCACAATCCCTTGTTATATCAAGCATTCCATAAGAGATCCAGAGAAAAGGGAGTTGTACCAGACTTGGTTAACACATCAGCTTGGGGAAAACAGATACATAGTCTGGGAGGATTTGGCTGAGATTGGTTTAAAGGAGGGATTTGAGAGATTGATTCAGTTTAAGGAGGGAAAGAGAAATCTATGTGCCTAGAAGCATCTGTTTGAGATAAATGAGACTGTCTATCAGGAGCTAGTTGCAGAATTTATGGTTACTTTCCTGTTTGACAAGACGATCGAAAATCTTAATGATGATAGGATGATCAGATTTAACTTTCTAGGTTACCCGTATCACATGTCCTTAGCCACCTTTGCGAGACATTTGGAGCTGTACACTGAGTATCAAGTAACTACTTCATTCTTCTTGAAAGCAGATTGAGAGATCAAGCAGCGAAACCACACTGCTATATGGTTAGAGTTAACTGGAAGCTGATTTCAGTCGAACGTCAAAGCCACCTATTTCCTTGACAAGCACCACCAAGTATTGCACAATCTGATTGCTTGTAGTATCCGGGGGAAAAGGAAGACAAAAGGGGCTGTTGGAGTGAAAGAACTGAAGATTATTAAGAGTATTGTTGAGCAGGAGCATGTGAACATTTCTTATCTGGTTGCTGAAAAGATCCTCATTGAGTCAGGGTATACTGAGTCAGAGTTCGCTTATATGGGAGCCGTGATCACCAAGTTAGTTAAGAGTATGGGGCTATTGAATGAGGAGGTGCTAGGTAGTTTGACACCACTGAGGAACAGAGAGTCGAAACCATATAACATCAATTATATGGTCAAAGTTTGGTTATAGTAGAAGGATGTTGCGGGTCAGGTTAAGTGGAAGGATGGTGATGTTATACCGGGAGTCTTCATGAGACCCCCGAGGAGCAGGAGAGTTAGGTTTGAGTTTGATGACAGCACGGTCCACCACCAGGCTAGGACTGCTGTCAGACACGAACGAGAGAGGGAGAGACAGAGGCTGCAGAGTGATATCGCGTAAAAAGTCATGTTTTTACTACCGATATATCTCTCATTCTGGAGAAATACTTGGCATTTGGACTCAAAAGATGCTCAAATCAAAGAAACTTTACCAAGAAGATAAAAATAAAGTTGCACAAGAAAAATCAAGCAAAACGGGCGAAAAAGGAAGATTCCACACACGTTTAAGGATTCAAGACATCAAGACATGATTTAAAGACAAAAGTCCTCATCACTGAGATTTCTCTTATCCAAGATATTCGTTTTCAAAATACGAATCTAATAGAAGAAGAATCAACAAAAAAGGATGAAGAATGAAGATTTTACGTACGCTGGAAAATTCAAACGATTCGTATGAGACATCCAAAGATCAGAGACACATTTTTGGGATTTATTTTCATCAAAGTCTTCATTTTTGAAAAACGAATCCAACACAAAAAGAATCGACGAAAACGGACGCATAACAAAGAAGATATGCATGAATCGAGTAACGAAGCGAAAGACGGCGAACCGAGGCGGCAGGCTGCCAGCTGCCGCCGGCCACCAGCCAGCCGCCGCCGACTGCCAGGGTGGCGGTGCCGGCTGCCTGTACCCCGACCCCCGTCCCCCGTCTGCTTTTTCATTCTTGCTCGTACTCGCAGGGTACACGTGCTAGGCCTTTTTCGCAACTTTAGGGTACACGTGCTAGGCCTTTACGCGCTTTAGGGTACATGTGCTAGCAACTTTTTCACCTTTTTCTAACGTGTGCCCCAAGTTGCTAAAATGCACCGGATTTCCCCTATAAATAGGAGGCCCATGGTTCATTTGCAAATATACCTTTGATACACCACACACCATACACTCTCTACATTCTATATTGTAACACCCCACAATTTTGGCATAATTATAAACGTAATTGCATAGATTTTTAGGCTAATTTCTTAACTTTGAGTGAATTCACAATGCTTTTAGAGGTAAGTCTAGCAAAGCCCAACTAGTTAATACGCGTAGTATTACATATTTCGTGATTAGTATAATTGCGTATAAAACCTTTAGAACAACGCGACAAAAATACTGCGACTGTCGATGAACAAAATTATTTAATAATATGAGATTATTAAATAACTCTGTTAATTATTAAATATTATGTTAATAATATTTACAAAGTATTTCGAAATCATACAACACTTATTTCGTACGCTGTAACAACTCGAAACATATCCGTAAAACTAAAATAAAACAAAGTTATAATTTTATAACTAAACTAAATTATCTTCAACGAATATTTGAACTAAAAATATATTTGATAACATATTTAAAAATTTATCATTTTAAAATATTTCGGGTACACGAACACGGGTAAAATACCACGAAACGGGGATAAAACCCCCTCCCCTCCTCTTAGTTTGACCGGCCAAACCCAACCCCCTACCCATTTCCCCTCATTCTCATTTCCTTCTCATTTTACCAAACACACACACCCACACATCTCTCTCTTTTCTCTCATCTTCAACAACAACAAATCAACATCATCAACAACAACATAAGCAGCAACATCAACACGAGCATCCTCATCATCTTCATCTTCTTCATCATCTAAGCACCATCATCATTATTTTTGGACCACACATCGATCCGTAAGATTTCACCACTTTTTCCTTGATATTTCGTGTTTAAATTACATATATTATCATGCTTTAGTGTTTTACCAACTTATTATGTCCAAAAAGCAACTTAAAATGCGTTTTAAAAATTAAAAGTTCGATCAGTTCGTTCTGCGAACCGAGATCCCAGATGCAGTTCGTCTTGCGAAGCGAACCGAAACTAGCGAACCGAAAACTTTAACTAGCACCAACACCACCACCACCTTTAAACCAGCAAATACTACTACTAAACGACCCTAAATGTCGAAGCTCATTTGGAGAAAAAGATTCACCGCGACACAATCTACATTTCCGTCTTTCCAAAATTCTCACGCGCTAACTTGTAAGTTTCCGACAAAACCCGCAACTTCTCGATTTTTAGTGTTTTCAAGTAATAATTGCTTATTTAAGCTTGGAATATCTAAATATGGGTTGGGTAAAAGTATCGGACCAAACGGTCGCCAGAAAACATGTTTTTGGCTCAAATTCCGGCCAACGGCGCATTTTGTCGCAGAGGCTCCAGGCCACCTGTGACATAAGCTTTTATGTCGCTAAATCAGGCCTTATGTCGCATATAGCCACATAAGCCACTATGTCGCACTAATTACGGACGTCGCATATAGCGACACAAAACAGTATGTCGCAAAACCTATTTCCGTCGCATATAGCGACACAACATTTTATGTCGCATAAATTGCAGATGTCGCACTTAGCGAAACAAGCCCTTATGTCGCAGATATGATCTGCGACACAATAGACTATGTCGCACCTAGCGACACAAGCCTTATGTCGCACGTAGTGTCGCATGAAACAGAACCAAGAAAACACAGATTTTACTAAGTGTCGAGACCTAAAAATTTAGTACTTGATTTCACCCAAATTCGAGTCCAGGTGCGTTTTTCACCAAAACAATGTAGCTCGACCCCAGCCAGGGGCTCTGCCCCTTGGACCCCGCCAGGGGCTGCCGCCCCTTGGACCCCACTACCAGGGGCACTGCCCCCGGACCCCCGTCATCCAAGAACTTGTAAATACTTTTCACACTAAGTGTCGAACACTTACAAGTAATGAAACTTGATACAACGATACATATAATAATAACACTTTGGATTATTATTACAAACCGTCACCAACGGGCCATATTTGTTTTCAAATTACAAACGGATTACTAAACACACACTTGGACATTTCCTAGTTGAATGGACAACTAGCATGGGTGATCTTTTAAGATACCAACTTATTTACTTGTTTACTTACAGCCTTGTGTGTTTCGGACGCTAGAAGGTTGCAGGGTTCGGAGAACCAACATACGGGATTACACCCGACACCCTTACGGACTCACATCCGCTCTACTTATTTGATTTCCCAAACATACTTGCTAGACTCAGGTGAGTCTTACAGCCCCACTTTTACTGTTCTACTTACGGGGTGAGATACATTGCTTACTTTTCATGAACACAAGTACTGAACTACTCATTTTACTATACGGGATTGCATGAGTTAGTTACCATTTACTGAAGTCCCTCCATCATACATCATTAGTTATGGACTTAAGCGCGGACACTAGTTAATGGATCCATTAGGGAAATGACCCTCCCCGTCCGGGGTAGTAGCGCTACCACGAACCGTTCTGTATAAACGGGCGACTATTATTCGTTACTTACGTTGGCTCAATTTCGAGCATCTCGCGGGGGCAACTTATCACTTACGGGTTAAGATTTAATTATGAGCCTCATGGCAATGGTATAAACTTACATACTGGAGTAAGCAGAGAGTCAAAAAAGTCCACGCCGAAGGTCCCCCTTACGTAATAGGGGTTAAGTTAAGGGGGGTGCTTCTCTAATAAGCAGGAAATAGAAGACATTGAAAAGATCCTTATTAGTGAAAAAATGATACTTGATTTACGCCTGCGGGCACCACTGATAAAAACCTTGTGTTTAAATCTGATATTACTTACAAACCTGTAAGATTCACCAACATTCGTGTTGACCTTTTTAGCATGTATTCTCAGGTACGCATACGGAGTAGGATTACTCCCGGACCTAGCTAGAGTTGCATGATTTCAACATAACTGCATTAACGGAGATTCTTAGCATTATCTTTTGTATATTTCGATTATGTAATAGAATCTCCCGCCTTACGCGTGGACTCTAGGAAATTATAACTTTTGTATCGAAAACAATATGTTTCGAAATGATTTACTATGAAATGTAACTATTTTCTATAAACGTCTCATTTAGAGGTCGTTTGCTTGTGATTATGTGTTATGATATTTGATTAGTAGCGCCCCGTGTTGACTTCCGCTGCATTATAAATTTGGGGGTGCTACATTGTCACATTATTGTCAACAATCAAGGTAATTCCTTTATTGCAGCCTCTGTTGGAAATGGTAGGAGGATACATATCACTAAGCACCATATTTGATGCACACCCGAAGCATCGTATGAAGATGGTGCTCGGACCGCAATCGATTTGTTTTAAATTTGTATTTGGTGGGGTCTAAGTGTGACTTACTAATACTGAACCAAAGGCTAGTAGATGGTAAGTATGACCTAGAGTCGTTCTTAAAGAGAAACTGAATTGAAATAGAGGTGATCCAATCAATCTTTATTTTCTAATAAATGTTTTAAAAGAGTGCGTTGGGGATTTTTGGTTCAGTTAATTAAGTAAACTAAATAAAGAAAATAAAAGATAATGATAAATCAGATAATAAAAGGAGTATTTGTTGTGAGTTCATTAGCTTATAATGTGGGATGATGACTTGTAGGGAAAACGTTTACTAAATTTGGAATGTTCACTAGACTTGGTAGTTTATGGTATAACCGATAGATTCCCTATTAGTCGGTTATCAACTAATATGTCACGAGGAACTACGGTGTCATGATTCTGATCAGACAGACAATGCTCAACTCTCCACACTCTCCTGTGAGGGAGTCAGTGGCCCTTGTTTTTGAGCACATTTGCTCGTGGGCAAAGGAATAGAGTATCAAGTCTACAACAAGTCTAACCGTTCTTAATACCATAAAGACTATAAATTTAGCAAACAACTAACTTAACCAATATGTTCGGACTTAGTTGATCAATTCCCATTAATGAAGTTTAAGCATGGTAAGCAAAGGAAAGTGTTGAGGTTTCTTGCGTACCTTACTTTATATTTCATAGGTTAAGGAAAAGTATCGATTTAAATTGGATTTTAAACTTGCCTTTCTCAATACAATTAACAAATCCCTAGGTTTTCGTAAATGGTTATTTAGCCTATAGCCTACCTAATCTAATCTAAACAAACTAATCTAATTAAAACGTTAATTAAAATGCTGACGGCTTTTTGCATAAAGTTAAACCCAGACCATGTCGGAAAATGCTATGGAAGTCCACAATGTATTTAATCGTTTACCGATGTTTCCATTGTGAATTCAATTGCTTCGCGATGTTTACATGATAAGTACATTGTGATTTCAAGTGTACAATACTCATGGCAATTCCACGTAAGCACATTGCATTTTATGATGCTCGCATGACGTTACAATTGAAACCATAGTTTTACACAGATAACTATTGACCAAGTAGTAAGGTTCGCGACTCCTTTTTACAAGGTTACAATCACGGTTGTTAATCGAAAGGCGAATGTAAGTTTTAGGTTTAAAATCATAAGATAAGTCCGTTCGTAAAGTTTCCCTTTTATAATGTCGATCCATAATACAACTACCTTTGGTCGTTACCGGCTTCCATACGTATGTACTTTTCTTGAAAGCATTTCCAGCACTATACCGAGTAAACAGTCGAATAGGGGCCGTCATATTATTTCACGACATATTTAAAGTCATCTCACAATTATATATGCTAACTACATCACAACAAACACAATAGTAATCTACTCGCTAATTATGGCACAAACCATCTCTAGCATAATTAAAGTATACATATTTAATCAAGATAGATAAGGATAGAAATAACCGAGATTAATATGCGAGAAGGAGTAGACTTGAATTAATAAGAGTTGCTCCAAGCGTACACCAACGATTACAAATACGTTCCTCACCAAGGACTACAAGCACGTTCCTTGCTTCTATTTTAACTAGCCTAATACTAATTTAAAATAAAGAAAGAAAGAAAAGCTAGAAGCTAGAGAAAGAAAGTGTGAAAGTGCCTAGGTATGTTGGTATCCTAGTGCCCTTTGTGTGTTTTTGCAAATGAGCCTCATGCCTCCTATTTATTGGAGAGTTTTAGTGCATTTTAGCAAGTGGAAGCACACAATAGCAAAAGGTGGAAAAGGTAGTGGCACTAGGTACGAAAAGGTGGAAAAGGTGGTGGCACCAGGTACGAAAAGCATGTAAAGGTCTAGCACCGGGTACGAAAAAGGAAAAAAAAGCGCGATCCATGCGGGAGGGTGGCAGCCGGCGGCGGCCTGGTGGCTGGCCGGCGGCGGCTGGCTGCTACCTGCACCAGCCCACTGCCTGTTGCTTCGTTTCTCGATTCATGCGTGTTTTCGTCGTTATGCGTCCATTTGCGTTGATTCTTTTTGCGTTGGATTCATAATTCAAAAACGAAGCTTTTGATGAAAAGAAATCCAAAAAATATGTCTCTGAACTTTAGATGTGTCGTACGAATCGTTTGGATCTTCCGGAGTGCGTAGAATCTTCATTCTTCGTCCGTTTTTGTTGATTCTTTTTCTGTTGGATTCGTAATTTGAAAACGAACATCTTGGGTCAGGTGGATGTTAGTGATGGGCACTTTTGTCTTGAAATCTCGTTTTGATGTCTTGAATCTTCAAACGTGTGTGAAATCTTCGCTTTTCATCCGTTTCGCTTAATTTTTATCGTGCAACCTTGTTTTTACCATCTTGGCTTAATACTATTGATTTGTAATGTTTTTTTGAGTTAAAGTGCCAAGAATCGTTCCAAAATGAGAGAGATATCGGTAGTAAAAACGTGACTTTTTACGCGATATCAATATTCAAAGATACCTTAAGTTTCCCCCTGCTACAAAACAAAACCCATACGTAGAAAGAACTACTGCTTCAGACTGTAGGGAAGCAGTGTTGAGGTTCATTAGGTATCCACCCCCATTCACCAACAGTCCAACAAGGTTTCAGATGAATGCATTTTGGAGTTACTTCTTCGGTCTGATCATTAGTTGTATGGGTCATAAGGTAGGGAGTAAAATTCAATGTAATGACTATGAACTGCAGATAGGTCATGCTCTTATTTTTGGAAGTAACATTGATTATGCCGAGTTGTTATATACTCATTGGAGGATGATGATTGAGAAGGCAAAGAGAGAAAGGAATGTACGATTTCCTAGATTTCTGAGTATGATTTTGGAAGAGATTTTAGCAGATGATTATGTTAATCTTGGTGATAATGATGAAGGGGATATTTTTCTAGGAGAGAAAATATTTCATAAGAAGGTAGAAAAACCCCATCAAGGTCTGTCACCTGCTATGCTGGCCTTTATTCTTGATGAACTGGAGTTGGATTCTGACCCAGATGTGTCCAATGACTCTGAAGCAACTGAATCATCTGGTGATGATGGTGAAGGGCCAGACCAACCTCCAGTGCAACAAGCTCAAAGGTTCAAATCCAAAGCCCAGCCAGCACAGAAGAAGTCTGGTGACTAACCAGCTCAGAAGAAGAAAGATGCTAAACAATTGAAGTCCAGCAACAAGACTTCAGGTATGGATGAAACTACTTTCTTCCTCCTAAGTTTCTAAAGAGGATTCCAAGAAGAGTAAACCCACCTCTTCTGACCCAGCATCCACCTCATTTTTAAAACATCAATCTGAAACCAACCCTGAGCTGACAGAACAGCCAGCTCAGGTGTCAAAATCCAAACCAGATATATTTGAGAAGCGCTCTAAAAGGAAAGCTGACATCAAGCAATCCAGGGTAAAGGCGAAATCAGCCATGCCCAAAGTGCTCAGGGCTGGGTTGTCTTCTATTCGTGAGAAGTCAACTCATGCTCCTGCATATCCCTTAACCAGCTCAGATACATCTTCTCGAAAAGATGTATCCAAGAAAAGAGATAAGCCGCAATCTGACCTATCCTCTTAAAAGGAGAAAGTCATTGAAAGACAGAGGGACATCTCACCTCATATTGAGTCAATGAGTCAACCCAATCAACCAGAACATTTGTTATCATCCCGAAATGATAACATCTTAAAAGGGGCAACCACATCTATCAATGCTGACTCTTCGGAGTTAAGTGTTGACAACCCATCCCAGGTTGGAATGAGTCTCACAGATCCACATACCCCAACAATATCTCTTACACATTCTGAGTCTGCACATGCTGTCAATGAGCCAGCAGATACACAAATGGTCTCACAGGCATCATCTTCTGTTTCTAATGAAGGGGTGATTAGACAACAAACCATCTCAGAGGAACCAACATCATTATCCACCCAATTTGTTTTCTCTGGTGCTCCACAGTTTCAAATCATCTCTCCAGAGGCAGCAGCTATACTTCAAAGATCCACTTATAAAGCCATGAATATGTTGGCTTCTGTTGCTACACTTGTTGAACAGGCTTTAGCTCTCACCTGTTATCCAAGGTTGAGCTTAGAAGATGTTGATAAGGCTGTGTCAATAATGGAGGATGATGCTGACATTCAGGATTTGCCACCTGTCGCAGAAGAGGATGAACTGGTTGATGATGTGGTTAGTGATCTGGAGGACCACGGTGGTGTCTGTGTGTATGAAGTAAATGAAGGTGATGATATGGAGGTTGATGCTTCTGCTGGTGATAGAAGCATAGGAGAACATGTTGTTTCTGGTGATGATGCTGCTAAGCATGTGGAGGCAGCTCAGAAAGCAAAGAATGATGAATACATTCACTTGCAACCCAGCAATGGTGAATCTTTTACTCCACCATCAGATCATGATCCTGATCATGACTCTGATAAGCAGCAACAACAACAAGAACAAGACCAACCACCGAATGAAGTCTTTTCTCAGCATGATGTCATCTCCAATGTTCTTGAAGTACTCTCTCCAGTGCTTAAGGACCAGCTCAAGCCCATTCTTGACTCTAGGGGTGATATTGAGCAGTTTGTCAAAGATTATGTCAAAGCCATCCAGGGGTTCACTGAACGTTTTAATGTCATTATTGCTGGTGATGAACAAGCTCATGGAAAGTTTGCCAAAGCTTTGGAGGCTATGGAGTCAGCAATTATGTCTGCAGACGAAAAGAAGAAATTATTTACACTTATTAATTCTGTCAATTCAGAGCTTAAAGCTCTTCATCAATCCATGGAAACCAATCAACAACAACTTAGCATTCATCAGAAGGAGGAGGAATTAAGGGCTGAGATGGCTGCTTTGAGAAAAGAAAATGAAAGACTTAGAGCTGAGAATGAAGCCTTTCGAGCCAGTGCTATTTCACCTGAGGAGAAGTCTAAAATATTTTCTGAGCTGACCAACTTAAGAAAAGCTCAAGCAGAGTCAACCAAAGAATTCAGTGAATTCAGAAACAAGTTGGGATCCATTGCATTCTTTAGAGATAATCAGTCCAACAAACTTGATAATCTTCAAAAGACGATGGATGATATTATGGCCTTCTATGCTACTCCTCTACAAACTTTTACCCCTGATGATGACAAAAAGGGGGAGAAGAAAAGAAAGTATCAATCTGAGGGGGAGCATGATGATGAAAAGTTAAAGAAAAGAAGGAGAAAGAGATTGAATATGATGTCCAAAGCATTCAACCTACCACCCCTGCCAGCCCAAGAACTGCAGAGAAGATGGATGTGTTCTTTGCCAAGAAGGAAGCTGAAAGATATAAGGACTGTTTATAGAGAAGAAAACATGCTTCCAAGGTTGTGAAAGTAGTGAAGGTTGTTGGTGCTCAAGATGTGATAAATATTACAAGAGAAGATAACCACTCAGAAAATATGAGGTTGGTTAATCTGTTCAATCTAGGCTTCAGTGAATGGGAAGAGCTTCAAAGTTATTACATCAGAAGGAAGGGAGAAATGAGGGACATGGTAATGGTTAGTTTATGGAAGTGTTTGACAAAGCATCAAAGGTTACAGGTGCTCCTAAAAGGAATGTTTACCTTTCTCCTCAGATGCCCAGGCAGCTCAAAATTCAAGGAAGAAATCTTGTTGTCCAACAACCAAGGCAACTAAGGAAACCAGTAAAGAAGCTTTCCATTGATCAACTGCTGATTCCTCATGCAGAGCAAGGTCTACCCAGTATCACCTATCCAATCCGTGGTGATTCATCTTTACCAATTGGAGTTCAAGGAAGGCATGGAATGCACATTAAATTTCCAGTGGATGGCATCTACTACTTGGATGGTGATCATCTCAGATTTCAGAGAACTAATGACTTTTAAGTATGGGATAACAGTAGTATTTACTACTAAAGTGCACCATAATATTTTTGATCAACCTTTTTAGGAAACTCGGATTTTTAGCAAAATTTTCAAATCCTTGAATCAAGGAAAGTCTAAAAAGGGTATTTTTGATCAATCTTTCTTATTCTTGTAAAATTAGTATTTCTTCCTTTAGGATAGTTTAATTAATTAGAATAGCTAATTAATTAACTAAGGAAGATTTGCATGAAGGTGCTCAGGGACGCATTGTAGCTACGAGTTATTTGTATACCTTTCCAAGTTTTAATCTATCTTCCATATTTAAATATGTTTGTTCTTTATTTTATAAATTTAAATATGCATGCTAGAATTGCCATGGTTAACTAGATAATTCAATTGTCTGCTATGATAGTTGTTTAGATAGTTTTAAATATGTAATTGTGTTGTATGTTATGAGATTGCGGATGGTTTATATTATAAATAGATGTAGGAATTAAATCTTTATCGTTTATCTGCCCAACTCATGTTGTGACTAAAACCTTATCCAAAAATGAAGGTAGCTAACTCATAGGGTATAGGTCACTTAGTTATACTATGTTAGATTGAATCATTGAGCTCGGCATGGCCGGTGTTCTCTAGACCAAAATAAGATCCAAGAGATACGGAATATGAGAATAGAGGTAGATTAAGATTAAATTCATATAGACGATATTTTTGAGACAACTTTCGGAATATCCTCGACTTAAAAAATACCTTTGCAAGCTTATATTGAACTGTTGCTTTGATCGTCTTATTGCATGTTCTTGTTTGATTGTTGCCTTAGGATTATCATAATAGTGAAATACAAACGACATTAAATATCGTGAAGTAATATGACGGCTCCTATTCGACTGTTCTTTGATATAGTACTGAAAACGCCTACGACGGAGTACAAATGTATGGAAGTCAAGAATAACCGAAGATAGTTATATTATGAATCGAATAAAAAACGTATTACTTGATTTTCCATTTGTAGTACAAATCATCCATGTTTTGTTGCATACCTGAGTAATGCTGATAATTCATACGAATAAGTGATGACATATTATCCGGCCGCCTAGACCAGTTCGTCCAACCTATTCCGGTGAGGGAAAACCTCGTTCATAAGATTTTTTATTCAACAAACTATGCCATGATTCGTACATCTCTGATGACTGAGATTGAGGAATAGGATTCGAGATTAACCGTTGGATAATATGGGTATACATTTGAGAGAACTTTCGGTGTATGCTTTAATATATTCTGCAACCCACGTGACAGTCTATTTGCCTGATTGTGGACACTTCCTCGTCAGCCCGATAGAAGGATTGTAGCAAGAGCTCACATTAACTTACGAACTTACCTCCATTAGAGCTCTCCATATTTAACAACTCCTAAACCACTTCATAGTAGATAATCGCTTTAATTGCTGAACGCCCGAAGTAACCTCCACTCTTTAGTTTAGTTTAATTTAGGATAGAAAATCCAAAACCAAAACCAACTCTTTTATCCCTAGATAAATACATAAAAGTTTCTAAATCCCCTAGCTTCAATTTACCGCGCTTTGAA
This sequence comes from Pseudognaphalium luteoalbum, assembly GCA_963422505.1. Taxonomy (NCBI): domain Eukaryota; kingdom Viridiplantae; phylum Streptophyta; class Magnoliopsida; order Asterales; family Asteraceae; genus Pseudognaphalium; species Pseudognaphalium luteoalbum. Next base: position 81,998,526 of record OY730197.1, read on the forward strand.
GAACGATCCTAGTTCATACTTGTCCTATGCTAGCCCCTTTGATTAGCATAATAGTAACCCTAGGTCCCAGCCTTTACAAATTCAAAACCCACTGTTGTCTCGCATCATCATTAGAAATTCCAATGACCCGTGTGCGGCACAATAAGTTTTTGGCGCCGCTGCCGGGGAGTGTCAGTAACCGATTTTTAGGAATTTAGCAACTTTAATGCTTAGCGATCCTTTTGAGAGATCAACATCGATCAAAAGTTACATTTTTACCTTTAGGATTAGTTTAGATTTACTTTAAGCACTTTTGACCAGTCTTGTCAACACCCTATTTTGACTCGACTATCTCCACACTAAATGAATCTTTAACCCAACTTTTGGCCGTTTCCTCACCTACAAACCACCTACCTTCCTTAAAACAATCCTTATCAGATTTTGTGTTCGAACAAAATGTTATAAACAAAAGAGTAACCGGATTTCAAGATAACATTGACGCCATGATAAAAATTTCGGAAAAATTAATCTCTAACATGGAATCTATTTTGAAAAACTTAAGTTTTATTGAGGAAAGTACGTCGGCAATCACTAATGACACCACTCATCCACCAAGTGATGATGTGTTAATCGTGACTAGAGGAGGAAAAGTAACCAAAGTTGATCCACCACCACCCGAAACCACTTCTTTGCCCACACCTACACCTAGTGAAAATGTGTCAATTGACATCCCTGTCACAACATCTGACCCATCCAAAACTCCAGATAATGTACCTCACACGAGAATACCTTATCCCGGTAGACTAAAAAAGGAAAATCAAGAAGCCCAATTCGATAAATATCTGAAAATATTTAAAAGCCTACACCTAAATGTTAGATTATTAGATGTTTTAGTAGAAATACCCTCGTGTGCCAAAAATTTTAAAGAACTCCTTTCAAACAAAGAAAAACTTAGGCAAATAGTTAGTTTACCCTTGAATGCTGAATGTTCTTTAATTGTACAACATGGTCTCCCACCTAAATTAGGCGATACTGGACGCTTTACTATACCCTGTTTTCTCCAAGGAATTCAAATTAGTAACGCCTTAGCAGACCTAGGTGCTAGTGTTAATCTTATGCCTTATTCCCTTTATAAGAAATTAGGACTAGATGACCTATTGTGATTGTTGAAATGTAGATATTTAGGAGTAGGGATGATGTTAAATTAATCTTTAATTAAATATGTGATTGGAAGTTGTTATGTTATGTATCGGGTTAAACTTTTCAAGCGGTAGATCTAAACCATCCATTCCACCCTTTCCAAGCTTTCACGTGACTATTACTTTAGTATTAGGATCTGATCAACCCTAGTATCTGTAGATAGTTATCTGTGTTTTTGTATGAAGCTGTGGACATGCTGTAAAACGGCCCAGTACTTAGTATAGCGCTGGAAACACCACTGGTGGAGTACAAATGCGTGGAAGCTACGGACTGGTCATATGCATATGACACCATGGATACCTGAAAGTCACCCTTCCTGAACATGGTCTAGGTATATATAAAAGCTGTGGAACTACTGAAAAACATAGTATACACCGTGAAACGAACCTAGGGATGAACATTTGATCGCAAACGAGGGTCTACACCTTGACAGAAGTATTTGTGCTCATCGATTAAAATCTAAGGGATCTTGAAAAGAAAGCAAACATTCAGCTGTAGTGTAGGATGCTTAAACCCCTTGATCCAACTTAACTGACAGTTTAACATACATTAGCAAGCAATAGTACGACCCTTAATAAAATCAATTAGAATTAGGTGTTAAGAAAGGTCAGAAATTAAATATCGGTCTGTTGCCTTATTCATGCGCCCAGGAGTTAACTCCAAGACGGGTCACTAGTCCTCATCGGACAGTGTTGGGGGACTGAGCAGCCTGATCTGATCAGACTCATGATAACCTAGTATTCAGTGACTTGCGACTTAGGTTTTCCACTTAAATCGTAGGATGCTAGTGTTGACACCAAACCTCTGTTAATTTTATTAAAGGGAAGTCTTCAATCATCTTTTATAATGAACATCATCCCGAAACCTGAATATTGAAACTTCAGCAATCACAATCTCTATCTATCTGCTTACCCTACCCGTAGTTTAGTATTTACTTTTCTGTATTGTAGTTAATACCAAAAATAAACCCTACCTGCTCTTTTAAAAACCCATCCTATTAGCTTCTATTGTTTAAAGTATTTACATCATTTCGATTCGCTCCGATTTTAAGAACGACACCTGAGTCAGACTTACCGCTTGCTACCCTTAACAAGAGCAGTAGGTAGTAATAAAACTTAGGCTTCCCAACATTATAAATTTAAAACCCACTAATCACCCGCCTCCGACTGGAAGGTCCGCAACGACAGGGAAGCGATTCCTTGACCGACCGTTGGGGCGCGATCAACTACGTATCCAGATGGGCCGAAGCTCAAGCCTTTCCAGCAAATGACTCAAGGGTCATAACCAAGTTCTTAAAACAGCTATTCTGCCGGTTTGGAACCCCTCGGGCAATCATCAGCGATCGAGGCACACACTTTTGCAATACTCATTTTATGAAACTATTGCAACAATACGGTGTTACCCACAAGACGTCTACGGCCTACCACCCACACACAAATGGGCAAGCAGAAATTATAAACCGGGCACTAAAAAGGTTTTTGGGATGAACAATTGGTCAGCACAAGGAGAGATGGGTGGATAAGCTAGACGATGCTTTATGAGCATTCCGAACAGCTTATAAAACGTCATTAGGAACAACCCCCTATAGGCTCGTTTATGGAAAAGTATGTCATCTTCTGATTGAACTCGAATACAAAGCTTACTGGGCGCTGAAGAACTGCAGCTTAGATCCTACGATAACAGGAACGCACCGGAAAATGCAACTGAATGAGCTAGCAGAGTTAAGAGATCAAGCTTATGAAAGCTCTTACAAATTCAAAGAAAGAACCAAGTTGCTCCACGATTCAAAGCTCCGCCCTACACGCTTCAATCCAGGTGATAAAGTTCTACTCTTTAACTCCCGATTTAAGAAGTTTTCTGGTAAATTCAAAACACGGTGGAGTGGTCCATTCACAATCTCTAAAGTATTTCCTTATGGTGCCATCGAACTCGAGGCTCCAGACGGGAATTTGAAAGTAAACGGTCACCGTTTAAAACACTACGTAGAAGACTTTCCCACAACCGAGGAAGTCTATAACTACGAACCACCCTAATAGAATAGTAGGTATGAATGAGTCAAGCTACGAGACTCGATAAACAAATTACTCTTGGTAGGCATCCTAAGCCTATCTTATCTTTTTAGCATTAATTTTTCTTTTGTTTTTGATCTAATCCATTCTTATGCAGTACCTCACCTTATAAAAGGCCGATGATTATGTTTAGACCATTAACCTTTTGTATTTTGCAGGATGAGTTCGCAGCTAGCTAGAGCACGAGCCCCTAGTCAGAGACGCTCACATGCCATGTATCACTCCTAGAGTTCATCACCGGGTAGTAGCATGAGGACCATCAGGGGATCGCAGTCACTGCCCCTTCAATTAGACGAAACCTTGGCAGACTTGGTGGAGGTGAACGTTCAGGAGACATTCCTTTTACGTTCCATCCATGCCAGGTTACCTTAATCTCACCAATCAGAGGGACAGACCGCAGGGACCTCCAGAATACCCACCTTTCATCATGGGGTGACTACCGCGGACCCTACTGTCACTTGGTCGATACTGAGAGCCCTCGAGGTCCATCACACTACCATCACTGATATCCACACTGCTTTGGGCCTTCCTTCCACACCTCTGTGCCCTTTTCAGATGGGACCTGATCTCACTCCGCACATTCCACCGTGGGACCTATTCCCACCTTGGAACCTGACTGCGCAGGACCACCCCACTATTACAGACCCACTAGAGGAGGAGATCGCTGCAGTAGATGCTTGGATTCAGGATCCAGAGGATGGCACTGCATCTCCAGTCTATACCATCATGGAGTCAACATCACCTACATCGGTCGTTGAAAACACGATCTTTATGGATGATGACTTCACCGATTGGGAGGCGCTCTACGCTGACATGGATTAGATATTATTAGTTATGTTATTTCTGTTTAGTATTAACGTGTATTGACATGTGTGTTTCCTGAAGGATATTTATTATGCAGAACTTGACGTGGAAATTATGGAACAAGTTCATTTTAATGAGCCTAGTCCATTTCCAGCGTATTCACACACTTGAACCTGGTCCATAAAATCCAGTGGCAACAGATGCAACATAAGGAAGTATCTCTTCCAACCTTACTTTGCTTGATTAAACACACTAAAACTCTAAGTAAAACTCTAAAGTGTGGGATTATGACTCACAAACAGAGAATGACTTCGAAAATATTGACCCTCATTCAAAAATCTAAGTGTGGGATTAACCTAACTTAGAATTGGAACATTAGGGACAATGTTCTTTTAAGTGTGGGATAACAGTAGTATTCACTACTAAAGTGCACCATAAAATTTTTGATCAACCTTTTTAGAAAACTCAGATTTTTAGCAAAATTTTCAAATCCTTGAATCAAGGAAAGTCTAAAAAGGGTATTTTTGATCAATCTTTCTTATTCTTGTAAAATTAGTATTTCTTCCTTTAGGATAGTTTAATTAATTAGAATAACTAATTGATTAACTAAGGAAGATTTATACGGAGGTGCTCCGGAATGCATTGTAGCTATGAGTTATTTGTATACCTTTCCAGGTTTTAATCTATATTCCATATTTAAATATGTTTGTTCTTTATTTTATAAATTTAAATATGCATGCTAGAATTGTCATAATTAACTAGATAATTCAATTGTCTGCTACGATAGTCGTTTAGAGAGTTTTAAATATGTAATTGTATTGTATGTTATGAGATTGTGGATGGTTTAGATTATAAATAGATGTAGGAATTAAATCTTTATCGTTTATCTGCCCAACTCATGCTGTGACTAAAACCTTATCCAAAAATGAACGTAGCTAACTCATAGGGTATAGGTCACTTAGTTATACTATGTTAGATTGAATCATTGAGCTCGGCATGGCCGGTGTTCTCTAGACCAAAATAGGATCCAAGAGACACGGAATATGGGAATAGAGGTAGATTAAGATTAAATTCATATAGATGATATTTTTGAGACAACTTTCGGAATATCCTCGACTTAAATAATACCTTTGCATGCTTATATTGAACTGTTGCTATGATCGTCTTATTGCATGTTCTTGTTTGATTGTTGCCTTAGGATTATCATAATAGTGAAATACAAACGGCATTAAATATCATGAAGTAATATGACGGCCCCTATTCGACTGTTCTTTGATATAGTACTGGAAACACCTACGACGGAGTACAAATGTATGGAAGTCTAGAACGATCGAAGGTAGTTATATTATGAATCGAATAACAAAGGTATTACTTGAGTTTCCATTTGTAGTACAAATCATCCCTGTTTTCTTGCATACCTGAGTAATGCTGATAATTCGTACGAATAAGTGATGACATATTATCCGACCGCCTAGACCAGTTAGTCCAACCTATTCCCGTGAGGGTAAACCTCGTTGATAAGATTGTTTATTCAACAAACTATGCAATGATTCGGACATCTCTGAAGACCGAGATTAGGGAATAAGATTTGAGATTAACTGTCGGATAATATGGGTATACATTTGAGAGAACTTTCGGTGTATGCTTTAATATATTCTGCAACCCACGTGACATTCTATTTGCCTAATTGTGGACACTTCCCCGTCAGCCCGATAGAAGGATTGTAGCAATAGCTCACAATAACTTATGAACTTACCTCTATTAGAGCTCTCCATATTTAGTAACTCCTAAACCACTTCATAGTAGATAATCGCTTTAATTGAAGAACGCCCGAAGTAACCTCCACTCTTTAGTTTAGTTTACTTAGGATAGAAAACCCAAAACCAAAACCAACTCTTTAGTTTAGTCTCTAAATCCCCTAGCTTCAATTTTTCGCGCTTTGAAGAACGATCCTAGGTCATACTTATCCTATGATAGCCCTTTTGATTAGCATAATAGTAACCCTAGGCCCCAACCTTTACAAATTTAAAACCCACTGTTGTCTCGCATCACCATTAGAAATTCCAACGACCGGTGTGCAGCACAACACAGAGGCACAGAGTCCGCTTATTCCACCTGCCAGAGTCTTCAACTGGGGAGATCCAGTATCATCAAAACTGATGTATGGCATGCTTAATTTGCGTCATACTCAGGACACAAACTTAGCTCATGAGTTTGGATTCCCACAGCCTGCACCACCTACTTGGGTATGCGGCCCACTCCCACCATCATATAACACCATGCCACTCCACCCATTCGCCATGTCACCATTTACCACCACCATACCCAGCACTACTATACCACCCACATCTTCCACTCACACCATACCCAGAGATATCCCTCTTGCTCGCTGTACCAGGACTACACCTGCAGCTGAGCCGGTATTCTCTGTTCACACCACCACACCACATGAGCCGCATATCCCACATACCATTGGGCAGCCATCTTCTCGTGCCATGACCCATCCCAGACCTGCTGAGTCAGCCACATCAGATACATCTTCAGAGACAGACTCACCTCAGTCAGGGTATAGACAGGACTTGCATGTTGACGACCAGGTACAAGTACAGACAGACTACATGCCAGATATGACTACTGATGCTTTGCATACTTTTTCAGGACTCACTGGGATGCATAACACCAACCCAGTGCCATCCTCTGAACTTCCACCGTATTCGATGCATGGTGTATCTCCTGGATCATATGAGATAGCTAAGATGGGATTAGATCACAACTTTCATTTGTACCCGATCCAGCCATCAGCACCAGGCAGACAGCACAGTTCTTCAGCCTCAGTCTCCCGTAGAGCATCGAGTGGACAACACTCTGCTTTGCGACCTACAACCTACAGCTCCATGCCTCCTCCAGCTCACAGACCACCATCCGACCAGGATCCTTCTCACCCTTGATCTTATCATCTCTTATTATTACTATTTGTGTGGATGACTGTATAACATCATTATTATTATTACTAGATATTTGGGATGACTGTATTATTACTGCTGCAGACTTATTATGGTTCCAACCTGTGATCTGGTTGGACCTATCTATCTTATTAGTATCGTTTATCTATCATTTACTTATGTTATGTTTTTCTTAGTTTACTTTTTAGATAAAAGAGATAGTGAATTGTGATGAAAATTCCCCAAGGAGAATCTGAAATGACGCGCAAATCATGCAAAGATCCTGACCCGAGCCTATTGAACTACCCAGCTGAATCAGAATCTTCAAACACACATCTCAGTCCTTTGTTTATAGGGGAGTTTTTTGTTCCGTTTCTTAGTGATTTCCTTTCATCAACTAATCTCCCCGTTATCCCATCATGCTTAAATTCTAAGTGTGGGATTCCAAATCCCACACAAATCAAATCAACTTAGAAATAGGGTTCCGAAATATTATCAAACTTTAAGTGTGGGATTCCTCTCCCAAAAGAAGAATTTTTAGACTTAGTTTGAGAACATTAGGGACAATGTTCCTCTAAGTGTTGGATAAACGGTATGATATACCGTATTCTTTTACTTTGATTGCTTGTCCAAAACATAACCTTCTTAAAAATAAGCTTAACTTCGACAGTGAAAATTTTCACTCATTCAGATAGCTTAAATTTTCTAAAAACCTCATTTTTGCTAAAAATTTTAAATTTTTGACTCTAAATAATTTTAAGAAAGATGAATTTGTCAGAAATTAATTAAATTGCTTTGGAAAGTAAGATAAGTTAAGATACAAATTCTTTAAAAATGAAATGTTAACTCAAGAGCATCGCACGGCTAGGCACATACAAACCCTGTTGCAGTGAGGTACTTGAGCCAAATAAAGCATTCATCTTTAATGCTTCACTTTTTCATTTGATGTGTGTGCCGATGCATGTGCTTTGAATTAGAACTTGCTTCTGGTATACATTTTGAGACCACACCAATGGGCACCGTACGCGGTGAAGGTGCAGTCAGAGGACCTTGACATTTCATAGGATTAAAACCCCCACTTTTCACAGGCCTTTTCTTAAGCTTAACCCGACCAACTCTCATTCGTGAGTGTTGAAGATCCACTAGCTAAACCCTTTGAGCCTTAACCTTTCATTTCTTCAAAACCACCATTCACCACCTTCCCTTACCTTTCCAAAAACTTTAACTTAAAACGTTTTGGAGTTATGAAAAGCGTTATTTAGACATCCTTGTTACTCTTGTCTCAAAAACTCCCATTTACTCTGCGTTCTCTCAGAAAAATCTTGTGTGTGTTAAAAGTCATATATCGAAAGCGAAAAAATTCAGGTGCGGAAAATTGGCACCTTGTCTGAAAAACTCGGGAAAAAAATGAGATGTCGAAAGGACAAAGTATTCAGGGTCTCTCGAAAAAAATATATAAAGAAAAGAAAAGAAAAATCGTCGAAAAAGTCCCACAAAAATAGAATAAAGCTTAGTGCTTAAACTCTCGAAAAGAATGCCTGTTCAGAAAATCATTCAACTTCGCGTGCGTTCCCGAGAAGAAAGTCATCAAAAGCTACCTTCCTTCAAATAAAATTCCTTCGTTTGTGTTTTCCGTTCTAAGAGTGTCTAGATAATTAAATTCATGACTTTAGAACTTCTAAGTTTAAAGAAAATATCCCGTTTTTCACTCCTAAAAATTCACCATCCTCCGTACCTCTTTTACCATCAGTCAAAACCCGAAAAAAATGTCTTGGGATGATTAGCACCGTTCTCATTGAAGTGGTTGAGATCCGATTCTTGATCAAGCCTATGATGAGAAGCAATGCATGATTGGCTTTATGAGCGATTTCGTTTGATTAGAATGATAGGAAACCCGACACACTTTGAGTGAATTGAGTGACCACCTGGTAAGATCGCCTAGTCATGTACAATATCCATCGAGAATTGTGAAAGTATGTCAGGGCTAACATTTTAAGTTTAAGGGAGGACTATCTTAATGATACTTACTTTCTAAAAAGGTTTATTTGGTTTATGATAAATTGATTGATCTCAGGTTATTTCTTGTCAGAACCCCAAAACCAATTTTTTCAAACCTTTGTAGCAAGTGAGAATTTTAAAGTTTGCTTGAGGACAAACAAAAGTCTAAGTGTGGGATATTTGATAACACCTAAAAAGTCATGTTTTTACGTACGTTATCTTCCACATTTTAGGCACAAAGTTAACAAAACATAACTAAAAGGACATTATTCATTAAATTTTGTTAACTAAGTCAAAACGGAGTCGATGTTTGTAAAATCACTAAAATTGGCATGAAAAATGTGAGAAACTGAGCAAAACTGCTCCACCACACCTTCGTTAACTCTTTTTAATGAACCATGACCTACTCTCCACATTACGACCTCTAATTGGTGTCATTTTGTTCATTAGGAAACTACGAAACCGTGGACGCGAGAATCGCTTGAAACGGATAAACGATGAAGAAGATACGCCCCCGAAGAAACAAAGAACCGAAGGGCCAGGATACGGCTGTGCCAGGCCGTATACGGCTATCTCAGACCGTATACGGTTAGACACAGACCATATACGGCCTGCACAGACCGTATACGGCCTGCACAGACTGTATACGGCCTGTACCCAGCCGTATACGGCCCAGGACAGTCGTATATGGTTGGTGTTCACCCGTATTTGCTCCAGGACAGCCGTATTGGTATATTTGGGCGATAAAAATTAGATTTTTATACGGTTGTACGATACGGCTGTGCATTTGAGGTTCAGGATATGGTCTACAGATACGGCTGTGCGTTGCCTATAAATACCAAGCTTAATTCTCATTTCAACACACACTTCATACACTTCACTTCTTCACAATTCCTTTTCTTACATTTTCATACACTTTTAATCTCTCTAGGTTAGTTTAGTTAGATAATTAGTTTTGGTTTCTCTCTCTAGAGAGAGATATATAGTAAGTTGGTTAGCAGTTAGAGAGAGAAGGAAGCTAGTATTGTAATCATGGTGTAAAGGAGCATTCTTGGTGCAAGACTACACATTTCTTTTCAGCTGTTACTCTGCTTAATTTACTGGTGATATCTATCTTTTCATACTTATACTATATCCGAATTATTTCTGCCTAATTGTATGATGTATGTTATTGTTATTGCCATGCTTATTGAGTAGTGTGTTGTTGCGGTTATTGAAATGTAGATAATTAGGCGTAGGGATGATGTTGAATTAATCTTTAAAAACATATAATTGGGAATTGTTATATTTGTTATATCTAAACTTATCATGAATCTAGACTTAGCTATGGATCACCCCTTCCAGTCCTTCGCGTGACTTCTACTTTAGGCTTAGAACTTGATAACCTCTCGGTACAGTAGGAAGTTATCTTTGTTATAGTATGAAGTCGTGTCTGTCACTATAATCCGGTTGAAATACTGGGCATATGCCCCGGAAAGAGCCGTTTGTGCCTACACTGTGGACTGCCTAGAAACTCTAGAATATGGTCTAGGAACCAATATAGTTGTGGAAGTGTTACAGTACACCGTATGCCTACCTCTGATACTAAAGCTGTGGAAACACTTAGACACTATACACCGTACCTGTACCTAGGGATAGTAAAGTTGTGGAAACATCACAGTACACCGCAATTCTATCCCTGGTTACGAAGGATCTGTGGAACTATTAAAGTGCGGTACCCGTAAACGGTATCTAGGGTTAGCAAGCTGTGGAAGGAGTATGCAATGTACACCGTTGGTGTTCCTAGGGACGAATGATTGATTGCAAAGGAGAGGCTAGATCATGACAGAAGTAATTGAACTAATCAAACGCAAGGAATGAGTCTAGATATGAAAGTCAAGCCCAGCAGTGGTTCAGGATTCTTAAACCCTAGACTCTACAAAACTGATAGTTTAGAATAACAGGTTAAAAATTTGAGCATATTTAGATAATGGCATTTGCATTTAGGTGTTAAGAACGGTCAGGATTACCAGTATGGCAGTCTGTTACCTAATTCCTACACCCTTCAACGGTCACTTGTCCAAAAGACAGTGTGGGGGGTTGGGCATCCTGTCCTGATCAGGATCACGATAGCCTAGGTCTCGTGACATACTTATAACTAAATAAGTAGGGTCCTAGTGTTTACACCCGTAATACATTTGTCTGTTAACTAAAAATGTCCCCAATTATCTTTATAATAAACATCATCCTCACAATTGGTTATTAAAGTTTCAACAGCCGCAATTCTCTACCTGTCTACCTAACTACCGATTCTTCTCTATCTTTATTTTCCTATCTTCAGTTAAATTAATTAGAAAACCAAAAACCCCCAAAACCTACCTATCTACACAACCTTCATCCTAATAGCAAACTTTATCTTTGGCCCAAACTTCGTTTCAATTCGCTCCGATTGAAGAACGACCTCGAGTTATACTTATTGCTTACTCACCCTGTGTAGTAGGTAGTACTTATAAGTTGAGCCCCGGCTCTTTATAAATTGAAAACCTCACCGATCGGCGCTCGGTACTGTCCGGTCAGTCCCTTGACGATGGAGACGGGTTCTCCCCCTTCACAAGGAGAGCTTCGAAAACCTGACTGTTCGGGCGCCATCAGTAGGAGGGGGAAGAAAATAAAGTGGAGGAGTTAAAATATAAAAATCTAAATAGTGGAAGAGGTGTGAGAAGAAATTTAATGTTATGTTTTTTTTTTTTGTTAACTAATACTCTTATTTTTGAAAGTAATTACAAAATTGTCATCCCTTATAATCATTGATCCAACCCAAAAGATTATCTAATGGCCACAAATAAATCTTCTCATCCTTCTCTTCAAATGACCCCTTCCCATATGATCTCAATCTTTTAATATTATGATAAAAAAAGTTAATTATAATATCATCAATACATTAACTTAGGGGTGTTCATCGGTTCGGTTTTCGGTTTTCCCGGGGTTGTTCGGTTTTGAATTTTTTTTGAGCAAAACCGAAAACCGAATTCACATGTGGAAACCGAACCGAAACCGAACCGAAAACCGAATTCGAATTCGGTTCGGTTAAAACCGAAAAACCGAATATTTCAAATTTTTCTAGACTCGTAATTTTTCGTGTGTTAAGGTTTTACTAGAGTTAAAAATGAAAGATGTGAAGTTAATTTAAGGTTTAAATGTAAATATACTTGTTTAGAAATTCAAAATATCACACATATGCTACATATATTAATAATTAAATATATTAAATATTTGAATTTGGTTTTCGGTTAAACCGAATAAAAAAATTCAAAACCGAAAACCGAATTCAAAAACCAAAACCAAACCGAAACCGAACCGAAAACTGAATTTGAATCCGGTTTGTTTTTTTTGTGGTTTTAATTTGGTTCGTTTTTCGAATTAAACGGTTTCAAACCAAATATTGAACACCCCTACGTTAACTCGAGTCTCGACAACTATCAAGTGCGTCGGAAGCAAAACATGTGAATAATTAGAGCACGTTATGGTGTATATTAGAGCACGTATACATATTCACAATCCACTAAATATGATTTATACTAAACATATCATATTCTCTGTAAGTTTAACATCCAAGTTGTATCCATGTACATCATATATACATGTTGGCATGTTGCGTATATTTATTATACCCATTTTGACCAAATAGTGAAAAGTTGATCCGACCCAAACATGTTTGACCTATCATCCAAAAAGTTGACCCATTTTGACCAAATTGTTAGAAACTTTCAAATATGACGCATCTTTAAGGAAACATTAGGAACATTCGAGCGTACAAAAATGATTTTACTCTAATCGGTACTTAGAGGATCATAGAGTTTATTATAATTTATATATGTACAAATAAAATTAAACATGTCCAGACGATTTAATTACGGGCTATCAATATTATTTACCTAAATCATATTTAGTATATATGTACTATAATATAATTTATGATATAAAATTGTATTCTCGTAGCAACTCTTAAATTATCTTTCTTATCTTAGTTAGTTATATAATATCCTAAACAAGATTAAACAAAACACACATGACTAATCACTTAAAGTCAAACCTCTTATAGTTTAGGTAAAACAAATTCTAAATAATGGAAATGATTTTCTTTTCCTTTTTAGAAAGGAGAAAGTTATTATTGTATATATAACCGACACGAATACTTATAAATTATTTCCCACACATCTTGAACCTCCATCTACTAGGCTAGTTACATACGGCTAGACCATGGTGATAATGAAAATGATTTACTTCTTTATTTCACTGGTTGATTTATTTACAAGTATCATTTATCATGGTCATCCTCGATCTTATCTTTTAATTTTCTATACCGATAATGTAATAGTTAGAAAGAATAATTAATTGATACGATATTTTTATTATTATCATTAGTATATCACAATATAATTATTATAAACAGTAGTAATAAAAAATTTAAACAGATTTGTTTCAAAGGGGTCATTAACATAAAACAAATAATATAATCAGGACTGGATAATTATAAGTACAAAACATAAATTTAATGATACCCGGTCCTACTAATTACTTCCCACCTCACGCGGACCAAATTAATAAGTTAATTTTTTTTATCATTTAATAATAATGACCTCGCCTTCAACTTGTTTTCTATATATTCATTATCCTGCTCCAATACCATATTCAAAACTCTCTTTCATTCTCAAATCTCAATCCCTTCTACTATACTCTCTCATTTTATTTCTGTTTTCTTTTTATTATTAATATTACATATTACATATTAATATTAATAAGTTGTTATTATTATTATTATTATTATTATTATTATTATTATTATTATTATTATTATTATTATTATTATTATTATTATTATTTTTTTGTATTATCATTATTATTATTATCACTATCAAATATCAAATATAATATAATGGAGCACTTGTTGGGTTTGCTTAGAGTTCATATCCACAGAGGAGTAAACTTGGCTGTTCGAGATGTTACTACCAGTGATCCTTATGTTATTATCCGTATGGGCAAACAGGTTTGTAATCATTTATATTTTTTTAACATATTTTATATTTTATTTTCATTTCACAATTATAAAATAAAATACATGTTAATATTAAATTCTCTATTTCACGATCACCGGCGATCGCCTAATATGGTTCAGCCATCCATCACGGCGTCATATTATGTGTTATTCACTTTTTATTAATTTAATTAATTAGGCCATAGTTTGACTTTTCATTTTATTTGCTATAATAATAATTAAATATAAATTAAATTAAATTAATTCAATAAGGTATCTTGCAAGAATGATTTATATACCATAATTATTTTGTTTACCTGTGGTGATTTATCAAAATTTATTTGCACATCCCCAAAGATATAATGTGCAACATAAACATAAAAAATGCAGTGATATGTTATACGAATCATCACCTTTTGTTTACCGACACTTTCTTTTTACTCGTATTATTGTTGTAATGGTAAAAATAAGAAAAAAAATTATAGTATTATTTAAAGAAGATTTTGAATATTCTGCAGTTAACGTTGTTGTTTTTTTTTTTTAAATATTTTGCAAATTTTATTATGATACAGAAATTGAAAACTCGAGTGGTGAAGAACAACATCAATCCCGTGTGGGATGAGGATTTGACTTTGTCCATCTTAGAGCCTCTTCCGGTCAAAGTTGTAAGTATTACGGAGTATTTGTTATACTTAATGCTGCCCATTTACTTCACATCTGGGTAATTCTTGTTATAATAACATAAAGTTTGGGTTCTTATAAACCAGATAAATTTTGAGAATGGGCTTAATTGGGTAAAACTCAAATCATGAATGTGTTTAAATGGATGGTCATCATGTTATATTTTTTATATTATTCCGTATATAGTTAAAAAGTTAACTTATTTTGGAAAATATATATATCTTAGTGAATTAGAACATTTTTTTATGAAATTTTCAAATAGCACGTTTAGACCCGAGCCCGTTTAGACCCGCACCCAATTAGACCCGAGCTCGTTTATATCCGCGCCCGTTTTGACACGTAGCCTATACCCATCCAACCCGCACATTTTGCCAACTCTAGTTATACTATATGCTTTATTAGTTGTAAATCTCTCTAGAAAGAGAATTTAGTATCGGAAACAAGGGATTATTTCCTTTCGGTGCTTATTGTTATTATACTCCCTATGTCCCAATTTTATTATCTCTAGATAAAAAACGCAGTTTGAGAAAACATAATCATTTCTCTTACTTTTTGGTAAGATGACAGTTTTACCCTCTACTTATTACCTACTTTTTTATCATGCATATATAAAGTAGGGGTAAAAAAGAACTTTATCTCATTATTCTTATCCATTGATAGAAGTGGACAATTAATTTGGTACATCCCAAAAACGAATATCGGACAATAGATTAGATACGAAGGGAGTAGTAATTAATATAATTAAAAATTAATTACATTTATATTCTTTAAATGCTTCCACCGTCCTAAAATTATAGGTCATTTTTCCTTTTATGGACATTCCAAATTAATTGTTCATTTTTGTAAATAGATAAAGAAGTTTGATTATTATTACCATATTACTCTAAATTGAAATTATTAAAGAAAACTTTTGAAGAAGAAATAAGTAATTGGTTAAGGGTAAAACTGTTCATTATGCAAAAAGTAATAATTAAAAAGCAGTCATGATTATTTTTTTTTATCAAAACTGCGTATTTTTTGTCAAGTGACAATTAATTTAAGACGGATGAAGTAGTATTCGTCTATGCCTTTTCAAGTTTATATTTTTTTATGCATTAGTCACATGAGATTTATTTAATGGATTGTCATTGTTCATTGATAGTGCTCAACATGTCTAAAAGCGATTTACAAAGAATATTTGAAAAGTTGATTCTATGTGGAGTATTCTACCTTTTATTTTCTAATAATGTCAACTATCATTTGAAAATCAAATCCTTTCCAAGTTATTAGGTTCCTATTATAAATTTTATGATCTTTATAATTAAATATTTTTGTTATCAATTGTTAGATTTTACTGGAACACTCGTATTGCATTATCATTCTAATTATAACAAACTTACACTATAATCTTTTTTCTTATTTTATATAAATAACTAGTGTTAAACCCGTGTGATGCACGGCTAACATTATAAAATATGTGAACTATAAGTTAAAACGGTATATGAAATGGGGAAACTTTCAGATTTTAAAAGAAACTTTTTTATCGTTATTAATGATACTTTATAAATTTTTAACCCCTCAAAAATAAATAATAACAACATATTTCCCCCACGATATATCAATAAAATGAGAAGGTTAAAAAAGATATGTTTGTTGTAAGTTGACATTTTCTAGCTAAAAATAATTGCCTAGTCATTGTGACCTTTTCGTTTTCTGTAGTTATAATATGTTAACCTTGCAACAATATGATAAACAATGGGTATAATAATATTCTTGGAAAAATAAATTGTAACAATTACTATAACAATTTTGACGTTTTATTAAATAACTAATGCATATATATATATATATATATATATATATATACACACACACACACACACAAAATATAAATCATTCTACAACAATCAAATATATACCTACAGATTTGAAAAGTAATATAAAATTAATAGAAGTACACGTCAAATATATATTTACATTATATAGAAATGATGAACTTGATTTGTCTATCCATAAAGCTTGTCTTCAGTTTACTAAATAATGAAAATTGAGTTCCTTTCTTCTGTAAGATGATAATTAAAAATTTCAAATTAACAAAACTTTAATGAAAGATATAATTACATTAAACGCAAGTTCTCATAACCTACTAAAAGTTTATTTATTTCAAATTAAAATTTTATTTGTTAAAAAATTTCAAATTAACAAAACTTTAATGAAAGATATAATTACATTAAAAGCAAGTTCTCATAACTTACTAAAAGTTTATATATTATTTATTTATTTTATATAAAAAAAGAGAGTTAGAGAAAGTTAGAGAAAGAAGAGTTAAAATTAAGATGAACAAACTAAAAGATTTTATAAATAAAATTAGAAGGAAAAAATAGATTAAAGGATGTCATAAGTTTGGATTATAATAAAAAATTATAAGTGTTATCACATGACATATTATTTTAAATTAAAATGGTTATAATTTAATTTTATTAATTACCTTAATAAATAAAAATAGTTATAATATAATTTTTAATTAAATATTACCTTATTTGAAATAAGGATGTAGGAAAATCCACATCATCAATTTCTTTTGTATAGTGATGACACATAGAATTTGTATGATGTGACATGAGTAATTTTTTCCGCTCCTTTAATTATAAAGATAGACAAGTAAGGTTTTGACTGCATCTAACATACCTAATATAGATGATGCAATACAAACAAATAATTTATAGAATTTTATATTTTGGTCCTATGAGTTTCTTATGTACACTACAGTTATTTATTGATACTTTTGTTTTTGTTTCACCAAAAATTAGGTGGTGTTTTTTATTCTCATTTTTTCTTTCTAGTTTCTTCTTAAAACAATGCATTTTAATCATGTCTAAATAATAATACTCCGTATCATTATCAAAGAAATAAGGCCAAATGAAATTGGGTATGGTAGCAACCAATAATATCCGCTTTACAACATACCATAAGATTCACATGTTACGCACGTACAATTTGACCGGTTGTACTTTTTCTACATTAGCTTAGAAAAAAACAGGGAAAAAAAAAAGATCAAACTCGCGCTAATGGTTTAAACGATTTAAATAAATAAATGATGCAGGAAGTGTACGACAAGGATACATTTAGCATGGATGATAAGATGGGCGATGCAGTGTTCGACATCCAACCATTCATGGAAGCCATTAGGATGCGTTTAGGAAATCTACCAAACGACACTATCATCACAACCGTAAAACCAACAAGAACTAACCATCTAGCCGAAGAAAGCCACATAAATTGGAAAGATGGAAAAGTTGTCCAAAACATGGTTCTTCGGTTGCAAAACGTCGAGTGTGGAGAGATTGAGATTCAACTATCGTGGGTCGATATCCCGGGCTCTAGAGGTCTTTAGTCAAATTATATTCATCTATAATATAGTTTGTCTAGTAAATTCATGAAACGAAACTACCTATTATGGTGTGAGCTTCTCTGTTTTCGTTGAACCTTTTGAGATTATGGAAGATTGTTGAGATGTTTTATCTATGTAAAAGAAAGAACATGTTGAGATTGTAAGATTCTAATTAGCTTGTAAATTATTTATTATTATCTTATTAGATAAATAGATATAGATAATCATAAGTATTAGAAAGGGTTAAAAAGATATTTGCCCTTTTGTTTACTTCTATTCGATTTTATATTTCTCTCTGAATAATGTTCATTTTTCATCTTATTTCGTCGTTTAATTGTTCTCTTTAAAGTTCCAACAGTTCTATTTTTATTTTTATTTTTAATTCATGTTTTATTTTTTACTTGTCTACTGTCTAGTAGTGAACTACATTAATTTTAAATTAAAGTACAATTTAATTTTAAATCAAAGTACAATTTAAATTAAAGTACAATTTATTTATACGATGTTTTACGTGTCTACTGTCTAGTAGTGACCGGTGACCCTCAATAATCTAATCGTGTATGGCTTTGCTAAGTGATTAATTAATCTGGTACTCACATCCTTATTTTAATTTTTAAGTCCAACAACTATTTTTTTAAAGTTATTATTCGAATTAAGTGAATGGAAATGCAATTAACTATTGTTTGATATTCGTAGTGTGAACTCAACTACTTGGACTAAGAAACTTATTATTTATTGTCATACAGTAGTATTTGGTGACATCTCAACTTGTAAGGATGTTATGTGACACCTTATATAAAGATGACACATGATAAAAAAATATCGCAAATCACTTACAATATCAACAAATAACAATTTTTTACGTTTAATATACGCTCGAGTAGTTGATTACTTACACACAATGAATATAAGACATTAGTTGTATCTTGACCCATTTAACCCTTAATATGAAGCGTAACATGTAATGATTGGTAAATAAACCTAAACTTTTGAGTGGCCCGTATTGTAGCGTAGGTGAGTAGTATATGGTTTTGGAGTGTTGTAGATATACCTCAGCATTGGTTGTACACTTATCAATTTATGGGAGTCAATAAAAGGCCCATGATAAACAAATTTTTCATAGCTACATCAAAATTCATATAGTAGAGTATTATAAAGTACACACTATAATGCATCAAAGTTAATGTATACATCAAATAAATTGGTGTAAGTATCAACTCCCCAATAAAACCATGCACAAGTCTTAGTTGTTAATTTGTTATATCCGTGCCACATCACCCAAGACCTTTTTTGTCCCGTCATTTACACACATTATTAAAAAAACAAAATAAGACATTTAGTCCATAACAGAGCGTTCCAAAACTGGACGACGACGTTGACGGATGGTGAAGAAAAGTCTGCAACCTATCAAGACAAAAAAAAAGATAGGGAAGAAGAAGCCGAAGAAAACGCATCGATAGTGAGAGGTTTAATATTAACATGTTTTAAAATGAGAAATGATTCGTAATGACTTGATGATTTACTAAATTGTGAATTTATAATCTATGAATCCTATATAAGATTACAAATACTTTTGTGAAGCGATCCGTCATACTTTCTCAACTTGCTAACCTATGTAAATCGCTATATAGTATATACATGCGTTACAAATCACGGTGTTATTTATCGTGACATCTCCAAATATTTTTATAATTATAATACCATCAAGTTTAAATTATGTCTACGTAATGAAAAGTGATTGAAGCATGCTCTTGGGCCAAGTCCAACATATGGGGTTGGATTGACACAGACATCGTTGGACTTTTTGGGCATGTTGAAATATACTATCTTTATTTATTTTCTTTTCTTTGTTCCTTGGTGAAAATAATTAATTTATGTTAGGTACTTGGATAAGTTTATCAACTGGCTGACTAGACCGCTGTTTGGTTGACTCCCTTCTTCCCATTCGGGTTGGGTTGACCCAAAAGTACAATAAGACACTCACCATCGTGACTGATCCGAGTAGAGATGGACCGTCGCAATGTGAGGATATTGGCCTGCCTAAATACGGTTGTTTTTTTGGCCAAAGTTAACTTATCCCTCCGAATGAAAACTCATATGTATAGGGTATTTGGGACCCTAAGTTACAAACTATTTGTTCTCATTCTAATAAAGAGGAGAAAACTTGTCTTGCCCATGAATTAAACTGGTCAAACTTATCAGATATAACTACATGTGTTCTTTAATTGTTTTTTTGCGTGTTCTTTAATTGCTTTCAAGATGTTTTTTTTGTCGCGATACATTTCCATGGCTATGATAAATTTCTTGAGGTCTTAAGACCACAAAATTTAGCATTAGAGTAATGTTCCATGAAGCTGATTTTCTATCGATTTGTTGCTGATTAATAAATGGGGAAGGTATCTACTATCTACTTAGAAATTGGTTCATTGTTAAAATAGCTCATACATACCAATTTATTTTTACTTATTACATTGGAAATTAAGTAGTTTAATCGGTTGAATGACCTCACTATGTGGAATTGAAGATGATGGCTTTTTTGGTTCTTCATGGTTAAAAATGGCAATAGCTGAAGAAGGAAGATGGCATAAAAGATTTCGGCGGATCAAAAGAAGATGGTCTTGAATCTTGATGGTCGATTTCATATTTTTTTTTGTAGATGAGTATATGGAGGTACCGGCTGAGAAAATGGCGACAAATGTTTTTAATAAATCTTATTGTGCTCTAGACTAGAGCGTTCTTACCTTGAGACTTATACTCTACAATGACAAAGTGTTTGGGTTTTGCCGGTAGAACCCAGGGGCGGAACTATGAATTTATATGGAGGGGGCAAAAAATAAAATGGTTTCGTGTTTCCTTGTAGTTTTTAATGAGCAAAATTTTTAAATTGTCACCCCTATTTTAAATATTCAAAATTTCGGATATCGAATAGGAGAAATCAATTCGAGTGTGGAGGTTGTTTAACTGCCGGTTTACAACCAAGTATTGGTCACCCCTATTTCGAATATTCAAAATTTCGGATATCGAATAGGAGAAATCAATTTGATTGTGGATGTTGTTAAACTGCCGTTTTACAACCAAATATTGGTCACCCCTATTTCGAATATTCAAAATTCCGGATACGAATTTAGGATAGTATAATCAACTATCCGAATATTTGAATATCTAAATAATGAACACCGCTAAAGAGTACTGATGCATGTCTTAAAGTATAACCAATGGTTTCATTGCTCATTTTTATTGTCCATCTTACTATTTTTATTTGTCTAAAAAAGAATGTTGACCTAAAAAGATACTAAAAAACTATTACAATTTAACTCTCACAATTTTTCCTCTTTTATTACTTTCAATCTTTTATTACAAATCATTAAATTTCCACAAATTTTCATTTAATACTTTTAATATTGAGAAAATTACAAAAACCGTTCTTGTGGTTTAACTTGAATTGTATATTCAGTCCTTTAATTAATTTATTTATATAGATGATCCTTTCTTTTAAAACTTTTTACGTAAATAGTCCTTTACACTAACGACTGTTAAATTTCCGTTAAAAAGGACCACGTGTGTAGTTTTTGTAACACCCGGTCAAAAAGGGCCAAAATTAGCGACCAATTTAAACTTTAATCATTCGTACTTGGTACGTGTTAAAACGAAAATATTCGGATATTATATATATATATATATATATATATATATATATATATATATATATATAACATTAAATGATTATTTAATAATCACATACAAACAAATTTGAAAGAACGCGCAATCTCAAATACGGACTTGGTGCAAAAAAATTTTAAACAATATATTATTAATGAGAATAATTATTATTTACTCGGTTGAAAATTTAAACAAATTTTGTACACTGAAAACTATCCGTCAAAATGAGTTGAAACAAAGATATAATTTTATATCTCATTAAAAATATTTTTATAAAATACTTCGATTGAAAACATATACGATTTTATATTTAGAATATTTTCATTTGAAAATATTATACTACTTAACAATCGGGTACACGAACACGGGTAAAAAATACCAACTAACACCAATAATTGGAGCCGGTTATAACCGACTTCAATAATACAATTTACACACACACACAAAAACTCATTCATCTATCTCTTCTACCTCAATCTCTCGGCTCTCTCTTTTCTCTTCCAAGAACAACAACAACAACATCAACAATCAACAACAATGTTGGCGTTCCAACCGTCGCAAACGCGAATGATCACAATGCCAATCGGTGGGTGTTTTAAATTTATATTTGCTGGGGTCTAAGTATGACTTACTAATACTGAACCAGAGGCTAGTAGATGGTAAGTATGACCTAGAGTCGTTCTTAAAGAGAAACTGAATTGAAACGGAGGTGATTCAATCAATCGTTACTTTCTAGTATAGGTTTTTAAAAGAGTGCGTTGGGAGTTTGGTTCAGTTAACTAGGTAAAGTAAATAAAGCGAATGAAATGTAATAATAAATCAGATAATGGAAAGTAGTAATTGTTATGAGTTCATTAGCTAATAATATGGGATGATGACTTTCATGGGAAAAATGATTAACTAAATTAGAATTATTTGCAAGATTCTATAACTTATGGTATAACCAATAGATTCCCTATTAGTCGGTTATCAACTAATATGTCACGAGGAACTAAGGTGTCATGATTCTGGTTAGACAGACGATGCTCAACTCTCCACACTCTCCTGTGAGGGAGTCAGTAGCCCATATTATTGAACGCATTTGCTCGTGGGCGAAGGAATAGAGTAGCAAGTCCAATACACGTCTAACCGTTCTTAATACCATAAATATTATGAGTCTTATCAACAACTAACTTAGGGTTTATGTTTGGACTTGTTTACCCTAGTAAACCTTAAGAGTGATAAGCGGGGGAGAACGTTTAGGTTTCTTGCGTATCTTACTTTAGGGTTTTACAGGTTAGGAAAGAGTATCATTTTAGATTGGATTTTAAACTTGCCTTTCTTGATATAATTAGCAAATCTCTAGGTTTTCGTAAATGGTTATTTAGCCTATAGCCTACCTACTCTAATCTAATTTAAACTAATCTAATTAAAATGCTGACGGCTTTTTGCAGAAAGTTAAACCCAGACCATGTCAGAAAATGCTATGGTAGTTCACAATGTATTTAATCGTTTACCGATGTTTTCGTTGTGAATTTAATTGTTTCGTGATGTTTAAATGATAAATACATTGTGATTGGAAGTGTACTATACTCATGGTAATTCCACGTAATCACACTGCTTTTTATGATGCTTGCATGACGTTACAATTAAACTATAGTTTTGACGTAGATAATTATTGATCAAGTATTAAGGTTCGCGACTCCTCTTTACAAGGTTACAATCACGTTTTTTAATCGAAAGGCGAATGTAAGTTTTAGGTTTAAGATCACACGATAAGTCCATTCATAAAGTTTTCATTTTTATAACGTCGATCCATAATACAACTACCTTCGGTCGTTTACTGGCTTCCAGACGTATGTACTTTGCTTAAAAGCATTTTCAGTACTATACCAAGTAAACAGTCGAATAGGGGCCGTCATATTATTTCACGACGTATTTAAAGTCATCCCATAATTATATGTGCTAACTACATCATAACAAATACAATAGTAATCTACTCGCTAATCATGGCACAAACTAATTCTAGCATAATTAAAGCATATATATTTAATTAAGATAGAATAGGAAAGAAAGAACCCGGATTAGAATGCGAGAAGGAATAGACTTGAATTAATAAGCGTAATTCCAAGCGTACACCCAAGATTACAAGAAGTTCCTTGCTTTCGTTCTACTCTAAACAAGCTTCCTAACTAGCCTAATACTAATTTTGAAGTAAGACAATGGAATGAGAAAGTAAGGAAGTAATATGACTAATGATGTGTAAAGTGTGTGTGGAAAGTGTATTTTTATATTTTTGGTGTGTCTTGAAATGAAGCCTCATGCCTCCTATTTATAGGAGAAATCCGGCTCATGTTAGCATCTTGAGGAGCACTTTAGCAAAAGGTGAAAAAGGTGGTGCACCAGGTACGTACAATCGCGCAAAGGTGTGGCACCGGGTACGTACAATCGTGTAAAGGTGTGGCACCGGGTACACGAAAGGACCAAAAAGCAGAAATGAGATGGGGGAGGGAAGGCCGGCGCCGCCCACCACGTGGCTGGCGGCGGTTGGCTGCCACCCGCCCCGGTTCGCCGTCTTTTGTTGCGTTTCTTAATTCGCGCGTGTTTTCTTTGTTATGCGTCCGTTTTCGTCGATTCTTTTTTTTGTTGGATTCGTTTTTCAAAAATGAAGACTTTAATGAAAAGTAATCCCAAAATTGAGCTTCCTATCTCCAGATATTGCGTACGAATCATTTGAATCTTCCAGCGGGCGTAGAATCTTCATTCTTTATCCGTTTTTGTTGATTCTTCTTCTGTTAGATTCATATTTTGAAAACGAAGATCTTGGATAAGATGGATGTTGATGATGAGCACTTTAGTCTTTAAATCTTGTTTTGATGCCTTGAATCTTCAAACGTGCGTGGAATCTTCGTTTTTCATCCGTTTTGCTTGATTTTTATCGTGCAACCTTGTTTTGACGTTCTTGGCAGATTCTCATTGATTTGAGTGTTATTTGAGTTCAAATGCCAAGAATCATTCCAGAATGAGAGAGATATCGGCAATAAAAACATAACTTTTTACGCGATATCAAACAACATCACTAACAATCATCATCATCATCATCATCATCACATTCATCTTCTTCTTCGTCATCATCATCATCATCCGGTTCATCATCATCAATCCAACTCCATTTTTAATTTGTAAGGAAACTTTTAATTTTACTTAAATTCATGTTTAATATACATATATCATATTGTTGTATTAGTGTTCTATTGAGTTGTTTATGTCCAAAAATGAGATCGAAACTCGTTTTATAGATGTACTGCACGAACAGACCTGAAAACCCACATAGCCGATCGGCTATGTACTTTTAGCCGATAGGCTGAAAGTAGCCGATAGGCTGAAATTAGCCGATTGGCTGAACCTTAAAAGTTAAGAAACAATAACCGATCACGTATTTTAGTTCGAATTTGTTACAGAGGTACGATTCAATGAACACAAAAGTTATACTTACGGATAAATATTTACACAACAAACAAAATGTATATAATTATATTTGTACGAAACAAATATGAATGTATTTTTGAAATTATGATTTCAAACCGTCACCAACGAACCGTACACGATTTACAAACTTCAAACACAAACACAAATTAAACACACGAGACATAATCAAATCGGATGAACACTAATATGGATGGTTTATGTAAACATCCATTTACTTACATATAATCTCTTACGTTTAGGACTTTAGGAGGTTACAGGTTGGATATTATTTCCTCTTAGGAACGCTAGCACCCACAGGTGAGTCTCACGACTCCATTTTACTATTTTAATTCAGGGGAGATGCAACACAAATTGTTTTCGTGATCACAGTTATTCGATTAGTTAAATTTAGTTATTAACTCGGTTATTATATTCAGTTATCATTGTCGGTATTGATTTTGTTCGATTATTGCATGAGTGTTTTAATTCTGTAAAGTCCTCATCTGTGTATGGTTCATTAACTTAATAAGGCGCGATTACTAAAAGATAGATCTATCATGGGAGTGACGTCCCCGTCCGGGTTGCTAGCTACAACCACGTACAAACGGACATTTTAGTAATTGTTATGGGTGTTGACACCGTTCGGGAGGCACAAATCGGGTTAGGCCTTGAACCATAGCTCTGTGCAATATCAGAGTCGGTATATTTAATTCGGAAACCTTAATTGGTTTATTATTGTTCGGTTATGCTGTTTAATCATTGTCAGTATTATTAAATCGTCGGATAATCATGTTGATCACATCATGTTTTATAATAAACCTGTGAGATTCACCAGCTTTATAGCTAACTTTTTAGTGTTGTATTCTCATGTGATCAGCTACAGTAGGGTGGCCCGCATGATATGCTAGCTAGTACGAGTCGCATGCATCTAAAAACATATGAAGATTTTATAGCATTATCTTTTGTTAATCGGTTATGTATTAAAATCTTTAGAATCATTATGCGAACTCAATTATGTTGTAAAACTTATGACCTAAACTATGTATTGCTTTTGTAAAATGTATAAACGTCTCATGTAGAGTCGTTTGCTTGTACCTCTGTGCTTTGATTATTGATTAGTCACATCTAAATTGTCGCTTCCGTAAATCATGAAATCGGGTCCGTGACAGTTTTTTTATTCAGCTCTTTTAAATTTTATAATTTTTGAGTAGATATAAATTATAAAATTTAAAATATGTATATATACATTATTAGGTGCACAACATCATTTTCAGCTTTCATATTTCGTTTAGCAAATTCATGATCAAATTGTTTCTCTTTCACATTTGTCTTTCACCACTCAAGGACCCTCTGTTACCAATTCATCTTATCTCGTAATGACTTTAGTGGCCACCATCTCTTCTCTTTTGTATCATTTTCGATGACCCTAGCTTTAAAGTAAAATGACGTTGAAAAGTGGGAATTAATTAAGTCAAAAATGTATATTTAGATAGTAAATGTGTGACACCCGCTAAATTAGGACTTGCAATTAGTACCTAATCAAGTGTAATACATCTAATTAGTTCTGTGTTAGGCTAATTAATGTATCAACATATATATTGTTGAATATATATATAAGTATGCGATTTGATTAAATCGTACAAGTTTCAAATCGAATGCAATTCGATTCAATTAATACGGACGTTGGTGAAGAATTTTATTAAATAATATAACATTGTTTAATAACTCTATTTTATCAAAAATATTATTTAGATAATATTTCAACTCAAATTCGTATCATGGAAACTACAATTATGCAATTTAAATAATAAATGCGCGGACAACCGAAACAAGAATAAGTTATATTTTATAACTCAAGTAAAGTATTTGATGAAATACTTCAACAAAAAGCTTAGTAAATACTCGTATTTTAAAATAAATATATAAATGTTAAAACGATCGGGGAAACGAACACCGCACGGAGCGCAAACGCGGGGGATTAAAATATGGGAGATTTCCTCCCCTTCCTCCCCAAAAATCTGCCCAAAACTCCCCATCCCCTCCTCATTTTTCACTTTCCTTTCTCTCTCTTCATTTTCTTTCCTCTCACTTTCTCTCAAACTTCACCACACCACCATCATCTTAATTCTCAAAACAACACCACAAAGCAACCTCCAATCTCGAAGCTTCTTTAGAGAAAAACGATCACCTCATCACGATCTACACTTTCATCTTTCCGGATTTCTCCGACGTTAAGTTTGTAAGTTTCCGACAAAACCCGAAACACTCCGATTTCCATTATTTTTAGTTGTTTATGGGTTATTTAAGCTTATAATGTCCAAATATGGGTTGGGTAAAAGTTTCAAGTCAAACGGAAACCGGAAAACACCTTTTCGGCTCACTTTCCGGCCAACAGCTCGTTGTGTCGCAGAGCCTCCAGGCCACCTGCGACACAAGGCCTTATGTCGCCAAATCATGGCCTATGTTGCATATAGTGACACAAGCCTCTATGTCGCAATACCTTCAGATGTCGCAGATAGCGACACAAAACACTATGTCGCAAAACTTATTCCCGTCGCACATAGCGATACAACACCTTATGTCGCATTAAACTGCGGATGTCGCACTTAGCGACACAAACCCTTATGTCGCAGTCATGATCTGCGACACAACAGCCTATTTCGCACTTAGGGACACAAAGCCGTATGTCGCACACTGTGTCGCATGAAACAGAACCAATAAAACACAGATTTTACTAAGTGTCAAGACCTAAAATTTTATCACTTGATTTCACCCAAATTCAAGTCCAGATGCGTTTTTCACAAAAGCATCTCGACCCCAACCAGGGGCCAGCCCCTTGGACCCCGCCAGGGGTTGCCACCCCTGGGACCCCGCTAACCAGGGGCGCTGCCCCCGGACCCCCGTCACCTAAAGTTTATAAATACTTTTTAAGTATAACACCTTTCGAAAATCAAAATAATAATGTGGGATTATTATTACAAACAAATCACCAACGGGCAGTACACATTTTCAAAAACTCAAGTTAATCAACCAAATCGTAGTCATTTGGACATTGTAGCTGGACGAACAACTACAAAGGTAGTCTTTTAAGAAACCTAATCAATTAATAACCATTGCGTGTCGTGGACACCCTCAGGTTACCAGTCTCCGGACAACTCATTTCGGCTAATCAACACAAGTTTATTAATTTAAACTCTCAAGACTCAGGTGAGTCTCATAGCCCCTATTTTACTGTTTCACTCAGGGGTGTGATATACTGCTCGTTTTATTTTATCTATATGAACGCAAGTACGAAAACAAATGATTACTAAATGAGTTATCTCACTAATCTTTCAAAGCCCTC
This sequence comes from Pseudognaphalium luteoalbum, assembly GCA_963422505.1. Lineage (NCBI taxonomy): Eukaryota > Viridiplantae > Streptophyta > Magnoliopsida > Asterales > Asteraceae > Pseudognaphalium > Pseudognaphalium luteoalbum. The sequence continues at coordinate 82,027,033 of OY730197.1, forward strand.
CTCAGCATAGTTTGGTAATATGTTGTAGCGTGAATATTAGTATATGGTACCATATAGGATTGACCCTCCTCGTCCGGGTTAGCATGCACTAACTGGGTAAACAGATGTACTAATATTTGTTCAGACGAGTGTAGATTAGACACTCGTGGGAGGCTCCTCGATCAGGATACCTTTAATGTGGACCTGACACCTCGAGTTAAGCTCAGACTATGTGCTCATGGCTGTAAAACTTTTATTTTGCTTAATTTCAATTTAAATTCAATTAAAATCTTGTGGTTCATACAATATGTGTTGACATACAAACCTGTGAGCTCACCAGCATTTCGCTGACCCATTTTAGCATGTATCACAGGTACTCAGCAGTAGGTTTGACTGCATTCAGGAATCATTAGCTCGTGTCAGCATGAAAACATTCAGAGATTTAGCTGCATTATTATAGTTTGTATATATTAATTATGTATGTAAATCTCTCAATTCCAAACTGAGCTAATGTAAAACTATATTTTGATGTAAACTTTGATTTTATCAATACAAGTTGTAAAACGACGCATATAGAGTCGTTCATTATATCTTTGTGCTGTGATTATTGATTAGTCACGCCCCGACCCGAATCGCTTCCGCAACCCAAATTTTGAGGTGTGACAGATTGGTATCAGAGCCTAAGGTTATAGTGAACTAGGTTGCATTTAGTGGGCCTAGACTATGACCGTTAGGCAGTATTCCTTATTAAGTATGATTAGGTTCAGTGACTACATGTTATTGGTTTAATTTAACATAGCCTGATCAACTATGTATAATTAAAAGAAAATGATGTGAGATCTGAAAGGAGTCATGACCGAACATGATACATTAGTTGACTCTGACCACGAGAGAAACCGGGACTCAAACATGTCTGTGTTAGACACTTTAGGCTATTATGTGATGTATAAATATACATAGATAGGCCTCGCTCTCGCTCAATATCTTAGGCTATATTATATATGTATTATATGAATATAGGCCTCATTCTTTCTAACGCTTTGTCTCAGAATGGCAAACACACCACCCAATTCATCACGCTCTCATCCGTATGGATTGTGAAACCCAAGGGTAGCTAGGAGGAACACCAGGTTGCTTCGAGCTGACCCATACCCCACTCACTTCACTTTGTCGGACTTAGCCACTAGGCTGCACCGACACGAGCAACGACTTGATACTATGGATATCGAACTCCAAGAAACCAATGAAAACTGGAGACTCACATCACTCGAACGTATCAATCAAGTCTCCGAAGATCACGAAAAGACAATCAACAACATGGGCACCCTTGACAACCGTCTGGGTGAAACCATCGAAACTATGGAGGTTGTCCACAACCAAGTGATTGGCAACCGAAACGAAATCTCCATCCTACGATCAAGGATGAATCAGTGCGAGACACATCTAAGGGAAACCGAGGACGCTCTTCGAATGGTTAGCAGACTTGCAGAATCTGTAGACCATCTCACCGCACTGCTGCCACAACTCAATCTACGTCAGGATTAGCTTAGGCTAAATCTGTACTTTATCATACTTTCGTAAGACCTATGTAATTCGACCGGATGTAACAATTCCCGGCATCTTTTTGTTAAAAATCTAATCCTGTAACTTTTGGGACACGTAACTCGAAATTGCATGTCGTATCTTGAAGAATCATGCCGCCAAAGAGGAAAAGTTACAGTGATGCCGAACTTGCTGTTGTCGTATCTCGAGCAGTAGCCGATGCTTTGGCTGCTCGGGATTCACCTCGAAACTCCTGAATCAATGACAAAACCCCAGTCAATACTCCTGTTATCAAACCTTGCTCTTACAAGGATTTTCTTAGCTGCAAACCGCTCTACTTCAAAGGCACGAAAGGTGCTATTGGTCTAATCAGGTGGATTGAATGTATGGAATCTGTCTTCAACCTCTGCAACTGTACTGAGGATAACAAAGTCAAGTTTGCTGCCTACACCTTTCAGGAAGGTGCACTTACGTGGTGGAACACCCACGCAAACTCTGTGGGCATTGAGATAGCAAACCAGCTTCCTTGGGCTGAACTGAAGAAAAAGCTTAGGGAAAAATATTGTCCCGAAGAAGAACTGCACCGTCTAGAGGAAGAATTTTGGCACTTGACAGTGCAGGGAACCGACATTGCTGGATATACCACCAAATTCCAACAATTCGCTTTGTTATGCCCGGGTTGGTTGATCCGGAGGAGAAATGCATCAAGAGATACATCCGCGGTCTCCCGGAGAATATCCAGGGGAACGTCACCTCGTCTAAACCAACCACTGTTGAAAGTGCAATCCGGTTAGCTCATGAACTCATGGCAATGGTCGTCAGCCGTGAGACACCACTCCCATCCTCCAGCCACAAACGCAAATCCTCTGAACACCATGACCAACCAAACAAGAAACCCAACGCCATCCAAGCTTACACCTCCAACACTGAACCCAAGCATGAGCACTCGACTAAAGATTGCCGAGCTCCCAAATCCAACAACAATACCTCCAACAACAACACCAGGCCTCCTAGAGCCTGCTTCGAATGTGGGAACACCGAGCACTTCAGGAATGAATGCCCGAAGCTGAAGGGCAACAACAACAACAACGCTAGAGGTAGAGCCTTCGTACTCAACTCTCGGGACGCCCGCGAAGACCCAAATGTGGTCTCGGGTATGTTCCTCCTCAACAACTTAACTGCTTCTATTCTATTTGATACTGGTGCCGATAGAAGCTTTATTTCTGATAAATTTTACCCATTGATTGACATCACCCCTGTTGCTCTAGATGTTAAGTACACTGTAGAACTAGCGAACGGTAAACTCATAGAAACCGATAGTGTGATACTAATTGCATTTTAAACCTAGCCAACGAAACCTTTTCAATCGATCTTATGTCCGTTGAAATTGGAAGTTTCGACGTCATCATAGGAATGGACTGGTTGTCCAGACACTGATCCGAAATCGTTTGTTACGATAAGATCGTTCGCATCCCTCTCGCCGTCGATAGTACTTTGATCATACAGGGGGAGACCGGTAGGACGAGACTAAACATCATCTCTTGTTTGAAAACCCGAAAATTTCTAAGAAAAGGGTATCCGGCAGTCCTCGCACACATCATGGAGAAAAATTCGAAGGAGAAGCGACTTGAGGATGTGCCCATCGTTCGAGACTTTCTAGAAGTCTTTCCCGAAGAACTGCCTGGTCTGCCACCGCCAAGACAGGTCGAGTTCTCCATCGATCTCGTGCCAAGTGCTGCACCCGTGGCTCGAGCATCATACCGATTAGCCTCATCCGAACTTTAGGAGCTGTCCACCCAGTTACAGGAACTCCTAGATAGAGGATTCATTCGACCGAGTTCTTCACCTTGGGGAGCTGATATCGCGTAAAAAGTCATGTTTTTACTACCGATATCTCTCTCATTCTAGAACGATTCTTGGCATTTTAAACTCAAAAACAAAACAAATCAATGATATTATGCCAAGATGGTCAAAACAAGGTTGCACGATAAAAATCAAGCAAAACGGATGTAAAACGAAGATTCCATGCACGTTTGAGGATTGAAGGCATCAAAACAAGATTTCAAGACAAAAGTTCCCATCATCAACATCCATCTTATCCAAGATGTTCGTTTTCAAATTACGAATCCAACAGAAGAAGAATCAACAAAAACGGATAAAGAATGAAGATTCTACGCCCGCCGGAAGATTCAAATGATTTTTACGCAAAATCTGGAGATAGGAGACATATTTTGGGGATATCTTTTCATCAAAGTCTTCTTTTTTGAATTACGAATCCAACGCAAAAAGAATCAATGCAAACGGACGCATAACGAAGAAGATACGCGCGAATTAAGCAACGCAGCGAAAGATGACGGACCGGGGCGGGTGGCAGCCAGCCGACGCCGGCCAGCCACCAGCAGCCGCTGGCCTGCTAGTGGGCAGCACCGCCCCCCTCCACCCATCTTGTTTCCGCTTTTTGGTCCTTACGTGTACCCGGTGCACCACCTTTCCATGCTCATCAAAGTCTTTGTTTTTGAATTACGAATCCAACGCAAAAAGAATCAACGCAAATGGATGCATAACGAAGAAGATACGCACGAATTAAGCAATGCAGCGAAAGACGACGGAGCGGGGGGGGGGGGTGGCAGCCAGCCGCCGCCGGCCAGCCACTAGCCGCCGCCGGCCTGTTGGTGGGCGGCGCCGCCCCCCCTCCACCCATCTTGTTTCCGCTTTTTGGTCCTTGAGTGTACCCGGTGCACCACCTTTCCATGCTTTTTCGTACCCGGTGCACCACCTTTCTATGCTTTTTCGAACCCGGTGCACCACCTTTCACCATTTTTCTAATGTGTGCCTAAAAATGCTAAAATGCACCATGACTCAACTATGAATAGGGGGTCTTTGGTTCATTTGAAAAACACATCTTTCTTTTAACATCTTCACATCTTTACACACCTACACTTTTACATCTTTCTTTCTTTGTAATTTTAATTCTTCCTAGTTAATTAGGCTAGCTAATTAACTAATCAAGGAAGGTTTGTATGGAGGTGTTCCGGGACGCATATTTTAGCTACGAGTTATTGTACTTCTTTCCAGGTGTTAATCTATCTTCCATATTTAATATGTTTGTTCTTTCTTTAATAAATGTAAATATGCATGCTAGAATTGCCATGATTAACTAAATAACTCAATTGTCTGTTATGATAGTCGTTTAGGAAAAGTTTAAATATGTGATTGTACTGTATGTCATGAGATTGCGGATGCTTTATATTATAAATAGATGTAGGAATTGAATCTTTATCGTTTATCTGCCCAACTCATGTTGTGACTAAAACTTTATCCAAAAATGAACGTAGCTAACTTATAGGGTATAGGTCACTTAGTTATACTATGTTAGATTGAATCATTGAGCTCGGCATGGCCGGTGTTCTCTGGACCACACTAGGAGCTCGGCATGCCAAGGTGATAAGCATCAAATAGATACTATATTTTATACTATTTATTCCTATAATTGTATATATTTTTATGCATTTATATGATTTTAAGTTACTTATTTTGTTAATATTTGCAGAAATGTATTTTAATTGAAGATTGGAGAAAAGGAACGAAAATAAGACCAAAACTGAAGACACTAAAGCGATTGAAGAAAAGAAGACTTAAACCTTACAGAAATGAAGACTAAGATGATAATATTGAAGAATTGGGCCAAGAAAACAAGTTGAATTCGTTTGAGAAGAAAGAAAGCCCACGTTGAAGCCCAAAACCATTTTTGGAATATTTAGGAAAAACAAACCAACCGGCGGTTGGATTAACCAACCGGGGGTTGGGGTGAAAGGTTTTAAGGCGGTGGAAAAGCGCAGAGTTGGAGTAGGATTCAAATAACTCCAACCGGCGGTTGGAAGTCTCAACCGGCGGTTGGAGGATCGGCCAGAAACATTATAAATAGAGGCTTAGTTTTAGCTAAACCATATACGATTCTTAGAATACAAAGTCGATTATTAGGGTTTTAGGTCGACTAGAGGTGCGAATTTGGAGGCTAAGGAGCTAGGGTTTGAAGGTTTTCAACCCTAGGAAAAGCTAGTTCGTCAATTGGTTCGGTTTCTTATCCTTGTAACTTTATTAACCTTTTGGGTTACTATGGATATTGTTTATTTGAATTAAGTGCTTGTTAGATTTTCGTTATGAATGTTTAAATGTATGTTTATTAGATTTATTATACGAATTATATGTTTATGTTGGAACTATATTATTGAATATTATTATGCAAGAATTATGTGTTATATTATGTTAATGATCATAATTAACTGATTTATAGATAAACTTCACTAATCTTTTGGGTTTTTAAATTAAGTGATTATGTTTCATTAGATGTTAAGTAGCATTATAATTCAACCGACCCTGGAATTGCATCAATAATATGTTGATAGATCTTAATAAATAGTGATACTTTACATAACCTTTGATTGTATTGCTATATGAAAATCATCTTAACCTTTGTGGTTTTCTACATTAGTAAATCACAATAATAATAGCCAACACGCAAATAGACATAAGTTGATATAATAAGTTTAATAAATAATAGTTTAAATAGTCATAATCTTCAATCCAATTGAGTATTCTTAAGTTGTTCCTTAAAATTTATTTATTAAAGAATCGGTATCAATTATAAATATGTTCAATCGGAACTAAAACGTTCCCCCTATCTTATATATTATTATGTATTATTGTAAATTTGTATATTGATTGTAATAATTGTAATTAGGATAAATAAATAGTTAGTTATAGATTAAATCACGTTCCCTGTGTTCGAATCTGGACTTACTTATAAAACTATATTCTATGATCAGGATAACACTTGCCTGAATTGTGTGATAGTATTATTTAGTATTTCCTTAATTAAAACTTGTGATTATAATTGTCTATACTTATCACACATCAAGTTTTTGGCGCCGCTGCCGGGGAGCGGTGTATTTTAATTTAAACTAACTATTTTCCCTGTAAAATAATTTTTATTTCTAATGCTTTGCAAAATCAATACGAAATATCGGCTCACCCATTGAGAGTACTAACAAAAACAAAGGTATAAGGAGAGTTCAGCCCTACCTCATTGATTTATCATATAAGAGGTAAGGTGCTTCTCGAAAGAAATAGGTTTTTAATACGCTTCGCGCTGACCTGTTTCTCCGCTTTTGTGTACAATCAATGGAGCTACCGAGATCTATTGACTAGCTTGGTATAAGAATTTTAACAAACTAATTTTAACTTTAATTAACAACTAACTTGCATTACTAACAAATAGGAAAAAGTTGGGTTGGGAATATCTTTTTGAATATTTAATTTTGAATGTGTTTTATTATTAATTTTCGGAATTCATATACATCAACCTGATTATTTCTAAAAAAAAAAAAAAAATTACTAACATTTACTTTTGAATTTATGGTGCTACTAAAATTATGTTTTTCTTTACAGATTGATGTATGACCCGGACACTTCATCCGGATCCTCTCAGTCCATTTGACGAACCAGAATGAGAATTTCATTCTAGAAAAAGATTATCATACGCACCACCAAATTCACCAGAACACAAAATTTCATCAGAAGAAGACAATTTAGTTGTTCATAACAATTTAGCCAAAACGGCTGAATACGGTTATTATTCCGATCCAGAGTCGGGTGAAGATAAAATACCTTCTAGGCAACCTACAATATATCCTAGTGATTCCGAACCAGAGCACGAAATACAACCAATTATGGCAGACATAGCTGACATGACGCTTGAAGATTACACGATTCAAACTCGTGGAGATCCGAGACCGGGAGTGGTTAGGCCTGCCATAGGCAGAGAAGTAGAATTTGAGTTAAAGGGGCAATTTTTGTAAGAATTACGTGAAAATCCTTTCAGAGGAGAAGATAAAGAAGATGCAAATGAGCATGTTGAGAAAATTTTGGAGATTGCAGATATGTTTCATATTCCCAATGTTACAAGAGATCAGGTTATGTTACGAGTATTTCCTTTAATACTAAAGGATGGAGCTAAGAGATGGATCAATAACGAGCCAGCCGGATCTACTACTACTTGGGAAGATCTTCGCACAAAATTTCAAAAAATGTATTGTACACCTTCCAAGACCTCAAAGATGATTGATGAGATTAGGAACTTCAAACAGAAATCCGATGAATCTCTGTATCAAACATGGGAAAGATATAAGGAAATGTTACACAAATGTCCACAACATGATTTGAATGTCCAACAAGAGATAACAGTATTTTATAAAGGAGTTGATCGAGCTACACGTCAACAGTTGGATGCACAAGGTCCAGTACCTAAGAAAACTCCAGCAGTGGCAAGAGCCGGAATTGAAGAATTAGCTAAACATTCTCAGTTATGGGATGATGGTTCATCTAGAAGAAAAAGGATATCTGAAGATAGTGATGGTCTAGCAGCTATAACAGCGAAATTGGAAAGTATAGGAAGAGCTATTAAGAAAGTAAATGAACAAGTTCATGCAATCAGGATTGGGTGTGAAATATGTGGAGGAAGTCATCTAAAAGAAGAATGTCCTAACATTGACAGCAAAATAAGTAATGAGGAAGTTATGTATGGGGATTTTTAAGGAAATCCAAATTATTGTCAAGTTTCTAATTATAGAAGAGTTAATCAACCAGGCCAACAGTATCAACAAGGAGCACCAGGATATTATGTCAAAACAGGACAAACTTCCTATAATGACAGAATGACGGTGATAGAGAATGCATTGGGAAAAATGGCTGAAGCAAGTAATAAAAGAGATGAAGAAAACGATACCAGAATGCGTAATAATGAAGCCTCGACCAAACAAATTGAGAGCTCAGTTCATCAAATTGCTAAAGCACTGCAGGAGAAATTTCCAGGAACATTGCCAGGATTTACTGAAACAAATCCAAAGGAACAAGCTAACGCAGTAATTACCAGAAGTGGTAAGAATGTTGACTATCCTATTATAGCTAATAAAATTGTTGAATCTAAGCAGGTTGAAAAGGAAACAATTGATGAAGACATACAAGCAAACAAAAAGGAGAATGGAGAAAATAAAGTTAAAGAAGTCATCAAAGACTATACACCCCCACCTCCATATCTAGCTGCTCTTAGGAAAGACAAAGAAGATGAACAATACCACAAATTTCTGGAAAACCTGAAACAACTTCATATTAACATTCCTTTTGTTGAAGCTATAGCTCAGATGCCAAAATATGCAAAATATCTTAAGGAGCTGCTGACAAACAAAAATAAACTGGATAATGTGACGAAGGTGACAATGAATGCAAGATGCTCAGCAATAATGCAGAATAAATTACCTCCAAAAGTCAAAGATCCAGGGAGTATCACTATACCTTGCAAAATTGGTGAAATGACTATTGAAAATGCATTGGCAGATTTAGGAGCTAGTATTTCATTAATGCCCTATACACTTTTTCTGCGATTAGGATTAGTTGAACCAAAACCTATTCGTATGTGTATCGAATTAGCTGACCGATCTGTTCAATATCCTAGGGGAATAATTGAAAATGTTTTGATTAAAGTTGATAAATTTGTTTTTCCATGTGATTTTGTAATTTTAGATATGGTAGAAGACCCTAAAGTCCCTATTATATTAGGAAGACCATTTTTAGCAACAACACATGCCCTAATAGACGTTTTTGATAGAAAGATTACCATGAGATTAGGAGATGATAAAATTGTTTTTGATGTTAATAAATCTATGAAATTTCCTGATTATGTTGATGATTCTTGTTATTATTTAAATACTTATGAGTATCTAGATAACCCTTCTTTTCAAGATTTTATAGAAAAGGATCAAACAGATACTGGAATTCTTACAGAATGGACTGAAGAATTTGACACTGAAAAAGATTTGGCAGAATTTGATAAACTATTAGAGGAAGATGAAGATTCAGAAGTAACTGTTGTTCTTCAACAACATCCTAAAGTTGAATCATCACAGCCAGTTGCTAAAATTCTCAACCAAGAATTATTACCAAATTCTGTCAACAAGATTCCGTATCTGAAGGAAGAAATCTTCGAGTTCAAAACATCTATTGAAGAACCACCACACTTGGAACTTAAAGAGCTACCAGCGCATTTAGAATATGCTTATTTACAAGGTACATCAGAATTGCCAGTTATAATATCTTCTAAACTATCAACAGCAGAAAAAGATCGCTTAGTGCAGGTTCTTAAACAACATAAAAAGGCAATAGCATGGAAGATCATGGATATCAAGGGAATCGGTCCTACTTATTGCACTCATAAAATCTTAATGGAAACAGATTTTAAGCCAGTTGTACAACCATTAAGAAGATTGAATCCAAATGTGAAAGACGTTGTCAGGAAAGAAATCATTAAACTATTAGATTCAGGATTAATCTATCCTATTTCAGACAGTCCGTGGGTAAGTCCAATACATGTCGTACCAAAGAAAGGTGGAATGACAGTGGTACCTAATGAGAAGAACGAATTAATACCAACAAGGACGGTAACAGGGTGGAGAGTTTGTATTGATTACCGGAAATTAAATGATGCTACCAGAAAAGATCATTTTCCATTACCATTTATTGATCAAATGATAGAAAGGCTAGCAGGAAAAGAGTTCTATTGTTTTCTGGATGGATTTTCAGGATATCTTCAAATACCAATTGTAGCTGAAGATCAAGATAAGACAACATTCACTTGTCCGTTTGGTACTTTTGCTTATAGAAGAATGTCGTTTGGTTTGTGTAATGCACCAGCTACATTTCAACGTTGCATGATCGCGATATTTCATGATATGGTGGAAGATTTCATGGAAGTATTTATGGATGATTTCTCGGTATTTGGGGATTCATTTGATGCTTGTTTAGAAAATTTAAAAAGGATGTTGCAAAGATGTGAAGGTGCGAATCTAGTTCTTAATTGGGAAAAATGTCATTTTATGGTTCGAGAAAGGGATTGTTTTAGGACATAAAATATCAAAGATAGGAATTGAGGTGGATAAAGCAAAGATTGAGGTTATTTCAAAATTACCTTATCCTACTAATGTGAAAGGAATAAGGAGTTTCTAGGCCATGCCGGATTTTATAGAAGATTTATAAAAGATTTTTCAAAGATTGCAATACCATTGAATCATTTGCTGGAAAAAGATGCAAAGTTCGAGTTTACAGATGAATGCAAACAGTCGTTTGATGCCCTAAAGGAAAAGTTGATATCTGCTCTAGTAATGATTAGTCCAGACTGGAATTTACATTTTGAATTAATGTGTGATGCTAGTGATTATGCAGTAGGAGCTGTTTTGGGACAGAAATTTGATAACAAGTTTAAGCCAATCTATTATGCCAGTAAGACATTAACAGATGCTCAGGAAAATTATACGACTACGGAAAAGGAACTTTTGGCAGTAGTTTTTGCATTCGATAAGTTTCGTTCTTATCTTGTCTTAACTAAAACTGTGGTTCATACTGACCATTCTGCATTGAAGTATTTGTTTAATAAGCAGGATGCGCGCCCTCATTTATTGCGATGGATTCTTTTATTGCAGGAATTCGATATTGCAATTAAAGACAAGAAAGGAGCTAAAAATGTCGCAGTTGATCATTTGTCAAGGTTGGAAAATCCGGAATTAGAAATACTAGATGAAGAGGAAATTCATGATACATTTCAAGATGAGAAGTTGATGACTGCACAAGAAATAATGAATATACCTTAGTTTGCAAATTATGCAAATTATTTGGTTACTAAGATTTTACCAAGGATGGATTATCAAAAGAGAAAAAAATTCTTTTCCGATTTAAAATATTATTTTTGAGAAGACCCATTTCTTTTCAGATATTGTGCAGATGGTATAATTAGACGTTGTGTACATGGTGAAGAGGCTCAGCAGATTATAAAGCATTGTCATGAAGGACCAGTTGGAGGCCATAATGGACCAAGTTACACGGCAAAGAAAATATTTGATGCAGGATTTTATTGGCTGACGATTTTTAAAGATACATATGCTTTTGTTAGGAATTGTGATTCATGTCAGAGAGCTGGAAATATTTCTAAAAGAGATGAGATGCCACAGACTAATATACAGGTTTGTGAAATATTTGATATCTGGGGTATTGATTTCATGGGACCATTTCCTACAAGTCACGGTAATAAGTATATATTAGTTGCTGTGGATTATGTTTCCAAGTGGGCAGAGGCGAAGGCATTACCTACAAATGATGCAAGAGTTGTGGTAAAATTTCTTAAACAATTATTTGCAAGATTTGGAACTCCTAAGGCATTGATTAGTGATCGGGGTACTCATTTTTGCAATACTCAATTGGAGAAAGTATTAAAGAGATATGGAGTTAGTCATAGGATTGCTACACCTTATCATCCACAAACAAGTGGACAAGTTGAAAATACAAATCGAGCAATAAAACGTATTTTGGAACGTTCTGTTGGATCAAACAGAAAAGAGTGGTAAGAGAAATTAGACGACGCACTTTGGGCATATAGGACCGGATTTAAAACACCTACAGGTTGTACTCCTTATAGGTTAATTTATGGGAAAGCTTGTCATTTGCCAGTGGAAATAGAACACAAAGCATATTGGGCACTTCGGGAATGCAACATGGATACCGATGAGGTTGGTCGGCGTCGCTTTTTACAGTTACATGAGTTAGATGAACTTCGTTGGAATGCTTATGAAAATTCAAGGCTTTATAAAGAAAGGACGAAGAGATGGCATGATGCGAGACTTCGGGGAAATAAAGACTTTGTTGCTGGAGAACGTGTGCTTTTATATAATTCCCGTATTCGTTTATTTCCAGGTAAATTACGATCAAGATGGAGCGGACCATATGTGATTTACCAAGTTCATGCTAATGGAAGTGTGGATTTAGTAGCACTCGATGGAAGTATTTTTCAGGTTAATGGACATCGTTTAAAGAATCATTATGAAGGAACTGTGGAGCATTTTTCAGATATATCTTTGGAAGTCTAGGTTACAGGATTAGGTCGAACTTACCGACATTTAAACAAAAGTGCTTCTCAGGAGACAACCTGTGTTTATTTTTATATATGTTATGATTTTTATTTTATTTTCAGGAATGAACTTTGTGGGTATGTTCCCTGGAAACCCTCACGAGACTATAACTAATCCACTCGGGATACCGAGGGGTTTAAAGGCTTATTGCATATGCTAAATGCAATCGTGATTAACTACGAAAGTGTGGATGTTGTATATTATTTTTTAAGAGATCAAGGAATCAACCAAGCAGAATTTTTCTTAGCCAATGATGAATTTTGAAAATTCAGTTAGGGGAGTTTTTCTGTTCCATTTTTCTTTCCCTTACTCACTTTTGTTTATCATTTTTATACAATGAGGGCATTGTATAATTTAAGTGTGGGGATAGGGTTCGTAAGAAAAAGAATTTCTTTAATTATTTAAGTTTTTATTGTTCTTAATTTTTTTTAAACAAAAAAAATTTAAGTGTATAACTGAGTATTTATTAGTTAGAATACTTTTGTTAAAAGTTTGTTTTGTATTTAAAAGTTTAGACTTTAATGTGGATTAACTGTTTTGTATATATAATGTAAGCTACTTAATAAATAAGTGATATATAGTTACATGATATGATGTACTAATAGGCAATCTATATGAAGATTTCTGAATTTTAAAAAATTAATATAAATAACTTGTTTATTATTTTATGATACATAATATGGTGTATGACAGAAAAAGTCTTAATTCTTAGATTTATCATGCGATAATTTTATATATCTTTATATTTATATAAAAATATTTGGGAGTCTACTAATTGTTTCCTCTGTTGTACGTAAGTACAAACCTGGTTTCTAATTAGTATTCTTAAATAAAGTAGAAGAAAGAAGAAATTCTTGATAAAAAAAATGAATAAAAATAAAAATCAAACTATGTCGCTTTGTTGTACGGCTGTACAGACATGTCACCACTGGTTTGATTTAAAAATTTACTTTACCTGAATCAAGTTATGTCGCTCTGTTGCATGTAAATGCAGACCTGTCACCAATGTCTTGATTCTTAAAAATGGATTTTATATATTTATTTGGAATATAAAAGTAAATTGCATGATTAAGTTTAAGAGTATATCATATATGAAAATCATAAGTAATATACATTCTAATAATAAAGATGTATTCAGAAGTATAAATATAGATTGTTTAAAGTGGATAAATATATTAGTAATCATTCATGAGCTATATATTGCACGAATAATAATAATTTTATTTGTACATAATAGTTATCCATGTTAATTAAATTGTTTAAAATTTTAAGTTATAAAACAGGTTTTTAGTTTTGGTATTCTGATTTTTAATATTAAGTTGATGCTTATTTTTAAATTTTATTCAGTATTCTACTTGAGGACAAGCAGAACTTAAGTGTGGGGATATTTGATAAGCATCAAATAAATACTATATTTTATACTATTTATTCCTATAATTGTATACATTTTTATGCATTTATATAATTTTAAGATACTTATTTTGTTAATATTTGCAGAAATGTATTTTAATTGAAGATTGGAGAAAAGGAACGAAAATAAGACTAAAACTGAAGAAACTAAAGCGATTGAAGAAAAGAAGACTTAAACCTTAAAGAAATGAAGACTAAGATGATAATATTGAAGAATTGGGCTAAGAAAACAAGTTGAATTCGTTTGAGAAGAAAGAAAGCCCACGTTGAAGCCCAAAACCGTTTTTGAAATATTCTGGAAAAACAAACCAACCGACGGTTGGATTAACCAACCGGCGGTTGGGGTGTAAGGTTTTAAGGCGGTGGAAAAGCGCAGAGTTGGAGTAGGATTCAAATAACTCCAACCGGCGGTTGGAAGTCCCAACCGACGGTTGGAGGGTCGGCCAAAAACATTATAAATAGAGGCTTAGTTTTAGCTAAACCATATACGATTCTTAGAATACAAAGTCGATTATTAGGGTTTTAGGTCGACTAGAGGTACGAATTTGGAGGCTAAGGAGCTAGGGTTTGAAGGTTTTCAACCCTAGGAAAAGCTAGTTCGTCAATTGGTTCGGTTTCTTTATCCTTGTAACTTTATTAACCTTTTGGGTTACTATGGATATTGTTTATTTGAATTAATTGCTTGTTAGATTTTCGCTATGAATGTTTAAATGTATGTTTATTAGATTTATTATATGAATTATATGTTTATGTTGGAACTATATTATTGAATATTATTATGCAAGAATTATGTGTTATATTATGTTAATGATCATAATTAACTGATTTATAGATAAACTTCACTAATCTTTTGGGTTTTTAAATTAAGTGATTATGTTTCATTAGATGTTAAGTAGCATTATAATTCAACCGACCCTGGAATTGCATCAATAATATGTTGATAGATCTTAATAGATAGTGATACTTTACATAACCTTTGATTGTATTGCTATATGAAAATCATCTTAACCTTTGTGGTTTTCTACATTAGTAAATCACAATAATAATAGCCAATATGCAAATAGACATAAGTTGATATAATAAGTTTAATAAATAATAGTTTAAATAGTCATAATCTTCAATCCAATTGAGTATTCTTAAGTTGTTCCTTAAAATTTATTTATTAAAGAATCGGTATCAATTATAAATATGTTCGATAGGAACTAAAACGTTCCCCCTATCTTATATATTATTATGTATTATTGTAAATTTGTATATTGATTGTAATAATTGTAATTAGGATAAATAAATAGTTAGTTATAGATTAAATCACGTTCCCTGTGTTCGAATCTGGACTTACTTATAAAACTATATTCTATGATCAGGATAACACTTGCCTGAATTGTGTGATAGTATTATTTAGTATTTCCTTAATTAAAACTTGTGATTATAATTGCCTATACTTAGTACACATCACAAGGCTGTGATCAACGTAAACGAAAAATCTTTAAAACTGAGAGTGGGGAAGGAGGAGGTCACCTTTAATGTCAATCGATTAATGAAGCAACCTCTGGAAGAGGACCTTGATTTGTGTGATACCATGCAGGACATTTTTGATGAACATCTCCATGAAGTATTGGCAATATCCAGCCAGGATCCGATACCCAACACGGTAGTCACCGTTCGGAGGTTATACAATGAGGACCCTGGGCTGCACTCCACAATCACTTCACCAACAACATCCGAAGAGCTACTATTTCCCTGTTTGAAAAGAAATCCACTTGCACTAATGGCAAAACAATCGCTATTCCATTAGGATGCGGTACACCGATACCTTGGCTAAAAAGAGAAGGGACCAAACCAAACCCATTTCCTTCAATTAAAGAGATCCTAGATTCATTCAAGGGAATGAGTATGGAACCACCCCCAATTGAACCACAACTAACCAACTAACCCGTACCACTACCACTACCACTACCTGAAATCACCATAAACCAATCTTCAACCGCTCAATTTCAAGAATTCCAGTTCACCGACGACGGAGGGATTATTCTCACCCGAAATGAGGAAATATCCTCATCAACAGTCAACAAATACGAGCCAAAGACGAACGAATTTTCAAACCAAACCGAGTGGGTCGAAATAACATCAATCTCCACATCTGAACCCGAGATAGACGAAGCACCATTCCAAGAAGAGTACGAGAAACTAAATAGAGACGAGATAGCTAGAATGAAGCCGTCTATTGAAGAACCACCAACCCTAGAATTGAAAGAATTACCACCTCACCTTGAGTACGCTTACCTCCAAGGAACTTCACAGCTCCCAGTAATAATCTCAAAGGAGTTAGAACCCGTAGAGAAAGCTCAACTAATTGATGTTCTGAAATCGTACAAGAAAGCAATCGCGTGGAAAATTTCTGATATACAAGGAATCAGTCCAAACTACTGCACCCATAAGATCCTCATGGAGAACAATTTCAAACCATCCGTACAAAGGCAGAGGAGAGTGAATCCTAAGATTCAAGACGTGGTTAAACAAGAAGGTATCAAACTCTTGGATGCTGGATTGATCTATCCAATTTCTGATTCACCCTGGGTTAGCCCTGTTCAAGTGGTTCCAAAGAAATGAGGAATGACAGTCATTACAAACGAAGACAATGAGCTTATACCAACTCGGACTGTCACCGGTTGGAGAGTTTGCATCGATTATAGGAAGTTAAATGAAGCAACTCGTAAGGATCACTTCCCACTTCCGTTTATTGACCAAATGCTCGAAAGATTATCAGGGAACGAATTCTACTGTTTCCTTGACGGATTCTCCGGGTATTTCCAAATCCCGCTCGACCCGAAGGACCAAGAGAAGACAACATTCACATGCCCGTATGGAACTTTCGCCTACCGATGAACGCCATTTGGATTATGCAACGCACCTGCGACATTTCAGAGATGCATGGTTGCAATCTTCCATGACATGATCGAACGATGCATGGAAGTCTTTATGGACGACTTCTCGGTCTTTGGAGACTCTTTCGCATCATGCTTATCAAACCTCGACAGAATGCTAACCAAATGTGAAGAATCGAATCTCGTCTTGAATTGGGAAAAATGTCATTTTATGGTGAAAGAAGGAATATTTCTAGGACATAGGATATCAAAGTCAGGAATTGAAGTAGACAAAGCCAAAGTCGAAACCATCACTAAACTTCCACCACCAACCAACGTCAAAGCCATTCGGAGTTTTTTAGGACACGCTGGATTCTACTGCCGTTTTATCAAAGACTTCTCAAAGATCTCTCGACCTATCACCCACCTTTTAGGAAAGGACATCAAGTTTGTGTTTGACGAAAACTGTATGAAGGCCTTCAACTACCTAAAGAAAGAGCTAACCAATGCCCCAATCATGGTTGCTCCAGATTGGAGTCTACCATTTGAAATCATGTGTGACGCTAGCGACTTCGCAGTAGGGGCAGTTCTCGGACAAAGGAAGGATAATAACTTCCAACCAATCTACTACGCTAGCAAAACGCTAACAGATGCTCAAGAAAACTATACAACAACTGAAAGGGAGCTGCTAGCCGTAGTGTTTGCCTTTGATAAATTCCGATCCTATCTAATATTGTCCAAAACGATAGTGTACATGGATCACTCCGCTCTAAAATACCTTTTCAAAAAGCAAGACGCAAAACCCATATTGCTACGATGGATTCTATTCCTACAAGAATTCGACATCGAGATAAAAGATAAGAAGGGAGAAGAAAATGTCGCCGCAGATCATTTAAGTCGACTTGAAAATCCGTCGATGGAACAACTTGCAGAAAGAGATATTAGAGATCGATTTCCAGAAGAACAATTAATGAGTTTAGGAGAATCAATGCAAGGCTCGAAATTCACTGATGATCCTTGGTTTGCAGATATTGCAAATTTTATAGTTGGGGAGATCATAAGAAAAGGAATGCCATCATCACGAAAACGGAAATTCTTCCGTGATGCGAAGCATTACTTTTGGGACGATCCATACTTGTTCAAAGTCTGTCCCGATCAAATTATAAGGAGATGTGTCGATGGGAAAAAAGCCGAACACATACTCCACCAAAGCCACCACAGACCAACCGGAAGACATCATGCAGCTAATTTAACAGCAAAGAAAGTTTACGACTTAGGATTCTACTGGCTCACTATCTTCAGAGATGCACAAGACTTAGTGAAACGTTGCGATATTTGCCAAAGGTTTGGAAATATCACAACGCGTAACGAAATGCCGTTGACGAATATCCAAGCATGTGAAATATTTGATATCTGGGGACTAGACTTCATGGGACCATTTCCAAAATCTTACGGGAAAGAATACATCCTAGTGGCTGTCAACTACATGTCCAGATGGGCCGAAGCTCAAGCCTTTCCAACAAATGACTCAAGGGTCGTAATCAAGTTCTTAAAACAGCTATTCTGTCGGTTTGGAACCCCTCAGACAATCATCAGCGATCGTGGCACACACTTTTGCAATACGCAGTTTATGAAACTATTGCAACAATACGGTGTTACCCACAAGACGTCTACGGCCTACCACCCACAGACAAATGGGCAAGCAGAAATTACAAACCGAGCGCTAAAAAGGATCTTGGAATGAACAGTTGGTCAACACGGGGAAAGATGGGCATATAAGCTAGACTATGCTTTATGGGCATTCCGAACGGCCTACAAGACACCGCTAGGAACGACCCCTTATAGGCTTGTATATGGAAAGGCATGTCATCTTCTAATCGAACTAGAGTACAAAGCTTACTGGGCATTGAGAAATTGTAGCTTGGATCCTACGATAACGAGAACACACAGGAAAATGCAACTGAACGAGCTGGCAGAATTAAGAGATCAAGCTTACGAAAGCTCCTATAAATTCGAGAGAACCAAAGTGCTCCATGATTCAAAACTCCGGCCCACATGCTTCAACTCAGGTGATAAAGTTATACTCTTTAACTCACGATTTAAAAAGTTTTCTGGCAAATTTAAAACACGATGGAGCGGTCTGATTTACGATATCTAAAGTATTTCCATATGGTGTCATCGAGCTCGAGGTCCCTGAAGAAAACTTCAAGGTAAACGGTCACCATTTGAAACATTACGTACAAGACTTTCCCCTATCCGAGGAAGTCTATGGTTACGAACAGCCCTGATAGAATAACAGAGTCAAGCTACGAGACTCGATAAACAAAGCGCTCTTGGGAGGCACCCCAAGCTTAACTTACGTTTTTAGCATTAATTTTCTTTTCTTGTTCTTAATATAATCCATTTTATGCAGTTCTCGCCTCATGAAAGACTAATGATTATTCCTGGGCCATTAACCTTTTATATTTTGCAGGATGAGTTCACAGTCATACATACCACAACAGAGACGCTCACGTGCCATGTATCACTCCCGGAGTTCATCACCGGGCAGTAGCATGAGGACTGTCAGAGGATCCTAGTCACCACCTCCCAGCTTGGATGAGATCTTGGCAGACTTGGTGGAGGTGACCGTTCAGGAGACATTTCTTCTGCGTTCCACCCATGCTAGGTTACCTTCATCTCACCAACTAGAGGGACAGACCGCAGGGAACTCAAGAGTACCCATCTTTGAGCATGGAGTTACTATTGCAGAACCTGCTGTCACATGCTCTATATTGAGGGCCCTTGAGGTCCAGCACAGTGCCATCGCTGAGATCCACACTGCTCTGGGCTTCCCCTCCACACCTGTGTGCCCCTTTCAGATGGGACCTGATCCCGCTCCGCACATTCCACCGTGGGACTTATTTCCACCTTGGAGCATGACTGCGCAGGACCACCCCACTTTTATGGACCCACTAGAGGAGGAGACTGCTGCACTAGATGCTTGGATTCAGGATCCAGAGGATGGTACCGCATCTCCAGTCCACACTATCGAGGAGTCATCATCACCCACATCGGTCGTTGAAAACACGATCTTCATGGATGATGACTTCACCGATTGGGAGACGCTCTCTGCTGACATGGATTAGTTTCTAGTAGTTATTTGTATTAACAAGTATTGTTGGTGTTTAATATTAACGTGTATTGATGTTTGTGAAGGATGTTGATTATGCAGAAATTGATGTAGGAATTATGGAACGAGTTCATTTTAATGAGCCTGGTCCATCTCCAGCAAATCCACATACACACGCAGCACAAGGGAGTATCTCTTCTAACCTTACTTTGCTTGATTAAAACACACTAAAATTCTAAGTAAAACTCTAAGTGTGGGATTATGTCTCGCAAGAGAGAGTATAGCTTCGAACGATTGACCAACGTTCATAAACCTAAGTGTGGGATTAACCCAACTTGGAAATAGGACATTAAGGACAATGTTCTTTTAAGTGTGAGATGACAGTAGTATTCACTACTAAAGTGTGCAACATTAATTTTGATCAATATTTTAAGCAAAAGTCATGTTTTCAACAAAATTTCAAAATTTTCAAAGTCAAGAAAGGTACTTCCGGTCAACAGAAATTCAAAGGCTTGGAATTAAATAATGTCGGGCAAAACCCTTTGAGAATTTTCAAGCTCTGTTTCGAGGCAAGAAATCGCATGACTAGGCACTAAACCACCAAACTAAGTGCGGATTCTTGTGCCATATAAAAGCATTCATCTTTAATGCTTCACTTTTCGATTGTGAGTGTGCCGGTGTATACTCTCTAGAATCAGAACTTGTTCAAGCAATACATTTCGAGATTACAAAAATGGGTGTCATACATGATGAAGGTGCAATTAGAGGACCTTGACATTTCCTAGGATAAAAAAACCCTCTCGTAAAACCCTTGCTTTCAAGCCTAACCTAACCAATGCTCACTTTCAGCATTGAAGATCAGCAGAAAACATGTTGAGCCTTAGCCTTTTCATTTCAAAAACTCACTTCAAAAGCCAATCCCTTCCTTCCTCTTTTTGCCATAGCCTAAGTTTCTGTGCTGTCAGAAGAATTACTAAAAGAAGTACGGAGCGTTCCCCAAAGGATGAGCATCATCCGTAAAAGGAGCTCCAAGAAAAAGAAATTCAGCAAAAGCAAAGCTGTCAGAAGAAACCTAAAAGCCCGAGGATCATTTAAAGCCAAGGGAAAGGTTTATCAAAAGAAAACTTGAAAGAAAAAAAAAAGCTGCAAAAGAAGGCTCAAAGAGAGAAAAATCCAAGAAAGAGCGCTACCAAGCGCCAAAGATAAGTCATCACAAACAACTCTTAGGCTATATTAAAACCCCCAAATAAACCACCTACAAAACCCTTCGTCCATATATACTACTTTCACCCTCTTATAAATGTCTAGGGATAATTTGCACCGATCTCATTTAAGTATTGTAGATCTGATCCTCGACCAAGCCTATGACGACGGAAGAGCTACATGACTGGCCCCTGAGTGAACTAGAAATTAGGAAACCCGATACACTTGAGTGAATTGAGTGACCACCTGTGAGGATCCCAGCCATGTATATCTTACATTACGAAGATTGAAAAAAGAGCTTGCTAGAACCAGGTTGGAAAAACATCAAAAGGTTAACCCCGCCTTAAATCTTTTCTTTACCTAGCCTGCAAGAATCAAAGTTCTCCAGGATGCAAAGCCCCCTTCCCAGACTTCTAAAACAGTTTTACTGAAGATTTGCTTAAGGACAAGCAAAGTTCTAAGTGTGGGATACTTGATATCGCGTAAAAAGTCATGTTTTTACTACCGATATCTCTCTCATTCTAGAACGATTCTTGGAATTTTAAACTCAAAAACAATACAAATCAATGATATTATGCCAAGATGGTCAAAACAAGGTTGCACGATAAAAATCAAGCAAAACGGATGAAAAATGAAGATTCCACGCACGTTTGAAGATTCAAGTAATCAAAACAAGATTTCAAGAAAAAGTTGCCCATCATCAACATCCATCTCATCAAAGATGTTCGTTTTCAAATTACGAATCCAACAGAAGAAGAATCAACAAAAACGGATAAAGAATAAAGATTATACGCCCGCCGGAAGATTCAAATGATTCTTACACAAAATCTGGAGATAGGAGACATATTTTTGGGATATCTTTTCATCAAAGTCTTCATTTTTGAATTACGAATCCAACGCAAAAAGAATCAACGCAAACGGATGCATAACGAAGAAGATATGCGCGAATTAAGCAACGCAGCGAAAGAAGACGGACCGGGGCGGGTGGCAGCCAGCCGCCGCCGGCCAGCCACCAGCCGCCGCCGGCCTGCTGGTGGGCAGCGCCGCCCCCCTCCACCCATCTCGTTTCCACTTTTTGGTCCTTGCGTGTATCCGGTGCACCACATTTCCATGCTTTTTTGTACCCGATGCACCACCTTTCCATGCTTTTTCGTACCCGGTGCACCACCTTTCACCCTTTTTATAATGTGTTCCTAAAAAAACTAAAATGAACCATGACTCAACTATAAATAGGGGGTCTTTGGTTCATTTGAAAAACACATCTTTCTTTTAACATTTTCACATCTTTACACACCTACACTTTTACATCTTTCTTTCTTTGTAATTTTAATTCTTCCTAGTTAATTAGGCTAGCTTATTAACTAATCAAGGAAGGTTTGTACGGAGGTGCTCCGGGATGCATATTTTAGCTACGAGTTATTGTACTTCTTTCCAGGTGTTAATCTATCTTCCATATTTAATATGTTTGTTCTTTCTTTAATAAATTTAAATATGCATGCTAGAATTGCCATGATTAACTAAATAACTCAATTGTCTGTTATGATAGTCGTTTAGGAAAAGTTTAAATATGTGATTGTACTGTATGTCATGAGATTGCGGATGCTTTATATTATAAATAGATGTAGGAATTGAATCTTTATCGTTTATCTTCCCAACTTATGTTGTGACTAAAACTTTATCCAAAAATGAACGTAGCTAACTCATAGGGTATAGGTTACTTAGTTATACTATGTTAGATTGAATCATTGAGCTTGGCATGGCCGGTGTTCTCTGGACCACACTAGGATCTAAGAGACACGGAACATGAAAATAGAGGTAGATTAAGATTTAATTCGGACAGACGATATTTTTGAGACAATTTTCGGAATATCCTCGACTTAGATAACACCTTTGTACGCTTAAATTGAACTATTGCCTTGATTATCTTATTGCATATTCTTGTTTGATTGTTGCCTTAGGATTATCATAAGATATATTTAGCCCTTAATCGTCGTGAACTAATGTGACAACCCCTATTCAACTGTTCTTCGATATAGTACTGGAAACGCTTATGGCTGAGTACAAATGTATGGAAGTCGAGAATGACCGAAGGTAGTCATGTTATGAATCGATTAACAAACGTGTTACTTAGGTTTCTATTCTTAGTATAAACCATCCCTGTTTTCTTGCATACTTGAGTAATGTTGATAATTTGTATGAATAAGTGATGACATACTATCCGACCGTCTAGACCAGTTATTCCAACCTGTTCCGGCGAGGGTAGAACCCGTTTACAAGATTGTTTATTCAACAAACTGTGCCATGATTCAGACATCTCTGATGACCGAGATTGGGGAATAGGATTTGAGATTAACTGTTGGATAATATGGACATGCATTTGAGAGAACTTTCGGTGTATGTTTTAATATTTTCTGCAACCCATGTGATATTCTTTTTGCCTGATTGTGGACACCTCCACGTTAGCCCAAAAGAAGGACTATAGAATAGCTCACATTAACCTACAAATTTATCCTCATTAGATCTCCTCTTATTTAACTTCACCTAAACCACTTAATAGTAGACAATCGCTTTAATTGCTGAACGCCCGAAGTAACCTCCACCTTTTAGTTTATCTTAAATTTAATTTTAATTTAGAAAAACCCAAAACCAAAACCATCTTTCTGAGCCCCAGCTAAATTCATAAAAGTTTCTAAACCCTCCTAGTTTCAATTCATCGCGCTTTGAAGAACGACTCTAGGTCATACTTATCCTTTGCTAGCCCTTAGATTAGCAATAGTAGTAACCCTAGGCCCCAGCCTTACAAATTTAAAACCCACTGTTGTGCTGCATCTCCATTAGAAATTCCAATGACCGGTGTGCAGCGCAACAGGAGTTCCGGTCTTATTCGTGAAAAAGAAAAACGGTTCTTTCCGAATGTGCATCGACTACCGAGAGTTGAACAAATTGACCGTCAAGAACCGATATCCACTCCCTCGCATCGATGACCTTTTTGACCAACTACCAGGGTCAAGTATTTATTCAAAGATCGACCTTCGGTCAGGTTATCATCAACTTCAAGTTCGCGACACCGATATCCTGAAAACTGCTTTCCGAACTCGTTACGGGCATTATGAATTTCAGGTGATGCCCTTCGGTTTAACAAATGCACCAGCTGTATTCATGGATCTTATGAATCGGGTGTGCAAACCTTACCTCGATAAGTTTGTCATTGTCTTCATCGACGACATTCTCATATACTCGCGAAACGAACAAGAACACGCGCAACACCTCAAAACAGTCCTAGAACTACTCAGACACGAGGAGTTATATGCCAAATTCTCCAAGTGTGAGTTCTGGATATAATCCGTTCAATTCCTTGGACATGTTGTTAATAGTCAAGGAATCCATGTCGATCCATCGAAAATCGAGGCTATTAAGTGCTGGCAAGCACCAACATCTCCAACCGAAGTACGCCAATTCTTGGGTCTTGCAAGGTACTATCGGCGATTCATTGAAAATTTCTCGAAAATAGCCCAACCACTCACGAGTCTGACTCAGAAAGACAAAAAGTTCGATTGGACTGATAAATAAGAGTCAGCCTTTCAATTTCTGAAGCAAAAGCTTTGCAGTGCTCCTATTCTATCGTTACCCGAAGGCACCGATGATTTCGTGGTATACTGCGATGCTTCTCACCAAGGTCTTGGTTGCGTGCTGATGCAACGAGGCAAGGTCATTGCCTATGCCTCTAGATAACTCAAAATTCATGAAAAGAACTATACCACCCACGATCTTGAGCTTGGAGCTGTCGTCTTCGCTCTCAAAATCTGGAGACACTACCTTTATGGCACTAAGTGCACAATCTTTACTGACCACAAAAGTCTCCATCATATATTCGATCAGAAGAATCTCAACATGAGGCAATGTCGGTGGGTCGAGTTGCTTACCGACTACGATTGCGAGATCAAATACCATCCGGGTAAGGCAAATGTAGTTGCCGATGCCCTCAGTCGAAAAGAACGAACAAAACCACTTCGAGTCCGAGCCCTCAGTATGACCATTCATAATGATCTAAACATTCAGATTCTCACTGCTCAACTCGAAGCACTGAAACCCGATAACATCAAAAACAAAGCCTTGTGAGGCATGGATAAACAATTTGAAATCAAACCTAACGGAGTTAGGTACTTCTCAAACCGAATCTGGTTGCCTAGTTTTGGGAACTTACGAGACTTGGTGATGGATGAAGCTCACAAGTCCAAATATTCTATCCATCCTGGATCCGACAAAATGTATCACGACATCAAAGAATTTTATTGGTGGCCGAATATGAAAGCTGAAATCGCTACATACGTCAGCAAGTGTCTTACTTGCTCAAAAGTCAAAGCCGAGTATCAAAAACCTTTTGGTTTACTCCAACAGCCCAGCATTCCTGAATGGAAATGGGAACAAATTGCCATGGATTTCATAACCAAACTACCCAAGTCATCGAGCGGTTGCGATACCATTTGGGTGATCGTCGATCGCCTCACAAAATCTGCTCACTTCCTGGCAATCAAGGAAACCGACAAAATGGAACGCCTCACACGAATCTACATCAAAGAGGTTGTTTCTCGACACGGTGTTCAAATCTTGATTATATCCGATAGGGATAGTCGTTTCACATCTCACTTTTGGCAGTCACTTCAAAAAGCAATGGGTACCCGTCTCGATATGAGTACCGCATACCACCCTCAAACCGATGGCCAAAGTGAACGAACAATTCAAACACTGGAAGACATGCTACGAGCCTGCGTAGTTGACTTCGGTGTAAACTGGGAAAAACACCTACCGTTGTGCGAGTTTTCGTACAACAACAGTTATCACACTAGCATTAAGGTTGCACCTTTCAAGGTACTCTACGGTCGTAAGTGCCGCTCACAGATTTGTTGGACCGAAGTGGGAGACAGTCAACTCACTGGTCCTGAGATCATTCACGAAACTACTGAAAAGATCTTCGAGATCCAAAACAAACTCAAAGCCGCACGTGATCGTCAGAAAAGTTATGCTGACGTGAGACGCAAACCACTCGAGTTCCAGGTTGGGGATCGAGTACTACTCAAAGTTTCACCTTGGAAAGGTGTCATTCGTTTCGGCAAACGCGGGAAGTTAAATCCCAGGTACATTAGACCATTCGAAATCCTCGAAAGGATTGGTCCAGTGGCATATCGATTGCAGCTGCCATCCGAGCTCAGCAGCGTGCATCCCACTTTTCACATTTCTAACTTGAAGAAATGTCTGTCAGATGAGACACTTATCATTCCACTAGACAAAATTCGAGTTGACGACAAGCATCATTTTGTTGAAGAACCCGCAGAAATCATGGACCGTGAGGTCAAACAAATCAAACAAAGTCGTATTCCCATTGTCAAAGTCAGGTGGAATTCGCGGCGTGGGCCGGAATTCACCTGGGAATGGGAGGACCAAATGCGACTCAAGTATCCTCAGTTATTTGCTGAGGCTACTTCAAACACAACTTCAAGTTAAATTTCGGGACGGAAATATCCTAACAGGGGGAGAATGTGACACCCGCTAAATTAGGACTTGTAATTAGTACCTAATCAAGTGTAATACATCTAATTAGTTCTGTGTTAGGCTAATTAATGTATCAATATATATATTGTTGAATATATACAAGTATGCGATTTGAATAAATCGTACAAGTTTCAAATCGAATGCAATTCGATTCAATTAATACGGACGTTGGTGAACAATTTTATTAAATAATATAACATTGTTTAATAACTCTATTTTATCAAAAATATTATTAAGATAATATTTCAACTCAAATTCGTATCGTGCAAACTACAATTATGCGATTTAAATAATAAACGCGCGGACAACCGAAACAAGAATAAGTTATATTTTATAACTCAAGTAAAGTATTTGATGAAATACTTCAACAAAAACCTTAGTAAATACTCGTATTTTAAAATAAATATTTAAACGTTTAAACGATCAGGGAAACGAACACCGCACGGAGCGCAAACGCGGAGGATTAAAATTTGGGAGATTTCCTCCCCTTCCTCTCTAAAAATCTGCCCAAAACTCCCCCCTCCTCTCCTCATTTTTCACTTTCCTTTCTCTCTCTCCATTTTCTTTCCTCTCACTTTCTCTCAAACTTCACCACACCACCATCATCTTAATTCTCAAAATAACACCACAAACTGACCACCAATCTCGAAGCTTCTTTAGAGAAAAACGATCACCTCATCACGATCTACATTTTCATCTTTCCGGATTTCTCCGGCGTTAAGTTTGTAAGTTTTCGACAAAACCCGAAACACTCTGATTTCTATTATTTTTACTTATTTATGGGTTATTTAAGCTTATAATGTCCAAATATGGGTTGGGTAAAAGTTTCAAGTCAAACGAAAACCGGAAAACACATTTTCGGCTCATTTTCCGGCCAACAGCTCGTTGTGTCGCAGAGGCTCCAGGCCACCTGCGACACAAGGCCTTATGTCGCCAAATCATGGCCTATGTCGTATATAGTGACACAAGCCTCTATGTCGCAATACCTTCAGATGTCGCAGATAGCGACATAAAACACTATGTCGCAAAACTTATTCCCGTCGCACATAGCGACACAACACCTTATGTCGCATTAAACTGCGGATGTCGCACTTAGCGACACAAGCCCTTATGTCGCAGTCATG
This sequence comes from Pseudognaphalium luteoalbum, assembly GCA_963422505.1. Classification (NCBI taxonomy): domain Eukaryota; kingdom Viridiplantae; phylum Streptophyta; class Magnoliopsida; order Asterales; family Asteraceae; genus Pseudognaphalium; species Pseudognaphalium luteoalbum. Next base: position 82,054,826 of record OY730197.1, read on the forward strand.
ATCTGCGACACAACAGCCTATGTCGCACTTAGCGACACAAAGCTGTATGTCGCACACTGTGTCGCATGAAACGGAACCAATAAAACACATATTTTACAAAGTGTCGAGACCTAAAATTTTATCACTTGATTTCACCCAAATTCAAGTCAAGATGCGTTTTTCACCAAAGCATCTCGACCCCAACCAGGGGCCAGCCCCTTGGACCCCGCTAACCAGGGGTGCTGTCCCCGAACCCCCATCACCTAAAGTTTACAAATACTTTTTAAGTATAACACCTTTCGAAAATCAAAATAATAATGTGGGATTATTATTACAAACAAATCACCAACGGGCCGTACACATTTTCAAAAACTCAAGTTAATCAACCAAATCGTAGTCATTTGGACATTCCAGCTGGACGAACAACTACAAAGGTAGTCTTTTAAGAAACCTAATCAATTAATAACCATCGCGTGTCGTGGACACCCTCAGGTTACCAGTCTTCGGACAACTCATTTCGGCAAATCCACACAAGTTCATTAATTTAAACTCTCAAGACTCAGGTGAGTCTCATAGCCCCAATTTCACTGTTTTACTCAGGGGTGTGATATACTGCTCATTTTATTTTAACTATATGAACACAAGTACGAAAACAAACGATTACTACATGAGTTATCTCACTAATCTTTCAAAGCCCTCCTCAGCATAGTTTGGTAATACGTTGTAGCATGAATATTAGTATATGGTACCATATAGGATTGACCCTCCTCGTCCGGGTTAGCATGCACTAATTGGGTAAACGGATGTACTAATATTTGTTCAGACGAGTGTAGATTAGGCACTCGTGGGAGGCAACTCGATCAGGATACCTTCAATGTGGACTTGACACTTCGAGTTAAGCTCAGACTATGTGCTCATGGCTGTAAAACTTTTATTTTGCTTAATTGCAATTTAAATTCAATTAAAATCTTGCGGTTGATACACTATGTGTTGACATACAAACCTGTGAGCTCACCAGCGTTTCGCTGACCCATTTTAGCATGTATCACATGTACTCAGCAGTAGGTTGGACTGCATTCAGGAATCATTAGCTCGTGTCAGCATGCAAACATTAAGAGATTTAGCTGCATTATTATATTTTGTATAAATTAATTATGTACGTAAATCTCTCAATTCCTAACTGAGCTAATGTAAAACTATATTTTGATGTAAACTTTGATTTTATCAATACAAGTTGTAAAACGACGCATATAGAGTCGTTCATTATATCTTTGTGCTGTGATTATTGATTAGTCGCGCCCCGACCCGACTCGCTTCCGCAACCCGAATTTGGGGGTGAGACAAAATGTCTTTTACAAACTTTATTTAAAGTTTCATATAATAGTTAGTATACTTTTTAATGAGCTTGTTTAAGCTTATAAACGATTTTATCGAGCTTGAGCTTCTAAACAAACATTTTGAGCTTAAATAAGTTTTTATTTTAAAAAATTATCATAAACTTAAACGAGTATAGAGCTCTAGAGCGAACACTAAATTATTATCCAAGCCCGAACTCGTATATGGTTTTAAAAAGTTAATCGACTTTGAGTCGAACTCGAACATACTTATTTTTTAAACGAGTCGAGTCGAGCATCAGGATATTTGAATTGACTCGGTTCGTCAACAGCCCTAGTTATAGAATAGAATATGATCAAATTTGATAATGAATAAAATAAGTGAAATAAAAAAATGTTATGTGCACCATATAATATATCTATACATCTGCTAGATTTTATTATTTATATTTTACTCAAAAAAATTTAAAGAATTAAATTTTGTACATGCATGGTCCTTTTTAACGGAGATCTAACAATCGTTAGTGTAAAGGACTTTTTACGTAACCAGTTTTAAAAGAAAGGATTATCTATGTAATTAAATTAATTAAAGGACTGAATGTGCAATTCAGGTCAAACCATAAGGACGGTTTTTATAATTTTCTCTTCAATATTCTATTTCATATAAATTTAAGTCAAACTTAGCTTAATATAAGGGCAGAAGTACAATCATTTAACATATTAATTGTCATTTTCAATTCAATAAAATTTAATATGGGACAATAAAAGTGAAACGTATGAATTATTAAGAGTATTAAGTTAAGTCAATTATTATTCCCCTATGATAACTTGTTGAAAACCAATCTCTACATATACTAATAGAGAAACATTTTTATCTATGTGGCATGTTTCTCCTTTCGCCACCTAAGATTTTCGCTTACGTGTCAATCTTTCATAAACTTTCTTAAATTATATGACACCTCATCGTGAATCTCTTATTTTTAGTATGAAATTTATTTCTTCAATCACAACTTATTAGTTTTAGAAAGTTAACAAAAAATCCAGAATTTTTTTAACATATAATTTCGTTTTCATTTAATAGTATCCTACTATATTTAAGTCAATAATCATCGCCATTACACTATTTTTTATAATAATAAATTTATTTTATTTAATATCATACTAATTTATTTGACATCTAAATAAATATTTGTCGCACCCCCAAGACACGTGGCAGCGGAAGTAGGAGGTGTCACGGGGGCGCCGACCAATCAAATATCATAACACCAAGATTAAAGCAAACGACCTCTATATGAGACGTTTGAAAAAGTTACATTTCTTAAATAAAACGATTACAAACGTTATATCAAAACATTGGAGTTCGCATTAAAAGTGTAGAGATTTCTAATACGTAAATGTTGATACAAAATATCGTAATGCAATCTAATCTCTTGTTGTTTGTGAAAACATGCGACTCGAGATAATGCTTTCCAAAAGCATCCTACTGCCTTGTTTCCTGTGGGTAGTCCTACTGCATCTGTGAACCTGAGAAATACATGCTAAAAGGTCAACATAAAGTTGGTGAGTTCATAGGTTTACGCAGTTAAAATCATAGTATGAACCACAAGATTTCATAGTTATCAAAGTAGCACGAATGCCAGAGTAAATCATAGTATACTATTGCCATGAGCTCATAGTCCGAAGCTTAACCGTAGTTGTTTACCCCCAGTGAGTGTGTAACCAGTACACTCGGCTGTACGAAATATTATGCATCCGTATAGTGGTTAGAGCGACTAACCCGGATGGCGGATTGTCAAGTCCCGATAGATCTATCCATAATGTTCGCGCTTAGTATTAACGTACTATGATATTTGTTAGGGGCCATCGTAGTTTGGTTTAGTTACTCATGCAATAAGTACAAGAGTTTTCGTTACTTGCGTTCATATGTAAAACAGTTTATAAAACAGAGCATGTATTCTCACCCCAAAGTAAAAAGCAGTAAAAAGTGGGGCTATGAAACTCACCTGAGTTAAGCAATTGGCGAGCAAATAATCAAATAAGCAAGCAATGTGTGTATCCAACGTGCAACCTTTTAACGTCCTAAACGTATAAGGTTGTATGTAAGTAGATGTCTTAAAGACCATCTATGTAAGTGGAGGGTTAATGTCCACTTAAGTCAATAAAGTGGGTGGAGGGTTAATGTCCACCTAAGACTAATTCACTCAACTAGTATGTCCAAGTATATTTGTTCAAATATGTTTATCAAAAACAAGTATGACCCGTTGGTGAAAGTTTGTAATAATAATTCGTTTAGACATAATGATTAAGTTTGTTTCGTTATATATCGTGTGTTGCTTACAAATTATATAGTTCGTATAAAAACCTCAAACCATAGGTCAAAGTTGGTCAACTCGCTGGTCAAAGTTGGTCAAACATGGTCAAAGTTGGTCAAAGCTGGTCAAACCTAGTCAAAGTTGGTCAAAGTTACCAACTAAGTCAACCCAACCCATTTGCTTACAAGTTTTGCCAAAAATAGTAAGTTTGTCGTTTTTCGAAATCGAGCCCCGTTTTTGTTGACTTGGTCAAACCTTCTCGGTTTGACCCGAAACTTTTACCCAAACCTTATATGTGTTTATGGACCATAAAAAGTTAGTTTGTTCATTTATAGCAAGCCCGCAAGTGTTGGTTTTTAAAGTGTTACTAAAATCAGTCCACTATCTCATTTTCCAGAAAATGCACTTGTTTGTCGAATTTTTAATAATTTGTATATTCCGAATTTACTCCCAAGAAAAATACCAATTACTCCCCCACATGTTACCTACTTTCAGTAATTTTTCCATGAATTTTAGATTAGTCTAAGTATTTATCAAAATTGCATGTGTCCTCTGAGGTCCAACAGTTGACCAATCTGGACACATGCATGAAGATTGAGTTTTTGGGAAAAATCTACAACTTTTCAAGAAAAGGCTATCATTACAACTTTTGTAGCTAACTAAAATATTAAGATTTTGGCGGTTGTTTCAAGTCATTTGGAGTTGTGTAGCTCAAGATATGGTCAAAACCATATAAACAAAGTTTCTGACTTCTCAGAGCAGATTGTATATGTGTTTTTATATAAATAATTAAAAATAGCAAACAAGCTCAAAAAGATATGAGGTTTATGGGGTTTGAAAGATAACATCTTGAACTTTATTTTAGCCTATAAAAACGTCCATTTTCATAAATAAATGATTTTTATTAAAATCGTGGAAATGAGAAAAACTTTCTGGACAGAAGATATTTCTCACTTTTGGTTGATTTCAACTTAATAGAAATGGTTTTTGAGTAATGTTTTGTTTATATACTTGTTGAGTGAACTTTTAATCATGATAATAAGAGTATTAAGAGATAGAATGAGTCCTCACAATGATGTTATGATGAAAGAATGGCAGATTTGAAGTGAGGATGACTTGGAGCTTCCTTTTCTTGAAAAATCCTTGCAAAAAGTTGAAGAATGTGGTGGTGTTTTATGGTGGTCTTGGGGTGGATTAGGATGGTGAAAGAGGGCTGGAAAACCTCTAGAATTTGAGAGAGAAAGAAGGTGGAAAATTGAAGAGTGTTTGTGAAATGAATCAAAATGCATGTCTAGTGAGTGGTTAAGTGTGAGGATGGCATGATCAAGAAAATGCATGAAAGGGGATAGGGGGAAGGGGGTGGTGGCTGGCCCCACCATGGCCCCACTGATTTTATGTTATTTTTAATCTTCGTTTCCAGACTGTGTTGCGTACAGTGTTCGTTTATTCGTTATTTCGTTAAATCGCGTAACGTTTTCTTTCGTCGTTTTAATTCACGATATGTTTGAGATTATTTTTCATTGAAGTGTAATTAAAATACTTTATTTTAAGTTGTCAAAATATTTATTGACTTTCGTTTGGTTACTGAATTCGATTCGCGCGTTTTTACTGCGTTTGTCACGTTTTAATTAAAACGTCTACGTTTTTCGTGTATTATTATATAAAAATAATAATATATGATAAATAACTTCTAAAAATAGATTTAAGTTATTTATAGAAAGGTTTTCACCAACGTCGTATAGTTTGTCGGACTCCGTCCGGTTGTTTCGCGTAATATCAGCAAATCACGTAAGCGTAATATAAAACAATTACGTAGGCGTATATTCACATAAATATACAATTAGTTACAAGTATTTAGCCTAAATCATATCTAAATAACGTAATTAGGGTTTTGGTTAATTTTAAAAGTTAACCTAAATTGCCGGGTGTCACATTCTCCCCCTGTTAGGAGAATTTCGTCCCGAAATTTGCTCGTAGTCATAGTTTGTGTGGTATCTAGCGAAAGTGTGAGTAATTCTGATGTTTAACTAAGTGCACTAAAGGAAAGTTCGTTGTTGTGATGCAACACATCCATTTATATACGTTTAGAGAATTATCTCCCTGTACTATTAGTAGGACAAATATTCCTAGATAGTCAGTCGTAGTAAGGTCATTTACTATAAGGTTCGTAGTAGGAAAACATTCATATGTGGTTTGTTGTAGGAATCGTAGTTGAAATCAAAGAAAAGGTCATAGTTGAGATCATAGTTCAAAGCATAGTTCTAAAATCGGAGTACAAGTCTCAAGTTTTCAAAGTTATCAAAGTTTCCAAAGTTTAATCACAGATGTAATCGTAGTTGAAATCATAGTTTTTATCGTAGTGGGGCTCGTAGTTGCTATCGTAGTTCCCCCATAGTTGTTATCGTAGTTGTTATCGTAGTGGGGCTTGTAGTTGTTATCGTAGTGGGGCTTGTAGTTGTTATCGTAGTTCCCCCATAGTTGTTATCATAGTCATTTCATAGTCGTATTATACAATACGTAAAAGTAATTTCACAAAAATAGTTCCTAAAACGGAGTTCAAAGGGTTCGTAGTTAATCATAGAAAACGAGCATTAAATAGTTCGCAAATAGTTCTTAAAACAGCTTCAGAGTAGCTCACAAAACAGAGATAAAGTAGTTCATAAAACAAAGACAAAGTAGTGATCAAATCTTGATAAAAGAAAAATGGAAGTAGTAATTGGATTCCAATAAATAGTTTGTTAAAATTGTCAATAAACCAGTTTGTAAACAATTCGCAAGTTATGAGTAATTCGTTGGATCAGATTCAATATAAATCATTGATAAACGTATTTCCAATATGTAAATCGTTAGAAGACCCGCAGGTGTTTCAAAGTATAAGTCGTTATCGTTCGTTAGAAAACATAGATCTTTGAGAAAAATTAAGTGAAAATCAAGTGTTTGTTTATAGGTACGGTTTTTATTTGTTAAAAATGTCATCATAATATCTGTTGAAAACTTAATGTCAATCAAAATACATTGGAAACTCTTGTCAGCACGTTGAAATACTATTTAACAAAAATTCGTTGAAAGCTCTGGTTATTGAAAAGTGTTGAAAATTCTGTTTTGTCAAAAATCGGTTGAAAGTTTACGTCTGTGAAAAATCCATATCGTCTATTCTATTCTCGTGGTAGCGTAGCCTAGCAGTTAGTACCAGAACGGTATGATGTAGCGGGTTCTTATGCGTATGGAGGGGTATTTATGTCGGAATATTCTCCGCGTCTCAAGAGTTGTAAATAGCCAAATCGTAGTTTCAAAAAGTAGTCATGACAATGACCGAGTAGTGTTCTTGAAGTAGTCAATCATGAGTATGTTATTGTTTCAAAATGAACGAATGTTTGATAAAGGTGTTCGGAGCAGTCAAAGTCGCGAATCAAGTTATGGGTAAATCGTTTGACGAACGTGTCAAAATAGTGACCAAACATGATCAAGTAGAAATAGTATGAATAGGATAAGGTCTAGTCCGAGGAGGTCTATCAGTCAGTCCTTCTAGTGGTGTAAAACACATGCGATTCATATGTCTAGGTCGAGAGCGGGTGGAGAAAGTGAAGTGGCAGAAGTAGGTATAGTCCGTCTAAGTGACGAAGTATCATACGGTTTAAGTTCTATACGTGTTCCCGAGTGATTTAGTTGCAAGCGAAAAGAAGAGGGTGAAGTAGATGTGACTTGTTTGGTTGGCGAATCCTCAGGTAGATTCTTCTCAAGTGAGTCCTATTCGATTATGTAGTTACTCTATGTGGTTGGGCAAGTGGTACCGTGGAAGTCTCCTCAGTGGTAAATAAGGGTTGAGTCTCGTTTTCAGAGTTGGGTGACGTAGCTGTAGGAGTGGTTGTCGTGAAGGGTGGCAAATAAGTTTAGTAGTGTACGTAAGGTTATACATATATATACATATATATATACACATAAAAGCCTAGCACATAAGCACGTATAAAGGTTGGTCCCATTCTATCCTCGGTATACGTCTGCTACTGTACTCTCGTTCACTATAACCATTCCAGGTCTTGCATCGAATCTCCTTTAATTGTACATAGTTGATCAGGCTATGTTAAGTTAAATTCAAATGATGCAATCGCTGAACTAGTCATACTAAACAAAGAATACTAACCTAATGGTTATAGTCTAGGTCACTAATGCAATCCTAGTTCGCTATAACCTTAGGCTCTGATACCAATCTGCCGCACCCCCAAGACACGTGGCAGCAGAAGTAGGAGGTGTCACGGGGGCGCCGACCAATCAAATATCATAACACCAAGATTAAAGCAAACGACCTCTATATGAGACGTTTGAAATAGTTACATTTCTTAAATAAAACGATTACAAACGTTATATCAAAACATTGGAGTTCGCATTAAAAGTGTAGAGATTTCTAATACGTAAATGTTGATACAAAATATCGTAATGCAATCTAATCTCTTGTTGTTTGTGAAAACATGCGACTCGAGATAATGCTTTCCAAAAGCATCCTACTGCCTTGTTTCCTGTGGGTAGTCCTACTGCATCTGTGAACCTGAGAAATACATGCTAAAAGGTCAACATAAAGTTGGTGAGTTCATAGGTTTACGCAGTTAAAATCATAGTATGAACCACAAGATTTCATAGTTATCAAAGTAGCACGAATGCCAGAGTAAATCATAGTATACTATTGCCATGAGCTCATAGTCCGAAGCTTAACCGTAGTTGTTTACCCCCAGTGAGTGTGTAACCAGTACACTCGGCTGTACGAAATATTATGCATCCGTATAGTGGTTAGAGCGACTAACCCGGATGGCGGATTGTCAAGTCCCGATAGATCTATCCATAATGTTCGCGCTTAGTATTAACGTACTATGATATTTGTTAGGGGCCATCGTAGTTTGGTTTAGTTACTCATGCAATAAGTACAAGAGTTTTCGTTACTTGCGTTCATATGTAAAACAGTTTATAAAACAGAGCATGTATTCTCACCCCAAAGTAAAAAGCAGTAAAAAGTGGGGCTATGAAACTCACCTGAGTTAAGCAATTGGCGAGCAAATAATCAAATAAGCAAGCAATGTGTGTATCCAACGTGCAACCTTTTAACGTCCTAAACGTATAAGGTTGTATGTAAGTAGATGTCTTAAAGACCATCTATGTAAGTGGAGGGTTAATGTCCACTTAAGTCAATAAAGTGGGTGGAGGGTTAATGTCCACCTAAGACTAATTCACTCAACTAGTATGTCCAAGTATATTTGTTCAAATATGTTTATCAAAAACAAGTATGACCCGTTGGTGAAAGTTTGTAATAATAATTCGTTTAGACATAATGATTAAGTTTGTTTCGTTATATATCGTGTGTTGCTTACAAATTATATAGTTCGTATAAAAACCTCAAACCATAGGTCAAAGTTGGTCAACTCGCTGGTCAAAGTTGGTCAAACATGGTCAAAGTTGGTCAAAGCTGGTCAAACCTAGTCAAAGTTGGTCAAAGTTACCAACTAAGTCAACCCAACCCATTTGCTTACAAGTTTTGCCAAAAATAGTAAGTTTGTCGTTTTTCGAAATCGAGCCCCGTTTTTGTTGACTTGGTCAAACCTTCTCGGTTTGACCCGAAACTTTTACCCAAACCTTATATGTGTTTATGGACCATAAAAAGTTAGTTTGTTCATTTATAGCAAGCCCGCAAGTGTTGGTTTTTAAAGTGTTACTAAAATCAGTCCACTATCTCATTTTCCAGAAAATGCACTTGTTTGTCGAATTTTTAATAATTTGTATATTCCGAATTTACTCCCAAGAAAAATACCAATTACTCCCCCACATGTTACCTACTTTCAGTAATTTTTCCATGAATTTTAGATTAGTCTAAGTATTTATCAAAATTGCATGTGTCCTCTGAGGTCCAACAGTTGACCAATCTGGACACATGCATGAAGATTGAGTTTTTGGGAAAAATCTACAACTTTTCAAGAAAAGGCTATCATTACAACTTTTGTAGCTAACTAAAATATTAAGATTTTGGCGGTTGTTTCAAGTCATTTGGAGTTGTGTAGCTCAAGATATGGTCAAAACCATATAAACAAAGTTTCTGACTTCTCAGAGCAGATTGTATATGTGTTTTTATATAAATAATTAAAAATAGCAAACAAGCTCAAAAAGATATGAGGTTTATGGGGTTTGAAAGATAACATCTTGAACTTTATTTTAGCCTATAAAAACGTCCATTTTCATAAATAAATGATTTTTATTAAAATCGTGGAAATGAGAAAAACTTTCTGGACAGAAGATATTTCTCACTTTTGGTTGATTTCAACTTAATAGAAATGGTTTTTGAGTAATGTTTTGTTTATATACTTGTTGAGTGAACTTTTAATCATGATAATAAGAGTATTAAGAGATAGAATGAGTCCTCACAATGATGTTATGATGAAAGAATGGCAGATTTGAAGTGAGGATGACTTGGAGCTTCCTTTTCTTGAAAAATCCTTGCAAAAAGTTGAAGAATGTGGTGGTGTTTTATGGTGGTCTTGGGGTGGATTAGGATGGTGAAAGAGGGCTGGAAAACCTCTAGAATTTGAGAGAGAAAGAAGGTGGAAAATTGAAGAGTGTTTGTGAAATGAATCAAAATGCATGTCTAGTGAGTGGTTAAGTGTGAGGATGGCATGATCAAGAAAATGCATGAAAGGGGATAGGGGGAAGGGGGTGGTGGCTGGCCCCACCATGGCCCCACTGATTTTATGTTATTTTTAATCTTCGTTTCCAGACTGTGTTGCGTACAGTGTTCGTTTATTCGTTATTTCGTTAAATCGCGTAACGTTTTCTTTCGTCGTTTTAATTCACGATATGTTTGAGATTATTTTTCATTGAAGTGTAATTAAAATACTTTATTTTAAGTTGTCAAAATATTTATTGACTTTCGTTTGGTTACTGAATTCGATTCGCGCGTTTTTACTGCGTTTGTCACGTTTTAATTAAAACGTCTACGTTTTTCGTGTATTATTATATAAAAATAATAATATATGATAAATAACTTCTAAAAATAGATTTAAGTTATTTATAGAAAGGTTTTCACCAACGTCGTATAGTTTGTCGGACTCCGTCCAGTTGTTTCGCGTAATATCAGCAAATCACGTAAGCGTAATATAAAACAATTACGTAGGCGTATATTCACATAAATATACAATTAGTTACAAGTATTTAGCCTAAATCATATCTAAATAACGTAATTAGGGTTTTGGTTAATTTTAAAAGTTAACCTAAATTGCCGGGTGTCACAATATCCTACGTGTAGTCATTTTATTTGCTTAGTAAAGATATTTTACCACATCATTCAAATCTATAAGTTTAGACTGTAATTAGTTTTTCTTAATACATTCTTAGAGTAATTTGACCTACAATTATGCAAGTTCATTACTTTAAAAATTCATATATAATATACATGATGAAAGAAATAATGTTACTTTATATTATTAGATCTACTACGTTACTATTTTTTATCTAAGTAACTAATTAAAAAGTTTTATATGACAATATATTCGCTTTAAAAAAAATTATAGTTGGCATAAATAAGTTATTCTAGAAACTTACACCACTATTGATAAATGAATGTTTTAACTATTTTTAGTTGCACAATTTCTATAGAATTGGAGATATAATAAGATGTCTAACAACTTAAATGTAAAACATCTTTTTAACTTTAGTTATTTTTTTCTTTCTTCACAATCCTTTGCATTCCATGTAATTAAGTAGAATTATGAAAAACACATAACATCCATAACTTTCCTCATCTTTATATAATATTGTGTGTAGGAAAAATGAAAGTTTTGAAAAAAATAATTTAATCACAGTAAGAACACATAGTAAGAAACCAAAACAGTGAATAATAGCAACTAAAAGGACATACTAAACATAGCAAACTTGTTTTTATAATTTCAAACACTTTTTTTGTGTTTGTATATTATTTTACAGATTTCAATGTCAATTAATTCTTATATTTTATTGTATGATGATTTTGAATGGGAGATTAATATCGTATGACGTTATTATAGGATGAGATTTTTTCAATGTTTTTAAAGATGAGCATGATGATCATGAATAGAAACTTGGAAATCATGTTAATCTTTACATTAAGTGATACAAACACTTAGTTTATAACATCAATTTACATGAATATGTTGAGAAACGTTGATACCTTATTATGATATGCATGATTAACAAAATGATTTAAATTTATATTATTAGTTCATACACATCAAATAGTAGTCAACTATATCCTATAGAAAGTTAATAATGTAGCATATTATCTTCTCGAACGTCATGTATAAATGAAATTATTGGAAATTATTTTTAATTTTTTCTCAATTTGTCATGTTACATTAATTTAAAATTTTGTGTTTCACACATATAACTAATAATTGTATAAATAGATAACCTATTTTATACTGCAGAAATACTATTCTATATTTCTTTCGAAATATATTGTATTAACATTTCATTTTGTATTTAATATGTTATTATTATTAATAGTTATTATATTTAGTCGTCCAACGGACGGGTTCAACACTAGTTAACAAATATAATAATGAATGTTGCAGGCTTTGTCTATTAATCGTTTTAAAACAATCGAGGAGATTTTATTATATTCTTCATGTTCATTATTTAGAAGAAAAAAAATAGTGTTTTGTGTTCTGTAACTTCGATAAGCTTTAGTAACATCTTCATACCTTTCCTTGCCTTGAAACAATCATAAAATCCTTTTTTGCTGCAAAAGTTATACTAAATAAACAAAAGGATGAACCTTTAACTTATGCTCCAAATTAAATCGCTTCGGTACAATAATTCACCGTGCAATTAACTATTTGAGCGTACTAACTATGTAAGTAATATATTATTTATCATCATTGTATAATTTACTAACGTGTCAACATGTAAAGATGTCACGTGACACCTTATATAGATTACACATCACTAAATCACATAAATTGCAATAAAATCACAATTTTCTTATCTACAATGTACGCTCGAATAGTTAGTTACATAATATGAATATGAAAGGTTGATTACAATCACTTAACCTAATTAATGTGTAAGTATAAACACATCACACATATACTACGTAGTTTTCTTAATGTAAAAATGGGTAAATCACAATATCCACTCAATTAAAACAAGGGTACGGCTGAAGGTATCATAGGTATTCAACTAAGTCACTTTATCATCAATTTATATATATATATATATATATATATATATATATATATATATATATATATATATATATATATATATATATAATTAATTAACGATCACATTTCCATGGCACTTCTTCAACCGTGTTCACAACCTTATAACATATAGGATCCAAAAAATAATGTGACTTGAAAAAAAAAAATCCTTGTTGTTGGCTGTATGTCGTCCTTTAGTTTTTGTGTCTTCTTTTTTCATTGGGATTGGTTTTTTGTTCTCGGTTCTCCTTCTTGGAGCCCTCTCTTTTTCTCTTATGTATTCTCTTTTGTTGGTTTTTAATATACAGTCTTTCCAAAAAAAAAAATTGGTTGTAAACCGTTTAATCCGAAAATCAAATCGAATCGAACCGTAAACTGTTTAAAACCGGACCACATTTTAAAACTGTATTTGGTTCGAATTTTAAAGAAACTGGATATGATATATAATTGGTCTTCGGTTCGGTGATTGGTTTGATCATTGTTTTTTTGGTAAAACTGAAAAAACCGATTATAAATATACTAATATATATTTTTATATTATTTCATATAGAGATAATAATAATCTATTACAAGTAAACAAACTAAATCTACATTTTCTCCAACTATATAAACAAACAACTGTAGCTTAACAAACCTTACCTTTTTCCCGCTAGTTTTCTTCTTATCTCTCGACTCTCCATCTGGCTCTACCTCTCCATTCACTCTTGTCTCTCCCTCTGCATTCTCTTTAATACACAAACTCTCACGCATTCAAGCCACTCCTTTGTGCTTACCAGTCATTGATATCGCATAAAAAGTCACGTTTTTACTACCGATATCTCTCTCATTCTGGAACGATTCTTGGCATATTGAACTCAAATACGGTTCAAATCAGTGATATTATGCTGAGATGGTCAAAACAAGGTTGCACGATAAAAATCTAGCAAAACGGATGAAAAATGAAGATTCCACGCACAATTGAAGATTCAAGGCATCAAAACAAGATTTAGAGACAAAGTGCCCACCACTGAGATTTCTCTTATCCAAGATGTTCGTTTTCAAAATACGAATCCAACAGAAGAAGAATCGGCAAAAACGGATGAAGAATGAAGATTCTACGCACGCCAGAAGATTCAAACGATTCGTACGACACATCTAAAGTTTAGAAACATATTTTTGAGATTTCTTTTCATCAAAGTCTTCGTTTTTTTAATAACAAATCCAACAAAAAAAGAATCGACGCAAACAGACGCATAACGAAGAAAACACGCACGAATCAAGAAACGGAGCAAAAGACGGCGAACCGGGGCGGCAGGCTGCCAGCCGCCGCTGGCCAGCAGGGTGGCAGCGCCGGCCACCTGCCCCCATCCCAATTCCGCTTTTTGGTCCTTGCATGTACCCGGTGCCACACCTTTGCGCGATTGTACGTACCCGGTGCCACACCTTTACGCGATTGTACGTACCTGGTGCACCATTTTTTCCACCTTTTGCTAAAGTGCTCCTCAAGATGCTAACATGACCCGGATTTCACCTATAAATAGGAGGCATGAGGCTTCATTTCAACAAACACCTTACACACCATTCTTAGAACAATATACTTCTCTTAAGATATTGCTTCTACTTTCTTTCTATTTTCTTACTAAAAATTAGTTTTAGGCTAGTTTAGGAGCTTGTTTAGAATAGAAACAAAGTACGGAACGCATTGTAAATCTTCGGTGTAAGCTTGGAATTGTGTCAATTAATTCAAGTTTACTTTCTCTCGTATTTAATCCTGGTGCTTTCTATTCCTTATCTATCTTAATTAATTATGTTTATATTGATTATGCTAGATTTAGTTATTATCATGATTAGAGAGTAGTATACTTGTTGTGTTTGCTTGCGATGTAGTTAATTAATTATGGGATGATTTATAATTAAATATTAAAGATCGGTAGTATCGCCTTGATCGTCTTATTGCATGTTCTTGTTTGATTGTTGCCTTAGGATCATCATAGTGGTAAAATATAAACGGTCTTAATTATCGTAAAGTAATATGATGGCCCCTATTCGACTGTTACTCGATATAGTACTGGAAACACTTCAAGGTAGAGTACAAATGTATGGAAGTCGAGGAACGACCGAAGGTAGTCATATTACAAAACGTTACAATATTACGAAGTAATGTGATGGCCCCTATTCGACTGTTATTCGATATAGTACTGGAAACACTTCAACGTGGAGTACAAATGTGTGGAAGTCGAGTAACGACCGAAGGTAGTTATATTACGGACTAACATATAAAATGAGAAACCTAGTTTAATTAACCTTTCTAAATAGACTTTTAAACTTCAAATTAATCTAATCGCCTTTCCACCAATAAACGTGATTACAACACCTTTTTAACGACGTCCAATTGAAAGGTAGTCAGTCATCTATGTCAATATAATTTGTCAAAGGTATGAAACTATGGAACCGCAAGGCTACATGGGATTATCGTAGGACAAGACATGGCCAAGGTTTGAAGCGGCGGAACCACTTTAAGTGAGGAACGTTGTGGATAATTAGGGGATTTATTGGGTAGTCTTAAGCAAGGGCTAGTTTAAAGACATAAATGAACTTTTTAAATATACGAATCTGTTAGGATGACGAGGAATCGTTATATGATTCAGTTATGTCTAGTACCTTAAGATTTTATTCCCGTTCATATGAAAGTATTATTAAACCATAATTAAGATTTTGCTTATTATTCTAAATACTTTGTAATGTTACCTTAACCTAGCTCCCGGTGTGACATGCTAATGGAATTTTAATTAGTAGGGACTCTAGTGTTTACATACAAGTATTCAAGAATGATAATTAACTAATATCTTTCAAAACAGTTTCTCCAAACATCATCCCATAACTTAATTAACGAAGTCTCAGCAAACACTATCTTTATTTATCTGCTTTATCTTTTATTTTCGCTTTTATTTATTTACTTGCCTAAGTTAGTTAATATAAAAACCAAAACTCCCCCACTATTTTATAAACCCTTCACTAGTTTGAAAGCCCTCATCTGCCACGCCTTAGTTTCAATTCAGTCGGTTTGAAGAACGACTCTAGGTCATACCTACCACTTGCTCACCCTTAAAATTAGCATTGTTAGAGAAAACTTAGGCCCCGCAATTACAAAATTTAAAACATCCACTGATCGCTGTCGCCAGTAGCCGGTGCAACGACAAGGGTAAAATCCTTACCGACCACTGGTGACGCATCATCGATTGACTGTTTATAGCTACTCACACAAGGTGCAATTCTTATTTCTTAGAACCCTAGTTTCTGATCATATATGGTGACAGACACAAAACTTGTAAAAATTATTACTTTGCAAAAAAGTTCTAGACTATCGCTTGCTCCCTCTATAATGTCATCTTTATATCATTTACTTGATAACCATTTGTGTATCTCTTTTTTAAGCATTCAAAAGTATGCTTTTTTGTAGGTAAAGTTTACAGTAAGTATCACAAGTTAATGTAAGGTTAATAAAAACATAGTTAAATTATTGTGTTGCTTATAGATTAGCTCTTTTAGTTTTGGCCCCCAAAAAGTTTGATCTTAGTGGTATATAGTAGCGCAATATATATTAACAATCATCTTTCTTTTTATTAGATAAGACCAACAGTTATATCTTATGTTGAGCTTATGTGTACGTAGATTTTGATTGTGGATGTTGTTTATCTTGTTCCTACGTTAAGTTTCTGCAATTAGAGTTGACTAACTGATTGACTTATTGATTGACTGACTCGAGATCGAATACCAATTATCTTTATTATTGATTCTGATTTGTTCATGTTAAACTAATGTTATAATTAAGATTCTAAGTTTTTTAAACTGATTTTTGCTAGGGAAATGTCTAATGAAAATGAAGGACAAAACATCTAAGGGGGAGCCACAGGTTCACAAACGAGTATTATGAATCTGAATGGCTCTAAAAAACGGAAAACATATAAATCGAGGTCAGATATATGGATTCATTTCACTAAGTTTGTAGACAAAGATGGAAGTGCTGGAACATCTACGTTACCGGCTCATGTGAGGAATTGTAAATCAAATCCTGCCCATCAAGATAATATTCTTAACCTTGGAGAGGGGCCTGGAGTAACGGAGTCAAATTAATGACTGGGCAAATGCAAGTATTTTGGTCTGTTTTCTCCGACATTTTTATGAGCTCACCCTTAGTGTTTCAGGTATAGCTCATTAATCACTTTCTGTTAACCTTTTTCATAATTAGTTCATGTATTATTGCTCTGTCACATTTGCCGTATTTATTTTCTATTTTCCAGGTACTAAATACATCACTTCGAACACATATTTGGACTCTATTAGTTGTATTGATAATGCCCGGCAGAAGTGTTGGTGTAGTAAAGATAACAATTTGAAGAAAATGGCTGTAAAAATGAAGGAGAAGTTTAATAAGTATTGGGGTGATATTAAGAAAAATTACGTTACTGATCTTTATCGCTTCTCTTTTCGACCCAAGGACGAAACTGGATTACCTTCTTGTAACTCTTAGTTGGTATATATGTTGTTGATCATGGGACTGAGGTTTGGGGATTATGTAAAAAAGCGTTGTATGAGATCTTTAATGATTATAAAAGAATTTATTCATGCCAACAAAGTAGATAAGGCTTCTTCATCATCTCATGGCATGAATGAGACTACATCTGTTAATTGTTAGTAATTTGGTGTAATTATGGATTATAGTTATTAGACTTGGAAAGGGGTTAGGTGGTACGGATTGTACGCCCATCAAGTCGATTACATCCCTGATTAAAAACTATTGCGGAAATTGGTGGTATTATTGAAATAGGCCTAGTCTAAGACGGAGGCCTATTTCTAGACAAAATACCTTATTGCTGATTTTAATGTCCTGATGGTTGATTTTCGTAACCATGTGGCTGATTTTCTAGACCTGAGTGCTGATAAGCCTCTTTCTAGACAAAGGCCTAAACACGGACATAAGCCTATTGCCAGACAGGATACCTGATTGCTGATTATGAAGGCCTTGTTGCTGAATCATGATACCTGATGGATGATTTTGAAGCCTAACTGCAGATTTTGCCAAACGGGTCAGGTGGTAATTTTGGCCCGTTTTGCTGAGACTCTTCATTGGCTTACCTGCTAGACTTTATGGTCATTAATACATTAATGATCCATGAATACTAAAAGGTTAAAACTGCAATAGTTTAATGGAGTAAATTATTGGTTAGTTAATACCATTAAACTCCATTGATTGTTGGGAGCTATATAACTCCAACAATGTATTCATATGAGGACAGAGACTCAGAACACATAATACTCTTCTGCAATCAGGTTCTTGTTTGTTGCCTCAAATCAAGAACATCACTCTTTGTCTTATCCCAAAATAAAATTCGTGTAACCCAAGGCATATAGGGTCGAATTGTTGTTTTTGGAAAGTGATAACACGATTCAAAGGGATATCCGGTCCATTGAAATCTCTACCCTATTACACGGTTTCCTCCAACAATCGAAAACAACATTTCTGGTGATTTCAATGGCGGCTACTTTGAAGCATATGATGGCTAACTTTTCCAAACTTGATAAGTTTGAAGGGGTGGATTTTCATCGTTGGCAGAAGAAGATGTATTTCTTTCTCTCAAGTATGAACGTGGTGTATGTTCTTAGTACACCAATTCCTGAAGATGGTGGTGATGATGCTACGGTGGAACAGATTCAGCTAAGGGGAAAATGGGAGAACGATGACTATATTGCTCGAGGTTTAATCCTCAATGGTATGGCTGACTCTCTCTTTGATATCTATCAAAATCATGAATCTGCAAAAGAACTATGCGATTCTTTGGAATCAAAGTATATGGCTGAAGATGCTTATAGTAAAAAGTTCCTTGTGATTAATTTTAATAATTACAAGATGGTCGATTCTAGACCGGTCATGGAACAATACAATGAACTTCTTCATATACTTGGGCAATTCATACAACACAAGATGAACATGGATGAATCCATTTCGGTTTCTTGTGTCATTGACAAACTCCCTCCTTCTTGGAAAAATTTTAAACATACTTTGAAACATAAGAAGGAGGAGTTAACTCTTGTTGAGTTGGGAAGTCATTTGCGTATTAAGGAATCTCTCAGGGCGCAGGAAATTGACAAGCCAAAGGGTAAAAATGTTGTTGAAACCTCTTCGGTTAACATGGTGGAACATCATAAATCCACCAGCAACAATGACAAAAAGGGTAAACGCAAATATCATGACAACAACAAGCCAAATCCCAATAAAAAATCTAAATTGACTCGTTGAAAGTGTGGTAATTCTGGCCGCCGGCCACCATGCTGCCACCTCCGGTCACCATGGTGGCGGCGCCGGCTGGCCACCCCCCGTCCCCATGCACTTTTCCGTCCTCGCCCGTACTCACAGGGTACACGTGCTAGGCCTTTTCCGCGATTTTGAGGTACACGTGTTAGACCTTTACGCGCTTTAGGGTACATGTGCTAGCAACTTTCCCACCTTTTGCTAACATGTGCCCTAAGTTGCTAGAATGCACAAATTTTCCCCTATAAATAGGGAGCCCATGATTCATTTGAACACACACCTTTCATACACCTTCACATCTTGAAATAAACACACTCCATACACTTTCTTTCTTGTAAAATTAGTATTTCTTCCTTTAGGATAGTTTAAATAATTTGAATAGCTAATTAATTAACGAGTTTTTTGTCGAAAAATGAATCAATAGTTCAGTTTTTTGCATTTTCAGGTATCAACTAATTTTTTTGCCGAAAAATGAACCACTAATTTAAAATCGATCATTTTCGTGTATATGCTAACATTTGAAACGGTCGCCGAGGATTATATAGCAATTCAAACGCTTATGATCGATTCAAAATACATCTTTAAGAAAAAGTCCCCAACTGTATAATCCTCGACGACCGTTTCAAATGTTAGCATATACACGAAAATGATCGATTTTAAATTAGTGATTCATTTTTAAAGAAAAAAATTAGTTGATACCCGAAAATGCAAAAAACTGAATTATTGATTCATTTTTCGGCAAAAAACCCATTAATTAACTAAGGAAGATTTGTACGGAGGTGCTCCGGGACGCATTGTAGCTACAAGTTATTTGTATACCTTTCCAGGTTTTAATCTATCTTCCATATTTAAATATGTTTGTTCTTTATTTTATAAATTTAAATATGCATGCTAGAATTGCCATAATTAACTAGATAACTCAATGGTCTTCTATGATAGTCGTTTAGAAAGTTTTAAATATGTAATTGTCTTGTATGTTATGAGATTGCGGATGATTTATATTACAAATAGATGTAGGAATTAAATCTTTATCGTTTATCTGCCCAACTCATGTTGTGACTAAAACCTTATCCAAAAATGAACGTAGTTAACTCATAGGATATAGGTCAATTAGTTATACTATGTTAGATTGAATCATTGAGCTCGGCGTGACCGGTGTTCTCTACACCAAAATAGGATCCAAGAGACACGGAATATGGGAATAGAGGTAGATTAAGATTAAATTCATATAGACGATATTTTTTAGATAACTTTCAGAATATCCTCGACTTAAATAATACCTCTGTATGCTTATATTGAACCTTTGCTTTGATCGTCTTATTGCATGTTCTTGTTTGATTGTTGCCTTAGGATCATCATAATAGTGAAATACAATTGGCATTAAATATCATGAAGTATTATGACGACCCCTATTCGACTGTTCTCTGATATAGTACTGGAAACGCCTATGGCGGAGTACAAATGTATGGAAGTCGAGAATGACCGAAGGTAGTTATATTATGAATCGAATAACAAACGTGTTACTTAAGTTTCCATTTGTAGTACAAACCATCCCTGTATTCTTGCATACATGAGTAATGTTGATAATTCATATGAATAAGTGATGACATATTATCCGTCCGCCTAGACCAGTTAGTCCAACCTATTACGGCGAGGGTAAACCTCATTTATAAGATTGTTTATTCAACAAACTATGCCATGATTCGAACATCTCTGACGACTGAGATTGGGGATTGGATTCGAGATTAACTGTCAGATAATATGGGTATACATTTGAGAGAACTTTCGGTGTATGCTTTAATATATACTGCAACCCACGTGACATTCTATTTGCCTGATTGTGGACACCTCCGCGTTAGCCCGATAGAAGGATTGCAGTGATAGCTCACAATAACTTACGAACTTATCCTCATTAGAACTCTCCATATTAAACAACTCCTAAACCACTTCATAGTAGACAATCGCTTCAATTGGTGAACACTCGAAGTAACCTCCACCTTTTATTTTATTTTAATTTAATAGAAAATCTAAAACCAAAACCAACTCTTTTCTCCCTAGCTAAATACATAAAAGTTTCTAAATTCCCTAGCTTCATTTTGCCGCGCTTTGAAGAACGATCCTAGGCCATACTTGTCCTTTGCTAGCCCCTTGATTAGCATAATAGTAACTCTAGGCCACAGCCTTATAAATTAAAACCCACTGTTGTGTTGCATCACTATTAGAAATTCCAACGACTGGTGTGCAACATAACAAGTTTTTGGCGCCGCTGCCGGGGAGCGTCAACAACCGATTTTAGGAATTTAGCAACTTTAGTGTTTAGCGATCCTTTTGAAAGATTAACATCAATCAAAAGTTACCTTTTTACCTTTAGAATTAGTTTAGATTTAGTTTAACCACTTTTCAACCAATCATGTCAACACCCCATTTTGACTCAACTATCCCCACACCAAATGAATCTTTAACCCAACTTTTGGTTGTTTCCTCACCTACAAACCACTTACCTTCCTCAAAACAATCTTTATCAAATTTTATGTTCGAACAAAATGTTATAAACAAAAGAATAACCGGATTTCAAGATAATATTGATGCTATGATAAAAATTTCAGAAAAATTAATCTCTAACATGGAATCTATTTTGAAAAACTTAAGTTTTATTGAGGAAAGTACGTGGGCAATCACTAATGACACCACCCATCCACCAAGTGATGATGTGTTAATCGTGACTAGAGGAGGAAAAGTAACCAAAGTTGATCCACCACCACCCGATAACACCCCCAAAAACACTTCTTTACCCACACCTACACCTAGTGAAAATGTGTCAATTGACATCCCTGTCACAACATCTGACCCATCCAAAACTCCAGACAATGTATCTCACACGAGAATACCTTATCTTGGTAGACTAAAGAAGGAAAAGCAAGAAGCCCAATTCGGTAAATATCTGAATATATTTAAAATCCTGCACTTAAATGTTAGATTATTAGATGCTTTAGTAGAAATGCCCTCTTGTGCCAAATTCTTTAAAGAACTCCTTTCAAACAAAAAAAAACTTAGGCAAATAGTTAGTTTACCATTGAATGCTGAATATTCTTTAATTGTTCAACTTGGTCTCCCACCTAAATTAGGCGACACTGAACGCTTTACTATACCCTGTTTTCTCCAAGGAATTCAAATTAGTAATGCCTTAGCAGACCTAGGTGCTAGTGTTAATCTGATGCCTTATTCCCTCTATAAAAAAATTAGGACTAGATGACCTACTGCCTACTCGTATGACCATACAATTAGCTGACAGATCAGTTAAGCTCCCTCAAGGAATTGCTGAAGATGTCATGGTCAAAGTCGATAAGTTCATTTTTCCAGTAGACTTTATTGTCATGGACATAGAGGAAGACACCCATATCCGGCTCATCCTAGGCAGACCATTCCTAAATACTGCCAAAGCTGTAATTGACGTTAATGAAAAATCTTTAAAACTAAGGGTTGGGAAAGAGGAGGTCACCTTTAATGTCGATCGATTAATGAAGCAACCTCTGGAAAAGGACCTTGGTTTGTATGATACCATGCAGGATATTTTTGATGAACATCTCCACGAAGTACTAGCACTATCTAGCCAGGATCCGATACCCAACACTATAATCTCAGTTCGAAAGTTATATAACGAGGATCCTGGGCTACAATCCACAATCACTTCGCCAACAACATCCGACGAACTACTATTTCCCCTGTTTGAAAAGAAATCTTCTCGCACCAATGGCAAAACAATCGCTGTTCCATTAGAGTGTGGTACACCGATACCTTGGCTAAAAAGAGATAAACCCATATTCAACGGACCAAACCCATTTCCTTCAATCAAAGAAATCCTAGATTCATTCAAGGGAATGAATGTTGAACCACCACCAACTGAGCCTCAATTAACCAACCAACTCGAACCACTACCATTTCCAAACCCTGAAATCACCATAAACCAATCCTCATCCGCTCAATTTCAAGAATTCCAATTCACCGATGACGGAGGGATCATCCTCACCAGAAATGATGAAGTTTCCTCATCATCAGTCAACAAATACGAGCTAAAGACGGAAGAATTCTCAAATAACACCGAATGGGTTGAAATAGCATCAATCTCCACATCTGAACCCGAGATAGACGATACGCCATTCCAAGCTGAATATGAGAAACTGAATAGACACGAGATAGCTAGAATGAAGTCGTCTATTGAAGAACCGCCAAACCTCAAATTAAAAGAATTACCACCCCACCTTGAGTACGCTTACCTCCACGGAACATCACAACTCCCGATAATAATATCAAAAGAGTTAAAACCCGAGGAGAAAGCTCAACTCATCGATGTTCTGAAATCGCACAAGAAGGCAATCGCATGGAAAATTTATGATATACAAGGAATCAGTCCCAACTATTGCACACACAAGATACTCATGGAAAATGATTTCAAACCATCCGTACAAAGGCAGAGGAAGGTAAATCCTAAGATTCGGGACGTGGTATAACAAGAGGTTATCAAACTCTTGGATGCTGGATTGATTTACCCAATATCCAACTCACCTTGGGTTAGCCCTGTTCAATTCGTCCCAAAGAAAGGAGGAATGACGGTCATTACAAACGAAGAAAATGAACTTATCCCAACACGGACAGTTACCAGTTGGAGAGTTTGCATCGACTACCGAAAGTTAAACGAAGCAAATCGTAAGGGTCATTTCCCGCTTCCATTTATTGACTAAATGCTCGAAAGACTATCAGGGAATGAATTATATTGTTTCCTTGATGGTTTCTCCGGGTATTTCCAAGTCCCACTCGATCCGAAGGACCAGGAAAAGACAACGTTCACATGCCCGTACGGAACATTTGCATACCGATGAATGCCGTTTAGATTATGCAACACACCTGCGAAGTTTCAGAGATGCATGGTTGCAATTTTCCACGACATGATTGAACAATGCATGGAGGTTTTTATGGATGATTTTTCGGTCTTCGGAGACTCTTTCGCATCATGTCTGTCCAACCTTGATAGAATGCTCACCAAGTGTGAAGAATCAAATCTCGTCTTGAATTGGGAGAAATGTCACTTTATGGTGAAGGAAGGAATAGTTTTAGGACACCGAATATCAAGGTCAGGAATCGAAGTAGACCAAGCAAAATTCGAAACCATTGCCAAACTACCACCACCAACCAACGTTAAGGCCATTCGAAGCTTTCTAGGACACGCTGGGTTCTACCGACGTTTTATCAAGGATTTCATTAAGATGTCGCGACCCATCAGCCTCTTAATTAACTAAGGAAGATTTGTACGGAGGTGTTCCGGGATGTATTGTAGCTACGAGTTATTTGTATACCTTTCCAGGTTTTAATCTATCTTCCATATTTAAATATGTTTGTTCTTTATTTTATAAATTTAAATATGCATGCTAGAATTGTCATGATTAACTAGATAACTCAATTGTCTGCTATGATAGTCGTTTAGAAAGTTTTAAATATGTAATTGTGTTGTATGTTATGAGATTGCGGATGGTTTATAATACAAATATATGTAGGAATTAAATCTTTATTGTTTATCTGCCCAACTCATGTTGTGACTAAAACATTATCCAAAAATGAACGTAGCTAACTCATAGGATATAGGTCACTTAGTTACACTATGTTAGATTGAATCATTGAGCTCGGCATGGCCGTTGTTCTCTAGACCAAAATAGGATCCAAGAGACACGAAAATATGGGAATAGAGATAGATTAAGAGTAAATTCATATAGAGGATATTTTTGATACAACTTTCTGAATATCCTCGACTTAAATAAAACATTTGTATGCTTATATTGAACTGTTGCTTTAATCGTCTAATTACATGTTCTTGTTTGATTGTTGCCTTAGGATCATCATAATAGTGAAATACAATTGGCATTAAATATCGTGAAGTAATATGACCACCCCTATTCGACTATTCTCTGATATAGTACTGGAAACGCCTACAGCGGAGTACAAATGTATGGAAGTCGAGAACGACCGAAGGTAGTTATATTATGAATCGAATAACAAACGTGTTACTTAAGTTTCCATTTGTAGTACAAACCATCCCTGTATTCTTTCATACCTGAGTAATGTTGATAATTCATACGAATAAGTGATGACATATTATCTGGCCGCCTAGACCAGTTAGTCCAACCTATTCCGGCGAGGGTAAACCTCGTTCATAAGATTTTTTGTTCAACAAACTATGCCATGATTCGGACATCTTTGACGACCGAGATTGGGGAATAGGATTCGAGATTAACTGTCAGATAATATGGGTATACATTTGAGAGAACTTTCGGTGTATGCTTTAATATATACTGCAGCCCACGTGACATTCTATTTGCCTGATTGTGGACACCTCCGCGTTAGCCCGATAGAAGGATTTCAGTGATAGCTCACATTAACTTACGAACTTATCCTCATTAGAACTCTCCATATTACACAACTCCTAAACCACTTCATAGTAGACAATCACTTCAATTGGTGAACGCCCGAAGTAACTTCTACCTTTTAGTTTAATTTAATTTAATAGAAAATATAAAACCAAAACCAACTCTTTTCTCCCTAGCTAAATACATAAAAGTTTCTAAATCCCCTAGCTTCAATTTGCCACGCTTTGAAGAACGATCATATGTCATACTTGTCCTTTGCTAGCCCCTTGATTAGCATAATAGTAACCCTAGGCCACAACCTTATAAATTAAAAACTCACTGTTGTGTTGCATCACTGTAACACCCCTCGTTCTTCAGCTATTTTATAACACGATTTATGACGGAAGCGTATAATTTAAAATATACTTCATTATTAATTATCACAAATACTGTATACAATCACTTGAAACTTTCATACATAACTAATTTAAACATGAAAACCAGCATTACATTATTACACGAAGGGGTATTATATTGTACCAAACTTTAGTTTATAACAAAATTTTATCAGAGTAGCACGACTGTCAAACATTCCCTGCCAATGGCAGTATTTTCCTGCAACCCACATTTCCAAAATATAACTTGCAGGAAGTAAAATAAGGGATTAGCACAAAGCTAAGTGAATGAATTCATCACACACAATTCAACTTAGCTTAATCACCTGTTTACCCCAAACAACCGTAAACATGTATTACAACTAGACAACAATATAGTAATGAGGATCGGTGGCTCTGGGAATACCATGATACCCGGGTGGTTCCCAAGAACACTTATCTAACCATATCCGTTTGGCCATAACGGACGAGACCGATAACTAGTGGTTATTATACTCAGACACAGGTTCTATACACACAACAAATGAAGCAAGACCCTGTGTCATTCATACAACAACCAACTAGCCCAACCAACCAGTTCAACCCATTGACCTCATTAACAACTGATGCCCGAAGGCCACACATAGCACGCAGATTTATAATCAACTATGCATAATAAATACCACAACATATCTACGTTTACTTGTTGCAACCAAATAGTTACAACTAAATCAAATGGTGAGTTCCAAATTCACTCACCGATACCTTTATCTTCACAATCTCGTACTCCAGGTATCACTTATCTTTTGGAGGATCTGAGAGTCAACAATCAAATATAAGTTAGTAACACATTTCATGATTCTCAACTTATCTATGAAAATGACTCTATAACTCAACATCATATGCACCATATACCTTAATTCTTAACACTAGGAATTTAACATAATTGACTTCACAATTACAATTCCTAATTACATATATCATTTATCGCAACTAACTATTATCATGTACTACTATTGTTTCATTAATGTTATATAATATGATAATAAAATAATTGTTAAAATTATTAAATAAGAATGAATGCTAACCAAATAACCCCTTACCCGATCGGCTTAGGGTATCTAGCCGATCGGCTCACCTGTGAATCAAATTGTTTTCTTTCTCGCACCAAATCTCTGTACTCATTTTACTCTATTTTAGCCTAACGGCTAGTTTTACCCGATCGGCTCAAATATAATACCCGATCGGCTCACCTTATTTACCCGATCTGCTATCACTATTATTTTTCTTCTTTACACTCGAAGGTTAAGTTCTGTGATCGTTTTGGTCTAGCTTAGCCGTTCGGCTAAAAGAAGCCGTTCGGCTCAAACACATATACCCGATCGGCTCATTAGTCTCAGCCGATTGGCTACCTGATCCAGACCCAGAAACCTTGGTCTGTTCATCAATTTGCAGCTCGAACCCTAACTTAAAATCATCATTTCAGCTCAGCAAGTACAGTTCGCGAGTTATCAAACACCCAAGTATAACTATATACATACACTAAAACACTATCTAAGTTTCAATTTCATCTATACATCAATTTACATAATAGCCTAAACTAAGTCTTGAATTCATAATATCAAACACTTACATGAAGGTGATGAGAATGATGATAGCAAGAAGAAAATGAAGATAGCAAGCTTGTAAGGATTCACAATTTCAGTTTCAAAGATTCAAGCTCATCAATTTGGTATGGTTTCTATCTTTTAGGTTTTGGAAGAGATGAACAAGTTGGGGAAAGAAGCAGAGAAAAAAGGGTCGACCTTCCCCTTTTAAGTAATTATAATTATTTGGGTATTTTATACCCGTCCTAAATCTATTGTCTGGAACCTAAATATCAATTGCGAAAAACTTATTTTATTGTACTGTAAACTATAGTAATTTAAAACAATTAACAATTTACTATTCACAATAAGTTCTGAAACTTATTTACCTAAGTTTCTCAATGAAACAATAATATTAATAATTTCTAAAATAATTAAATAATCAATTTAAAATTAGAAATTACCAGGCTACTGGAGAGGATGTTACAATCACCATTAGAAATTCCAACGACCGGTGTGCAACATAACATTAGGTGTTCCTGTTTGGGGGCGGTGCCATTTCATGGGCTTCCAAGAAGCAAACATGTATTACCAACTCGACAATGAAATTTGAGTTTGTTGCATTAGCTGCTGCAGGCAAAGAAGCAGAATGGCTAAGGAACTTGATTTATGAGATTCCATTATGGCCTAAACCTATTGCACCCATTTCTATCCATTGTGATAGTGCTGCTACATTGGCAAAGGCTTATAGCCAAATGTACAATGGGAAGTCTAGACACTTAGGTGTTAGACATAGCATGATTCGTGAACTTATCATGAATGGGGTAATTTCTGTAGAGTTTGTAAGGTCACAACAGAATTTAGCTTATCACTTGACGAAGGGATTAGCTAGAGACTTGGTTAATAAGTCTGCATTAGGGATGGGTTTAAAGTCCACATAATTTCTAATGGTAAGACACCCAATTCCCTCCTAATAGGAATTAGGAGCTGAATTCAATGTGGAAATCTTACACTTGAAAATTGGAGCATATTGTTATATACATCTATATATGTCATCGCAAGGGTATGTGCTCGGACCTGCTGAGGATAGGATGAAGTTTACTTCTTAATAGCTCATTTGAAAAAATGCAAAAGCAGGTGCATGAAGTAAAGGAACTACCTATGTTAATGTGAAGTTTTGTCGCTTCAAGAAGCTTTGGACTTTTAGCTTTGACACATTCATGAATGGATATGGACACATGGCTTGTATAGTGTCAAGATCGCTTTAGAGTATTTGAAAACTTGTGTATATATTATCTTCAGGTATTCAAATGGGTTTAAGGGTTTAATTCTTAGAACACCCTGATTCTCGAATATTTGAAATATGTAATGTACTAAGATGG
Source organism: Pseudognaphalium luteoalbum (assembly GCA_963422505.1). NCBI lineage: Eukaryota > Viridiplantae > Streptophyta > Magnoliopsida > Asterales > Asteraceae > Pseudognaphalium > Pseudognaphalium luteoalbum. The sequence continues at coordinate 82,083,689 of OY730197.1, forward strand.
AAATTCAATCTTCAAGACATTTTCATTTATGCATAAGTTTTGTTTTGCTTGCTTACCTCATGTAAAGGAATTACACTAAATTGGGAAGGATTGTTAGTAATTTGGTGTAATTATGCGATATGGTTATTAGACTTGGAAATGGGTTAGGAGGTACGGAGTGTACGCCCATCAAGTCGATAACATCCCTGAATAAAAACTATTGCGGAAATTGGTGGTATTATTGAAATACGCCTAGTCCAAGACGGAGGCCTATTTCTAGATAAAATACCCGATTGCTGATTTTAATGTCTCGATGGTTGATTTTCATAGCCATGTGACTGGTTTTCTAGACCTGAGTGCTGATAAGCCTCTTTCTAGACAAAGGCCTAAACATGGACAGAGGCCTATTGCCAAACAGGATACCTGATTGCTGATTATGAAGGCCTTGTTGCTGATTCATGATACTTGATGGATGATTTTGAAGCCTAAGTGCAGATTTAGCCAAACGGGTCAGGTGGCAAATTTGACCCGTTTTGCTGAGACTCTTCATTGGCTTACCTGCTGGACTTTATGATCATTAATACATTAATGATCCATGAATACTAAAAGGTTAAAACTGCAATAGTTCAATGGAGTAAATTATTGATTAGTTAATACCATTAAACTCCATTGATTGTTGAGAGTTATATAACTCCAACAATGGATTCATATGAGGACAGAGACTCAGAACACATAATACTCTTCTGCAATTAGATTCTTGTTTGTTGCCTCAAATCAAGAACATCACTCTTTGTCTTATCCTAAAACAAAATTCGTGTAACCCAAGGCATATAAGGTCGAATTGTTGTTTTCATAAATTGATAACACGATTCAAAGGGATATCCGATCCATTGAAATCTCTACCCTATTACACGGTTTCCTCCAACATTAACCATGCTTTCAATGATAAGAGTTTGTATGAGAGCTCTGATGACACATTTAAATCAAGACAGAAAAATATGGCTGAGGTGAAAAGGAGAAAGGTAGAATCCGGCGTAGCAAAAGATTCCAAGTCTGAGTTGGATAGGTATTTCGAAATCCGAACTTTTAGATACCCGCAATGAAAATATCTGGAAAAATGTTATAATGAGAATTCTGAATCGAAATTGGCATTCGAAAACCTAACAAACAACGCAAATAATATCAATTCTTCAAATAATTACATATTTGAACCTATTATTGATCCATTTTCGGTGATTTGTATTCCAAACGGTTTTTGTATATTATAAAAAACAAAGGTGTTAAAATTTCGAATATCAAATATCTAAAATTTTATAATCTGCAATCCGCCGAATCACAATTCGAAAATTCATATACCCAAAATCCAAATTTTTAAATATTTCGAATTAATTTCTGAATAATCGAATCACGTATATTTTTCAACATCCCTATCGTAAGTCCGTATCCGTTCACTTTTTTTGTTAACCCTGTAATTAAGTTGAATTGCAATAATTTAATGCAGATTAAATTTATTTATTTACAGGTTTCGTGAACAAAACCATCATCGAGAATAAGTTGACTTTTCTAACAACAATATTTTTTTCAGTTCATCGAAAATTCAACGCCATACAGGAAACGTCAAAAACTATAATTAATTCAAAGTCACTGTTTCCAAATATAATTAAATAACCATTTATAACAAAACGAAACCAAACTTAAAAAAACTAAAAAAGTAAATACATAACAGCTAAAACAATAATACCAGTCCACGTCCAAGTAGGGGGCAAAGTAAACAAAAAGCAACCAATTCCGCGTGATCGTAATCAACATCACAATCAAATACAATATTTTCCCAACAAACTAAACACGAAAATAACTGATTCCTAACTTCCTCTCTTCCCACCCTACCATCATTTATAACAGATTCAATCCAATATAACAGTAAACTAAATCCGGCTTTATTTTTCGCCAAACGTAGCCCTTTAGACTATGTTAAACAACCGAAAATTTAGGAGTGATCGGCTAAATAGTGGTTAGAAAACAAACTTAATTAGTTAATGTTTGCTATGTAACTAAAATCGATAGGCAATTTCATGGCGGTTATCGGTTCCGAATGGAAATTAGCGGTTTCTTTATGTCGATTGCATTCTTATACATAACCCTAGGTCTACATTTAACAAAATTCAATCAATTAACGCCGCAAAAATATGAACTAATTAATCCATACGAATTAAAATTCAATCTCAGAATGATACTGCTAAACAATTCAATTAACGATCCAACAATTAAACGAATGAAGGAATTTAACGAATTTTAGCATGCATTCAACATGATTACGAAACGATTTACACTTACGAATTAGCGTTCGTTACTGCACAAATCTAAACCTAAACTTACTGAAACTTCAAACTAGCGTTACGATTCTGTACACAGAAACGAGTTATCAGTTATGCTTACTTATTCATCATCTTCTTGAATTCTTCAAAATTAACGCAACCGTCACCGTCAACGTCAACCGACGCAATCATCTTCCGGCAATCCTTCAACGAACACTTTTCACCTAAAATTTTCAAAACAGAATGCAATTCACCGGCGGAGATTTTACCGTTTTTATCCTGATCGTACAAATCAAACGCTTCACGCAGTTCCTTAGTATCACCGCCGCTTCCACCGGCGCGTTGAAACTCGACGAACTCGTTCAGATCAATGAAACCGTCGCCGTCTTTATCTATCTCCTTCATTACGACTTTCAATTCGGATTCCGGCGTCACGGTGCCGAGGGCGCCGAGAATCGATCCGAGTTCCGTGATTGATATCTTACCGTCGCCGTTAACGTCAAACTTTTTGAATACTTTCTCAATGTCGGCGATTGATGTGTTTGCCGCCATTGTGGAGAAGGTATCGGAGGATTTGGTTACAAGTTAGGGTTTCGGCGACGGGTGTATATGTATAGGTTGTGAGTATATATATACGGAAACAGAAAACGCGTTTACGAATCACGCGGTAAAGTGACAGTTTGGTGATATGCGAATGACATCTCTACGCGTACATTAATTAATTAATTATTAATAAATTTATAAACTTTTATAAATAAAAAATAAATAATTTAGTGAAGATTATTGCTAATATTACAAAAAAAAAGTCTATTGAAATCAAAGTTTTTAACCTATGTTGGAGAAAAATTAGTTGTAACTAACTTATATGATTAAAAAAAATAGTTGGAATAGTTTTGGAACCTTTGATAGGGCCCACTATAAGGATTCTTTACTTGGACAAAAACTTTTGTTGTACGTCTTTAGGCAATAAAATATCGTTCATCTATTTTTATACTCCCTCGTTCCAATTTTATTGTTCACAGATAAAAAACACGTAATTTAAGAAAAGTGTACTGATTGTACTATACAATCAATAAGATTTAATCTCTCACCGCATTTAAATATTTTGATTGGTTGAAAGTATGAAGTGGACAATAAATTTGAGACATCCAAAAATGGAAAGATGGACAATAAATATGGGACGGATGAAGTATTTATTATATCTATCTTCTAAAAATTGATAAAAGAAAATCTCTTCTAAAAATTCTACAAGCAAATTTAAACTTTATTAACCAATTAAAATCTTTGATTTCTCCCCACCTCTAATCAACGAATGGAATGTCTACAATAATAATTAATTAAAAATTTTATTATTGCTAATAACTGATCTATGTTATTTGATTTAAATCATTTATTATACAGAGGTGAATTCTTCTAAAAATGTTAAAAAAGTAGATAATGAAAGAACTAATAGGATTCTTCTATTTCTCTATAAAACCCACTTCTTTTTTCTACCCCCTTGGTTAATTATATCATAAATCGTAAGTCCATAAATGATAAAAATTACATATTCGGAACCAACGCGTCTTTCTCTTCGATTAGAGATGTCATAAGATATACTTTCGACGAATTTTTTCTTCGCTTTTTTTATCGGATTTCACAATATAATCACATGTGATTTATGATAAAAAAAAAATTAAAATTTGTTCACTATTATTTATTCATGGTATTTGCTACTTAATACGTGATTATAACTTAATATTCACCTACATTAATAGTTATAAATAAAAAATTGCAATAGTTTTCCTTAAATATCACATGTGATTGTTATTTGTACACTTAATCACAATTGATTTGTTATATAATCACATATGATTTTCATTTAAAAATTAATATTTGATGAGAAATTTACCGATATATGATAATTCATGTATGATTTTAACTTGATATTTACTTGATTGTATAATTCTTAGTCAATGATTTGAAAATCCGTATTTTATTACTCTTTAAACACATGTGATTGATAGTTTGATATTCAATCACATGTGATTACACCTTAGTTTTTTATGTCTTAATCTCTTTACATCATCAATGATTTGAATTTAAAGTTTAATCAGAAATATAAGCAGGTGTGATTATTTTTTAGTGTTAAATCACATGTGATTTCAAATTAAAAGTTTCTAAAACAAAAAAAAGGAAAAAAAAAACTTTGTCGAAAGTATATATTGTGGATCTAGAATCGAAGAGAAAAAGACGCTGATTCCAAATATGTAATTTTTATAATTTGTAGACATACGGTTTGTGAGATATTTAGCTTTGAAAAATAAAAGATGAAAATAAGTATTTGAAATTGAAAAATCCTATTGGTTCCTCCATTCTCTTTTTTTTTTATCATTCTTTTTAAACTTTTCTCTTATTATACATACCCTTTTTCATATATGAATAAAACATCCCATCGAATTCATTAATTAAAAATTCATGTATTATATGTTCTTCTCTTCTAATTTGTGACATGTTAGAACTCATATAATTTTTATATTAAGATAAATATCTTATATATAAATTATATATAGAAAACATAATTATAACATCATCAATTTAAATCGAACTTAATTAATCAGTTAAGTCCCTCTATTTTAATTAAATTAAAATTTAGATATTTATTTTAATCAAACAAGTAACACCCGTGTGTATACACGGGTTTGAGATCTAGTATATATATAAATAATTGGGTGTTTATTTACATATATTTATAACAAAGAAATATATATTAACAAGGAATGTTGAAGTAAAAACAATATGAAAAATAATTATATCATAATTATTAGAATTTTACGCTCTTTGTTATGAAATAAACTTTTTTAAAAATTATGTGATACATCATAAAAAATTTAGTGTGTATTATAGTATCACCCATAACACTTGTGATACACAATTTGAATTTGCATATCATATATTATTTTATTTTTTAAAATCGATTTGATATCAAAGAGGATAAAATTTAATAATTTTAGAATTCTTTTTTCCTTCTATTTTTGTAAAAATAGTACATAAATGAAATTAAAAATTGAAAGGGTCGTTTTTACACTGCAATAACCCTTCCCTATGTTAACAAACTAAAATAATGCAATTTTACACACACAAGATTAAAAAAGATCATTATATAGGCTATAAAATGGCACAACAAATAGTTTTAAAAGTTGTATACATCTGATACAAAGTTTAAAAGTTGATTGCATACAATATTAAAAGGGTATAAAATTCGAGCTTAAACTTGCGACAATGCCCAATTATTTATTTAATGGTACACATTAATTAAATATAAACATACAATCTAATATTATACAGTCCACTTATTCAAGGTTTTAACATTGAAACAAAAGTTAATATGAATGAATTCAAAAGTTGGATATATACAATAAGATGTTTCGAAGTTGAATTTATACAACAATAAAAGGGTATAAAATTCAGAGTTAAAGTTAGAGTGTATATGTATATATTTAGATTTAAAGTTAGAGATCAGGAACGAAACTTTTATACCGAATTAGATAACGAACCCAATTTTATTATTAATGAATTTCAAAATTTTGAACCCTTATATCTGATTAACAAGGTTGTTATGAAGGGCATTTGATCCGACTGTCCATTACTATGAAACATATTCTAATAACAAATTTAAGCTTCAATTGAATATTCTATTATATGGCACTTTATTAATCAAAAGATACTTATCTGAATTAAACAATGATTATTATTATGTCCACGCGTTACATTGAAAATTTCATACAATGTTATCAAATATTTATAAGTTTATTTGAAACAATTTCTTTATTAAAAAAATTTCTCTATAAATATTTAAAGTGAACTAATGTTAAAACTTTCAATAACTTAAACTAAAATTTACAATTAGCATGTACTACAAATTATATATTAATAACAAATTATACTATAAGCTTTTCTAAGATTAATTTGTTATGTATTATATTCACCACTTAATTATTCTTATTTAAGTGTTATTAGTTAACATCTTTACAAAATGTATTATAATTAACGAATTACTGTAAATTATGTTGATTAAAAGTGAAATTATGAATTATAGAGAAAATCACAAAAATGATCTAATCACCACACATCTTTTAACAAACTAATCCTTTGACCAACCATTTTAACAAACTAATCCACTTTTTGGCGTCGGGTGGGCGCCCCAGGTGCCCCACCCTCAAAAAACGCGCCACGTGGGGGCGCTTCACCTTTTAAAAGGCGCCAGGTGGAAAAAGCTTGCACCATCATCGCCAGGGCGCCAGCATGTGGGACCGGCGTCCCACATGGAGCGCCGAAACCCCACTATTAAATATTAATAAATCGCCCCACGTGGCGCGTTTTTTAAGGGTGGGGCGCCAGGGGCGCCCATCCGGCGTCAAAAGGTGAATTAGTTTGTTAAATTGGTTGGTCAAAGGATTAGTTTGTTAAAAGGGATGTGGTGATTGGATCATTTTTGTGATTTTCTCTGAATTATAACATATATAACTTTATTAATTACGTAGAGTCACATATAAATTTTTAAATTGTTTCAAAGGAGACGTAAATTTACAACCTCTATATTTACAGTTACTTACATGCCGCTAGGTAATATGCCTTTTGTTATATATCTAATAAAATTTTACTTAATTAACTTTATTAAATAACCGAGTCAATTAGCTAGTAAGTATATTAAAAAAATTAAGAGATGTGATATGTGTGAGTCCCTGAATCACTATTAATTAGTTATTCGGAATCCTAACAAGTAAACTTTAATTGTAGAAGGGGGGTTGAATACATTTAAAAAAAACTTCTTTAGATTTTAACTAAGTTATTTATTCAAGTTTATTTGTAATCAGATCAGTATATCGAAATAGAGTATCATAATCACATATCTAAATCAAACAAATACGTTATAGTAGCTGAACTGTGAATCTTTATTAATCATAAAACTCACTAAGTGTTGATTGCGGAATGGAATAGCGAAAGCTAAACCGAATCAAACACTTAAGCTAATCTATTACAATAAGAGATGAACAGTAGTGGACAAACACGCTAATTTTTCACTCGCTGGTAGCTAGTACGTGCTTAGACAAACTACTCACTGAAAACACAAGTGATTAACACGTACAAAAATGACAAATTTTGAAGTACATAGTACTGCTTTATTTATTGCCTAAAAACCCCGTAAATATCGGATCTGGAATGACACGTATCGCTGTTTGATTGGCTTGATCTCTGTGAACCAACATTCTGTGGGTCCTAATTCTGTTACCACAAATATTTCTGTCACACCCCGCCAAACGGAAATTCACGATTAAGTTAAGTAATTCCGGAAGCTGGTGACGTGGCGGGGCGTGAGCAGTAATCGAACGAATATACAAACACAGAGCATATGGTTATTGCTAAACATAATGTATTAAGATGCCAAGTTTGATAGTTATTACAAAATGTTACGACTTAGAATGTCGCACCCCCAAATTCGGGTTGCGGAAGCGAATCGGGTCGGGGCGTGACTTATCAAATAACAAAACACACAAGATATATAATGAACGACCACTATATGCGATGTTTTACAATTGTATTGATTTAAGCAAAGTTTACATCAAAATATAGTTTACATTAGCTCAATTTTTAAATGGAGAGATTTACATGCATAATTAATTTATACAAAATATAATAATGCAGCTAAATCTCTGAATGTTTTGCATGATGACTCGAGCTAATGATATCCTGAAGGCAGTCCAACCTACTGCTGAGTACCTGTAATACATGCTAAAATGGGTCAGCGAAACGCTGGTGAGCTCACAGGTTTGTACGTCAAAACATATCGTATGAACCGCAAGTGTAATTGAATTTAAAGTGTAATTAAGCAAATTAAAAGTTATGCAGCCATGAGCACATAGTCTGAGCTTAACTTGAGGTGTCAGGTCCACATTTAAGGTATCCTGATCGAGGTGCCTCCCACGAGTGCCTAATCTACACTCTTCTGAACAAATATTAATACATCCGTTTAACCAGCTAGTGCGTGCTAACCCAGATGAGGATAGTCAATCCTACATGGTACCATATACTAATATTCACGCTACGACGTATTACCAAACTATGCTGAGGAGGGTTTTGAAAAGATTAGTGAGATAACTCATGTAGTATTTATTTGATTTCGTACTTGCGTTCATATAGTAAAATAAAACGGTAAAATAGGGGCTATGAGACTCACCTGAGTCTTGAAGTGTTTATCTAAATAAACTTGAGTTGATTTTCCGAGTAGTGGTGTCCAAAGACTTGTAACCTGAGGGTGTCCACGACACGCGATGGTTATTAATTGATTAGGTATCTCAAAAGACTACCTTTGTAGTTGTTCGTCCAACTAGAATGTCCAAATGACTATGATTTGAGTTTTGAAAATGTGTACGGCCCGTTGGTGATGGTTTGTGATGATAATAACAATCTCTGAACTCATTTCATTATACTTAATAGGGTAGGAAATCGGGTATGGGGGTCTGGGGGCAGCGCCCCTGGTAACGGGGTCCAAGGGGTGGCAACCCCTGGTGGGGTCCAAGGGGCAGAGCACCTGGCTGGGGTCAAACTGCCAAGTCATCTTGGAAAATTTTTATTTCTACTGTATTGCTTTAATGAAAAACGCATCAAAAATTTGAATTTGGGTATCATTAAGTGATGAATTTTCAAGTCTTGACACTTAGTAAAAACAATGAGTTGCAAACATTCTGTTTTTAGCGTCACTTATAGCGACACTTAGGGGTTTATGCGACACTCAGGAAGTGTCACATAAAATGAGAAATTCTGTAGTGTTAGCGTCACTTGGGGAAGTAACACATAAGGGGCGACACTTAGGCAAGTGTCGGGTATAAGTGTCGGTTCAAGTGTCAGGTATTGAATTTGCGACACTTAGGCAAGTGTCGGGAAAAAGGGGTTTTATGCGGCACTTAGACAAGTAACGCATGATTAGGGTTTTAAGCGACACTTAATGTGTCACTTAGGGAAGTGACGAACCACTGGATCTGGCAGTGCGAAACTCCCGACTGATCGGGATTTTTGAGTCCAAAAATGTGTCTTCCGGTTTCCGTTTGGCCTGAAACCTTTACCCAACCCATATTTGGACATTTCAAGTTTATACAAACCAAAAACAAGTAAAAAAAATGAAATCGGAGTGTTTTCGAGATTTGTCGGAAACTTACGAATTAACGCCGGGAGAAACTGAAAAGGTAGAAATGTAGATCGTGATGTGGTGAACATTTTTCTTCAAAGGTGCTTGGTGATTCAAGGCCGTTTGATGGTGGTTTTTGGTGGTGATAGGTGGTGATGGTGGTGGGTAGTTTTGATAGAAAAAGAGAGAAAGAAAAGTGGAGAGAGAGAGGAGGATGGTGAAATGAGGAAGAAATAGGGGGGAGGTGGGGTGTTGGTGAAAGCCTCACCCTTCATCCCCTACAAACGCGCTCCATGGGGTGTTCGTTCCTCCAATCGTTTAAACGTTTAAGTTATATTTTATACATTTAAATATACGATTTAAAATACGAATGTTTATTCAATATTTTTGTTAAAGTATTTTACCATATACTTGAAGTTGAGTTGTAAAATATATTTTAAATTGTTTCGTTTGTTTGCGCGTTTAACATTTTAATCGCGTAGACGTTTATATGTACGATACGAAATAATGACTAAATATTATCAAAATAATATTTTGGATATAATGGTTGTATTAAATAATATTATATTATTTAATAAAATTGTTCACCAACGTCCGTATTAATTGAACCGAATTCTATTCGATTTAAAATGAGTACGATTTAATTAAATCGCATAATTGTATATATTCATTAATATATTTTTCGATACATTAATTAGCCTAACATAAAACTAATTACATGTATTTGGTCGATACATTCATATATTTTTCGATAATGGTTGATTAGGCACTAATCACTAGTCCTAATTTGGCGGGTGTCACATTCTCCCCCCGTTAGAAGAATTTCATCCTGAAATTTAGTTCGAAGTCGAGATTGAAGTAGCGTCAGTGAATAACCGAGGATACTTGAGTCGCATTTGGTCTTCCCGTTCCCAAGTGAATTCCAGCCCACGCCGCGAATTCCACCTGACTTCGACGATGAGAATACGACTTTGTTTGCGTTGTTTGACCTCACGGTCCATGATTTCGGTGGGTTCTTCAACAAAGTGAAGTATGTCATCGATTCAAATTTCGTCGAGTGGAATAATAAGTGTATCATCTGACAAATATTTCTTCAGATTAGAAATGTGAAACGTAGGTGAAACGCCATGAAAATCTGAACTTTTTTTTTTTTATACCTTCAATTAGGACTCCTCGATCCTAAATTACCTTAGAATTCATTTTATATTTATCCCATATTCAATTTTGGACTAAAAACTGATTTTCTGATTTTGTACATGCTCACGCGATCTATATTTTTGAGTTGGGATCGCGTATCAAAGAACAAAACTTTCTGATCACAAATTGCACTGACATACGCGATCCAGAAAATTTTCTGGGATCCCGTAGCCATGCCTATTTTGGAAGTCAGCAAAAGTCAACTTTTTAGCCAATTTCAACCACGCATAACTTTTTACTCGTTATGAATTAGGACCTGAAATTTTGCACACTATAACCATATAAAACTTTTCTCAGTTCCACTTTTTTAAGTTTTACATTTTTTTAGATTTGACCCATAGACGGGTTTTCGGCTAAATTAGACCAAAAATCTCAACATACCAATCCCCAAACCACGATTTATGAGACATTGTGCTTTTGACCTCATAACACATATACTAAAACAAAGTTGTGAAGCTATTTACCACACTCTTAACCTTCCTCTAACTCAATTTGAACCGTGTGTGCTTTTAAAGACCCATTTTGACCCGCTGACCCAAAGGGACTATTTTAACTCATTCAATAGTCAATCACCAATCATAGTTGACCAATAGAACATTTGGCGTCCTTGCAACCTTTCAAATACATATATAACCAAAATGACAAGTATACTATAACTTGCCATTTTACACTTTCTACAACATTTTTATCCATTACATGCCATGTTCTACTACTAAACCACACAATTACTTGTTTTTACTTATATCTTTATAACATGTCAAAACATTTTTTAAGTGGCTTTCAAGGGCTTCAAAACGACAATTAAAAGAGATGAGCTTGTGTAACTTACAACAAGCTTGCAATTCCACTTCTATTCTTTGCTAGCTTCCTTTCCCTTACCACTTCCACTTGTACCTACAACATATACTAAACTAATTAAGCACTTTGCTTAGTGAGTATATGTATAACTAATCAAACATGCAATAAAACATATAATAAACAAGGAAATTAGATTACTTCCCTTTTTCTCTTTCAATTCTCTATTCGCAAATTCTAATCAAATGTGCACATTTCAAATCTTTCATTTAGCTAACCTTGATTAGCTAGTCTACTCATACCATTAGCTAGCATAGCTAGCTACTAATCAAGAACATAACTAACCTTGGTTAGTTATTCTAATCACTTTATGGCTAATAATCATTAACCATTCTAATCACATGCATTTATCATATTCAAATTCTAATAACGACTAATCATTCCATATACTCACCTTGATTAGTTGAATAACTTGAAACAAAACGTTCAATTGATAACAAGTCTTCTTGTACACCTAATAAACATACATATAACACATATATTAACAACTAATCATCTTTTAGATTACTAATTCATCTAATCACTTCTCCCCCACTAGTTACATACTAACTTTGATTTAACTCAACCAACTAATTTCATTCCCTTGATCATGTCTATAACTTTAACATGAATTTAACTACTTTCTTACTACTACTTACATCTACTAACACTTAACATTTGTAATTCAAACTAATTCACATAATTCATGAAAATCTCATAAACCCTAACCATGATATATTACTTTTCACATGAAATTAAGCTTCTAATCATCATTTATAAACTAAACTAACACTAGTTAATCGATTACAAACTCTAATTTTGGATTTATTCATACAATTTAGCTAATACCCTTAAAAATCCAATTTCTAGGGTTCTTGAAGAAATTAGAACACTTACAAAGATTGGAGGATGATAGAAGGTGAAGATTCTGAATTCTTAAGCTTAGTTTGAAGATTAGAAATCAATTTTTTTGAAAACTTGTTCTTGTTCTGCGATTTTACTCTGTCTCTAATAATTAGCCTAACATAAAACTAATTACATTTCAATTCTTAAGCTTAGTTTGAAGAGCAAAGACCACAGCTGCTAACTCAAGATCATGAGTGGGATAGTTCTGCTCATGTGATTTTAACTGACGTGAAGCATAAGCAATGACCTTCCCACGCTGCATAAGAACACAGCCTAATCCAAGTTTTGAGGCATCACAGTAAACTACCATATCCTCATTACCCTCGGGTAAAACAAGGATAGGAGCTTGACTAAGCTTTTCTTTCAACATCTGAAATGCTTTGGTTGCTCATCTCCCCACTTCCAATGAACACTTTTTCTAGTCAACTGAGTCAAAGGAGTAGCAATCTTTGAAAAATCTTGAATGAAACGACGATAGTAGCCAGCTAAACCAAGAAAACTTCTGACTTTAGTGGGGCTCGAAGGTGGGTACCACTTCATTACTGCTGTTATCTTGGAAGGATCAACTTGAATACCGTGAATATTGATCACGTGTCCAAGAAATTGGACTTCCCATAGCCAAAATTCATGTTGATCCCAGTGAGGATCTTAATATGTATTACTTTGATTAATTATTAATAAGCTTGCGGAATAGTTTATTAATAACTTGAAGAACAAACTTGTAACACAGAATATTAATCAAAAGCTTCAATATTATTATCAACAATACGAACACACAATTGTGTTAGGGTTTACAACCTTGAAGCTAATAACTAGAAATTCGTCTATTACCTAGGGTTTTACAGGATCTCTATTTATATCACATAGAGTCCTTTACAGAATCAAACTATTATGGAAATTCTATCTATTCCATAATTCTCTCTAACCGACTACTAACAGTGGTTGAGCTATACACTAACAGGGGTAGTACTCGTATATTACCAACAGTGGTTAAGTACTTAATACAAAATACAAACTTATGTCAACAGTGGCACTGTTAGACTAATTCTAACTGACAGTGGCACTGTCAATACAAAACTAACTAACAGTGGTAGACTTCTTCTAGCAGTGGCACAATACTTGTCTTCTGAGCAAATCTGGCAGTGGCTCAGGACTCAACAATCTCCCCCTAAACTTGATCATTCTCAGCAATGAATCAAGTTTCTTCATCTTTCTTTTCATCTTTAGGAGCTTGATTCTGTTTTCTCTTTTTCTCCTCCTATCTTAATCTTTCCAACTCCATTCTTTTATGAAACTGATTGAACACCATGTATAAAGCATTGAATGCACCTTCTGAAATCACTGTAGTTCTTAGTTGAGATGCAAGCATATTTCTTAAAATCTGAGTCCCCAGAACATATTGTCTTTCATCAAGCATGTAGATTGTGATTCCATCTCTAAACAAAATCATGTGAACTCCAGCTTTAACAAAGTGTCTCCAGGTATTCACATGCTCAATGCAGTTTAAGAACAAATTAGTGAATGGTTCAGGCTCAAACAGCATATTCAAACATCTTCCCAAATCTCTTTCCATTATCACCAGTGAAGCCTGCCTGTTTCTTTGACTGTTTAGCTCATACAGATCTAGAATATCTAACCTATTCACATTGTTGAGCACATCAGCTACAGATGTCAAGTATTGCTCATTCCCATCCTCTCTGACAATCTTGATCTGTTCTTTAACAACATCAGCAACTTTTGATTTATGTCCTTCCCATTCAACTATTCTTGATGATCTATCATGATTGATATGAATATTTTCTTTCCTATCCTTCACCTCTTTGATATATTTTCTCAATTCTGCTGCATCTTTCTCCAAATCAGGAACTACACTATCACAAGCAAGAACTCCATCCCATCTGATCTTTAGATTTCTATCAGAAAGCCTTTTTAATTCTCTTTCTTCAGCTTCTGCTTTTTCTTTCTCTTTCTTTTCAATTTTATCTTGTTCCTCTTTTTTCACCTGCTCAGAAATCCTCTTTCTATCTTCAGACAACTTTTTTTCAATGAATTTGTCTTGCATGAGCTTTTTCTCAAAATCTACCTTTCCCTCATTCTGATGTCTTTCATATGCTTTCTCCAACCTCTCTACATCCCATCCTTCTAGTATACTTCTTGGTGCATATCTTCCACCAAGAATTCTGAGTAATTCCTTTTTCCTTTGAGCAACAGTTGGTGGTTTGTTTCTTTTCTTTTCAAGCTCAGCTTGTCTTTTCCTTCTTGCCTTTTCTTCATTAGCTTGTTTTAGCTTGGCAAACCCTGAATTCAAACCATCATTACCATCCTTTTTGTTGATCATATCATGAATCTTTTGTGCAGACAACCCTTTACCAATTACAGCCATATCATTGAGCATCTTTGCAGCCTTCTGAGATAAGGTTACTACACTCATATCTTCCAGTACAACATCAACATCAGGACCTTCTAGTCTCTTGGACTCAACTGCCATTCTTAACATTCTCTCATCATGCTCCTCCTGAGCTCTCCTGGCCTCATCTAAATCAATTTGAGGCTCTACAACCTTCTTAATCTCTCTTTCTTCTTTCAATTTTCCCTTACCTTTGTCCTTTGAATCAATCTTTGGAAGATTAGACTTAGGTTTGGGTGATGATGAAGGTTCTTCAATAATGACAGGGGGTAGGATAGATCTTGGTGTAGTTGTGGTGACAGTGGTTGTTATGACAGTTGTGGGAATACTTGAAGTATTGACAGGGGTTGATGTAACAGTGGTTGACTCTGTGATAACAGGGGTAGGTAATATAACAGTGGTTGCTGCTGAAGTACCAACAGGGGTAGATACCTCAACAGTGGTAGAAACCAAACTGCTAACAGTGGTCATAGGTTGAGGTGTAACAGGAGTATTTTTCTTGACAGAGGTAGACTTTCTGAATGGAATTGATTTCTTTCTATTATAATTCTTCACTCTTACCTCCTCTTTAGCTTCAGGTTTGGACTCTAAACACTCCCCCTCAACCTCTACATTTCCACCTTCCATCTCTGTTTCAACAGATTTATCAATCACCATCCTATCACTAAAGCTCACTCTTTTGCCCATATCAATATTTTCTCCCATAACATCCCAGAAATACAAATTAGCCACAGCCTCAAAAGGTAATCCTTTGTTCAATGGAAAAACATTCAAAGCTGGACCTCTTTGTGCATTATCATCTGCAACATTCACATTCTCACTTTCAGAACCACTTGTTTCCACATTTTCACCCACATATACCACTATTCTTCTATCAAGCTCAGCATTCACCATTTCATCATCCATGCCTTCATTAACCACATAATCTGAAACATTCAATTCATCCTCAACATTTTCATTAATCTCAGATGTATCCATGAAGCTAATACCACCTGCACCTCCATCATTATCATCATTATTCCCATCAGAACCATCATTATCATCTCCCTTATCTTCAGGCACATTATCTTTCTCTTGATCTTTATCTTTTCTCTCCCCCTTGCCTGAAGATTTCTGTAACTCTGCAGCAGGCTGTAAGACCTGTAAAACAACATCCTCCACCACAGCCAATCTGATTTTCAAATCATTGATTTCCTCCTGCTGCTTCTTAATCAATTCATCCTGGGCAGCCAACTTAAGTTGTTGCTCCCTTCTCAACTCTCTTTCCCTCTCAAATTTTGTCCAAATCAACCTGACATCATGTACCAGATCATCAATCGTCAATTCCTTAGTTATATGACTAGTCTCATCAACATTGGAGTGTGACCTCCTAGATGAATCATTGACTACATCTGGCACTTGCCCTGCAAGATTTTCAGATGCCCCTTGATTCGTGGTACTGGGACCTTCATTTGAATCATTACCCATAGGTTCATCAAACAAAGTTGCCTCTGGTTGGGTCTTATTGATGTTACCACTGTCCTGCCCTGCCAGTGGGCTAGAGACAGTAGTGGCAGCCCTTCCAGAATGAACATTTTCATCAAGTATGTTCACCTGTTGTGATTGATCATTTGACTGAGACTGTGGAGAAACAGGAATCTCCATAGCCTGTTTAGATTTCTTGGATTTCTTGGCTTTGCTTTGGGTAGGCTGTTGGTTCCCTTGTTTTCTTTTTGTGCCACCTCCTGATGTGTGATCGAAACCAACTTGTTTTGTTGTCCTGTCATCATTTGGTCCAAGTGGTGTTGGTAATACATCACCAGTGGCAGAAGGAGCAACCAACATTGTAGAAAACAATGAAGTTTCCTTCTTGGAAAAAGTGTTATGATACTAATACATGGCTCTAATAGTCTTCAAAGATAGAATAGAACTAACTATTACACTTTTATCTGCTGGCAAATTTGGCAATTGCTTATTCAACAAAAGTTGAACAAATCTAGGGTACATAATAAATGTATCACCCTTTACATTTTTGATCATATTATCTAAGATAAACCTAGACATATTAAATTTAAGACCCTGTGCCAAGCAGATTATAGGATATGCAATACTAGAACTAAATTCATTAAAACTAGTCCTCTTTTGAGATAAACATACCAGAAAAGTATGAATGTAGAACTTCCATTGAGGACAGAACCATAACTTCAAGAAAGTGTATTCAGACCTTGCTTTTCCAGCACCTTCATAACCCATATCTTTTATTCCTTGAAACAGATCCTCTCTTGACAATTCCAGAACTCCTCCTTCATCATCAAACTGCAGAAGTTCTCTAAGAACAATCTCAGTCACCATTACTTTGTTTCCCTTGACAGTGGAATGAATGTGAGTAATGCCATTAACATTCCCTTCCTTTGCATTCTTCCAGAATTCTTGAATATGAGATCTGATCAATCTTGGAGCGACATTAAGAGCATATGTAACTGGACAGTTACTCAAGAAATCAATAATCGGGTGAAAATACTCATCTGCGATTTCTTTGTCCAAGAAAGCCCTCATGTTGTGTTCAGAATGAACACTCAAAGTAGAATTACCAGAATCAGATGAAGATGACGATGCCATGAAGGAAATTGATGAAAGAAAGAAGAGTGGTTTACAATGATCAAACACAAACGAGAGCGGTTATTGAAGAGTTATGAGAATTTTGAAAACGTAATTGAAAAAGTGAAGTGTTTGGGTACTTATGTGATGACAGTGCCAAGCCCTAGTAAATAGAACTAACAGTGGCACTGTCAGATATGCACCAACTGGGGCATAACTAACACTTAAGCCCAACAGGGGTTCCTCACTTAATCAAATTCAACCATTAATAACCCTCAATAAAGCCAACAGGGGTACTAGTACTAGCAGGGGTACACTAGAACTAGCAGGGGTACACTAGAACTAGCAGGGGCATAGACTTCATAAAATAACATGATTTTTTTTAATCAAAAAGAAAAATCAACAAAGAAAACATTAGACTCCAGCTCTCGTAATGTCTCCTGACAGTGGCTGAATCCTGCAATATTAAACTAAGGAAAACAACCAGCAGGGGTTAAGCTACACAAATATACAGCAGAGGTTGAAATTACATTGACAGTGGCATAAGTAAACTAACAGTGGAACCAACTGTTATCATGATGAAGCTAACAGTGGCAACACTTGACCCTGTCACACACAATATACTTCCCCTCTGTTAGTATCAAATCCTGACCAAAACACTAAGTGAAATTGATCATACCAATATTAGATATCAAAAATGTAAACCTTCCTATATCAAATGCTTTAGTAAAAAGATCTGCAAGTTGATTATCAGTATGAATTTTGAAAATATGAATCAATCGTTTATCATAACAATCTCTTATAAAATGATATCTGATTTCAATGTGTTTGGTTTTTGAATGCTTAACAGGATTTTGTATGATACTAATAGCAGATGTATTATCAATGTAAATAGGAGTGTTCATGAAAGTCAAACCATAGTCCATCATTTGATTCTGAATCCAGAGCACCTGTGCACAACAACTTGATGCTGCAACATACTCTGCTTCTGCTGTAGATGTAGAAACTGTGGTCTGCTTCTTGCATTGCCATGACACTAGCCTATTTCCAAGAAATTGACATCCTCCACTAGTTGATTTTCTATCCATGTTCTCACCACCATAGTCACTGTCTGTGAAAGCCTTTAGCTCAAAATCTGATCCTTTAGCATACCAAAGTCCCAAATCTGGTTGACCTTTCAAGTATCTAAAGATCCTTTTCACAGCATACATGTGTGACTGCTTTGGATTGGTTTGGTACCTAGCACAAAGACACACTGCAAACATAATATCAGGTCTAGAAGAAGTTAAATACATCAAAGAACCAATCATTGACCTGTACAAGTGCACATCTACTTCCTCCCCCTCAGGATCAGAATTAAGATATTTGTGTGCCTCCATGGGAGTGCTAGCTATCTTTACATCTTTATAACCAAATTTATTCAAAATATCCTTCACATACTTCCCTTGGTTAATAAAGATTCCATCTGTCTTCTGCTTAACCTGCAATCCTAAAAAGAAAGTGAGTTCTCCCATTGAACTCATCTTAAACTTCTTATGCATTAGCTCCTCAAAGTCTTTACAAAGTGAATCACTTGTAGATCTAAATATAATATCATCTACATAGACCTGTACCAGTAAAATATCTTTCTGAATCCTTTTGATAAACAAGGTCTTGTCAATAGTACCTCTTTTAAATCCATTCTTGAGAAGATACTCAGATAGAGTATCATACCAAGCTCTTGGTGCTTGATGTAAACCATACAAAGCTTTCTTCAATCTGCACACTCTATCTGGATATGTTGGATCTTCAAACCCTGGTGGTTGGCATACATACACCTCATCATCAATTAGACCATGAAGAAAAGCACTCTTCACATCCATTTGATAGACCTTGAAACCCTGATAAGATGCATAAGCTAAAAACAATCTAATAGCTTCTATCCTAGCAACAGGGGCAAAAACATCATCATAATCAATTCCTTCTTCCTGTGTATACCCCTGTGCTACCAACCTTGCCTTATTCTTGATGACAATCCCTCTCTCATCTCTCTTGTTCTTAAAAATCCACTTGGTGCCTATAGCTCTCTTTCCTTTTGGTAAATCAACCAAATCCCATACATCCTGCAGCTTGAATTGCAGCAATTCTTCTTGCATAGCTTCAATCCAGCTATGATCCTTGAGAGCTTCCACAGCTTTCTTTGGTTCCATCTGAGAAAGAAAACAAACATATAATGAAGTATGTAAATCTTCTTCTCTTATCTTTGACTGCTGTCTGGTCAGAACAGGTGAACCAATATCACCAATGACCAAATCCAAGGAATGATCTTTATGAACCAGATACTTAGATGTGGATGTATCAAGCAATTCTCTTTCCAAATTAGGACCCACAAGATTATCCATTTTTGATTCTGAAAAAGAATCTCTTTCCTTTCTTTCTTTTGAAGGCTTTGGAGTTGTTTCAGAATCTGACAAAGAAGTTCTTTCCAAAACTTGAAATGGTGGACTTTGTTCATAGTTCTTTGGTGATCTCTGCTCTTCATCTGATAGTCTAGGTATCTCTAACTCACTTTCTGAATCTTCATGTGAACCCCTTAAACCATGTGTACCCTTATCTGAATCATCCTTTGCAGATGATCCATTTGTTTCAGGAGTTGATCCTTCAGTTTCTGTTTGATCCTGTTGAAAAACTGCTGGTGGATCTGGAGACCAAATTGGAAATAATACATACTCCAAGTCATTCTTTGTAGGCTGACTTGAGCTGCTATCTCCATTTGCATCATCACCTGCACTTGTACCTGCACTAGTAGACAAATCTGGATATCTAAAAGCATGGGTTAGTGCATCAATATCAAACAATACTTCTGGACCTTTTCCTTCTACATTTGGTGTATTTTCATTAAAGGTCACATTCATGGTCTCCTCTATGATCCTACTCCTTTTATTAAACACTCTATAAGCTTTGCTTTGAATAGAGTATCCAACAAAGACAGCCTCATCTACCTTACTTTGAAACTTACCTAGGTGATCTCTGGTATTTAAGACAGTACAAGGACATCCAAATGGTTTTACAAAACTAACCAAAGGTTTTCTCTTAAAGAATAACTCATAGGGTGTCTTGTTATGAGGTTTGACTATCAAAATCCTATTCAAAACATAACAAGCAGTGCTGACTGCCTCTGCCCAAAAAGACATTGGAAGTTTAGCATCTGCTAGCATGCTTCTAGCAGCCTCAATTAGTGTCCTATTCCTCCTTTCAGCTACTCCATTTTGTTGTGGAGTCCTAGGTGCACTAAACTGTCTTTCTATACCTTTCTCCTCACAGAACTTATTCATCTCATGATTCTTAAATTCTGTCCCATTATCACACCTGATGATCTTAACCTTTTGATTAGTTGAATTCTCAATCCTAGTTATGAAGGATCTAAGTGTTTCACCTGTCTCATCCTTGGTCCTAAGAAAGAATACCTAACTCATCCTAGAATAGTCATCAGTTATCACCAAACAGTAAGATTTCTTCCCTTGACTAGCTACATTGGTAGGGCCAAACAAGTCCATATGTAACAGGTGTAAGGGAGTGGTATTTGTATTTACAAGCTTGGTCTTATAAGAAGTCTTGTGTTGCTTGCCTTTGAGACAAGCTACACAGTGGTCACTACATTCAAATAACTTTTCAGGTAAGCCTCTCACTAGCCTATTCCTAACAAGTTTATTCATGGTCTTGAAATTCAAGTGACACATCCTCCTATGCCATAAGTCAGATTCAGAAACAGTAGCTTTAGATATAAGACTGTTAACATTTTGAGATTCCATCTTATTTAAATCACAACAGTATACATTATTCTTTCTTGGAACTCTCATTAAAATTTTATCTTCAGGTATTTTGAGTTTTTCAGAAAGTATAATGCATTCTGTGTCAGTGAAATAAACAGGATTTTGCTTATCTGTGATTTGACTCACACTTAGCAAATTATATCTCAATTGTTCAACATAATAAACATCATTGAAAGTGAGCTTACTGCTTTTTACCTTGCCTTTACCTGTGATTTTTCTCCTTTAGGATTACTGCCAAATGCCACATCTCCTCCATTAAAAGCTTAAAATCCTGCAGTTTCTCCCTATCTCCAGTCATGTGCCTTGAGCATCCTGAATCAATATGCCATAAGCTTGGCTTGCCCTGCACATATAAAAAGAGAAATAATTAGTTTCTCTTGGGAACCCAAACCAATCTGGCTTTGGGTTTCCCTTGAGCATTTTTGACATCAACCCTCTTAAAGGTGATTGATCTCAATGCTTCATTGATTTTGGACACTTTTGATGTAAATGCATTCTTATGTCTCCAAAAACAATCTGTTTTAGACCTGACAGGGGTTAATGGTCTGACAGTGGTCACCTTCAAATTCGTATTTATTACCCTGGTAGTGGTAGCTTTACTTGGTATAAACATTCTTTGCAAATGCTTAATACCAGCAGAGGTACCATGCCTGACAGTGGTCAAACCCTCCCCTGTTCTTGTCTTGCCTCTGTTAGCCTCTGACAGTGGCACTACTGCAGTATTAACAGTGGCTGCAGCCTTGCCTCTGTTAGGCTGATTTCTCAACACTTGTCCTGTACCACTGTTCCTATTATTTTTAGGATTGTGGTAACAGTCCTGTTGAAGATGATTATACCTACCACAAATAAAACATGATTTTCTTTTCACACATTCAAACCCATTACCCAGCCTTTGTGAAACCAATTGATTCCAATTCCTTTGATTCCCTCTAGGTGTAGGTTTGATTATTTTATTTGCAGAATTTTCATCATGTTTGCTAGCACACTTAGCACATTTAGCCTTTATATTGGACTCATGATTAACCTTGTTATTCACATAGCCTTTGTGAAACCAATTGATTCCAATTCCTTTGATTCCCTCTAGGTGTAGGTTTGATTATTTTATTTGCAGAATTTTCATCATGTTTGCTAGCACACTTAGCACATTTAGCCTTTATATTGGACTCATGATTAACCTTGTTATTCACATAACCTAGACCAGTTCTAGATTTGTTAGTCCTATTCACATGTTCAAGCTGAACCTTAGCTTTTTCCATGAACAACTTCTTGCCTTCTTCTAGTTTATCACTCTTAAGTTCTGAAACTAGACCAGTAATAGACTTGACACACCCATCCATAGAATTACCACTAGATGAGCTATCACTATCACTCTCATCTTCCTCAGTCCAATAAGATATTTCCACTTTATCAAAATTTATATTATCAGCACAATTAACTACTGGATCTACCTTTTTAATCTCCTCTGACACACCTACCTTAAGTTTTTCTAAGTCAAAATCAATTTTAGATGGGAAGTAAGTATGATTATAAGGTGGGGGTACAACATTAAGATTGTAACCTAATCCATTTTTCAATTTATCATGAATTTGAGACTTGATTAAGTTTTGAACACCTTTTGAAGCATTTTCCAATTCATCAACTTTCAACTTTATTGACTCTTTATCAGAAATTGCCTCAGCCAACTTGGCACTTAGCATATCAACTTTTGTTTGTAAAGCTTTCTTTTCCCAATTCAGATATTTAATATCTAAGTGAAATTGTGATTCATTCTTTTCAAAAGCTTTAATTTGTTTTTCAAGATTTTCAATAGCTAAGGTTGCATGTTGACTTTTGACCTCAAAAGCTTTCAACTCATTGCACACAACAACATTATGATCCCTGTAAAATTTAACCATTTTCTTACATTCAGGAGAACATAATTTAACTTGTACCTCATGTGGAATGTCTGAAGGTTCTGGTTCTTCTGTGACAGCCATCAAAGCTTGATTCTTTACCACAAGCTCTTCTTGATCACTCCAGTCAAAGCCTCCCATTCCATCTTGTGGTACCAGTGAGTCTGAAGTGGTGTTCTGTACAGGTACCAATCTTCTTTGAGGACCAGAACTATTTCTTATAATTCCATTAACTGTATTCTGTGATCCTCCATCCTGTGTGTTCCTGCATTCTCTAGCAAGGTGACCCAACTTGTGGCAGTTGAAACACTCCACCTTGCTTTTGTCAAAACCAGCTACACCATCTCTCTTGAATGTAAAGTTTCTGTTACCAGACCTTTGCATAAACCTTTTTGTCCTTATGGTGATCATAGCCATTTGCCATCTCAAATCCATCTCCTCAAGGTCCTCTTCACTGACCTGCTCCAAATCTTCTGTAGTTAATGATGAATTCACATGGCTAGCAAAGAATGCTTCTAGTACATTATCATTAGCACCAGATGTGCTACTACTTCCAGTTTCACCAACAGACACAAAAGCAGTATTATTAGAGCTACCAGTGGACTGTTTTATAGCCAAAACCTCAGGCTCAAAGTTTCTCAGATCATTGTACAGATCCTCAATTTCCTTCTGATCAAGGTCTGCACTTTGTCTAAGTCCCACAGTGTACATGTTCCATTCTGTACCAAGTGATCTTAAAAATTTTCTATTAAGATCATCCTTGTCTATCTTAACATTGTGATTTTCAAGATCTCCTACCAGTTTCTGAAACCTATCAAAGGTTTGAGTTAAAGTTTCTGACTTTACTCCAGCAAAGTTCTCAAACTGTTGTTTGAGAAGAGACCTCTTGTTCTTCTTTGTATTATCATTACCTCCAAACCTTGTGACTATTGCTTCCATGAGTACCTTAGCATCTACACATTTATCAAATTTCTTTTGATACTCATTGGGAATTGACAAGAGTAATGTACTCAATGCCTTCCATTTAGTGGCTCTTTCTTTTCTCTCAGCATCTGTCTTGGGTGGTGGTCTCTCCAATTTTTCACCATCTGGACCCTTTGGATAATTAGGTCCATTGATAACCACCTCCCACATCATATAATCTGTGAGGAGCATGTACTGCCTGATTCTTGTCTGCCATAACTCAAACTCATCAGGTTTGAGCATAGGAATCTTTGTGGCCTGTATTCCTTCCATCGTTTCAGTAGACATCTTAGTATTTGAAGAGAAAGCTGCAAACTTTAATAGAATTCTTCAAGATCAAAGCAATATCTAGCTCTGATACCACTTGTTGATCCCAGTGAGGATCTTAATATGTATTACTTTGATTAATTATTAATAAGCTTGCGGAATAGTTTATTAATAACTTGAAGAACAAACTTGTAACACAGAATATTAATCAAAAGCTTCAATATTATTATCAACAATACGAACACACAATTGTGTTAGGGTTTACAACCTTGAAGCTAATAACTAGAAATTCGTCTATTACCTAGGGTTTTACAGGATCTCTATTTATATCACATAGAGTCCTTTACAGAATCAAACTATTATGGAAATTCTATCTATTCCATAATTCTCTCTAACCGACTACTAACAGTGGTTGAGCTATACACTAACAGGGGTAGTACTCGTATATTACCAACAGTGGTTAAGTACTTAATACAAAATACAAACTTATGTCAACAGTGGCACTGTTAGACTAATTCTAACTGACAGTGGCACTGTCAATACAAAGCTAACTAACATTGGTAGACTTCTTCTAGCAGTGGCACAGTACTTGTCTTCTGAGCAAATCTGGCAGTGGCTCAGGACTCAACAATTCACATTTAGAGAATTTAGCATATAATCTTTCACGCTGAAGTGTTTCCAGAACCTGCCTAAGATGTACTGCATGATCACTCTCACTTTTAGAATAAATGAGAATATCGTCAATGAAAACTATAACAAAGATATCAAGCATGGGCCGACAAACTCGATTCATCAGGTCCATGAAGGCATCTGGAGCATTTGTTAAGCCAAATGGCATGACTGTAAATTCAAAGTGACCATATCGAGTACGAAAAGCTGTTTTCGAAATATCTTCTTCCCTAACCTTTAACTGATGGTAGCCAGAACGAAGATCAATCTTTGAAAAGAAACTGGCACCTTGCAACTGGTCAAATAAATCATCTATTCGAGGTAAAGGATATCGGTTTTTAATGGTCACTTTATTTAGTTCTCTGTAGTCAATACACATCCTTAAAGAGCCGTCTTTCTTTTTAACAAACAAGACTGGGGCTCCCCAGGGCGAACTACTGGGACGGATAAAACCTTTATCTAAAAGCTCTTGCAGCTGTTTCATCATTTCTTGCATCTCAGTTGGAGCCAATCGATAAAGAAGTTTTAGCAATAGGAGCGGCTCTAGGAACAAGATCAATTCGAAATTCTACTTGTCTATCAGGTGGGATACCTGGGAGTTCATCAGGGAATACCTGAGGAAACTCTTTCACAATTGGAATGCTAGAAAGTTCTGGCACAGATTTAGAGTTATCGACCACGTGTGCCAAAAAGGCCCGACACCCGTGTGACAACAATCTTTTAGCTCGAGCAAAGGTACAAACAGGAATAGATTGCTTCGAACTTTCACCATAAACAGTAACTTCTTTTCCACTAGGCGCTTTAAGAAGAACTACCTTTTCGTGACAGTTAATCATACCTCTATTCTTTCCCATCCAATCCATTCCTATTACAACATGAAATTCTCCCATTTGCATGGGAATTAAATCTATTTTGAATATTTCACCTCCTATCTCAATAGTATACCCTCTATAAACATCACTAACAATCACTAGTTTACTATCTGTAATTTCAACTTCTAAAGGGTGTTCTAATCTAGCTATAGGAGTTTTCAGCTTTTCACAAAAAAAAGGGACACAAAAGATTTTGTGGCTCCAGAGTTGAATAAAACATGGGCAGTTATAGTATTAATTATAAAGGTACCTGTCACCACGTCATGTGACTCTTTTGCCTCTTCTGCAGTGATCTGAAAAGAATGACCTTTTGCTCTCTGTCCCCCTGTCTCTCTTTTCTTTTCGGTTTCCTTCTTTTGCTCATTTCTTTTCATATCTTCCAATCTAGCAGGGCAATTAGCCTATAGATGGTCATCCTTGTAACAATAAAAACACATACGATAAGGATTAGGACAATTTGCTACAATATGCCCTGGTTTACGACATTTGTAACACGCGGTGCTCCCTAATTGGCATTCCCCAGGATGCTTTCTACCACAATTATTACATTTAGGGAATTCCCGCGTTGGAGGCTGAGATTGACGGGTTGATGGTTGTGGTTGCGATCTTTGCTGTGACCTTCCAAAGGATTTAAACTTCTTAAAAGGTTGAGATTGAGAAGTAGACTGTTCAACTTTTCGTTTACTACTAGTGTGACACCCGTCAAATTAGGACTAGTAATTAGTGCCTAATCAAGTGTTAATACATGTAATTAGTTGGTTTTAGGCTAATTAATGTAACGATATATATATATATATATATATATATATATATTGTTGAATATATACGAATATGCGATTTGATTAAATTGTACAAGTTTCAAATCGAATGTAATTCGGTTCAAGTAAATACGGACGTTGGTGAATCAATTTTATTAAATAACACAAAATTATTTAATAACGATATCATACCCAAAAATATTATTTTGATAATATTTCAATTACATTTCGTATCGTGTAATACACGTCTACGCGACTTACACACTTAACACACAAACAAACGAAACCATTTAAGTTATTAAGTATTTGGTAAAATACTTCAACAAAAATAATGAATAAACATTTGTATTTTAAAACATATATTTAAATGTATAAAATAATTATTTAACGTATACACAAATGCCGCACGGAGCGCGAATACACGGAGTTAAAAAGTGGAGACCCACACTCTGGTGGGCCCCCACCGAATCAGCCACAAAGGGGAGGGACCCCATCCCCTCACCCTCATTTTCTTCTCACTTTTCGTCTCCCTCTCTTTCTTTCTTCCTCCTTTTCTCTCAAACATCACCACACCTCCACCATAAACAATCACTAAAAACCACCACTAAACCACCTCGAATCATCTCGTCCGTTTGAAGAAAAAGATCCACCGCGTCACGATCTACATTTCCATCTTTTCGGATTCTCGATTCACCACTTTGTAAGTTTCCGACAAAAACCCGAAACCCCTTTCGATTTCAAGTGTTTTTAAGTTCTAGTTGTTTCTTTAAGCTTAAAATGTCCAAATATGGGTTGGGTAAAAGTCTCAGGTCAAACGGAGGCCGGAAAACACCTTTTCGGCTCATTTTCAGGCCAACAACGCGTTATGTCGCAGAGGCTCCAGGCCACCTGTGACATAAGCCTTTATGTTGCTAAATCAGACCTTATGTCGCATATAGCGACATAAGCCACTATGTCGCACTAATCACGGATGTAGCATATAGCGACACAAATAGTTATGTCGCAAAAATTACGAACGTCGGATATAGCAACACAACGCCCTACGTCGCATTAAATTGCGGATGTCGCCCTTAGCGACACAAGCCCTTATGTCACAGATATGATCTGCGACACAACAGACTATGTCGCACTTAGCGACACAAAGTTGTATGTTGCACGCTATGTCGCATGAAACAGAACCAAGAAAACACAAATTTTACTAAGTGTCGAGACCTAAGATTTTATCACTCGATTTCACCCAAATTCAAGTCCAGATGCGTTTTTCACAAAAGCAAGTTAGTAGAAATAAAATTTTTCACGAAGTGTCGGAACCAGATTTTACCACTTGATTTTACTTCGAATTTGGAATTCGGATGTGTTTTCGCTACAGAAACATAGTAGAAATAAAAATTTTCTATGAGGAAAACTTTTTTACGTCGCATTACAGCTCGACCCCAGCCAGGGGCTCTGCCCCTTGGACCCCGCCAGGGGCTGCCGCCCCTTGGACCCCGCTACCAGGGGCGCTGCCCCCGGACCCCCGTCATCCAGGAACTTGTAAATATTTTTTTACACCCAGTGTCGAACTTATACAACCTCAAACTCTTATACAATATGACCCCTAAAACATTGTAAGACATGTTTTTCAAGTATAACACTTCGAAATCAATATGATAACATCAAGATTATTATTACAAACAATTACCAACGGGCCGTACATATTTTCAAACGCTTAGACAATCAACCAAATTGTAATCATTTGGACATTCTAGTTGAACAAACAACTACAAAGGTAGTCTTTTAAGATACCTATGCAATTAATAACCATCGCGCGTATTGGAAGCCCTCAGGTTACAAGTCTTCGGACATCGATTCGCAGCTAATCAATCCAAGTTTATTTAAATAAACACTAAAGGCTCAGGTGAGTCTGAAACACCCCCAAATTTAATGATTCGCGGAAGCATACTTTGGGTGTTACTAATCAATAATCAAAGCACATAGATATATAGCAAACGACTCTATATGCGTCGTTTTAACAAAATATATTAATATTAAATGGATTACAACAGTTTGAACTCATACATAGCTCGTGTTCATAATATGAGAGATTTAAGTACATAATTAGTTATACAAAATCTAATAATGCAATGAAATCTCTGAAGTTTGCATGAAGACTCGAGCTAAGATGCATCCTGATGGGCAATCCAAATCTACTGCTGAGTACCTGTGATACATGCTAAAATGGGTCAGCTAACGCTGGTGAGCTCACAGGTTTGAGTACCAAATAATATTCTATGAACCGCAAGATTTAAGTATTGCTTTGCATCCAGCAAATAAAGTTATGGATAATGTATACAACCATGAGCGCATAGTCTGAGCTTAACTCGAGGGTCGGGTCCCATATAGAGAATTCCGAGCGAGGTGCCTCCACGAGTGCCTAATCTACACTCGTCTTCCCAAATATTAGTACGTCCGTTTACCCGGTTAGTGCTTGCTAACCCGGACGAGGAGGGTCAATCCTATATGGTACCATATACTAATATTCACGCTACTTTCGTATTACCAGACTATACTGACGGAGGACTTTGGTTTGATTAGTTGAAAACAACTCATGTAGTATATTGAAATATGTACTCGCGTTCATGCGTTAAAAACAGAGCAATGTATCACACCCCTAGTAAAACAGTAAAAAGAGGGGCCATGAGACTCACCTGAGCCTGAAGAGTTTATCTAAATAAACTGAGATTGATTAGCCAAGAATCGAAGTCCAAAGACTTGTAACCTGAGGGTGTCCACGACACGCGATGGTTATAAACATGTGAAGGCATCTAATAAGACTACCTTGTAGTTGTTTGTCCAACTAGAATGTCCAAATTACCATGATTTGGTTGTTTGTTTAAGTATTGAAAATGTGTACGGCCCGTTGGTGATTGTTTGTAATAATAATCCCACATTATTATTTTGATGATTTTGAAGTGTTATACCTAAAAGTAAGTTCCAATGTGTTTTAGTAGTTGTGTCGCATTCGTGTTTGATGTTGTACAAGTTTAACACTTTGTGTGAAAGTTTAGATGTAACACCGTTACTCGTGAACCTAGGGTAAGGGCGAAGCCCGTTAATGACGGGGGTCCGGGGGCAGCGCCCCTGGTAGCGGGGTCCAAGGGGTGGTAGCCCCTGGCGGGGTCCAAGGGGCAGAGCCCCTGGCTGGGGTCGAGCTTTGGTGAAAAACGCATCTGGACTTGAATTTGGGTGAAATGGGGCGTCAAATTTGGGCCTCAAAACTTAGTGTAAAATTAGTTTGAAACCTTCTGTTTATGCGTCACTTATAGCGTCACTTAGGGGCTTGGGCGACACTTGGGAAGTGTCGCTAAAAATAGTAAATCTGAGCATATGCGTCACTTAAGGGAAGTGACGCATGGTAGGGCGTCACTAAGGTAAGTGTCGCTATAAGTGTCGGGTATGGGTCTAGGCGTCACTTAGGAAGTGTCGCTAGAAGTGTCGGTTAAAGTTGTTGTGCGTCACTGGTCAAGTGATGGTAGGAGTGTCGGGAAAAAGGGGTTTTATGCGGCACTTATGAAAGTGACGCATGACTAGGGCTTTTAGCGACACTCAATGCGTCACTTAAGTGACGCACGAAGTGACGCTATACTGCACCTTCGTTGCGACACTTAGGGCTGTTAACGAATTTTTGAGCCAAAAATGAGTTTTCGGGTTTTCGTTTGGTCCGATTCTTTTACCCAACCCTTATAAGGACATTCTAAGCTTAAAGAAACAACTAAAACTTAAAAACACTTAAAATCGAGAGGTTTCGAGTTTTCGTCGGAAACTTACAAGTTGACGCCGGAGAAATCCGAAAAGAGGGAAATGTAGATCGAGTCGAGGTGATCACTTTTCTCCAAAGGAGCTTCGAGATTGGAGGTCGTCTTGTGGCGTTATTTTGAGAATTAAGATGATGGAGTGATTGTGGGTGTTTGTTGTTTTAGAGAGAAAAGAGGAAGAGAGAAGGAGAGTAAAGTGAAAGTGGGGTGGGGAGGTGGTGACCTCACCCCTTTTGGCAGATTTTTCGTGGGGCCCACCCCATGTGGGTGTGTCCCAAACTTGTTCCTCGCGTTTGCGTTCCGTGCGGTGTTCGTTTTCCCGATTGTTTAAACGTTAGATAATTATTTCGCGCGTTATACACCCGTTTTAAGGCACGAATAATTACCCAATATTTTTACTTAAAATATTTCACCAATTACTTTAATAATTGAGTTGTAAAGTATAACTTAACATTGTTTGCGCGTTTAACATTCTAATCGCGTAGGCTTTTAATTGTACGATACGAAACATGCATGAATTATCATCAAAATACTATTTTAGATATAATAGCGTTATTAAATAATGTTATCTTATTTAATAATTTTGTTCACCAACGTCCGTATAAAATTGAATCGAATTACATTCGATTTAAATTGCATACGATTCAATCAAATCGCAAAATTTTATATATTCATCAATATAAAATCCGATACATTAATTAGCCTAACACAGAACTAATTACATGTATTAACAGTTGATTAGGCGCTAATCACTAGTCCTAATTTGGAGGGTGTTACATTCTTCCCCTGTTAGGAGAATTTCGTCCCGAAATTTAGCTCGTGGTCGTGTTTGATGTAGAGTCAGGGAATAGTTGAGGATACTTGAGTCGCATTTGGTCTTCCCGTTCCCAAGTGAATTCCGGACCACGCCGCGAATTCCACCTGACCTTAACGATGGGGATACGACTTTGCTTGAGTTGTTTGACCTCACGGTCCATGATTTCTGCAGGTTCCTCGACAAAATGAAGTTTGTTATCAATGCGAATTTCGTCGAGTGGGATGATAAGTGTCTCGTCAGACAAGCATTTCTTTAGGTTAGAAATGTGAAAGGTGGGCTACACACTGCTGAGTTCGGCTGGCAGCTGCAATCGATATGCCACGGGGCCAATCCTCTCAAGGATCTCAAAGGGCCCAATGTACCTGGGGTTTAACTTCCCGCGTTTGCCGAATCGGATTACGCCTTTCCAAGGCGATACTTTAAGGAGTACTCGATCCCCAACTTGGAACTCGAGTGGTTTGCGTCTCACGTCAGCATAACTTTTCTGACGATCACGTGCGGCTTTAAGTCGGTTTTGGATCTCAACAATTTTCTCAGTGGTTTCGTGTATGAGTTCAGGACCAGTGAGTTGGCTGTCTCCCACTTCGGTCCAACAGATCGGTGATCGGCACTTACGACCGTACAGTGCCTCGAAGGGTGCAGCCTTAATGCTGGTATGATAACTGTTATTGTAGGAAAACTCGCACAATGGTAGGTGTCTTTCCCAGTTTGCACCGAAGTCAACTACGCAAGCTCGTAGCATGTCTTCCAGTGTCTGAATGGTTCATTCACTTTGGCCATCGGTTTGAGGATGGTATGCGGTACTCATATCAAGTCGGGTACCTAATGATTTTTGAAGTGATTGCCAAAAGTGAGAAGTGAAACGAGCGTCCCTGCCAGAGATAATCGAGGTTGGGACACCGTGTCTGGAAACAATTTCTTTGATGTAAATTTGTGAGAGGCGTTCCATTTTATCGGTTTCCTTGATCGCCAGGAAATGAGCAGATTTGGTGAGTCGGTCAACGATCACCCAAATGGTATCGCAACCGCTTGATGACTTGGGTAGTTTGGTTATGAAATCCATGGCGATTTGTTCCCATTTCCATTCCGGAATGTTGGGTTGTTGGAGTAAACCAGAAGGTTTTTGATGTTCGGTTTTGACTTTTGAGCAAGTAAGGCACTTGCTGACATATGTGGCGATTTCGGCTTTCATGTTCAGCCACCAATAGAATTCTTTGATGCCGTAATACATTTTGTCGGATCCAGGGTGGATAGAATATTTAGACTTGTGAGCTTCATCCATCACCAAGTCTCGCAGGTTCCCAAAACTAGGCAACCAGATTCGATTTGAGAAGTACCTAACACCATTAGGTCTGATTTCGAATTGCTTATCGATGCCTCGTAAGGCTTCGCTTTTGACATTTTCGGGTTTCAAAGCTTCGAGTTGAGCGGTATGAATCTGAATGGTGAGATCATTATGAATGGTCATACTGAGGGCTCAAACTTGAAGTGGTTTCGGCCGTTCCTTTCGACTGAGGGCATCAACAACAACATTTGCCTTGCCTGGGTGGTATTTGATTTCGCAGTCATAATCGGTGAGCAACTCGACCCAACGACGTTGTCGCATATTAAGGTCTTTTTGGTCGAAGATGTGCTGGAGACTTTTATGATCGGTGAATACGGTACTTCGGGTACCATAAAGGTAGTGTCTCCAGATTTTGAGGGCGAACACCACGGCCCCTAGCTCAAGGTCGTGAGTCGTGTAGTTCTTCTCATGAACTTTGAGTTGTCGGGAAGCGTAAGCAATGACCTTATCTCGTTGCATCAACACGCAACCGAGACCTTGATGGGAAGCATCGCAGTATACCACGAAGTCGTCAGCGCCTTCGGGTAGAGATAGAATAGGAGCACTGCAAAGCTTGAGTTTTAATAGCTGGAATGCTGACTCTTGTTTATCAGTCCAATTGAATTTCTTTTCCTTTTGAGTCAGTGTCGTGAGTGGTTGAGCTATTTTGGAGAAATTTTTGATGAAACGACGATAATAACCGGCCAACCCTAGAAATTGGCGTACCTCGGTCGGAGTAGTTGGCACTTGCCAGTCTTTGATAGCCTCGATTTTCGATGGGTCGACATGAATTCCTTGACTATTAACAACATGTCCAAGGAATTGAACGGATTGTATCCAGAACTCACACTTGGAGAATTTGGCATATAACTCCTCGTGCTTAAGTAGCTCTAGGATGGTTTTGAGGTGTTGTGCGTGTTCTCGTTCGTTGCGCGAATAGATGAGGATCTCATCGATAAAGACAATGACAAACTTGTCGAGATAGGGTTTGCACACCCGATTCATAAGGTCCATGAATACAGCCGGTGCGTTTGTTAAACCGAATGGCATCACCTGAAATTCATAATGCCCGTAACGAGTTCGGAAAGCAGTTTTCGGAAGGTCGGTGTCGCGAACTCGAAGTTGATGATAACCTGACCGAAGATCGATCTTTGAATAAATACTCGATCCTTGTAGTTGGTCAAACAGGTCATCGATGCGAGGAAGTGGATACCGGTTCTTGACGGTCAACTTGTTCAACTCTCGATAGTCGATACACATTCGGAAAGAACCGTCTTTCTTTTTCACGAATAAGACCGGAGCTCCCCATGGTGAAGAACTCGGTCTAATAAATCCTCTGTCCAGGAGTTCCTGTAACTGGGTGGACAACTCCTGAAGTTCGGATGGGGCTAGGCGATATGGTGCTCGGGCTACCGGTGCGGCACCCGACACGAGATCGATCGAGAACTCAACCTGTCTATGTGGAGGTAAGCCAGGTAGTTCTTCCGAAAAGACTTCGGAAAAGTCTCTAACGATTTGCATATCCTCAAGTCGCTTCTCCTCCGACTTTTTCTCTGTGATGTGCGCGAGGATTGCTGGATAACCCTTTCTCAGAAATTTTCGGGTTTTCAAACAAGAGATGACGTTTAGTCTCGTCCTGCCAGTCTCCCCCTGTATGATCAGGGTTCTACCGACGGCGAGAGGGATGCGGATGATTTTATCGTAACAGACGATTTCGGCTCGATGTTTGGATAACCAGTCCATTCCAATGATGACGTCGAAACTCCCAATTTCAACAGGCATAAGGTCGATCGAAAAGGTTTCATCGGCTAGGTTTAATGTGCAATTAGGTATCACACTATTGGTTTCTATGAGTTTACCGTTTGCTAGCTCTACAGTGTACTTAACATCTAAGGCAACAGGAGTGATGTCAAGTAAGGGGTAGAACTCATCAGAAATAAAGCTCTTATCGGCACCAGTATCAAATAGAACAAAAGCAGTTAAGTTGTTGAGGAGGAACATACCCGAGACCACATTCGGGTCCTGCCGGGCGTCCCCAGAGTTGAGTACGAACGCTCTACCTTTTGCGTTGTTGTTGTTGTTGTTGCTGTTGTTGCCCTTTTTCTTCAGGTTTGGGCAATCATT
This sequence comes from Pseudognaphalium luteoalbum, assembly GCA_963422505.1. Taxonomy (NCBI): domain Eukaryota; kingdom Viridiplantae; phylum Streptophyta; class Magnoliopsida; order Asterales; family Asteraceae; genus Pseudognaphalium; species Pseudognaphalium luteoalbum. Next base: position 82,118,361 of record OY730197.1, read on the forward strand.
CTTGAAGTGCCCGGTGTTTCCACATCCGAAACATGTCTTGGGTGCCTTGGGGTTGTAGTTGGAGTTGTTGTTGTTGATGGGGGATCTACAGTCCTTGGTGAGGTGTCCGTACCTCTTGCAGTTGTTGCAATAAGGACCGCAAGGACCTTCATGGTGGCGGTTGCACTTGGAACAGTAGGGCTTGTTCCCGGTGTAACCACGCCTGGGTTCGGTGGTTGAGTTGTAGGCTTTGATGGTGTCGGGTTTCTTGTTTTGGTTGTTGCTGTGGTTGTCACACAACTTCCTTTTGAGGTGGTTGGAGGAAGAAGTGGGTGGTTCTGGGTCCTCGTTCATGGCCATGAGTTCATGGGCCAATCGGATAGCACCATCAATGGTGGTCTGGTTTGAGGAGGCGACGTTCCCCCGGACAGGTTCCGGAAGACCGCGGATGTACCTTCGGATTTTATCGGGTTCGGTGCTCACCATTGCTGGGCGAAGGATGGCAAGCTGTTGGAATCTGGCGGTATATCCGTCAATGTCAGTTCCCTGCACCTTTAGGTGCCAGAACTCTTCCTCCAGCTTTTAGAGTTGTTCGATGGGGCAATACTTAGCAGTAAGCATTGTCTTCAGTTCCTCCCAAGGGAGTAGGTAGGCGGTATCGATACCCACAGACTGGGCATATGAATTCCACCATGAGAGAGCACCATCTTCGAGGGTGCAGGTGGAGTACTTGACTCTGTCCTCTTCCGCACACTTGCTGATGTGGAAGACGGACTCCATTTTCTCGAACCATCTGATCAGTCCGATGGCTCCTTCAGTTCCCTTGAAGTTCAAGGGTTTGCAGCTCAGGAAGTCCTTGTATGAACAAGTCTTGGATTGAGGCCCGTTGGCAGCTGTGTCTTCGCTGCCCGAACTGGGTTGTCGGGTAGCCATAGCTTGAGCCACACTTTGGGCTATGATTTGGGCGATTTCAGTTTCGCTGAAGGTGAATCGCTTCGGCGGCATCTTGCTGAACAAGATCAAGAAAAGACAATGAGATTCTTGTGTGAAATTCTGATGTATCACATGTGTATATGATGGAATATACGATATAAAGTGATAATTATATTTCATTTAAATAGCCAAGTCTGGTACATGACACGAGTTTTCAAAAGATTACATAATACGGGGAGTACAAAAGGTACCGGGAATTGTTACATCCGGTTAGAATAGTGAAAATCCTACATAGGTATATATAGATTACAAGATGACAGCCACACTAGTTCTAATGCAAGTTGATCCTTTCCATTAGTGTGACGAGTCGATCAACGGTGGCTGCGAGTCTGCTGGTTTGTCGGGCATTGTCTTCTGCCAATGCTAGTCGTTGTACCAGCATTCTTGAGTATTCTTCAGCCTCTTACAAGCGCTGCTCGCATTGTTCCAACCCGAGTTGCAAAAGTTCGACTTCTATTCCTGATTCCACCACTCGGTCGTGGAGTATGTTCATGTTGTTAACGGTGTTTTCGTGGTCCTCGGAGACTTGGTTGATACGCTCAAGCGCTGTGAGTCTCCAATTTTCATTGGTTTCTTGCAAAGCGACATCCATGGTATGAAGTCGTTGCTCGTGACGGTCCAGCCTAGCGGCCAAGGCCGGCAGAGTGAAGTGGGTAGGATACGGGCCAGCTCGAGGCAACCTGGCGTTCCTCCTAGCTACCCTCGGGTTCTACGACCCGGATTGAGAGCGTGACGAATTGGGTGGTGTGTTTGCCATTCTGAGACAAAGCGTTAAAAAGAGTGAGGCCTATCTATGTATATACATATATATTACATAATAGCCTAAGGTGTCTAACACATACATGTTTGGGTCCCGGTTTCTCTCGTGGTCAGAGTCAACTAGTGTATCCTGTTCAGTCATGATTCCTTTCAGATTCCACATCATATTCTTTTAATTATACATAGTTGATCAGGCTATGTTAAATTAAACCAACACCATGTAGTCATTGAACCTAATCATACTTAATAAGGAATACTGCCTAACGGTCATAGTCTAGGCCCACTAAATGCAACCTAGTTCACTATAACCTTAGGCTCTGATACCAATCTGAAACACCCCCAAATTTAATGATTCGCGGAAGCATACTTTGGGTGTTACTAATCAATAATCAAAGCACATAGATATATAGCAAACGACTCGATATGCGTCGTTTTAACAAAATATATTAATATTAAATGGATTACAACAGTTTGAACTCATACATAGCTCGTGTTCGTAATATGAGAGATTTAAGTACATAATTAGTTATACAAAATCTAATAATGCAATGAAATCTCTGAAGTTTGCATGAAGACTCGAGCTAAGATGCATCCTGATGGGCAATCCAAATCTACTGCTGAGTACCTGTGATACATGCTAAAATGGGTCAGCTAACGCTGGTGAGCTCACAGGTTTGAGTACCAAATAATATTCTATGAACCGCAAGATTTAAGTATTGCTTTGCATCCAGCAAATAAAGTTATGGATAATGTATACAACCATGAGCGCATAGTCTGAGCTTAACTCGAGGGTCGGGTCCCATATAGAGAATTCCGAGCGAGGTGCCTCCACGAGTGCCTAATCTACACTCGTCTTCCCAAATATTAGTATGTCCGTTTACCCGGTTAGTGCTTGCTAACCCGGACGAGGAGGGTCAATCCTATATGGTACCATATACTAATATTCACGCTACTTTCGTATTACCAGACTATACTGACGGAGGACTTTGGTTTGATTAGTTGAAAACAACTCATGTAGTATATTGAAATATGTACTCGCGTTCATGCGTTAAAAACAGAGCAATGTATCACACCCCTAGTAAAACAGTAAAAAGAGGGGCCATGAGACTCACCTGAGCCTGAAGAGTTTATCTAAATAAACTGAGATTGATTAGCCAAGAATCGAAGTCCAAAGACTTGTAACCTGAGGGTGTCCATGACACGCGATGGTTATAAACATGTGAAGGCATCTAATAAGACTACCTTGTAGTTGTTTGTCCAACTAGAATGTCCAAATTACCATGATTTGGTTGTTTGTTTAAGTATTGAAAATGTGTACGGCCCGTTGGTGATTGTTTGTAATAATAATCCCACATTATTATTTTGATGATTTTGAAGTGTTATACCTAAAAGTAAGTTCCAATGTGTTTTAGTAGTTGTGTCGCATTCGTGTTTGATGTTGTACAAGTTTAACACTTTGTGTGAAAGTTTAGATGTAACACCGTTACTCATGAACCTAGGGTAAGGGCGAAGCCCGTTAATGACGGGGGTCCGGGGGCAGCGCCCCTAGTAGCGGGGTCCAAGGGGTGGCAGCCCCTGGCGGGGTCCAAGGGGCAGAGCCCCTGGCTGGGGTCGAGCTTTGGTGAAAAACGCATCTGGACTTGAATTTGGGTGAAATGGGGCGTCAAATTTGGGCCTTAAAACTTAGTGTAAAATTAGTTTGAAACCTTCTGTTTATGCGTCACTTATAGCGTCACTTAGGGGCTTGGGCGACACTTGGGAAGTGTCGCTAAAAATAGTAAATCTGAGCATATGCGTCACTTAAGGGAAGTGACGCATGGTAGGGCGTCACTAAGGTAAGTGTCGCTATAAGTGTCGGGTATGGGTCTAGGCGTCACTTAGGAAGTGTCGCTAGAAGTGTCGGTTAAAGTTGTTGTGCGTCACTAGTCAAGTGATGGTAGGAGTGTCGGGAAAAAGGGGTTTTATGCGGCACTTATGCAAGTGACGCATGACTAGGGCTTTTAGCGACACTCAATGCGTCACTTAAGTGACGCACGAAGTGACGCTATACTGCACCTTCGTTGCGACACTTAGAGCTGTTAACGAATTTTTGAGCCAAAAATGAGTTTTCGGGTTTCCGTTTGGTCCGATTCTTTTACCCAACCCTTATAAGGACATTCTAAGCTTAAAGAAACAACTAAAACTTAAAAACACTTAAAATCGAGAGGTTTCGAGTTTTCGTCGGAAACTTACAAGTTGACGCCGGAGAAATCCGAAAAGAGGGAAATGTAGATCGAGTCGAGGTGATCACTTTTCTCCAAAGGAGCTTCAAGATTGGAGGTCGTCTTGTGGCGTTATTTTGAGAATTAAGATGATGGAGTGATTGTGGGTGTTTGTTGTTTTAGAGAGAAAAGATGAAGAGAGAAGGAGAGTAAAGTGAAAGTGGGGTGGGGAGGTGGTGACCTCACCCCTTTTGGCAGATTTTTCGTGGGGCCCACCCCATGTGGGTGTGTCCCAAACTTGTTCCTCGCGTTTGCGTTCCGTGCGGTGTTCGTTTTCCCGATTGTTTAAACGTTAGATAATTATTTCGCGCGTTATACACCCGTTTTAAGGCACGAATAATTACCCAATATTTTTACTTAAAATATTTCACCAATTACTTTAATAATTGAGTTGTAAAGTATAACTTAACATTGTTTGCGCGTTTAACATTCTAATCGCGTAGGCTTTTAATTGTACGATACGAAACATGCATGAATTATCATCAAAATACTATTTTAGATATAATAGCGTTATTAAATAATGTTATCTTATTTAATAATTTTGTTCACCAACGTCCGTATAAAATTGAATCGAATTACATTCGATTTAAATTGCATACGATTCAATCAAATCGCAAAATTTTATATATTCATCAATATAAAATCCGATACATTAATTAGCCTAACACAGAACTAATTACATGTATTAACAGTTGATTAGGCGCTAATCACTAGTCCTAATTTGGAGGGTGTTACATTCTTCCCCTGTTAGGAGAATTTCGTCCCGAAATTTAGCTCGTGGTCGTGTTTGATGTAGAGTCAGGGAATAGTTGAGGATACTTGAGTCGCATTTGGTCTTCCCGTTCCCAAGTGAATTCCGGACCACGCCGCGAATTCCACCTGACCTTAACGATGGGGATACGACTTTGCTTGAGTTGTTTGACCTCACGGTCCATGATTTCTGCAGGTTCCTCGACAAAATGAAGTTTGTTATCAATGCGAATTTCGTCGAGTGGGATGATAAGTGTCTCGTCAGACAAGCATTTCTTTAGGTTAGAAATGTGAAAGGTGGGGTGCACACTGCTGAGTTCGGCTGGCAGCTGCAATCGATATGCCACGGGGCCAATCCTCCCAAGGATCTCAAAGGGCCCAATGTACCTGGGGTTTAACTTCCCGCGTTTGCCGAATCGGATTACGCCTTTCCAAGGCGATACTTTAAGGAGTACTCGATCCCCAACTTGGAACTCGAGTGGTTTGCGTCTCACGTCAGCATAACTTTTCTGACGATCACGTGCGGCTTTAAGTCGGTTTTGGATCTCGACAATTTTCTCAGTGGTTTCGTGTATGAGTTCAGGACCAGTGAGTTGGCTGTCTCCCACTTCGGTCCAACAGATCGGTGATCGGCACTTACGACCGTACAATGCCTCGAAGGGTGCAGCCTTAATGCTGGTATGATAACTGTTATTGTAGGAAAACTCGCACAATGGTAGGTGTCTTTCCCAGTTTGCACCGAAGTCAACTACGCAAGCTCGTAGCATGTCTTCCAGTGTCTGAATGGTTCGTTCACTTTGGCCATCGGTTTGAGGATGGTATGCGGTACTCATATCAAGTCGGGTACCTAATGATTTTTGAAGTGATTGCCAAAAGTGAGAAGTGAAACGAGCATCCCTGTCAGAGATAATCGAGGTTGGGACACCGTGTCTGGAAACAATTTCTTTGATGTAAATTTGTGAGAGGCGTTCCATTTTATCGGTTTCCTTGATCGCCAGGAAATGAGCAGATTTGGTGAGTCGGTCAACGATCACCCAAATGGTATCGCAACCGCTTGATGACTTGGGTAGTTTGGTTATGAAATCCATGGCGATTTGTTCCCATTTCCATTCCGGAATGTTGGGTTGTTGGAGTAAACCAGAAGGTTTTTGATGTTCGGTTTTGACTTTTGAGCAAGTAAGGCACTTGCTGACATATGTGGCGATTTCGGCTTTCATGTTCGGCCACCAATAGAATTCTTTGATGCCGTAATACATTTTGTCAGATCCAGGGTGGATAGAATATTTAGACTTGTGAGCTTCATCCATCACCAAGTCTCGCAGGTTCCGAAAACTAGGCAACCAAATTCGATTTGAGAAGTACCTAACACCATTAGGTCTGATTTCGAATTGCTTATCGATGCCTCGTAAGGCTTCGCTTTTGACATTTTCGGGTTTCAAAGCTTCGAGTTGAGCGGTATGAATCTGAATGGTGAGATCATTATGAATGGTCATACTGAGGGCTCAAACTTGAAGTGGTTTCGGCCGTTCCTTTCGACTGAGGGCATCAACAACAACATTTGCCTTGCCTGGGTGGTATTTGATTTCGCAGTCATAATCGGTGAGCAACTCGACCCAACGACGTTGTCGCATATTAAGGTCTTTTTGGTCGAAGATGTGCTGGAGACTTTTATGATCGGTGAATACGGTACTTCGGGTACCATAAAGGTAGTGTCTCCAGATTTTGAGGGCGAACACCACGGCCCCTAGCTCGAGGTCGTGAGTCGTGTAGTTCTTCTCATGAACTTTGAGTTGTCGGGAAGCGTAAGCAATGACCTTATCTCGTTGCATCAACACGCAACCGAGACCTTGATGGGAAGCATCGCAGTATACCACGAAGTCGTCAGCGCCTTCGGGTAGAGATAGAATAGGAGCACTGCAAAGCTTGAGTTTTAATAGCTGGAATGCTGACTCTTGTTTATCAGTCCAATTGAATTTCTTTTCCTTTTGAGTCAGTGTCGTGAGTGGTTGAGCTATTTTGGAGAAATTTTTGATGAAACGACGATAATAACCGGCCAACCCTAGAAATTGGCGTACCTCGGTCGGAGTAGTTGGCACTTGCCAGTCTTTGATAGCCTCGATTTTCGATGGGTCGACATGAATTCCTTGACTATTAACAACATGTCCAAGGAATTGAACGGATTGTATCCAGAACTCACACTTGGAGAATTTGGCATATAACTCCTCGTGCTTAAGTAGCTCTAGGATGGTTTTGAGGTGTTGTGCGTGTTCTCGTTCGTTGCGCGAATAGATGAGGATCTCATCGATAAAGACAATGACAAACTTGTCGAGATAGGGTTTGCACACCCGATTCATAAGGTCCATGAATACAGCCGGTGCGTTTGTTAAACCGAATGGCATCACCTGAAATTCATAATGCCCGTAACGAGTTCGGAAAGCAGTTTTCGGAAGGTCGGTGTCGCGAACTCGAAGTTGATGATAACCTGACCGAAGATCGATCTTTGAATAAATACTCGATCCTTGTAGTTGGTCAAACAGGTCATCGATGCGAGGAAGTGGATACCGGTTCTTGACGGTCAACTTGTTCAACTCTCGATAGTCGATACACATTCGGAAAGAACCGTCTTTCTTTTTCACGAATAAGACCGGAGCTCCCCATGGTGAAGAACTCGGTCTAATAAATCCTCTGTCCAGGAGTTCCTGTAACTGGGTGGACAACTCCTGAAGTACGAACGCTCTACCTTTTGCGTTGTTGTTGTTGTTGTTGCTGTTGTTGCCCTTTTTCTTCAGGTTTGGGCAATCATTCTTGAAGTGCCCGGTGTTTCCACATCCGAAACATGTCTTGGGTGCCTTGGGGTTGTAGTTGGAGTTGTTGTTGTTGATGGGGGATCTACAGTCCTTGGTGAGGTGTCCGTACCTCTTGCAGTTGTTGCAATAAGGACCGCAAGGACCTTCATGGTGGCGGTTGCACTTGGAACAGTAGGGCTTGTTCCCGGTGTAACCACGCCTGGGTTCGGTGGTTGAGTTGTAGGCTTTGATGGTGTCGGGTTTCTTGTTTTGGTTGTTGCTGTGGTTGTCACACCACTTCCTTTTGAGGTGGTTGGAGGAAGAAGTGGGTGGTTCTGGGTCCTCGTTCATGGCCATGAGTTCATGGGCCAATCGGATAGCACCATCAATGGTGGTCTGGTTTGAGGAGGCGACGTTCCCTCGGACAGGTTCCGGAAGACCGCGGATGTACCTTCGGATTTTATCGGGTTCGGTGCTCACCATTGCTGGGCGAAGGATGGCAAGCTGTTGGAATCTGGCGGTATATCCGTCAATGTCAGTTCCCTGCACCTTTAGGTGCCAGAACTCTTCCTCCAGCTTTTGGAGTTGTTCGATGGGGCAATACTTAGCAGTAAGCATTGTCTTCATTTCCTCCCAAGGGAGTAGGTAGGCGGTATCGATACCCACAGACTGGGCATATGAATTCCACCATGAGAGAGCACCATCTTCGAGGGTGCAGGTGGAGTACTTGACTCTGTCCTCTTCCGCACACTTGCTGATGTGGAAGACGGACTCCATTTTCTCGAACCATCTGATCAGTCCGATGGCTCCTTCAGTTCCCTTGAAGTTCAAGGGTTTGCAGCTCAGGAAGTCCTTGTATGAACAAGGCTTGGATTGAGGCCCGTTGGCAGCTGTGTCTTCGCTGCCCGAACTGGGTTGTCGGGTAGCCATAGCTTGAGCCACGCTTCGGGCTATGAGTTGGGCAATTTCAGTTTCGCTGAAGGTGAATTGCTTCGGCGGCATCTTGCTGAACAAGATCAAGAAAAGACAATGAGATTCTTGTGTGAAATTCTGATGTATCACATGTGTATATGATGGAATATACGATATAAAGTGATATAAAGTGATAATTATATTTCATTTTAAATAACCAAGTCTGGTACATGACACGAGTTTTCAAAAGATTACATAATACGGGGAGTACAAAAGGTACCGGGAATTGTTACATCCGGTTAGAATAGTGAAAATCCTACATAGGTAGATATAGATTACAAGATGACAGCCACACTAGTTCTAATACAAGTTGATCCTTTCCATTAGTGTGACGAGTCGATCAACGGTGGCTGCGAGTCTGCTGGTTTGTCGGGCATTGTCTTCTGCCAATGCTAGTTGTTGTACCAGCATTCTTGAGTATTCTTCAGCCTCTTGCAAGCGCTGCTCGCATTGTTCCAACCTGAGTTGCAAAAGTTCGACTTCTATTCCTGATTCCACCACTCGGTCGTGGAGTATGTTCATGTTGTTAACGGTGTTTTCGTGGTCCTCGGAGACTTGGTTGATACGCTCAAGCGCTGTGAGTCTCCAATTTTCATTGGTTTCTTGCAAAGCGACATCCATGGTATGAAGTCGTTGCTCGTGACGGTCCAGCCTAGCAGCCAAGGCCGACAGAGTGAAGTGGGTAGGATACGGGCCAGCTCGAGGCAACCTGGCGTTCCTCCTAGCTACCCTCGGGTTCTGCGACCCGGATTGAGAGCGTGATGAATTGGGTGGTGTGTTTTCCATTCTGAGACAAAGCGTTAAAAAGAGTGAGGCCTATCTATGTATATACATATATATTACATAATAGCCTAAGGTGTCTAACACATACATGTTTGGGTCCCGGTTTCTCTCGTGGTCAGAGTCAACTAGTTTATCCTGTTCAGTCATGATTCCTTTCAGATTCCACATCATATTCTTTTAATTATACATAGTTGATCAGGCTATGTTAAATTAAACCAACACCATGTAGTCATTGAACCTAATCATACTTAATAAGGAATACTGCCTAACGGTCATAGTCTAGGCCCACTAAATGCAACCTAGTTCACTATAACCTTAGGCTCTGATACCAATCTGAAACACCCCCAAATTTAATGATTCGCGGAAGCATACTTTGGGTGTTACTAATCAATAATCAAAGCACATAGATATATAGCAAACAACTCTATATGCGTCATTTTAACAAAATATATTAATATTAAATGGATTACAACAGTTTGAACTCATACATAGCTCATGTTCGTAATATGAGAGATTTAAGTACATAATTAGTTATACAAAATCTAATAATGCAATGAAATCTCTGAAGTTTGCATGAAGACTCGAGCTAAGATGCATCCTGATGGGCAATCCAAATCTACTGCTGAGTACCTGTGATACATGCTAAAATGGGTCAGCTAACGCTGGTGAGCTCACAGGTTTGAGTACCAAATAATATTCTATGAACCGCAAGATTTAAGTATTGCTTTGCATCCAGCAAATAAAGTTATGGATAATGTATACAACCATGAGCGCATAGTCTGAGCTTAACTCGAGGGTCGGGTCCCATATAGAGAATTCCGAGTGCCTAATCTACACTCGTCTTCCCAAATATTAGTACGTCCGTTTACCCGGTTAGTGCTTGCTAACCCGGACGAGGAGGGTCAATCCTATATGGTACCATATACTAATATTCACGCTACTTTCGTATTACCAGACTATACTGACGGAGGACTTTGGTTTGATTAGTTGAAAACAACTCATGTAGTATATTGAAATATGTACTCGCGTTCATGCGTTAAAAACAGAGCAATGTATCACACCCCTAGTAAAACAGTAAAAAGAGGGGCCATGAGACTCACCTGAGCCTGAAGAGTTTATCTAAATAAACTGAGATTGATTAGCCAAGAATCGAAGTCCAAAGACTTGTAACCTGAGGGTGTCCACAACACGCGATGGTTATAAACATGTGAAGGCATCTAATAAGACTACCTTGTATTGTTTGTCCAACTAGAATGTCCAAATTACCATGATTTGGTTGTTTGTTTAAGTATTGAAAATGTGTACGGCCCGTTGGTGATTGTTTGTAATAATAATCCCACATTATTATTTTGATGATTTTGAAGTGTTATACCTAAAAGTAAGTTCCAATGTGTTTTAGTAGTTGTGTCGCATTCGTGTTTGATGTTGTACAAGTTTAACACTTTGTGTGAAAGTTTAGATGTAACACCGTTACTCGTGAACCTAGGGTAAGGGCGAAGCCCGTTAATGACGGGGGTCCGGGGGCAGCGCCCCTAGTAGCGGGGTCCAAGGGGTGGCAGCCCCTGGCGGGGTCCAAGGGGCAGAGCCCCTGGCTGGGGTCGAGCTTTGGTGAAAAACGCATCTGGACTTGAATTTGGGTGAAATGGGGTGTCAAATTTCGGCCTCAAAACTTAGTGTAAAATTAGTTTGAAACCTTCTGTTTATGCGTCACTTATAGCGTCACTTAGGGGCTTGGGCGACACTTGGGAAGTGTCGCTAAAAATAGTAAATCTGAGCATATGCGTCACTTAAGGGAAGTGACGCATGGTAGGGCGTCACTAAGGTAAGTGTCGCTATAAGTGTCGGGTATGGGTCTAGGCGTCACTTAGGAAGTGTCGCTAGAAGTGTCGGTTAAAGTTGTTGTGCGTCACTAGTCAAGTGATGGTAGGAGTGTCGGGAAAAAGGGGTTTTATGCGGCACTTATGCAAGTGACGCATGACTAGGGCTTTTAGCGACACTCAATGCGTCACTTAAGTGACGCACGAAGTGACGCTATACTGCACCTTCGTTGCGACACTTAGAGCTGTTAACGAATTTTTGAGCCAAAAATGAGTTTTCGGGTTTCCGTTTGGTCCGATTCAACCCTTATAAGGACATTCTAAGCTTAAAGAAACAACTAAAACTTAAAAACACTTAAAATCGAGAGGTTTCAAGTTTTCGTCGGAAACTTACAAGTTGACGCCGGAGAAATCCGAAAAGAGGGAAATGTAGATCGAGTCGAGGTGATCACTTTTCTCCAAAGGAGCTTCGAGATTGGAGGTCGTCTTGTGGCGTTATTTTGAGAATTAAGATGATGGAGTGATTATGGGTGTTTGTTGTTTTAGAGAGAAAAGAGGAAGAGAGAAGGAGAGTAAAGTGAAAGTGGGGTGGGGAGGTGGTGACCTCACCCCTTTTGGCAGATTTTTCGTGGGGCCCACCCCATGTGGGTGTGTCCCAAACTTGTTCCTCGCGTTTGCGTTCCGTGCGGTGTTCGTTTTCCCGATTGTTTAAACGTTAGATAATTATTTCGCGCGTTATACACCCGTTTTAAGGCACGAATAATTACCCAATATTTTTACTTAAAATATTTCACCAATTACTTTAATAATTGAGTTATAAAGTATAACTTAACATTGTTTGCGCGTTTAACATTCTAATCGCGTAGGCTTTTAATTGTACGATACGAAACATGCATGAATTATCATCAAAATACTATTTTATATATAATAGCGTTATTAAATAATGTTATCTTATTTAATAATTTTGTTCACCAACGTCCGTATAAAATTGAATCGAATTACATTCGATTTAAATTGCGTACGATTCAATCAAATCGCAAAATTTTATATATTCATCAATATATAATCCGATACATTAATTAGCCTAACACAGAACTAATTACATGTATTAACAGTTGATTAGGCGCTAATCACTAGTCCTAATTTGGCGGGTGTTACAGAGTCTCATGGCCCCTATTTTACTGCTTTTCAATCAGGGGTGTGATTACATTGCTCGTTTTATTTTAAAATATGAACGCAAGTACAATACAAATAAAATACTACATGAGTTGTTTTCACTAATCATTTCAAAGCCCTCCACAACATAGTTTGGTAATACATCTGTAGCGTGAATGTTAGTATATGATATCATATAGGATTGACAATCCTCGTCCGGGTTAGCACGCACTAACTGGTTAAACGGACGTATTAGCATTTGGGAAGACGAGTGTAGATTAGGCACTCGTAGGAGGCAACTCAGTTAGGTTTTCTAAATTGGACCTGACACCCAAGTTAAGCTCAGACTATGTGCTCATGGTTGTATAACTTTTATTTTGCTTAATTGCATTTTAATATCAATTATAAATCTTGCGGTTCATACAAATATGTGTTGACATATAAACCTGTGAGCTCACCAGCGTTTCGCTGACCTATTTTAGCATGTATCATAGGTGACCAGCAGTAGGTTGGACTGCTCAATCAAGATCCATTAGCTCGAGTCAGCATGCAAACAATCAGAGATTTAGCTGCATTATTATATTTTGTATAGATTAATTATGTACTTAAATCTCTCAATTTCAAACCGAGCTAATGTAAACAATATTTTGATGTAAACTTTGGTTTTATTAATATCAATGTAAAATGATGCATATAGTGGTCGTTTGCTATATATCTGCGTGCTTTGATTATTGATTAGTAACACCCAAATTATGCTTCCACAAAACATTAAATTTGGGGGTGTTACAGCTAGCGTCAGCAGCTTTAGCTTGCAATTCTTTCTCTCGCGTTAACCCTTTATTCATCATCTTTGGAATAGAATCATAAATAGTCGGGTCAACGGATTCTCTAATCTCAACATTTAAATGCTGGTGATAATGATCTTTCATCAAATTCGGATTTGAAGTATACTCTGGACAGAACTGAGATTTATCATAAAACAAATTCGTATACTCGATCAACGACATCTTTCCCTGATCTATTGATAAAAACTCTCCCTTCAACCTTTCTACTTCTGCCATTGGTGCAAATTCTGCTATGAATCTTTCTGTAAATGTATTCCAAGGAAGCCTGGCAGCTCCCTCCGCACCAAGAGTTTTGATTTGAGTATTCCACCAATCCTGAGCACTTCCTTTTAACTGATGAGCAGCAAATAAAACTCTCAATCTTTCCGGACACTCACAGAGCATAAAGGTTTCTTCAATCTTGCTTATCCATATGTTACTGATAATTGGATCTCTGATAGCATCAAATAAGTACTAAATTTATATATTAATATTCCCCAAAGTTTATATACTTTTATTGTATTTATGTAATTTTAGGCACTCATTTCTTTTATATTTACAAAATAGGTGTAATGAAGCTTGAATCGGAAAAAGAATAGAGGATGAGCTGAATATGGAAGAAAAGTGCAAAAGCTGAGTTTTCGGCTATGCGTTCGTATTTTGGCCATAACTTCCTCATAGGGAGTCCGAATAAGTTGATTCAAGTGCTCAAATTTAGCTAACACAGATGGCTACAATATATCAAAAATTCAGATCATTTGGACATAGGGAAGATTGCGCCGCAACCAAGCACAGTTGCGCCGCAACCAGACACTCGATTGCGCCTCAACCAAGCATGGTTGCGCCGCAATGTCGAGTCGGCAGCCAGGGTATAAATTCGACTTTTTCACCTCATTTTGAACCCTAATCTTCATTCCAGCCGATTCCAGAGGCCTGAGGACGACTTTTAGGGATGCCTAGAGTCCGATTCGGCCGTTTTCATCCGTTTGAAGCTAGAAGATCGATTCCATACGTCATTAACATTGGTTTGTTCATTATTTACTCGATTATGAACATGTTTATGTCTATGATTTCTTATTTTACTGAACCTATGATTATGGGCTAAGTTTCTAATACTTGTTTAGATCAATTTGCATCTAGTTTGGATATATTTACATGATTGGATTTATATACTTTGATTTCTCGGTAACGAAAGAACGATTGATATTATTTATTGATTGATTAATTCAAGTAGTAGCTTTATTGCTTTGCAATTAGTGATAACTTTTACGTGATATTGTTATTTGGTCAATTGAGTGATTGATTGTGAATTCTAATTAGACGTAATTAGAAGACTTGAATTGATTGGTTGATTTCTAATATTGGTGGACCATAATTTAGAGACATCTTGTATGGTTAGTGGTTTTTATGAAAGTATAACCATAAGTTAACTTGTGATTTCAGAGATTACACATTTCATAGTTAAGAGGTTTTAAATTTCAAGGACACTTGGATTGTATAATCTTAACTAGGTGATTATTAAGTGACAACTTGTAATCCGAATTGTGTTTTCTAGGTGGACTAAATCTGATCCAGTTCTTAATCCAAAATATCCAATAAACTAGATGTCAAAAGGTCTAAACAAGTATATTTTCTCTATTTGAGTACAACTATCATTTACTTGCTTTTCTTATTTAATTATTAGTTTAATAAACTCTCTTTGACTGTCTGTCGTTAAAAGACACAAAACTCCCAATCTTTACTTGTTTTGTTAGTTTAATTATTAGATAAATTAATTACTTAAAAATACACATACATTGTTCCCTGTGGAGACGAACTTAACCGGAATTTACCTTTACTATACTATTGTGCGATTGGGTACACTTGCCTAGTTGTGTTTTAGTCTAGATAATCAATAATTTTCATATCATATTTTATAACCTGATTTTAGCACATCAATCTCTTTCTCCCTTAAACTCTGGAGGGCTACAATTGGCAAAATTCTTATACTCAAATTTTTCTTTTTCCCTATTTATTTGACGTTGAGCATTTAAAACTTCACTATTCGGCTGAGGGTTCGTTAAGATAGGATGTTTCTGTTCAAGTTTTACTAATCGAGTAGTGATTATTTGATCCATACGTTCATACACCGAAGGAGCAAATTCTTGTAAAGATTGACTAATAACATCTTTTAATAACAACCTATCTTCTGAATCTAAACTTCTTCTCTTGCGTGGGAAAACGAACATTTGAACCCTCAGCTTCTCTATTCGGTGGGGTAGTCATTTACTAATACAAAGTACATAATCTAATTAGTACTTTAGTCAATATTGAAATACATAATTACAAAAAGCATTCTAAACCAACTCGCACAATGATTATTACCTCTTTTCTCACATGCTTAACAAACTTGAATCTCCCATGTGCACTAGTGTAATATAACCCCGTTGGCCAGACGTAGTTATATTAAACTAATTGCACATTTCTATTCAAAATTCTTAAACATATTTCAATTTAAGGCAAAAATCATTACCATAATCACAATCTACTAATCACATATTAATAATACTACTAAAACACAACTATAACTTGCTACTATTCATTTATAAGTGGTTTAAGTTTAGGCAATCCTATTGTGGATTGCTTAATTCTCTTAAACCATCGCTCTAATACCAACTTGAAATGTCCTGAAAATCTGAACTTTTTTTTTTTTGTTTATACCTTCAATTAGGACTCCTCGATCCTAAATTACCTTAGAATCATTTTATATTTATCCCATATTCAATTTTGGACTAAAACCTGATTTTCTGATTTTGTACATGCTCACGCGATCCAGATTTTTGAGTTGGGATCGCGTATCAAAGAACAAAACTTTCTGATCACAAATTGCACTGACATACGCGATCCAGAAAATTTTCTGGGATCGCGTAGCCATGCCTATTTTGGAAGTCAGCAAAAGTCAACCTTTTAGCCAATTTCAACCACGCATAACTTTTTACTCGTTATGAATTAGGACCTGAAATTTTGCACACGCCTTCACTATAACCATATAAACCTTTTATCAATTCCACTTTTTCAAGTTTTACATTTTTTTTAGATTTGACCCGTAGACGGGTTTTCGGCTAAATTAGACCAAAAATCTCAACATACCAATTCCCAAACCATGATTTCTGAGACATTGAGCTTTTGACCTCATAACACATATACTAAAACAAAGTTGTGGAGCTATTTACCACACTCTTAACCTTCCTCTAACTCAATTTGAACCGTGTGTGCTTTTAAAGACCCATTTTAACCCGCTGACCCAAAGGGACTATTTTAACTCATTCAATAGTCAATCACCAGTCATAGTTGACCAATAGAACATTTGGCGTCCTTGCAACCTTTCAAATACATATATAAACAAAATGACAAGTATACTATAACTTGCCCTTTTACATTTTCTACAAAAATTTTATCCATTACATGCCATGTTCTACAACTAAACCACACAATTACTTGTTTTTACTTATATCTTTACAACATGTCAAAACATTGTTTAAGTGGCTTTCAAGGGCTTCAAAATGACAATTATAAGAGATGAGCTTGTGTAACTTACAACAAGCTTGCAATTCCACTTCTATTCTTTGCTAGCTTCATTTCCCTTACCACTTCCACTTGTACCTACAACATAAACTAAACTAATTAAGCACTTTGCTTAGTGAGTATATGTATAACTAATCAAACATGAAATAAAACATATAATAAACAAGGAAATTAGATTACTTCCCTTTTTCTCTTTCAATTCTCTATTCGCAAATTCTAATCAAATGTGCACATTTCAAATCTTTCATTTAGCTAACCTTGATTAGCTAGTCTACTCATACCATTAGCTAGCATAGCTAGCTACTAATCAAGAACATAACTAACCTTGGTTAGTTATTCTAATCACTTTATGGCTAAAAATCATTAACCATACTAATCACAGGCATTCATCATATTCATATTCTAATAACGACTAATCATTCCATATACTCACCTTGATTAGTTGAATAACTTGAAACAAAACATTCAGTTGATAACAAGTCTTCTTGTACACCTAATAAGCATACATATAACACATATATTAACAACTAATCATCTTTTAGATTACTAATTCATCTAATCACTTCTCCCCCACTAGTTACATACTAACTTTGATTTAACTCAACCAACTAATTTCATTCCCTTGATCATGTCTATAACTTTAACATGAATTTAACTACTTTCTTACTACTACTAACATCTACTAACACTTAACATTTGTAATTCAAACTAATTCACATAATTCATGAAAATCTCATAAACCCTAACCATGATATATTACTTTTCACATGAAATTAAGCTTCTAATCATCATTTATAAACTAAACTAACACTAGTTAATCGATTACAAACTCTAATTTTGGATTTATTCATACAATTTAGCTAATACCCTTAAAAACCCAATTTCTAGGGTTCTTGAAGAAATTAGAACACTTACAAAGATTGGAGGATGATAGAAGGTGAAGATTCTGAATTCTTAAGCTTAGTTTGAAGATTAGAAATCAATTTTTTTGAAAACTTGTTCTTGTTCTGCGATTTTACTCTGTCTCTAATTTGGGTTCTAGAATTTTGTTTTGAAGATATAGGAAGAAGGCACGTATTTTGTGTCTATATTCATACAATTTTGTTTTGAATCGTTCGTTCACTTTGGCCGTCAGTTTGAGGGTGGTATGCGGTACTCATGTCAAGACGGGTACCCAATGATTTCTGGAGTGATTGCCAAAAGTGAGATGTGAAGCGACTATCCCTATCTGAGATAATTGAGATTGGAACGCTGTGTCGAGAAACAATTTCTTTGATGTAAATTCGTGTGAGGCGTTCCATTTTATCGGTTTCCTTGATCGCAAGGAAATGAGCAGACTTTTTGAGACGGTCCACGATTACCCAAATGGTATCGCAACTGCTCGATGACTTGGGTTGTTGGAGTAAACCGGAAGGTTTCTAATACTCGGCTTTGACTTTTGAGAAAGTAAGACACTTGCTGACGTATGTGGCGATTTTAGCTTTCATATTCGGCCACCAAGAAAATTCCTTGATGCCGTGATACATTTTGTCGGATCCCGGGTGGATAGAGTATTTAGACTTGTGAGTTTCATCCATCACCAAGTCTCGCAGGTTCCCAAAACTAGGCAACCAGATTCTGTTAGAGAGGTACCTAACTCTGTTAGGTTTGATTTCAAATTGTTCCATGCCCCGTAAGGCTTCGTTTTTGATGTTATCGGGTTTCAGGGCTTCGAGTTGTGCAGCGAGGATCTGAAGGTTTAGATCATTGTGAATTGTCATACCGAGGGCTCGGACTTGAAGTGGTTTCGTTCATTCTTTTTGACTGAGGGCATCAGCAACAACATTTTCCTTACCTAGATGGTATTTGATCTCGCAATCGTAGTCGGTAAGCAACTCGACCCACCGACGTTGCCTCATGTTGAGATCCTTCTGATCGAATATGTGTTGGAGACTTTTGTGGTCGGTAAAGATTGTGCACTTAGTGCCATAAAGGTAGTGTCTCCAAATTTGTAGGGCAAAGACGATAGCTCCTAGCTCGAGATCGTGGGTAGTGTAGTTCTTTTCATGAATTTTTAGCTGTCGAGAGGCGTAGGCAATGACTTTGTCCCGTTGCATCAATACGCAACCAAGACCTTGATGAGAAGCATCGCAGTATACCACGAAGTCATCGGTGCCTCCGGGTAAGGATAGAATAGGAGCACTGCAAAGCTTTTGCTTCAGAAGTTGAAATGCTGACTCTTGTTTATCAGTCCAATCAAACTTTTTGTCTTTCTGAGTCAGAGTCGTGAGTAGTTAGGCTATTTTCCAGAAATTTTCAATGAATCGCCGATAGTACCCAGCAAGACCCAAGAATTGGCGTACTTCGGTTGGAGTTGTTGGTGCTTGCCAGCACTTGATAGCCTCGATTTTTGATGGATCAACATGGATTCCTTGACTATTAACAACATGTCCAAGGAATTGAACGGATTGTATCCAGAACTCACACTTGGAGAATTTGGCATATAACTGCTCGTGTCTGAGTAGTTCTAGGACGGTTTTGAGGTGTTGTGCGTGTTCTTGTTCGTTTCGCGAGTATATGAGAATGTCGTCGATGAAGACAATGACAAACTTATCGAGGTAAGGTTTGCACACCCGATTCATAAGATCCATGAATACAGCTGGTGCATTTGTTAAACCGAAGGGCATCACCTGAAATTCATAATGCCCGTAGCGAGTTCGAAAAGCGGTCTTCGGGATATCGGTGTCGCAAACTCGGAGTTGATGACAACCCGACAGTAGATCGATTTTTGAATAAAAACTCGACCCTTGAAGTTGGTCAAACAGGTCATCGATACGAGGGAGTGGATATCGGTTCTTGACGATCAACGTGTTCAACTCTCGGTAGTCGATGCACATTCTGAAAGAACCGTCTTTCTTTTTTACGAATAAGACCGGAGCTCCCTAGGGTGAAGAACTTGGTTTAATGAATCCTCTTTCCAGGAGTTCCTGTAACTGATTTGATAACTCCTGAAGTTCGGATGGGGCTAAGCGGTATGGTGCTCGGGCCACAGGTGCAGCACATGGCACGAGGTCGATTGAGAACTCAACATGTCTTGGTGGTGGTAGACCAGGCAGTTCTTCGGGAAAGACTTCTGGAAAGTCTCGAACGATGGGCACATCCTTAAGTCGCTTCTCCTCTGACTTTTTCTCCATGATGTGTGCGAGTATTGCCGGATAACCCTTTCTCAGAAATTTTTGGGTTTTCAAGCAAGAGATGATGTTTATTCTCGTCCCACCGGTCTCCCCCCATATGATCAAGGTTCTACCGGCGGCGAGAGGGAGGCGAACGACCTTATCCTAACAAATGATTTCGGCTCGGTGTCTGGACAACCAGTCCATTCCTATTATGACGTCGAAACTTCGAATTTCAACAGGCATAAGATCGATTGAGAAGGTTTCATTGGCTAGGTTTAAAGTGCAACTAGGTATCACACTATCTGTTTCTATGAGTTTACCGTTCACTAGTTCTACAGTTTACTTAACATCTAGAGCAACAGGGGTGATGTCAAGTAGTGGAATAAATTCATCAAAAATAAAGCTTCTATCGGCACTAATATCAAACAGAACAGAAGCAGTTAGGTTGTTGAGGAGGAACATACCCGAGACCATATTCGGGTCTAGACGGGCATCCCCAGAATTGAGTACGAAGGCTCTACCTCTTGCGTTGTTGTTGTTGTTGTTGTTGTCATTGTTCTTCAGCTTTGGGCACTCATTCCTGAAGTGCCCGGTGTTCCCACATTCGAAGCAGGCTTTTGATGGCATGGTGTTGTTGCTGTTGGGGGTATTGTTGGTGGATTTGGGAGCTCGGCAATCTTTGGTCGAATGTCTGTACCTCTTACAGTTGTTGCAAGGAGTACTACACGGACCGTCGTGGTGGCGGTTACACTTGGAACAATAGGGTTTATTCCAGTATACCCACGTTTGGATTGAGAGTTGGTGTTTGATGGCACCCGAAAGCGTCGGTGTCGTTGATGGTAACTAATCGGGTGCCAACAGGGGTTGTAAAATTTATAATTAGCGGGGCTTAAATTATATGTACTACCTACTCTGGTTAGTAAGCGGTAAGTATAACCTAAGATTGTTCTATTAATCTAAACGTGTGGACAATTAAAGTTGGCACTTTCGGTAGGGAAGTATCTAGGATAGAACAAAGTAGGTAGGTTTAGGGGTTTTAAACTAAAGACAAGTAATTAAAATGCAGGAAATTAAAGTAAGATAAATATGTGATTGTTGAGATTTCGATAATTAATATTTCAGGATGACAGAATAAATAGGGATGATACTAATGTGGCAACCAAACTACTAGGCGTAAACTCTAGAACCCTACCAACTCGATTTCCCATTGGCATGTCACTAGGAATTAGGTTATCATGATTCTGATCGGAGCAATACGCAAACTTTCAATACTTATCTAGTTGAAAGGTAAGCAACCTATTTTGGTTCTATACCGAGGTTCATGAATCAGTAGCGTATCGTCTCATAGGTCCGACCATTCTTAACTCCTAAAGTAGTTTACTGTTCTATTAGCATGCAGATTAATAACTTTGTATGTTTAGACCGTCGATTTTATAAGCTTTAGTGTTTTAAAGATTCTAGGTCATTACGACTTTGATCTTATTCCGAAATCCTGTTATCATTCATTTAAGCTCTAGTTACTTCGACTTATGATTCAAATCTCTCATTTTCAAACAGTTATACATCCCCGGATTATTCGCAGTTTGTTAAAACGTGTTTCATATGCGGACCATGCCTTTCAATGATAGACAGTGTACTTTACGTAGTAGTTCCACAGTTTCTCACATCAACATGCGGTCGAGAGTAATTGACAGTGAAAGTGACACTCTATCTAACTAAATGTAGAGCAGTGCAGAAATGTAAACCTAATATATACAACGAGTGGTTTCAATGTATCTTACTTATTGCATGTCATGGGCACAGATAATTACTTTTCATAATTAAGGTTGATCAGGTCCTAATTACTAGGTTGTAGTCACGTGGATAACCAGAAAGGGTAATCCATAAATTAGACTTGAATTCATAAAGTATTGACGCTACAAGGGTTACTAATTCCTATTTTATCTGAACGTATTTCACGAACATCATTTTATAGAGTTTTGACTTTCGTAGGATATAACAGTTAGTTGCGAAGTTGTATTACCCCTTCGGGATTCCAACTATTAAACCAGAGCTGATTCCAGAGATATAACTACCTTCGGTCATTTACCGACTTCCATACATTTGTACTCCGCCTTAAAGCGTTTCCAGTACTATATCGGATAAACAGTCGAATAGGGGCCGTCATATCTCTTTACGATTGTCATACATTGATTATATAATGTCATCCTTACTTATAATTATCTACATCATCAACAACCACAATAATAAACTACTCGTAATTCATGGCAACAAATATATCACATACCAAGCAATAACACATAATTAAAATATGGAATAAAACAAGTATGATAAAGGTTTAGATATCACCCGGAAATAAATGCGCAACAGCGTATTATTATGATTGACAACTCATTTACATGTACAAAGATGAATCTTCAAACCTCCTAACGTTCGTTCTAGCCTCTATACTAATCCGAAGATTAATTACAATAATCCTAGACTATAAGAGAATTTCTAGAATGAGAAAGTGGAAATGGAAAATGAGTATGTGAGTGTATTAGAATGTAGGAGTGTATTTGAGTGTGAGTTCAAATGAGGTCTAAGGGCTGCTATTTATAGGTGAAAGGTGACTCACATTAGCATCCCTAGGCTCACATTAGAAAAAGAGTGAAAGGTGGTGCACCGGGTACGAAAAAGTAGCGAAAGGTGGTGCACCGGGTATGGAAAAGTAGCGAAAGGTGGTGCACCGGGTACACGCAAGGACGGAAAAGTGGAAAAGAGACGGGGGGAGGGAGTCCGGCACTGCCCACCACCTGGCCGGCGGCGGCTGGCTGCCACCCATCTCGGTCCGTCGTCTTTCGCTGCGTTGCTTAGTTCGTGCGTATCTTCTTCGTTATGCATCCGTTTGCGTTGATTCTTTTTGCGTTGGATTTGTAATTCAAAAATGAAGACTTTGATGTAAAGATATCCCAAAAATATGTCTCCTATCTCCAGATATTGCGTACGAATCATTTGGATCTTCCGGCGGGCGTAGAATTTTCATTCTTTATCCGTTTCTGTTGATTCTTCTTCTGTTGGATTCGTAATTTGAAAACGAACATCTTGGGTGAGATGGATGTTGATGATGGGCACTTTTGTCTTGAAATCTCGTTTTGATGCCTTGAATTTTTAAACGTGTGTGGAATCTTCATTTTTCACCCGTTTTGCTTGATTTTTATCGTGCAACCTTGTTTTGACCATCTTGGCATAATATCATTGATTTGTATTGGTTTTGTGTTTAAAATGCCAAGAATCTTTCTAGAATGAGAGAGATATCGGTAGTAAAAACATTACTTTTTACGCGATATCAAGTATCCAACACTTAGAACTTTGCTTGTCCTCAAGCAAACTTATTCTCAAAAAGCTTCTGGAAGGATTCTAATCGCATTTGTTTTTAGAGACACCATTTCCAAAGAATATAAAGTTACAGTTATGAAAGAGGTTTTACTGGAAACTAAGGGTTTATAGAACTTGATACTTTCTTCGAGCAACATATGATGATCATGACTAGGCAATCCTCACAAGTGGGTCACTCAAATCACTCAAGTGTTTAGGGTTTCCTACTTACTAGTTTCAATCACTCAGACAGCCTGTCATGCAGCATTCTCGTCATAGGCTTGATCGAGAATCAAATCTCCATCACTTTTGATGAGGACGGTACTAACCTTTTGAGATATCTTGGAAGGAATCGGATGTTTGGTTTTAAGAAAGTGTGATGGTTTCCCTTGTATTTTCTTGAAACTTTTCTTGAGAGAGTTTCTTTGGAATTTCTCAGATTTTGAAAGGACTACATAGCCCTTTTCTTCCCTTTTTTTGGAATTTTTCTTTTCTTGGCCCTTTTCTTGGTTGTGTCGGAATAATCTTTTTGATTTCTTTTTCTTTTGTTTTCTTTTCCTATGCTGACCCCATCGATATATTTTATGGTCTGGTATTAGGTTGCAAAAGTCTTGGGAAATCAAGAGTGTCTTTGAGAGTTTGTTGGAAGATGAAACTTCTGTAGGTTCGGGACGAATAATAGGAGGTTTTGATTGGGTGTGAAGAGTGAATGTTGAGTGGGTGGATGTTTGATGGTCGAAGGGTGTTTGGATTCCTTAGAAGTTATCAAGATGGGTTGTACCTATGCCACGTATGGCACTCATCGGTGTGATCTCGAAGTGCATTACAAGAGCAAGTTCTAATTCAAATGCATACATCAGCGCACACATGAAACGAAAAGTGAAGCATTTTAAAGATGAATGCTAATGATGGGCTCAATCCTCACGAATAAAATATTTTGGTCAATGTGTGCCTAGCCATGTGTTGCCCTTTTCGTCCGTATCTTATTCTAAAACAGTTTTGTTTCGTTGTCAAAACTCGTTTCTTGCTGTAATTTATAATTTTAAAAGATAGGATTTCTAAAGAACAATGTTTTTGAATCTAAAAATTTTGAAATTTTATTCATTTTTAGCCTTTTAATGAAAATATTGTTTGACTTACGGACAAAAGGTAAAAACTTGCGGTTGAAGGCCGTATATCCCACACTTAGAGGAACATTGTCCCTAATGTTCGAATCTATTTGTTGAGTACCTCTTGTTAAAGTATCCCACACTTAGAGATTCTACTTATTTTTGGATTGTTTCGTAAGTGTAGTGTGGTTTTGATGATCCCACACTTTTTTTTGGAATATCGGATGAGATAATCAATTCTTTAAACGGGTATAGGGTTTTGGAACGGTGTACCGCTTTTGCTGTGCACGTTGTTGGTTACTCGTTAGAAGTCTTCTAGTCTGCGGCTTGTAGCTTATGGCTCTCGGCATTCGTCATCGTGTGGTCCACAGCTTCCCTTGCCTTGGTCTTCTATAGATAGTTTCTCAAACAAACCACTCAATTTAATCAAGTAATAGCTGCTGATAAGAAAAGTAAAGTAATAATAAAGTAATAACTGGATAGATGTGATGTCTATGCATCCACATTACATCAATTACACAAAATAATAAGGTCTTGATAGAAAATAGAAAGGAGTTAGAAAGTGGAGCAATCTATTGCTCGGTTGGTGGTGATACTACAGCTGAAGATATTATAGGTCCAAGGGATGTCTCATCTAATGAAGAATCATCATGCTGATAGTGGGTGCCTTTGTCTGATGCATCTCGATCAGCCTCTGCGTCTGGTGTACCTATGGTGAATACTCCATCCTGTATCAAATGATCAACAAATTCCCTGCGGGCATGTCGAAGCTGTCAAGTGGAATCTCAGGTGTCCTCTGCTGAGAGTGTCCTCTAAATAAATCAGTCTGTCTATGAGAGGATACTGGATCAATCGGTGCAGCTGCAGGGCTGGTGCTCCTGAGAATCCTGTGACTCTGAACAATGGTGGCTCGTGTAGGGACTTTGGATATCCTACTGCCTCTCGAGGTCTGCCCTCTAGCCGAACCGACAACAGAAGGAACATGCTGTCTTTGAATAGGAACCTGTGCTGGTAGTGCTTGTGGCCTACGTGGAACTGTGCGAGGTGGTAAACCATGGCCACGTTCAAGAACTGGATGTCGGTGAGGTGCTGGAGTAGGAACTGCAGGGGGATATAAGTGTGGTGGTGCTCGGCCCAATCCACAGGGTAAGTCAGGAAGTGGCCTCACTGTTATCCCTGCTGTTTGCTGTCTCCTAGCCCTATAACATCGGACCTGCATCTGCATCAGCCAGTACCAATAGTCTGGCCCTGGTGTCCCATAGTGGTATATGTAAGGGGGCACCTGAGATCTAGGAGCTGGGGTGGAAGGTCTTGCTCTAGTAGGCTGTGACACTACTGGTGGTGGTGCAACTGGGTCGTCATAATCATCCTTATCTTCGTCTGAATCTGAGTCTGAATCTGAGTTATTTGGCTCTTTTTGTTGTTGCCTCTTTCTTCCCTCTCTTGGTAAAATTAGACCTGGTACCAATTCATCCATACTTTCTGTGTCTGATGATCATGCCCTGATGTAAAAGGTGTCGTCTCTCATAATCTTGAGTATATCCATGCTCCTAAGGAATTCGTAATCTATCAGGTGGGCACTCCATACTGGCAGGCTTTTGAATTTTTCTACCTCTGTCGTCTTAAGCAATCCCATTCTGCGAATCAGCCTTGTAATTATTGGACCCATATATGATCTCCTTGCACTAAAATCCTTTTCTTCCAGAATCCGCTGGGCAACTAAATGGGAAACCTGAATATTCCTCTTCTCGAGGATGCATGTCATCATAGCAATATCAAATCTGGCAACTCGACCGCTTGTCGTGTATTTTCCATCAAATGAACAAGCTATCAGCTTGTGTAGGATTTGTAAGACTGGATCTCTGAGTCTGGTAGCCTTTATACCTGAGAAATATCTTGCTGATGATAACCTACTCCTTGCTTCGGCTGGTGTGGTCGAGATGGATATCGAAGTGGCTCCATTAGTGAACAGAGGGGAATGTATCTCCTCAGGTGTGTATAGATCCAAGGGTTGTGCGAACTGAGCCAGTGACAAGGTGAATGAACTTCCCATGTATCGAAATGTGATCAAACTGTCTCCAACTCTACTCCTTATCTTAAATGTGTATGTGGTCATGAACTCGGTAACCATTTCCATGTATACCGGTTCATCAATGCTGAACAGTTTCTTGAAGGACTTGAACTGCTGACCCTCAACTGGATAACTAAGTAGGTTCTCTAGTCTTTGTCTGAATCCCAATACTTGCAACTTTTCCCAGTCCACATATCTAAAACGCCCGAACTTCTTGTCTCTCTAAATGCGTGCCATCTGGTCGTGATCGGGTGATGCACTAAGATAGATGAGAGATCCTGTAAGTGGTCATGCTGGGTTTAGTTTTTTCTTCTTCGGTGACATAATACCTGAGAACATGAGAGATTTAAAGTAATGGATTCTTAAGAAGGAGAAAATTTAAAGCACTTATTTGAAATTTCCAATGGAAATTCGAAATGACGGCTTTAATTTTTGACAGTTCAAATATTACAGTAAATATCAAATGTTCCCAAGTGACCAATAATCAGTTTAAATTAGGCAATCATTAATATGTGAAAAATATATAGTCATGAAATGGCAAATAGCTTTATTGTGAAGTAATGTAATTTACAAAGTTTGGTGTTACCCAAATTTGAAATGTCATTATTTCACAATTTATAGTTATCGGTAGGCTTTGACTTTTTAAAAGTCTAAGTTCAAGTAAGGTTTTAAAATTTCAATTAATTTGTTTTAAGAATGCAATACTTCAAGTTGACTTTTTAGGTCAAAGCTTACTTCGAATGATAACTTCAAGTATCTGTATGCCGAAATTATACCTTATACATGTAAATATGACCTAAACCATTTCAAGCATTTCCTAATTGGTGAACAAGCTAGGTCATGCAATAAGAGTTATGTCATCCATATGTTTGATTTTATTCAAGACTTTTATTTTCACAATAATGATTTTCTAGTTATTTTTCCTACTTTGACTAGTCAAGCAAGTACAAGATTCTAGTGAGCAAGAATTGTCAAGTGATTTTAATTTACTATTTTATTCAAGCAAGCTAGCTAATCTTTTGTAGACTTTCAAAAGTCAACTTGCTAATCCTAATTCATTCGCATTATGCAATTTACATAGAGTAATCATTCGAATTGCCATGATCATTTAAATACCTAACAACTACACTTAATCATGCAAAATTATAGACTTAATTAATAGGTCAAAGTTCATCCTTTTAATAAAGTCAAACATGTGTGAATTAGCATGGGTAAGTGGTAGCAATATGTAATTTCTAAGCATCTAACCAAGAAAAGTGGTAATTCCTAGTTACTAACTAAGCTAATTTCATAAAATAGGATATTTAAAGTTCACAGTAGGTTTCTCATGATCATACCTTTATTGTAGTGCATAAAACTTCAAAAGAAAAGTACAACCAAGAATAATATGCAACGAGGAGTTCAAAAGGACGCAAAATTATAGAGTTTGATGGAGATTTAATGGTGGTTCATGGTGGTGTGGGTTGGGTGTGGAGGTGTGGCCGGCCATGGGGGATCAAAGGGGAGGAAGAGAAGTGGTAATTCCTAGTTACTAACTTAGCTAATTTCATAAAATAGGATATTCAAAGTTCAAAGTAGGTTTCTCATGATCATACCTTTATTGTAGTGCATAAAACTTCAAAACAAATGTACAACCGAGAATAATATGCAACGAGGAGTTCAAAAGGACGCAAAATTATAGAGTTTGATGGAGATTTAATGGTGGTTCATGGTGGTGTGGGTTGGGTGTGGAGGTGTGGCCGGCCATGGGGGATCAAAGGGGAGGAAGAGAGTGTTTTTGTTTTTGAATTATGAGAGTGCATGGAAGTCTTAATGGTCCCATAGGAATATATGTCCTAGTTCCAAGTACCATATTTCTTACATGGTCCCTAATGTACTTTTAAGCTAATAATCTAAGTTAACTTCTAATATCTTGTTAATAATGATTACGAATCCTAAGTGTATTTATTGTGACTTGTTACTTGTTAGTTTCTTGTCACGTTATAAATAATTTAGGGAACGCACACATTTTTGCGGGACGATTATAATCAACCTAAAATATTGAACTTAAGTTATTTATTATATATATATATATATATATATATATATATATATTTAACAGAAACTTTCAAAAATTAAAAATAAGTTCGTTTAAAGTTGCGAGCCTCGACCTTTTAGGAAAGAATTGTTTTATGATTCGTTCCGATCTCTCTGTAGGGAAAGGGTCGAGATTTGTTCCCTTAGACGAATGTTTTTAGGCACAAAACATTTTGAAAGCTCCCAGATGACGTTATAAATTAAATAATGACTGTTCTCTATGTCCCCTAGGGTTTCTCTTTCTTCATATCCTAAATTGACAAGATCACTAATTAACTTATTATATGCCTTTCTTATCTTCTTAGGGTTTGACAATCCGTCACGAGGTCCTTGATCTTTGTAATTTAGATCGTGATTGAGTTTATCCATGATTTCCAGGAATGCTTTATCTTCTTGCGAATCAGGTTCTCCGGTTGTAGAATTGACTATTCTTACGAGTTTACTGATAAGGGCTTTTTGTGTTGAAGTGAAGGGGTATTTGGTGAAAGTGAAGATTTGAACAAGCTTAACGTGAAGGTCTTTCCATTTAGTGAAGAAAGCGGTGTCATGTCTTTTGGTGGAATCAGGAAAGACGTCTCGCAATTTTGAGATCAAGTAAGAAGCAGGGTCAACAAAGAATGGAATTTTACCAGGGATGATGATAGGAATCGTCGGGTCCCGTTCTACCCAGAACTCAAGCTCATTGATCATTGCAGCAACATTATGATTGATTAATATCATAGATATCAGA
The DNA here is from genome assembly GCA_963422505.1 of Pseudognaphalium luteoalbum. NCBI lineage: Eukaryota > Viridiplantae > Streptophyta > Magnoliopsida > Asterales > Asteraceae > Pseudognaphalium > Pseudognaphalium luteoalbum. The sequence continues at coordinate 82,147,502 of OY730197.1, forward strand.
TGGAAATCTATGTAGGCAAGTGATTCAAAAAGTAGATCCAAATCTGCTATAAACTTTAGTTCTTGGTCTCTGAAATTGATGGAAATGCTTTCGCATTCATGATTTGACAGGCGAGATGAGAAATTGAGTTGTTCGTCAAGATTGGTAATCTTTTCTCGTTGGTCATATGAAAAAGGAAAGTCGGAGGAGTCTAATTTCCTAACGAATTCCCTATAAACATCTGTTCTGCGAGAAGGATTAAAGGATGTGCCGAGGTGGCGTTCTTCAGAACAAGGTTTTTTTAGGCTCGACTGATGGAACTTTATCCACTACTCGATAGATGGTGTATTCGTGTTCTTGTGAAAGTAATGGAAAGATGCCGTCATTATGAGAATTTGCAGAGTGTTGCCATACACTGACGTTTCAGGAATGAGGGTGATTAAGTCACATAATTTCGGAGGTTTTTCTTCATAATCTTTTTCGGAAGGACTATTGAAGTGGACAGAATTTGGTATTTGAGGCAAATGCAAAGTTGGAAAGTGATCTTCTGGAGATGATGCTAGGTCAGGCAACTGATCCGTGTCATCAAAGTCCAGGCAATGTTTTGGAATAGAAAGTGAGGTCCTAAATTCTTCTAGGGTTTCAGAGGTTTCTTTAGCTTTAGAGGAAGAGGGTGAAAAAAAATCAGATCCTATTTCTCCTACTAAGTAGTCAAAGAATTCCGTATCGTCCATTGCCTTCAGTTCGTCCTTTCAAATGAGGTAAGAAGTGGGTTTTCGATTTGTCATTTTAAACTAATATTATCCTAATTAACTAATACTAAACTAATACTAAATTACTCAAATTAACTTCCGAAAGATACCTGGAAAGGTTTCGTTCGGAAGGATCCCCTAAATACTACTACTTAAGGTGGCTTTAAATTGTACGTTTGTGATTCCCCAGCTGCGGCGTCAAAAACTTGATGGCACCCGAAAGCGTCGGTGTTGTTGATGGTAACTAATCGGGCACCAACAGGGGTTTTAAAATTTATAATTAGCGGGGCTTGAATTATATGTACTACCTACTCTGGTTAGTAAGCGATAAGTATAACCTAAGATCGTTCTATGAATCCAAATGTGTGGGTAATTAAAGTTGGCACTTTCGGTAGGGAAGTATCTAGGATGGAACGAAGTAGGTAGGTTTGGGGGTTTTAAACTAAAGACAAGTAATTAAAATGCAGAAAATTAAAGTACAGGAAAGTAGATAAAGATAAATATGTGATTGTTGAGATTTCGGTAATTAATATTTCGGGATGACAGAATAAATAGGGATGATACTAATGTGGCAACCAAACTACTAGGCGTAAACTCTAGAACCCTATCGACTCGATTTCCCATTGGCATGTCACTAGGAACTAGGTTATCATGATTCTGATCGGAGCAATACGCAAACTTTCAATACTTATTTAGTTGAAAGGTAAGCAACCTATTTTGCTTCTATACCGAGGTTCATGAATCAGTAGCATATCGTCTCATAGGTCCGACCGTTCTTAACTCCTAAAGTAGTTTACTGTTCTATTAGCATGCAGATTAATAACTTTGTATGTTTAGATCGTCGATTTTATTAGATTTGGTGTTTTAAAGATTCTAGGTCATTACGACTTTGATCTTATTCTAAAGTCCTGTTATCATTCATTTAAGCTCTAATTACTTCGACTTATGATTCAAATCTCTCCTTTTCAAACAGTTATACATCCCCGGATTATTCGCAGTTTGTTAAAACGTGTTTCATATGCGGACCATGCCTTTCAATGATAGACAGTGTACTTTACGTAGTAGTTCCACAGTTTCTCACATCAACATGCGGTCGAGAGTAATTGACAGTGAAAGTGACACTCTATCTAACTAAATGTAAAGCAGTGCAGAAATGTAAACCTAATATATACAACGAGTGGTTTCAATGTATCTTACTTATTGCATGTCATGGGCACAGATAACTACTTACCATAATTAAGGTTGATCAGGTTTAAATTACTAGGTTGTAGTCACGTGGATAATCAGAAAGGGTAATCCATAAATTAAACTTGAATTCATAAAGTCTTGACGCTACAAGGGTTACTAATTCCTATTTTATCTGAACGTATTTCACGAACATCATTTTATAGTGTTTTGACTTTCGTAGGATATACCAGTTAGTTTTGAAGTTGTATTATCCCTTCGGGATTCCAACTATTAAACCAGAGCTGATTCCAGACCTTCGGTCGTTTACCGACTTCCATACATTTGTACTCCGCCTTAAAGCGTTTCCAGTACTATATCGGATAAACAGTCGAATAGGGGCCGTCATATCTCTTTACGATTGTCATACATTGATTATATAATGTCATCCTTACTTATAATTATCTACATCATCAACAACCACAATAATAAACTACTTGCAATTCATGGCAACAAATATATCACATACCAAGCAATAATACATAATTAAAATATGGAATAAAACAAGTATGATAAAGGTTTAGATATCACCCGGAAATAATTGCGCAGCAGCGTATTATTATGATTGACAACTCTTTTACACGTACAAAGATGAATCTTCAAACCTCCTAATGTTTGTTCTAGCCTCTATACTAATCCGAAGATTAATTACAATAATCCTTGACTATAAGAGAATTTCTAGAATGAGAAAGTGGAAATGGAAAAGGAGTATGTGAGTGTATTAGAATGTAGGAGTGTATTTGAGTGTGTGTTCAAATGAGGTCTAAGGGCTGCTATTTATAGGTGAAAAGTAGCTCACGTTAGCATCCCTAGGCTCACATTAGAAAAATAGTGAAAGGTGGTGCACCGGGTACAAAAAAGTAGCGAAAGGTGGTGCACCGGGTACGGAAAAGTAGCGAAAGGTGGTGTACCGGGTACACGAAAGGACGGAAAATTGGAAAAGAGATGGGGGGAGGAGGCCGGCGCCGCCCACCACCTAGCCGGCGGCGGCTGGCTGCCACCCGTCCCGGTCCGTCGTCTTTCACTGCGTTGCTTAGTTCGTGCGTATCTTCTTCGTTATGCGTCCGTTTGCATTGATTCTTTTTGCGTTCGATTCGTAATTCAAAAACGAAGACTTTTATGTAAAGATATCCCAAAAATATGTCTCCTATCTCCAGACATTGTGTACGAATCATTTGGATCTTCCGACGGGCGTAGAATCTTCATTCTTTATCCGTTTCTGTTGATTCTTCTTCTGTTGGATTCGTAATTTGAAAACGAACATCTTGGGTTAGATGGATGTTGATGATGGGCACTTTTGTCTTGAAATCTCATTTTGATGCCTTGAATCTTTAAACGTGTGTGGAATCTTCGTTTTTCACCCGTTTTGCTTGATTTTTATCGTGCAACCTTGTTTTGACCATCTTGACATAATATCATTGATTTGTATTGGTTTTGAGTTTAAATTGCAAAGAATCGTTCTAGAATGAGAGAGATATCGGTAGTAAAAACATGACTTTTTACGCGATATCAGTGTTGTACATTTGGATGGCATTGGGTTTCTTATTTGGTTGATCGTCGTGTTCAGTAGATTTGCGTTAGTTGTTGGAAGTGGTGGTGGATGCCTCACGGCTGACAATCATCGCCATGAGTTCATGTGCGAGCCGGATAGCACTTTGGATGGTGGTTGGCTTGGATGAGGCGACATTTCCCTGGATGTTCTCCGAGAGGCCGCGGATGTACTTCTTGATGCATTTTTCGTCCGTGTCTACCAAACCTGGACATAGAAGGGCGAGTTGCTAGAATTTGGTGGTGTAACCAGTGATATCATTACCTTGAACAGTTAAATGCCAGAATTCTTCCTCCAACCTGTGGAGTTCCTCGGTGGGGCAATATTCATCCCTTAGCATTTTCTTTAGGTCTGCCCAGGGGAGTTGGTTTGCTACATCAATGCCCACAGCACTGGCATGAGTATTCCACCATGTGAGTGCACCTTCTTGAAAGGTGTAAGCAATGAATTTAACCTTGATGTCTTCCGTGCAGTTGCACAAACTAAAGACAGATTCGATCCTTTTGATCCACCTGATTAGACCGATGGTACCTTCTGTACCCTTGAAATTTAGCGGCTTGCAGCTTAGAAAATCCTTGTAAGAGCAAGGTTTGATGACAGGAGTAGTGTCAGCGGTGTCATCACTTCTCCTAGAGGTTCGGGGTGATTTCCGAGTAGCCACGGATTGGGCCACAACTCGGGAAACGAGAGCAGTAATTTCAGCATCGCTGTAACTTTTCTTCTTTGGCGGCATGATTCTTCAAGAAAGAAAGAAGAGGTACGTGAGAGATTGCACTAGAATTATAATTGAGGTAGATGTATAAATAAAAGTGGTAATATACACATCACAATGTAAAGACCAATAATGTCGAGTCATAGAGAGAAATTGTCAATTGATATTACAGAGTTAAATGATTACAGACAATTTCGAGTTACGAGTTTCAAAAGTTACAGACTTAGGTAGTTTGCAAAATATGTCAGGAATTATTTCATCCGGTCGAATTACATAAATCTTACAGAAGTACAATAGATTACTAGATATTTACTACACTAATCTTGGTGTAGATTGAGTTGTGGGAGTAGTGAGGTGAGATGGTCCACAGACTCCGCAAGTCTGCTAACCATTCTGAGAGCATCCTCGGTTTCCTGTAGGCGTGTCTCGCATTCTTGTTTGATTGTAAAACGGAGATCTCATTTCGGTTAATGATTACTTGATTATGAATGATCTCCATGGTTTGTGTGGTATCTTCCATTTGGTCGTGAGTTCGGGTCAAGGTTTCAGAGATGTCCGTTTGACCTATGTATAACTGGGTGATACCGTCTTGAGTTTGCTCCATCCAGTTAGAGCGAATATTGCGTTGTTCGATTTCCATGTTGTGTAGCCTGCTTTCGTGATGGTGCACTCGAGCAGCTAACACAGGGACAACGAAGTGAGAGGGTTCTCGGGTATAGGGAGAGACTTCCATGTTGGAATATCCTCCATCTGATGTGGGGAGTTGGATTCCTTCCTCGTCCCTCCAGGTGTTGAGTCGGTCTGATAACCATCGCCATTGGCTCGTTGTTATTTGCCTTCGAGGCTGGTTATTGAGTTGGTTTTGAGTGGGATATGGGCTAGCTCGAGGCAACCTAGTGTTCCTCCTAGCTACCCTTGAGTTTCGTGATCCATACGGATGAGAGAGAGATGAATTGGGTGGTGTGTTTGCCATTTCTGAGACAAAGCGTTAGAAAGAATGAGGCCTATATTCGTATATAATATAGCCTAAGATTTGTAGAGAGGTCTATCTATATATGTATATATATATATATATATATATATATATATATATATATATATATATATATATATATATATATATATATATATGCATATCACATAATAGCCTATCGAGTGTCTAGCACATACATGTTTTGAGTCCCGGTTCTGTCAAGGTCAGAGTCATCTAGTGTATCCCTCTTCAACATAACTGTTTCAGTTCTCACATCATCTTCCTTTAATTGTACATAGTTGATCAGGCTATGTTAAACTAAACTCGTATGATGTAATCACTGAACCAATCATACCTAATAAGGAGATACTGCCTAATGGTCATAGCCTAGGCCCACTAAATTCATCCTAGTTCACTATAACCTTAGGCTCTGATACCAATCTGTCGCACCCCCAAATTCAGGTTGCGGAAGCGAATCGGGTCGGGGCGTGACTAATCAAATATCAAAACACACAAGATATATAATGAACGACCACTATATGCGTCGTTTTACAATTGTATTGATTTAAGCAAAGTTTACATCAAAATATAGTTTACGTTAGCTCAGTTTTTAAATGGAGAGATTTACATGCATAATTAATTTATACAAAATATAATAATGTAGCTAAATCTCTGAATGTTTTGCATGATGACTCGAGCTAATGATATCTTGAAGGCAGTCCAACCTACTGCTGAGTACCTATGATACATGCTAAAATGGGTCAGCGAAACGCTGGTGAGCTCACAGGTTTGTACGTCAAAACATATCGTATGAACCGCAAGATTTAATTGAATTTAAAGTGCAATTAAGCAAATTTAAAGTTATACAGCCATGAGCACATAGTCTGAGCTTAACTCGAGGTGTCAGGTCCACATTTAAGGTATCCCGATCGAGGTGCCTCCCACGAGTGCCTAATCTACACTCTTCTGAAAAAATATTAATACATCCGTTTAACCAGTTAGTGCGTGCTAACTCGGATGAGGATGGTCAATCCTACATGGTACCATATACTAATATTCACGCTACGACGTATTACCAAACTATGCTGAGGAGGGCTTTGAAAATATTAGTGAGATAACTCATCTAGTATTTATTTGATTTCGTACTTGCGTTCATATAGTAAAATAAAAGAGCAATGATATCACACCCCTGAGTAAAATAGTAAAATAGGGGCTATGAGACTAACCTGAGTCTTGAAGTGTTTATCTAAATAAACTTGAGTTGATTTTCCAAGTAGTGGTGTCCAAAGACTTGTAACCTGAGGGTGTCCACGACACGCGATGGTTATTAATTGATTAGGTATCTCAAAAGACTACCTTTGTAGTTGTTCGTCCAACTAGAATGTCCAAATGACTATGATTTGGTTGATTGATTTGAGTTTTGAAAATGTGTACGGCCCGTTGATGATGGTTTGTGATGATACTAATAATCTCTGAACTCATTTCATTATACTTAAGAGGGTAGGAAATCGGGTATGGGGGTCCGGGGGCAGCGCCCCTGGTAGCGGGGTCCAAGGGGTGGCAATCCTTGGCGGGGTCCAAGGGGCAGAGCCCCTGGCTGGGGTCGAGCTGCCAAGTCAGCTTGGAAATTTTTTATTTCTACTATATTGCTTTAGTGAAAAACGCATCTAAAATTTGAATTTGGGTATCATTAAGTGATGAATTTTCAAGTCTTGACACTTAGTAAAAACAATGAGTTGCAAACATTCTGTTTTTAATGTCACTTATAGAGACACTTAGAGGTTTATGTGACACTCAGGAAGTATCGCATAAAATGGGAAATTCTGTAGTGTTAGCGTCACTTGGGGAAGTAATGCATAAGGGGCGACACTTAGGCAAGTGTCGGTTCAAGTGTCGGGTATTGAATTTGCGACACTTAGGCAAGTGTCGGGAAAAAGGGGTGTTATGCGGCACTTAGACAAGTGACGCAATATTAGGTTTTTAAGCGACACTTAATGCGTCACTTAGGGAAGTGACGCACCACTGGATCTGGCCGTGCGACACTCCCGACTGATCGGGATTTTTGAGTCCAAAAACGTGTTTTCCGGTTTCCGTTTGGCCCGAAACCTTTACCCAACCCATATTTGAACATTTCAAGTTTATGCAAACCACAAACAAGTAAAATAAATGAAATCGGAGTGTTTTCGAGATTTTTCGGAAACTTATGAATTAACGCCGGGAGAAACCGAAAAGGTAGAAATGTAGATCGTGATGCGGTGAACGTTTTTCTCCAAAGGTGCTTGGTGATTCGAGGCCGTTTGACGGTGGTTTTTGGTGGTGATGGTGGTGGGTAGTTTTGAGAGAAAAAGAGAGAAAGAAAAGTGGAGAGAGAGAGGAGGATGGTGAAATGAGGAAGAAAGAGGGGGGAGGTAGGGTGTTGGTGAAAGCCTCACCCTTCATCCCCTGCAAACGCGCTCCGTGAGGTGTTCGTTTCTCCAGTCGTTTAAACGTTTAAATCATATTTTATACGTTTAGATATACGATTTAAAATACGAATGTTTATTCAATATTTTTGTTGAAATATTTTACCAAATACTTGTAGTTGAGTTGTAAAATATATTTTAAATTGTTTCATTTGTTTGCGCGTTTAACATTTTAATCGCGTAGACGTTTATTTGTATGATACGAATAATTACGAAATATTATCAAAATAATATTTTGGATATAAGGGTTGTATTAAATAATATTATATTATTTAATAAAATTGTTCACCAACGTCCGTATTAATTGAACCGAATTCCATTCGATTTTAAATGAGTACGATTTAATCAAATCGCATAATAGTATATATTCATCAATATATTTTTGCGATACATTAATTAGCTTAACACATAACTAATTACATGTATTAACAGTTGATTAGACACTAATCACTAGTCCTAATTTGGCGGGTGTCATATAGAAAGTCATGACAGTGAGTACTATGGTTTAAAACATAGATTTATTAAAATACATAATTTCAAAAGTAGATTTCATAGGTATGACTGCAGTGATTGCAGTTATACATAGGAAATCCCAACGTCCCAAATGTAGAGGCATCCTAATAAGTCCAGGGTTGTCCGTCCTGAATGCATGCAGATCTTACGTACGTACCTAATTCCTTGAAAAACATAGAGAAAATGTCAACAAATCATGTTGAGTGAATTCACAGGTTTTATGTGTGTGGTTTGTTAAACCATGTTTGTTTGTATGTTCTTAACATAAATAAAATGAATATTTGTATTATTGGTATGTTATTCCAATACTATAGTTGCAGGTATGAAAATATACAGTTAGGTTGGGTTATTACCCAAAATGTTAGTTGTTGGGATGTCACACAAATATAATACTAGTTGTTCAATAGTGTATAATATATAACCGGTATGTATTCCAGTTTAAATTAAATAGTAGGAAATGTTATTCCTAAGTAATAGTAGCTTGTGGGAAAACTTAGACTATGATCCCCCGAAAGGTGAGCTAAACCTCACGGGTTAAAGTAACGCGATTGAACTCTATAACCAAACCACGACCACAGGTATGTTGTTTTCCTATAGGATAAGTAAGTATACGCTCCAAACTGTGGGAGGGTCATCACGGTGATAGTATTATCCGTATACTCAATGGCTAGAGTCACCTAGCAAATGGTTATAGTCTGCATAACATAAGGGCTTTTATGCACACATTGCAAGTCTTGATCCGTATTTGGATTCGTTGTCTAGTTTCCCAAAATAGTGCGAAAATGTCATTTCAATAATCAAACCATTGTATAAAGCAATAAAGCATTTATATGATTTTTGTTGCATGTGGTAGCATGAAATTTCTATGTTTGTCACCCCTATTTTCAAAAGCATTAAACATTAAAAGAGGGGCTGTGAACTCACGGTATAAGCAATGAAGTGATAGCTAGCAGATGAGAGGAATGTCGCCCAAGGTAAGTCAACCTATACGCAAAATATGTATTAACATAAGTACTTTGACTGTTTGTCAAATTATGTTAATAGTTTGTTCGTGTTGAAACATCGCTTGAGTGTTGAAACATCGTTTGTTCATGTTGAAACATTCATTGGTGATGATAGTCTGAAATTCATTTGTATTTCTTGAGTTGTGCCATTTGGTAAACGTATGTATATGTATATACGTATGAATTACTAAGAGTATTAAGTTAAGTCAATTATCATTTCCCTATAATAACTTGTTGAAAACCAATATCTACATATACTAATAGAGAAGCCTTTTTATCTATGTGGCATGCTTCTCCTTTCACCACCTAAGATTTTTGCTTATGTGTCAATCTTTCATAAACTTTCTCAAATTATATGACACCTCATCCTGAATCTCTTATTTTTAGTATGAAATTTATTTCCCCAATCACAACTTATTAGTTTTAGAAAGTCAACAAAAAATCCATATTGTTTAACATATAATTTCGTTTTCATTTAATAGTATCCTACTATATTTAAGTCAATAATTATCCGTATTACACTATTTTTTATAATAATTTATTTATTTTATTAAATATCATACTAATTTATTTGATATCTAAATAAATATCCTACGTGTAGTCATTTTGTTTGCTTGGTAAATATATTTTACCACATCATTTAAATCTATAAGTTTAGACGGTAATTAGTTTTTCTTAATACGTTCTTAGAGTAATTTGATCAAAAATTATGCAAGTTTATTATTTTAAAAATTCTTATATAATATACATGATGAAAGAAATAATGTTACTATTATTAGTTCAACTACGTTAAATTGTAGTAAACTATTTTTTTTATCAAAGTAACTAATTAAAAAGTTTTATATGACAATATATTCGCTTTACAAAAATATAGTTAACATAAATAAATTATTCTAGAAACTTACACCACTATTGTTAAATGAATGATTTAAGTATTTTTAGTTGCACAATTTCTGTAGAATTGAAGATATAATAAGATGTCTAACAACTTAAATGTATAACATCTTTTTAACTTTAGTTATTTTTTTCTTTCTCACAATCCTTTTTGCATTCCATGTAATAAAGTAGAATTATGAAGAACATGTAACATCCATATTTTTCCTCATCTTTATATAATATTGTGTGTAGGAAAAATGAAGGTTTTGAAAAAAATAAGATAATCATAGTAAGAACACATAGTAAGAAACAAAAACGGTGAATAAGAGCAACTAAAAGGACATACTAAACATAGAAAACTTGTTTTTATAATTTCAAACACTTTTTTTTGTGTTTGTATATTGTTTTACAGATTTCAGTGTCAATTAATTCTTATATTTTATTGTATTATGATTTTGATTGGGAGATTAATATCGTATGGCGTTATTGTAGGATGAGATTTTTTCAACTTTTTAAAGATGAGCATGATGATCATGAGATAAAAACTTGGAAATCATGTTAATCGTTATATTAAGTGATACAAACACTTAGTTTATAACATCAATTTACATGAATATGTTGAGAAACGTTGATACCTTATTATGATATGCATGATTAACAAAATGATTTTAATTTATATTATTAGTTCATACACATCAAATAGTAGTCAACTATATCTTATAGAAAGTTAATAATGTAGCATATTATCTTCTCTATGTCATGTATAAATGAAATTAGTGGAAATTATTTTTAATTTTTTCTCAATTTGTCATGTTACATTAATTAAAAGTTTGTGTTTCACAAATATAACTAATAATTGTATAAATAGATAAGCTATTTTATACTGCAGAAATACTATTCTACATTTCTTTTGAAATATGTTGTATTAACATTTCATTTAATATTTAATATGTTATTATAATTAATAGTTATTATATTTAACCGTCTTAAGAACGAGTTCAACACTAGTTAACAAATATAACAATGAATGTCGCAGGCTTTGTCTTTGAATCGTTTTAAAACAATCGAGGAGATTTTATTATATTCTTCATGTTCATTATTTAGAGAAAAAAATATAGTGTTTTGCGTTCTGTAACTTTGATAAGCTTTAGTAACATCTTCATACCTTTCCTTGCCTTGAAACAATCATAAAATCCTTTTTTTGCTGCAAAAGTTATACTAAATAAACAAAAGGATGAACCTTTAACTTATGCTCCAAATTAAATCACTTCGGTACAATAATTCACCGTGCAATTAACTATTTGAGCGTACTAACTATGTAAGTAATATATTATTTATCATCATTGTATAATTTCCTAACATGTCAACATGTGAAGATGTCATGTGACACCTTATATAGATTACACATCACTAAATCACATAAAATGCAATAAAATCAAAATTTTCTTATCTACAATGTACGCTCGAATAGTTAGTTACATACTATGAATATGAAAGGTTGATTACAATCACTTCACCTAATTAATGTGTAAGTATAAACACATCAAAAATATACTACGTAGTTTTCTTAATGTAAAAACGGGTAAATCACAATATCCACTCAATTAAAACAAGGGTACGGCTGAAGATATCATAGGTATTCATCTAAGTCACTTTATCATCAATATATATATATATATATAAATTAATTAATGATCACATTTCCATGGCACTTCTTCAACCGTGTTCACAACCTTGTAACATATAGGATCTAAAAATAATGTGACTTGAAAAAAAAAATCTTTGTTGCTGGTTGTATGTCGTCCTTTAGTTTTTGTGTCTTCTTTTTTCATTGTGATTGGTTTGTTGTTCTCGGGTCTCCTTCTTGGAGTCCTCTATTTTCTCTTTTGTATTCTCTTTTGTTGGTTTTTAATATACAGTCTTTCCAAAAAAAAATTTGGTTGTAAACCGTTTAATTCGAAAATCGAACCGAATCGAAACGTAAACTGTTTAAAACTTCCATCCACCGGATGAAACTTCCATATGGCGGTTGAAACTTCCATCCGGCGGTTGGATCATGCTTTCATAATTTCTTTTAGTTTTAGTTTCTAACTAATATCCAATTAATAAACTAATAATAAAATTAATTACAATTAATATTATTTCTCTATTTATTTTTCTTACTGTCCATTGAGGGCGACCCAAAAAGGACTCCACTTTTAATGATGTACTTACCAATTAGTTATGATATTAGACACTATTCCAACAATCTCTCACTTGGACAATTCATCAACTATTATTGGTCTAAGCCTATCCATTAACTAAGCAGAGAGTGTCATCCAATGCGACTGCCGAACTCTGATTCTTAACCTAGAGTTAGCCCTTTAGATAAGTGATCAACTATACCTTTGTTCTAATGATATCGTATGAATCGAGATATGGATTTTAATCAATCTCAAGATTCATAATTAGTTTTCTGATACATTTGACTTTATGAGACTATTGAACCATCAACTTAGTCTCGGCCAGGCCTAGCACTTTAGAATCAATAATCTTTAATCATCAGAGGGCCCAAGATATCACTTTTCCCATTAGGAGAAAAGGAACAAATAAATATCGACTACATAGTACTAGTCAACTCATCATGTCATACCTAGCATACCCTTTATGACCGGCATTTATGCACAGCGTTAGAATAGGCTAAAGTATAACAGACTTAAAAACTAGAAACTCAATGTATCTCAATTTTAAGAATAGAGGATATTATCATCTTAAAATCACTCATGATTCAATCCATGAAGTGATCTCTTTCAGTACGGGTCTCTCTATACTTAAATCCTCATTAACTACCCATGAGTGTTGCAGCATTCTTCATGCCATGTCTAATCTCCATAGACAATCTAATAACACTCCATGACAGTCTTGATTCATCACTTACTTCCAGGAGTGTGAACAACTGAGGAGGTTTAAGTAAAACTATTTTACTCGGGAAGTGGTGTCTAAACATGCAAAACTTAAAACACAATGACAAACAATAGTAAATGACTGAACTCCTTCCAATAAATAAATCTCCATTATTTAATCACCAAGTCTATTACAATTTCCATCATTGTTTACAATGTTTCAAAAATTAAACTATCAACTAAAACTTTACATTATCTCTTAAGCCTATGCTCCTAGCATGGTCATCATGTTTGGACTTTCCAAGTGGCTTTGTGAACGGATCAGCCGGATTATTCTCTGATCTTATGCTCTTCATAATCACGTGTCCTTCTTCTATTTTTCTCCGAACATAATTGAATTTTCTTTCAATGTGCTTTGACTTTCCGTGATCCTTGGGTTCTCTACTCAAGGCGACCGCACTTTCGTTATCACAGAATATTTCAATGGGGTCTTGAACCGTTGGAACAACTCCAAGATCTCCAATGAAATTCTTAATCCAGATGGTTTCATTTGAAGCCTCACAAGCCGCTATGTACTCAGACTCGCACGTTGAGTCTGCCACCATATCTTGCTTGGAACTTTTCCATGTCACCGCTCCCCCATTCAGTAAGTATACCCAACCAGACTGTGAATGGCTATCATCTCTACCTGTTTGGAAACTTGCATCACTATAACCCGTTACTCCGAGTTCTTCTTCTCCACCATAAACCAAGAACCTGTCCTTAGTATTTCTCAAATACTTAAGAATATTCTTTACAGCTGTCCAATGACCTTCACCAGGATTCTGCTGATTTCACCTCACTAAGCTCAAAGCAAATGAGACATCAGGCCTCATACACATCATGACATACATGATCGATCCTATAGCCGAAACATATGGGACTCGACTCATTCTATCCGATTCTTCCTTAGATTTCGGATAAAGATCCTTACTATTCTTAATGCCATGATGTAAGGCTAGATTCCCTTTCTTAGAGTTCTCCATTTTGAATCTTTTCAAAATTTTATCAAAGTATGTGTCCTGGCTAAGTCCTATGAGATGTCTCGACCTATCCCTATAAATCTTTATACCAAGAATGTATGCTGCATCTCCCAAGTCTTTCATAGCGAAACATTTTCCCAACTAAACCTTTACACCTTGTAAAGTTGGAATATCGTTTCCTATGAGTAGTATATCATCCACATATAACACTAGGAAGATTACAACACTCCCACTGAACTTGACATATATACAGGACTCATCTTCGCTTCTAGAAAATCTAAACTCCGTGACTTTCTCATGGAAGCAGAGATTCCAGCTACGAGAGGCTTGTTTAAGTCCATAAATAGCCTTTTGAAGCTTACACACTCTATTAGGATACTTTGCATTTTCAAAACCTTCCAGTTGTGCCATGAACACATCCTCTGTCAGTTTCCTGTTACGGAAGGTGGTTTTGACATCCATTTGCCAGATTTCATAATCATGAAATGCAGCTATGGCTAGCATTATACTAATTGAAAATATCTTAACTACTGGTGAGAAGGTTTCCTCATAATCAATCCTGTGGGTTTGAGTATAGCCCTTTGCTACCAACCTACCTTTAAAAGTGTGTACTTTCCCATCCATGTCGGTCTTCTTCTTGAAGATCCACTTACAACCCACCGTCTTAAGACCGGGTGTAGTTTCAATCAAATTCCAAACTTGGTTGTCATACATGAGCTGAATTTCGCTTTTCATAGCTTCCTTCCACTTAGCAGCCTCAGGGCCTGCCATCGCTTCCTTGTAGTTAGCAGGCTCATCTAAGTCATTTAGTGTACTATCACTAATTTTATCCTCTTCTACAATATGGAAACCATAATACAACTGAGTAGGCTTGCTAACTCCATTAGATCTGCGAGTGGGTAAGGATATGTCTTCCGGTTCAACAGGCATTTCCATCTCTTGTTGAACGTCAGTGTTTACTATAGGTTCTTCATCGGCCGACTCTTGAATTTCTTGAAGATCTCTCTTACTCCCACTGTCCTCTTTAGATATCATTTCTCTTTGAAGGAACACTCCTCTTCGAGCAACAAAGAACACATTTTTCGTGGGTCTGTAGAATAGATATCCAAACGACTATTCTGGATAACCGACGAAAAGACACTTTTCAGATCTGGAGTCTAGTTTGTCCGGAGTTTCTCGTCTAACGAAAACTTCACAAGCTCAGATTTTGATGTGACCAAGAGAAGGACGTTTTCCCTTCCACATCTCATAATGTGTCTTTGAAATCTTGTTGGTGGGTAAAAGATTTAAGATACGAGCGACTGTTTCTAATGCATAACCCCAAAAACTTATCGGAAGTGTATCCCGACTCATCATAGACCGATCCATGTCCAACAAGGTTCTATTTCTCCTCTCAGCAACTCCATTAAGCTGTGGTGTTCTAGGAGGAGTCAATTGTGAAACTATTCCACAATCTTTAAGATGATCGAGAAACCCGATACTAAGGTATTCTCCTCCCCTATCGGATCAGAGAACCTTTATCTTTCTGCCCAATTGATTCTCTACTTCGCTTTGGTATCTTTTGAATACCTCAAAAGTATCCGACTTATGCTTAATTAGATAGCCATGTCGAAATCTACTGTAGTCATCAGTAAATGTAACATAATACTGATTTCCATCTTTTGTGGCGTATCGGAATGGTCCACAAACATCTATGTGTACCAAGTCCAAAAGTCCTTCACCTCTTTCACACGACCCTGTGAATGGTGATTTAGTCATCTTACCCAATAAGCAAGATTCGCATACATCATCCGATTTAAGGTCGAATGATTCCAACACTCCATCCTTTTGGAGTTGGCTGCTGCGTTTCTTGTTTACATGCCCAAGACGATAATGCCACAATTTGGATTTATCAAGCTCATTAGACGAATCAACATTTAAAATCAAATTGCTAAATTCAACATTTTCATATATGCCATTGTAAGGAGAAGTTTTGAAAACAAAACAACCATTTAAATAAACCAAAATATCACCATTCTCAATGAAAATTGATAACCATCCTTAAACAAAGCATAAAATGAAATAATGTTTCTAGTCATTTCTGACGAATAACAACAATTATTCAAATCTTTCCTAACTCCAGAGTTCAGCACGAGCTCATACTTTCCAATCTCGGTAACAGGCGTGATTCCTCTGTTTCCCATGACTAGATTAAGCTCTCCATGCTTCAACTTTCTACTTTCATTTAGACCCTGCAATATAGTGCAAATGTGAGTACCACTCCCTGTATCTAGAACCCACGAATTAGAAGTTGTAGTATTATGGAGTTCGATCATGAACATACCTGAGTGAACACTCTTTTCGACCTTTCCATCCTCAAGGTCCTTCAGGTATTTCGGGCAGCTACGTTTCCAGTGCCCCTTAGTGTTGCAACAAAAGCACACTGCTTCCTTTTGATCATTCACTGGTGCAATATCAGAATCAGTCTTTCTTTTGGACCCACGATTGGACTTTCCATTCGTAGTCTTTGCTTTCCAACTTTAAATACAAGACACTTTATTCATATCATCATAATGTTTCTTGTGTGCCTCAATCTCCTCTTGGGTTGAATCATCATCAATTACGGGAATCTGCTCCTCGAGAACATACTTCTTGTTCTCGTACCTTAAGGTAAACCTTAGGGTATGAATCCAGTCCATATAGTTTGGACCAGTCAGTCTTTCCCTCCCAAGAACTGAGAGAAGTGAGAAGTTCGAGTTGTGTGCGGAATTGGGGACGGGAGGATTATTACCATTTGTAGAATACATCTATAAGATAAGCAATTTTAGTTAGTTTGAATGTTCCTTAATTAATTACACAATTTCAAATTAAGGCTAGGATCCATATTTTTGATTTGTTTTACGAAGAGGTTTGCCGTAATCATATCGCGAATTTATTTTAGGTAGAAAATGCTTTTGTCAATTTCATTCTCTATGAAATTCCTAGTTCTTTTGAGATTCATTGATTCCATCAATGGCATGTTAATCTCGGATATGCTCATCTACCATTCATGACTGGTATGCCGAGGATCATGAACAAGATTGTGAACTTAACCATGCAAAACCCGCGTGGTCCCCAGTCTGAGTATGCTCGAGAATCGTGAGTTCCACATCACCTCTCAATATGTTCTTATATTAATATGCCGGTAAACCACACACGCTCCATTAACAGACCATATGAAAGATGTGCAGTTTTCATGGGTTAGTATACTATTCACATTTTATATTATCTAGAATGGGAATTTGTTTCAGTACTTTTAGGTCATACTTTTGATCTTAACATCATCCTATCAAAGTTCTCGGCAGCTCCATTGAACGCACAAACAAACAGAGAATACCTCTCTTATAGTTTGTTCACTATGGGTGAGCCGATTCATTAATTTTAATGATACATATACTTATAGCTCATAATATATTTAATGTCTCTCTTTAAACTCTTAAAGTCTACGGCTCTATTGTAAAACATTTTAAAATTTAGGGGTATATTTTAAACATTTCAAAATATAGGGTCTGAAGTGTAAATTCATTTTACCAATTTAGACAATTCCATTTCCAATTTATCTTTACCTGCATACTATTGCAGATAATTAAATGCTAGTATTTATCGAGCTAAGGCTCTGATACCATTGTTGGGTTTTCTATTCCCTAACTAGATTAATATGCGCAGCGGAATAATAACAAAAATTAATCTAAGGCATTAGGAAACTAAACCCTAGTGGATGTTATCTTGAATGAATAAAAGAAGTAAAACAAATAGATAAAGAGGAAAAATACTAACCTTTGAGAAAACAAATTCTCACGCGTAGACGAACTAGCAAAACCTTCTTGCTTGGAGGCGAGTGCCCAAACTAGAACACCTCTAATGGCTCAAACCCAAAAGAACTAGGAGAATTTCCAAGTCTCCTATGGTCACGTTTATAGATCGCAAAACTCTTATAAAGAGCAGGAATAAGAAAGAGAAACTAGAATTGAAAACTATTCAATTCAAATTCAAAAGAAGGTGCAACTAGAAAGCTAAGGGGTAGGTCCCTATTTATAGGGGAGAGGGAGGCCTAGGGTTTTTGTCATCATCCGATGTGGGATAGACATCCATCCGGCGGATGGACCTTCCATCCGGCGGATGGATGATGTTTCCATAAAACCCTTCCAGCCGTTGCACCACGTGAACCCTTTTCTCAATCCATCCGCCGGATGAAACTTCCATCCGGCGGTTGGATCATGCTTTCATAATTTCTTTTAGTTTTAGTTTCTAATTAATATCCAATTAATAAACTAATAATAATATTAATTCCATTTAATATTATTTCTCTTATTATTTCTATTACTGTTCATTGAGGGCGACCCAAAAAAGGACTACATTTTTAATGATGTACTTACCAATTAGTTATGATATTGGACACTATTCCAATAGATACTACAGGGATCCTTTATGCCATGCAGAATCTTGGAGACAAATCTAGATGGCCGAAAAAGAATGAAAGGAGCACTGAGTGGAAAGATAAATCCAAACGGTGTGCCTTCCATGAGGATTTTGGCCATATAACCAAAGATTGCTTAGCCTTGAGGAAAGAGATAAGCTACATGCTCAGCAAGGGTTATTTAACGGAGCTCTTTGGCAAAAAGAAGGATCAAATAAGAGATCAACATAACTCTAGGTATCCCGAGGTCCAGGATCATACTAAGATCCCATAGAGAGCAAGATCACCACCCTTAAACGCCAAGGTATTTAACTTTATATCTGGTGGTTTTGACATCTGTGGTACATCTTACTCTGCAGCAAAGAGACATGCAAAGGAATCCAAATAAGAAAAACAGGACAAGCCTATAAGATCTATGACTTTGAAAGATGAAAAGCTGGTGACTTTTGGTGAAGATGACAAGGAGAATGTTCAGGATCCTCGCCATGACGGTCTGGTTATCACTTTATATGTTTCCAACCACTTCGTATGCATGATCCTGATTGATGGCGGTAGTTCTGTCAACATCAGCCAATTAGAAACACTCAAGAGGATGGGAATCCCGAAATCAGAAATAATTGCAAAGTCAACCGTTCTTGTGGGATTCAGCGGTGAAGCCAAAAAGTTAAAATGTCTTTAGCTATCTTGCTATATTGAGGGGGTAAACTCTATACAACACTTTTGTGTTATTGAGTGGGTAAACTCTATACAACGCTTTTGTGTTATGGATTCATTATCTTGCTATAACATTATTCTAGGTAGACCGTGGATTCATGACATGAAGGTAGTACCATCAACCTATCATCAATGCGTGAAGATGCCCACTCCATGGGGAGTTGTCAGGATTAATAGTGATCAACAGGAAGCTAAGGATTGCTATACTACTTTAATGAAATCTACTACCAAGCCTACACCAGCATATCAATTAAAGACGTGAGCTCAGGGCATCTTGGAAACAACTGAACAGGATGTCAAAGAAGTGTCGCTAAACATTGATGATCCTGAAGAAAAAGTACTTATAGGATTTGCGATTCCTGGGGATCTTGAACAAGATCTTATAAAATTCTTGCAGGATAGAAGAGTAACTTTTGCCTGGAAACCTGAGGATATGACATGTATATCTAAGGATATTATTACACATAAATTGGGTATTGATAACAGTTTCAGGCCAATTCAACAAAAGCGAAGAAAATTTGCTCCAGAGAGAAATCCATTATTCAAGTTGATGTTGAAAGGTTGCTCAAGGCTGGCATGATAAGGGAAGTCAAATTCCCAAGATGGTTGGCAAACGTGGTGGTGGTACAAAAGAAAAATGGGAAATGGAGAGTATGCGTAGACTACACTGATCTCAATAAAGCATGCCTGAAGGATCCTTTCCCTCTGCCTCACATAGACTCAATGGTGGATGCGAGTGTTGGGCATGAGATCCAAACTTTTATGGATGCATCCTCAGGATTTCAGCTAATTCAAATGGAACCATTTGATCAAGAGGATACCGCCTTCATGACTCCCACATGTATCTATTGTTATATTGCAATGCCTTTTGGTCTCAAAAATGCATGTTCAACATACCAGAGGCTAATGAATATGATGTTCAAAGATCAATTGAGTAAGATCATGGAGGTTTATATTGATGATATGGTGGTCAAGTCGAAGAAAGCTGAGGATCATCTTCAGGATCTTCAAATTGCTTTTGATATCCTGAACCAATATAACATGAAGTTGAACCCTTCTAAATGTCATTTTGGAGTGGGGGCAAGAAAATTTCTAGGATATATGATGACCAAGAGAGGGATAGAAGCCAGCCCTGAACAAATCAAGGCAATCCTGGATTTGAAATCACCATCAAACCCAAAAGATATACAAAGATTGACTAGTAGGATTGCAGCGCTTAATAGGTTCATATCAAGATCATCGGATCGTTGCAAAGAATTTTATGATATCTTGAAAAAGAATAACAAATTCGAATGGGGAGATAAGAAAGAAGAAGCATTTCAAGAATTAAAGAGCTATCTATCGTCTGCTCCATTGTTAATGAAATCAGAAGATGGAGAACCACTATTTCTATACCTGGCAGTATTCCGAAATGCAGTAAGTGCAGTGCTTGTCAAATATCATGAAGGCCAGCAGCATCCCATATACTATATAAGTAAAAGCTTACTTGATGCTGAAACCAGGTATTCCCATCTTGAAAAACTTATTCTTGCATTAATAATAGCCTCCACGAAACTTAGACATTATTTTGAAACACATCCGGTGCATGTTAGATCTAATTATTACATAAAATCTGTGCTAAGAAAACCAGAAATGTCAGGAAGAATGGCTAAATGGTCAGTAAAGTTTGGTGCATATAACTGATTTATGAACCTAGGGATGACATAAAATCCAAAGATCTAGCCGATTTAATAGCAGATTTTACTAGTGATCTTCAGGATGAAGTAGATTTGGAAGTCCAACAATTAGAGGAATTGAAAGATAAACAGATCTTGTACACAAATGGAGCTTCTAATATGAATGGAATCGGATTAGGGATAATATTAAGATCACCACAGGGAGATATAATGCCACAAGCAATTAATTATGAATTTTAAGCTACTAATAATGAAGTAGAATATGAAGCATTAATTGTTGGATTACAATTAGTAAAAGACATAGGTGTAAAACATTTACAAGTTTATATGGATTCTTTACTAGTTGTCAATCATTATAATGGTACTTATGCTGTCAAAGGTGAAAAGTTGGCATTATATTTGGATGTAGTCAAGAAACCTTGCAGGTACTTTTGAGATATTCGATATACAGCAGATATCAAGGGAAGCTAATTCAAAAGCGGATGCATTGGCAAATTTAGGATCAACCCTTAGGATCCCGCCAGATGTCAGGATCTCTATTGCTCATATTCTACTGCCTGCTATAGCGGACAAGAAAGAAGAGCAAATAAGCGAAATAGATGATCCTGATACGGGAGATAATTTGGATACATAAGCAGTACTTAAAGACATACATGAAGGAGATTGTGGAAACCATTCTGGGGCAGAGCGTTATTCTCAAAAACAATGAGAACAAGTTATTTTTGGCCCACTATGCGGAAGGATTCCATGGATTTTGCTCGCAAATGTGATGCTTGTCAAAGACATGGGAACAACTGGCAGAACCGATGCATCCAATTATCTCTTCAAGGCCATTTATGAAATGGGGAATGGATATTGTGGGAAAACTACCTACTGTTCCTGGAGGAAAGGTTTTTATGCTGGTAATGACAGATTACTTTTCAAAGTGGATTGAAGTTGAGGAATTTGTACAAGTAAAGGAGAAGGACGTGATCTCGTTCATCAAAAGGAATATCCTGACTTGGTTCGGGATCCCAACAGAGATAGTATGTGATAAAGGATCTCAATTTATTGGGAATAGAACAACCAGCATCTGTGAAAGTTGGGGCATTAAGATGATAACTTCAACACCAGTCCATCCTCAAGCTAACGGATAAGCGGAATCCAGCAACAAGATCATCAATAACAACCTTAAAAAAGGCTAGATGTCAAGAAAGGGAGATGGGCTTAGGAATTACCTTTTGTTTTATGGGCTGATAGGACTACGGAAAAGCAAGCAACCAAGCAGACCCCTTTTGCTTTGGTGTTTGGATCTGAAACTATGATCCCAACGGAAATAGTTATCCCGGCGGCAAGATCCCAAATGCAGAATTTAGAAGCAAATAGAGAAGCATTGATTCAGGATTTGGATACTGTGGATGAGATTAGAGATCGTGCTAAATTCAGAATTGCAGCATATCAGCAAAGGATTTCGAGATCCTATAACAAGAATATCAGGATAAGAAGATTTCGAATTGGTAATTTGGTATAAAGAAAAGTGTTTCAAAGTACTAGGAATCCTGCTGAGGGTAAAGTGGCACCAAAGTGGGAAGGTCCATATTTGATTGATTCGGATGCTGGAAAGGGGGCATATGGGCTAGCTAATATGGATGGAGAGTTGCTTCCAAGATCCTGGAATGCTATTCATTTAAAGCTTTATTATGTGTAAGTTGAATATTAATATTCAATTTTAAAAGGTACTCCTATGTTCCTTCACTTTTCATTACATTTATTTCCCTCATTAATACATATATATATATATATATATGTGTTGTGGGTAGAATTTTCACTAACCATGTAGGATCCTGGATTAGTTACTATGTTGACAACTTGTAAGGATCCTGGACTACTCCCGAAGAATTTATGCGCAGGATACCGGGCTTACAATCAGGATAAGGAAAGGTATGATTCTGATTTGCTATATTATGCAGGATCCTCATGTATGACTATATTATCCTTAAGATTATGTTGAAATAGGGATAATAGCTGTGTAACCTTACTGTGGAGATTATTATATTGTAGGATCCCGATAGGGATATTATTTTATATTTCGGGATCATTAATGTATAATTATCCTGAAATAAACTAAGTCTAGAGTGACGAAGCTTCTTGGACTAAAGACTACCTTATTTGCTTTATAGTATATGCTTATTATAAGGATCCCAGATATCAAATATCTCGGGATCCCTTTGCTACTAATATTTCCGCATGTTTAATGTGTTTTGACTAGTTCATACAAGACGTGTGGAGTTAGTTCCGATTTCTATGGATCGTATATTGCTTGAAGAATATTTGAATTATGAAGAAGGAAGTTAACACGTGTGGATTACTCAGTCATATGAACGTTGGACATTCCATCGAATATCGGAGATGATCCCGGATATTTCAGAATTATTTGTTATTCACTTGTAGTATAAATACGAGGCTAGAATGATCGTATAAAAAAACGAATACTCACTGCTTACACTGAAACACACTCTCTGCAACTCGTTAACACCCACACACTTCATCATTTTCACACTTAGACGATCATTCTTGTGCTCTTTAGTTTGAAAACCTTTTTCATTTAATAAGATAAACATACGGCAAGGATTGATTGTTCCTTCCCGAGATTTTGTGCCGGAGATCTATCATAGGTCAAGGGTTTTCCTCGTACATCACTGCATTCTTGCACCTTTCTTTCATTTACTTTACTAAACTTGCGTTCTTGATCACGTTTACTGCATTATCCCGGAATTATCCAGGATTATATTCATTTTTCTGCATTCATCTTAATTTATTATATATAAATTCATCCTTTACAAACTCTTTGGTCACATATTTAGCAAGATTTGATACTTAGTTAATCCATATTAGCAAAATTACAAGTATTCATCACAAAGTATAACTTTCAAATAAATTATCTTGAAATTAAATTCAAACACACTACCTCACTTTACTAATTTGTTCATTTAATTGCATTGTGTAAGTTTTGGACCAAAACAATTTGGCGCCCACCATGGGACAAGTGGTGTTTTTCATAATTAATTTCTTGTTAAAAGCCTTGTTAAATCACTTTTTTCAAGAGTTTTTGCTAAAAATGTCGACTCAAGGACGATCTACATCTTCTGCCATGCCATCATCCACTTCCGCTATGACTAGCCTACCACTTCCTCCACCCGTTTCTTCATCATGATCGAGGCCTGAGCATGTTTATTCGAGGGCAACATCCACCACATCTACTTATGTGGGATTAGGTTCAACAGATAATGATCCTGTAATTATTTCTAACCGTGAGATTATGTCTATGTTCTCTCAGGTGAAGGAACAAATGGAACAAATGGAAAGGAGTAACGCGTCAATCAGAAGGGATATGGAAAAAGCATGAGGCCTAGGGAAGATATTCCCGTTGCTCGGGTCACTACTCCCATTCGGAGCAGGATCTTGGATTTCAATACTCCTCCCTCATCAAATCATTCTGGAGATTTCATATCTATGCAAGGTAGTATCGGGATCCCGGGATCCACATATGCTACCAGAGTCTCTACGTACAGAGATCCTGAACAAACTTCAGGATCCCTACCGAGGGTAACGAATAGTGGCAATTTATCTTCAGGATATTCTTTTGGTACTAATGTCTTGCAGGATTCTGGAGTAAGCCCTGTTGTGGCACGGGAATTACAAAAGTTTAAGGATATGATATCTAGTGTCCCTAGTATAGTACAGCCTATCCCAGAAGTAGCATCATCTACGCACATGATCTCAAGATTTGCACCACCAATATGTGATGCCGAGATCCCGAAGAGATTCCAGACTCCTAACATGAAGCTGTATGATGGGACCACGGATCCTGAAGAACATATAGCACAGTACATGGAAAGAATGGAGATTATCCCGATACCTGCGGATCTAAAGGAAGCTTGTTTATGCAAAGGATTCGGATCCACTCTTACAAGATCCGCACTTAAATGGCTACTTAATGTTCCTGCATATTCTATTACATCATTTGCTCATTTGGTTAATCTTTTTAAAAATCAATTCTCATGTAGTAGGACTTTTGAAAGATTAACCACTAATTTGTATAGGGTTGTCCAGAAGGATAATGAAACTCTTCGACATTTTATAGGGAGATTTGGCAGAGAATCCTTAGATATCCCGAATCCAGATATGGCAAATGCAGTTCAAGCTTTCAAAATGGGGATAAAAAGAGGCTCACCTTTCTATGAAGATCTTGTGATGAACCCATGTCGAAGCTTGGATGAAGTTAGAAAAAGAGCCTTGAGATTCAAACGGCTAGAAGAAGATGCAATGATCCAGAAGAAATCAAATGCTTTTTCAACGTATGACAAACCCAACAGGAAAGCGGAGACACCTGTATTCAACCCAAGCAGGAGCAAACCATATTCCAGGAATGATGATTGCAGGATCAACGTCGTGGATGGGGATGATAGGGATTGCCCAAAACTAACTGATTATTGTTTTGCAGTTGACACCACAGAAATCCTCTATGCAATGAGAAACCTTGGAGATGGAGTCAGATGGCCAAGGAAGAATGAAAAGAGCACTGGATGGAAAGACAGATCAATGAGGATTTCGGTCACCTAACTGAGGATTGCATAGCTTTAAGGAAGGAAATAAGCTATTTGCTAGAAAAAGGTCATCTGAAGGATCTTTTCAACAAAAGAAAGGATCAAGCTCGGGATCATGATAAATCTCGCGATTCCGAAGTTTAGGATCATACCAGGATCCCGCAGAGAGTAAGATCACCACCCCTGAACGCCAAGGTAATTAACTTTATATCTGGTGGTTCTGACATCTGTGGTACGTCTTATTCGGCAGGAAAAAGACACGCAAAGGAATCAAATTCAGAAAGGCAGGATAAGCCCATGAGATCAGTAACCTTGAAGGATGAGAAAGTGGTCACTTTTTGTGAAGATGACAGGGAGAACATTCAGGATCCTCACCATGATGGTCTGGTTATTACTCTATATATTGACAATCAATTTGTACACAGGATCCTGATTGATGGCGGTAGCTCTGTAAACATCATCCAATTGGAAACACTCAAGAGGATGGGGATCCCAGAATCTGAGATAATTGCTAAATCAATTGTTCTCCTTGGGTTCAGTGGTGAAGCTAAAAATGCCGTGGGAGAAATCAAACTTCCAATATATATTGAGGGGGTAAACTCTATGCAACCCTTTTGTGTTATGAATTCATTATATTGTTATAACATTATTCTAGGTAGACCATGGATTCATGACATGAAGGCAGTTCCGTCAACATATCATCAATGTGTGAAGCTTCCCACTCCATGGGGAGTTGTCAGGATTAATAGTGATCAACAGGAGGCTAAAGATTGCTACACAACGTCAATGAAATCTACTATCAAGCCCACGCCAGCATAGCAATTAAAGACACGAGCATGGGGCATAGTGGAAGCAACTGAACAGGATGTCAAAGAAGTGCCGCTAAACATTGATGATCCTGAGGAGAATGTGTTCTTAGGATCCACAGTTCCTAAGGATCTTGAACATGATCTTGTGAATTTCCTGAAGGATAGAAAAGTGACCTTTGCCAGGAAACCAAAAGATATGACAGGTATATCTAAAGATGTTATTACACATAAAATTGGTATTGACAATAGTTTCATGCCAATTCAGCAAAAGAGAAGAAATTTCACCCCGGAAAGAAACGCAAGTATACAAGCTGATGTTGAAAGGTTGCTCAAGTCTGGTATGATTCGGGAAGTTAAATTGTTGGCAAATGTGGTGGTGGTGCAAAAGAAGAATGGGAAATAGAGAGTATGTGTGGATTACACTGACCTCAATAAAGCGTTTCGGAAGGATCCTTTCCCATTACCTCACATAGATTCAATGGTGGATGCGACTGCTGGACATGAAATCCTGAACTTTATAGATGCATCCTCAGGATTCCAGCAAATACAAATGGAACCATCTGATCAAGAAGATACAGCTTTCATGACACCAACATGTATATATTGTTATATCGCAATGCCTTTTGGTCTTAAAAATGCAAGTTCAACATACCAGAGGCTTGTGAACATGATGTTCAAAGATCACTTAGGCAAGATCATGGAAGTATACATTGATGATATGGTAGTTAAATCCAAGAAAGCTGAGGATCATCTTCAGGATCTTCAAATGGCTTTTGATATCCTGGACCAATATAACATGAAGTTGAACCCAGCTAAATGTCATTTTGGAGTGGGGGCAGGAAAATTTCTGGGATATATGGTAACCTAGAAAGGGATAGAGGCCAGCCCTGAACAAATCAAGGCAATCCTGGATTTGAAGTATCCATCCAACCCAAAAGATGTACAAAGATTGACTGGTAGGATTGCAGTGCTTAATAGGTTCATATCAAGATCATCGGATCGCTGCAAAGAATTTTACGACATCTTGAAAAAGAATAAGAGATTCGAATGGGGGGATAAGCAGGAAGCAACATTTTTGGAATTAAAGAATTATTTATCATCGGCTCCATTGTTGATGAAACCAGAAGACGAAGAACCACTGTTTCTATACTTGGAAGTATCCCGAAATGCAGTGAGTGCGGTGCTTGTCAAGGATCATGAGGGTCAGCAACATCCTATATACTATGTAAGTAAAAGTCTACTTGATGCTGAAACCAAGTATTCCCATCTTGAAAAACTTATTCTTGCATTAATCACGGCCTCTACAAAACTTAGACATTACTTTGAAACACACTCTGTGCATGTTAGATCTAATTATCCTATAAAATCTGTGCTAAGAAAACCAGAAATGTCCAGAAGAATAGCTAAATGGTCAGTAAAGTTAAGTGCATATAATCTGATTTATGAACCTAGGAATGCCATAAAATCCCAAGCTCTAGCAGATTTTATAGCCGATTTCACTAGTGATCTTCAAGATGAAGTGGATTTGGAAGTTCAACAATTAGATGAATTAAAAGATAAATGGTTCTTGTACACTGATGGAGCTTCTAATATGAATGGAATTGGATTAGGGATAATATTAAGATCACTGTTTTGGTCAAAAATTACACTAAGCAATTAAGTGATCAAATTTTAGATTGTGAGGTATAGTGTCAAAATATCCTTCAAGATAACTACGTTGTTATACGATTATCTATATTAGTAAATAAGAGTTTTGAGTGAAAATACGCTTTAAGGGCGTTGATCCTTGTTGAATAAAGATTTAAGAAAAAAGCTCAAGAACAGATTAAGGGTAAAACAATGAAAAAGATAAAGTAAATGTAATCGACACGAGGATATACGAGGAAAGTCGTTGATCAAGATTGATCTTCGGCACAAAACCTTAGGAAGGATCAAATGATCCTTGCCTTTGTTGATTTTATTAAAATGAAAACAATGAATTACAAGCTAGGAGCACAAGGATGATCGGCTAAGTGGTTATGTGTGTGAATCTAGCTAGGTGTTGATGAAAAAGAATATTAACGAGAGTAATAGCAGAGTGTTTATGTGTTTTGCAGGTGAAAATAGTGTGCATTCGTTAACCTAATCGATCATCCATGCCTCAGTTATATACTAAGAGCGTATAAAAATATTTCCGTGAATCTCGGTGTAGGTTCCGTATATGGACCAAATCGAGAAGCCTAAAACTTGTATGTAGATGCGGAATTAAACACACAAGTTATGCTAGATATTTAACAAGTAAATGACCAAAACACAAAGTGTAAGTTTATATAAACAATCAACAAGTGAGATTACATACACTTTAACTAGACACACAAGGATCTAAGCTACACAATATGTGAGTTTTCTACAGAGAGTTTCGTAGTGTTGTGTGTGAGTGTTTGTTGGTGACTAAAATAGAAGCTGATAAGCTCTATTTATAGTCTGATCCAAACTTCATGCGACACAATCCTTGTGTCGCATAGATTGTCACTGCGACACAATCCTTGTGTCGCATATACAGAAACTGCGACACAGTGCTTGTGTCGCAAGATTACATAAAATTGTAATTAATCTAGATCTAAAACTGTTTTAATACATAATTACAATATCGACACAATTACAGACTGAGACCAACTGACAGACACATTTAGATGTACCAACAAACTCCCCCGTGTCTTCAGCTTGGTCTTCAAAAATTTCTTCAATAAGCTTCAGTCTTCAAACCCATCCGGGTGGAAAGTTTCCACCAGCATGCACACCAAAAGAGAAACATATATCAACGATTTTCTGAAATCGCTTCGCCAGAATTGTGTTGAACTCGTTGTCAGGATTGTAGCGAATACGACTGTTGAACAGTTTCTTCATGTCATCCTTTGACAAGTTTATCATGCTTATAGGGTCAAATATTTTGAATTCTGCTTTTGGTAAACCCCACAAAGAAGTAGACCCAGTTTGAGGCACAGAATCAGGCACGTAGACAAGAACGGCTTCGCCGGTGTGAGCATCCAGTTCCCAGTAGTGAAATCGTTTCAGCAGATTGAAGGGAACAGATTCTAGCGAGACTTCACGAAGACAATTAGCAGGAGGATAGTGATTTCTGACAATTGGCTGATTTGTCTTTGGGTCAAGCTTTTTCTTGAATGTAAACCTTGTACCTAGCACAGGTTTGACATAATGATATTTCTTTGATCGAATCTCTGCCCGCATGATTTTCTGAATAACTTCAGCTACTCCGTCTTTATGAGGATTGATCAACTGAAGCCGAGTAAGACGAACAAGATCATGCTTTGGCAGCGTACTCAATTTCTTCAGCGATCGACGAAAGTACTGAATACCATCACGTCTTTTGATCATGAACCTTCCCTTGTTCACCTTCAAACTTTTAATAAGGCCGGTATAATCACCGCCAACCTTGTATTTCTTGCAGGTAACAGGAACAGGTTCGAGATTTTTACCTTTGATGAACCAGTAATCACCGCCAACTATGTATCCTGTGGGAAATGTCATTGTAATTTGTCCTTGTTGATTCAGGAGCAGAAGTAGCCTGAGAAGAAGATCCTGAGGTAGATCCTGGTACATAGTTGAATGCAGGCTCTGACTCATCGTCTGAAGAATCAGATACAACAATACCTTCCTGTGGATGAGAGGGCTGATTAACATATTCTTCATTTGGGTCAAGCCCTTCTTGCTCAACCTCAACATCATCATCATCGTTTGCAGCCTCAAAGTCAAAAGGCTCTTCAGGCACAACCCCATCTTCATTAACCGCAGCTTGAAAGTATGTCAAATTACAATAAGTGTAATCTACAGCTAACGGTTTCGGTTGCCCTGGTAACTCAAGAATATAATCCAAAATCAAAGGAGTTTCATTAATCGAGGAATCAGTTACATTATCAGGATTTACATTTTCATCGCCCTCGGCGGAAACCCTAGGTGTTGATTCTAAAGCCGGTTGGCTTGGCTCCCCCGAAGCAATAGCTTGGGTTTCCAGCTACAGAATCTTTGACTTCAGCTCTGCGTTCTCCTTTTCCAGGTTAGAGATTCTGGCATCTTGAGCTTCAAACACTGTCAATTGAGCATCCATATCATGCTGCATTTTGTCAAGTCGGCGGAGGAGCTCTTGAATAACCGCGGGGTGAGGGGTGATTGGAGTTTCAGTCCTCGGCGGCTCAGAAGATGTGGAAGTGGAAGTGCGAGAACGCCTGATCAGGGGATCCAAAATGTCAGTATCTGAGGGATCACGAGGCCTTTTACCTCGGCTGGAGGATTCAGGAGGTGGAGAAGGTGGCTGATAGGCATCGATCTCACGATCGAGATCCACAAACTCCTGATCCATAGGATCTGGCAACACTGGCGGTTGCTGAGCAGCAGGTTGTTGAGCTGGGGGTGGTTGTTGGACTGGAGGTGGAACTGGTGTTGATGGAACAGTAGGCCTAGGAGCTGGATCATTAAACTGTTCACCAGGAGGACCAACATATGCAGGATCGATGATATGTCCGAACAAGGCAACCTCCCTTTCCGGTGCCTGACCCTGCTTGGCAAAAGTGGTACAAATGGTGTAGATCCTGGTATTCATCGGTGTCTGCTTGAAGGTAAAAGATGCAATCACTGGTAGATCGGGATGCAAGTGATTGAGCAGCAATTGAGTAAACCGAGGATATAACGCCTATTTATCCTTCGTATCCAGAGCGTTGTCAACAAAACCCCTCCAGATATAGCCAGAAAAATTATAAGGTTTGTTGTAGATCAACGCGAGAATGGCAGAGGCAGTTGTGTAGCTCATCCCTTCCAGACCTGCCCTACGACTGGATAAACACACAATGACGATGTGAGCCAGATACCGCCAGACCTTTGTCATGTAGGTCTTCTTGTACTGGTCAACTGGAATGTCCTGGTATCCAATCGAGCGCATCCCTTGAGCAATAGCAGCAGCAGCAAACTGAGTAACCATATCCGAGTTGTCTCCAAACTCGAAGAAATCCCGAATAAGTTGCTCAGAGAAAATAACCTGACGCCCACAAACAGTAGAGATAAGACGAGTATCAGGTTCGTCTTTGTTGACGACAGCATTGTCCCAAAACTCAGTGATTTGATTCCTCAAAATCCGAGTGTCAGCAGTGATAGCTTTGTGGATTCTGGAGCGGCGAAGAAAAGCTATCATTGGTCGATACGGTCTCGAAGTCTCAACCGTAGTGTTCATAAATGCCACGATATTGTGGCGCGGCTCCCAGAAGTATTTGGTAACATCGATCTCAGCGGGTTGAGCGGCGGGTTGATCAGCCATGACTGCAGAAATAGCAATAATACAACAAAGCTTGAACTGCGTTAGCGTTAGTACAAAAAAATAAACAGCATTTTGTTTCACAGAAGTGTCTGCGACACAACAGTTGTGTCGCACAGGGACAATGCGACACAATGAGTGTGTCGTAGAAGGGTACTACGACACACGTCTTGTGTCGCATGACACGTGTCACGCGGACAGAGTTTCCCTTGCATTTAGCATTATTTGAGAAATTAATCTCAGATGCGACACAAAGGTTGTGTCGTATGTAGTGTCGTATAAAATGATACGACACAAGAAATGTGTCGTATGTTGTGTCGTATATAAATACGACATAAGCATATAAGAGCAGTACGACATAAAACTCTTGATCTATGCGACACAACGACTGTGTCGCAAGTTATGTCGCATTGATGAACATCAAACCAACCCAGATTAGATTTTTTATGAAATTTTGGGGTTTTCGAAAACAGATCATACCCTAGGGTTCGTAAACAGAAGGGGAACAACAATATACATCTATCTAACCCTAGAAACCCCTAAACCTTAAATAATTCGAAGGGAAATAAAAACCCTAAAAACCGAACGGGTAGGATCAAAACAACAACAAATTAGACGGTGAAAGAACGAGATAATCATACCTAATAATGCACAAAGAGATGAGGAACACGAATCAAGCAATGGATCGCAGTGAAAACTCTTCGAAAGCACGAATCGAACAGGAATACGCTTGTGTCGCAAAATCGCCTATGTGTCGTACAGTATGTGTCGCTAAAAATTTTGGAAACGTAAATGGTTATGTCGCATGGTGTGAGTAATTAACCCCGACACAATATGCGACACAATATGCGACACAATATGCGACACATCATACGACACTGTATACGACACAATTCTTGTGTCGTATATTAAGGATACGACACAATGCTTGTGTCGTATATAACACAAAGCAGATTTTGATGACACGAAAAAATTGATTTTAAACCCGATTATTATTGTGATTTAAGGATTTTCGCGATGAAGACGATTTGTGACTTAAAAATAAAGATAAAGTAAAATTAAATACAAAGATAAAAAAAATATAACAAAGACATGTAAAGCATAATATTTTTTGGTGAAGGAGTTGTGATAATTCTGGTTAGGGATCATATCGACATAACGTACAATAATGAGGAACAGTAAGTGTTATTTCGATCATCAGTATATTTGACCTCTTTAAATTTACGTGTCATGTTAGAAACAGTTTTTATAAAAGTTATTTCAAGACGATTATTAGTATATGTATCCACTTTAAACGTGTTATACGCACATCTAGGAACTAATTTTTTTATTATTCGCAAGCATATTTCTCTGTGGTCACCACCATAGATATACATCTTAACTTAAGACATAGACCATGTTTCCATTTTACAGAGAGAATATTAGAATATCAAATTTAAGAATCAAGTCAGCGGTGACAGGTCTGTACTTGCGTACAACAGAGCGACATAGCTTGATTCAGGTTTAAGCAAAACCAGACTTGGTCAAACCATTTTGGCGACCTTGTAAGGTATCTCAATTTTAAAGACTTTGCAAGTACTTTGACTTGTATTTGCTTAATTTTAAGTATATATAGACGGAAACCAGGTCTATACTTACGTATAACAGAGGAGACTGTCAATATATACCCCCGAATGATATCAAATAAACTTCTTTCAACGAACACATGTCTAGTATAAGTAAGAAATTAAGACACTTGTCATACATCTAATGATGATGAGACATTTGAAACAGACAATTAATTGTTAAGTTTCTTAAGCAGTTTCTAGAAGTGTAGTATAACAAGCCCACTAATATATCGTATGATGAAGACAACGTTTATAGAAACTGTTTTCAGCACGACAGATAAATCTACTGACACATCCAAGATAAATCTTAAAATTCCACTCAATGCAAGTTACCCGATGTACTATCATATCCCTAGTTGTTAACAGACACAACTTCAACGTCTATTTAAAAATGTAGCAACGCTGCATTTCTTTAATACTAAAAAGTATAAAGAGTGGCGGTTGCGATAATTTTTTTTTTTTTTTTTTTTTATAACAGAAAGCAAATAAACTATACAACAATCAAGTGACAAATCATTTCTTGAGATCAAGGGAAATCATCCCTATCATATCTACAAGTTCGTCGAAACGAGCACGCGAAAATGCTTTTGTGAATAAGTCGGCTTTTTGCTTAAGGGTATCTACATGAATGAGGTCAATTAAGTGTTTCTCATAGCAATCTCGTATGAAGTGAAACCTAATCTCTATATGTTTGGTCTTAGAGTGTTGAACGGGATTGCGAATAATAGATATAGCGGCAGTATTATCAATATGAACAGGAGTTAAGGTAAGAAGTAACCCATAATCACGCAATTGATGTTGAATCCACAGAATCTGGGAACAGCAGCTTGCAGCAGCAATGTATTCAGCTTCCGCTGTTGAGGTGGAGACTTTGGTTTGCTTTTTACACTGCCAAGATACCAATCGAGAACCGAGATATTGACATCCTCCTGTAGTTGACTTTTTATCTGAATTGCAGCCACCATAATCAGAATCAGAGTAGGCAGTGAGAGCGAAGTCCTTCTCATTCGAATACCATAGACCAAGTGATGGTCTATATTTGAGGTAACCAAAGATTCGCTTCACCGCCTTCATGTGAGAAACCTTGGGCTTTGCGTGAAACCTGGAACAGATAGACACAGCAAACACAATATCTGGTCTGGATGCAGTAAGATACATCAGCGATCCTATCATGGATCGATAATCTCTTTCCTTGCAGTCTTCCTCATGTTCAGCAGGTTCGAGCTTGTGATCTATTTCGATAGGAGTACCATATGGTTTACAGTCATGGAGCTCATACCGAGTCAACATGTCATTTACATATTTGGACTGATGAATGTAGAGACCTTTATCAGACTGTTCAACCTGGACCCCGAGAAAAAATTTAAGTTCTCCCATGGCACTCATCTCAAACTCGGACTTCATGATTTTCTCGAAATCTCTGCACAAAGAATCATTTGTTGAACGAAAAATTATGTCATCCACGTAAACCTGTACCAGTAACAAATCCTTTCCAGCCCTTTTTATGAAGAGAGTGCTATCAATTTCGCCTCGTGTAAAGCCATTTTTCGTTAGATGATTTGCCAACCTCGCGTACCAAGCTCTAGGAGCTTGATGAAGACCATATAAAGCTTTTCCTAACTTGCAAACATAATCAGGATGATTTGGATCTTCAAAACCAGGAGGTTGCATGACATACACATCCTTCAGAACCTCTCCATACAGAAATGCGCTCTTGACATCGAGTTGATAAACCCGAAAACCTTTAAATGTCGCGTACGCCAGAAAGATGCGAATGGATTCCAATCTTGCAACTGGAGCAAACACATCATCATAGTCCAAACCCTCGATTTGAGTAAAACCTTGAACCACCAACCGTGCCTTATTTCGAATAACTACGCCTCTGTCATCCTTTTTCACACAATATACCCAGCGAGTTCCAATTGGATCGACATCTTTGGGTAAAGGAACTAAACTCCAGACATCAAGCTTCTTGAATTGATTTAATTCTTCCTGCATAGCCTCAACCCAGTACGGGTCTTTCAAAGCTTCAGTGATTTTCTTCGGTTCAAGCTGGGATAAGAAACATGCTTCTATTTCTTCTTCAATACAGGCAAAAGAGGCAGTTGAAGATTCTTCACGAGATTCATTAGCAGCTACTTGACCTCTTGTTAAAACACCTTGTTGAAGTTCACCAATGATATTATCAGTAGGGTGGGAAGAATGAATTCGAAGCTGAGGAATCGGATCAGGCACAATGATCGAATCCAGATTAGAAGGAGCGGCTTCAGAATGTTCAATAGAAACTGAGTGATCAGTGGCACAACTTTCATGGTCAACTGGTAAGATGATATCAGTTTTAGTTACAGGATTGGATTCAGTAGCCATCTGATCAGCGTCGGAGGGAATATCATCATTGACAATATTCTCAGGTGGTAGAGCTCTAGAGGTTGAAGTAGAGACTTCAGAAGAAAGATCTAAACCATGAAGTAGAGATACTACCTGATCTTCTTCACTAAATTTGGGAAGATTAAAAGAATCTACCAACTTGTCATACTCAAACAAGGATTCCGGTCCCTTGCCCTTTGGAGAATCAGTATACTTCATGAACCTTACTTCAAAATATTCCTCTATTCTCCCAGTAGACTTGTTGAAAACTCTTTTATTTGGCGAGTTCACAGAATATCCCAAAAATAGACCATCGACCGCCTTTTCATCAAATTTGCCTACAGAGTCCTTGGTAATTAAGATGGTGCAAGGACACCCGAAAGGCTCAAGAAACTTCAAGTTTGGTTTGCGATTATTCAGCAATTCATAACATGTTTTGTTTCGCTTTTTAACCATGGAGACCCGATTTAACACATAGCAGGCAGTGTTAACAGCTTCGGCCCAAAATGTAGTAGGCAGATGCGCGTCAGACAACATGGTTCTTGCTGTCTCAATAATAGTCCTATTCTTTCGTTCGGCTACTCCATTTTGCTGAGGAGTGCGAGCAGCACTAAACTGATGAAAGATTCCCTTGCGAAGACAATACATTTCCAAGGTTCTGTTCTTGAATTCTGTTCCATTATCGCTGCGAAGTTTCTTGATTTTCAGATTACACAGATTTTCCAATCTGTCGAACAAATAGGTTAAAGTATCAGGCGTTTCATCCTTTCCTGCCAAGAAATATACCCAGGAAAACCTTGAGTAATCATCAGTAACAACTAGACAATACAACTTTCCTCCAATACTTTTCTTATTCACAGGACCGAACAAATCCATGTGAAGCAACTCCAATGGAGATTCAATAGAGTTCACCTGCTTAGACTTATGGAACTTCTTGTGTTGTTTCCCTTTGAGACAGGAAATGCATTCATCATCTATTACAAAGGACTTTTTAGGCACTCCTAACACAAGATCATTATTAATAAGATAATTCATTCTCCGAAAATGAATATGTCCCATTCGTCTGTGCCAAAGCAGTGAATCTTTAGAAGATGCTTTTGATAACAAACAAGTATGCTCCTTGGTAACCACAGTTTGCATATCCAAAATGTACGAGTTGCGTACACGAGGTGCTCTCAGCAACACCCATTCCTCGGGAATGACAAATCCCGGCTTCAAAATTAAGCATTCAACATCTGTAAATGCAGTAGTGAACTTCTTGTCGCAGACTTGAGAAACACTGATCAAATTGTGTTGCAGTTCCTCGACATAATTCACTTTATCAAAAGTCACTTGCCCGTTAGAAAGAGTACCCTGACCAGTTATGTTACCACCTGTGTCTCCCGCAAAAGCAACATGTCCTCCACGATATGGTTTAACATTTGACAGAAGAGACATGTCACCAGTCATGTGCCGTGAGCAGCCACTATCCACGTACCATTTGCTGCTTTGTACATGTCTTGACTGCTACAGCACAACATAGGGATTAGGTTAGATAGAAATGGAGACCCAGGCCTTTACAGACTTGGGTACTCCAGAGATCTCATCAATAATAACTACATCAGTTAAAACTTTGTT
Organism: Pseudognaphalium luteoalbum; assembly: GCA_963422505.1. Classification (NCBI taxonomy): domain Eukaryota; kingdom Viridiplantae; phylum Streptophyta; class Magnoliopsida; order Asterales; family Asteraceae; genus Pseudognaphalium; species Pseudognaphalium luteoalbum. The sequence goes on from OY730197.1 coordinate 82,184,563, forward strand.
TTTTAAGAAATCAGATGTATTTTCTGATGCAGTATTACTTGATGATGAGACATTTTGTGACTCTTTAGGTTTCCAAACTTTCACAGGAACATTATTGGGTTGCCTGTCAACAATGTTAGGCTGTTTGACCAGTGGTTTACTGAGCCTAGCAGCATTGACTTTCGGGATAGAAGTTTGAGCATGTGAACTCCTTTTTGAAACTGATTTAACAGTTGAATTTCTATAAGTAGGCATTTTGAGAACACCTTTTGCAAACTTCTTTCTTAAAAGCAATGGGCATTGATTAATCAGGTGACCCTGTTTCTTGCAGTAGAAACATGATCGTCTTTCCCTAAAGGTTTGGTCGTTACAGTCTAGAAATTGAGGTGAGGTAGACAACTTATGTGAGGATGTGAAAGTGGATGTCTCAGACTGTGAAACCGAAGATTTAACAGAATTCTTGATTGATTTGTCATTAATATTCTTTAAACCTTTTCTTTTAAGTTCAGCCTGAGTCTTAGCATTTCTTTGAAAACTTTCATCAGTTTACCCAGAATTAATGGTGTGATGTTCAGGCTTAATATTTTTCTTTTCACATTGAGACACACACTTACAGGGAATATCTACAATCTCAACCTCTTCTTCAATAGTTTGTAAGGGAGCAGGCTGAAAACTACCAAAGGGGTTGAACTTGACAGTTCCTGAGGATACAAACTTAACAGGCTCAAAAGGCTTCACTGGTTTAGCCTTGATTATTTTAGTTTTCTTTCTATCATGTCTGACCTCTATATCAGCTTGATAAAATTCAGGTAGCTTAATAGCAGGCAAACTAACAGATTCAACTACAGGCATCTCTACTTGCTTAACAACAGATTCATTAACTGGCAATTCAACAGGCTTTGTATCTACTAAAGTAGTGGGCACAAAATCTTTAATTTCATCCTTAGATGGTCTACACAAATTTACATCTAAAGATGGAGGCGGTTGATTATGATAACCCAAACCGGACTTGTCTTTGGCGTTAGACCTACCCGTCTGCAGAATCTCGGTAAATACCATGGAAGAAGTGTTGATATTCTTGAGTTTTCGTTTGTAATCAACTACTTCGGCTTGGGAGGCAGCCAATTCCCTTTTTAAATGAGCAATCATCTTTAAGTAACTGTCAATTTCATCTTGATTACTGAAAATAAGAGCTTTTAACTCCTTTTTATCTTCTATAAATTGATTAATGTTACTTTCAAAATGTTTCTCATTATTTTTCAAAACTTTGTTTGCCTCCATCAAGTTCAAGATATCAGACTTCAAGTTGTTATTATGTTCCATAAGCCCATTTACTTTACCAGTTAAACTAATACAAGAATCACAAGAAAATGATGCAAATTGTACCTCATTGTTGATGGCCATGAAGCATTGCTCTTGAGCCTCATGAGCAGAGAAATCATAAGCATCACCATCTTCAATCAATAATGCAGCCTTAGTAGTAGTGTTCTCAATCTGTTTTGGAGCAACAGATGGCTTTGTGAAACCAGTGGCAGGCTGTCGACCTTTCTCACATTCTCGGGCAAAGTGTCCAAGATTCTGACACTTATAGCACTTGACTTTGCTTTTGTCGAATCCCATAGATGTTCGGTCAGCAGCATCTTCAAGAGATCTCTTTCCAGTTCTTCTTAGATAGTTCTTGGCTCTGCGAGTGAGCATGGCCATATTCCACCTAATGTCTATTCTTTCTAACTCATCTGGATCAACCTGATTGAAATCTTCATCAGTCAGTTCTAAGGTACTGACTCTCTTAGAGAGAAAGTCTTCATAAGATGACAGAAAAGCAGTGAACATAGCAGCATGCTCATCTGTGGTGGCTGAAGAAGGAACAGACGATGATGAACCAGTTTTACTTGAAGAAGCAGTATAAGTTGGGAGGGCTGAAAATGTTCCTACAGCAGGATTACTATAAGAAGAAGATCTCTGAGAATTAGCCTCAGATGAGATGAAAGCGATTCCACCATTACTTGATTCTGATGTACGAGCAGTGGATCTTGTTTCCTTCTTTTGAATATCCAAAGCACCAGCTTCAAGCTTTCCAACAAGATCATCTAAAGACAATAGCATTGTCTTAGGATCATTTTCCAACAGCAGAACACGCGTTTCCCAACTTGGAGGAAGAGCAGCTAAAGCCTTCTTGTTAATCTCAGAATTTTTTAGATTATATCCTCCAGCTTGTAGTTCGTTTACAGTACGTGTAAATCTACAAAGCATGTCTCTGACCGTCTCATTCTTCTGGATATAGAAATAATCAAACTGAGTTTTGACTAATTCTAGTTTGCTCTCAATGAACTCTGAATTGCCACTAAATCTCTTCTCAATTGCAATCCAAAGATCATAAGCGATTGTTTGTGGAAACATATCCAAAACGTCAGTAGGAAGTGACATAGTAATAGCAGAATGAGTTTTGCGTTCAATCTCCCATGCTTTTCGTTCTTCGGGAGTGTATGAACGAATGGGTTTGGGTGGAGGAACGCCCATGTGTTCTCCAAGAGCAACCGGTGCTTCATATCTTTCAAGAAGAGCCAATTCCATGACAGGATCAGTGAATAAAACAAAAGATATAAAACGTTGTTTCCAAGCTCGATATTCCATCCCTGGTGCAAAATAAGGAGGTTTATTTGCACTACCGATTGTAGCATTATGTTGTAGAACTGCATCAACACTTTGAAGAGACATGTTGAAAATCTGCAAGAAAAGTTAGTAGGAATCCAACAAACAAGCTGAATTTTTGTCTAAGTCAGGGAAAATGCGACACAATGGTTGTGTCGCAGAAGGTCAGTACGACACAGAAGTTGTGTCGCAGAACTTAATCCGACAGAAGACAAAAATGCGACACAACCGTAATGTCGTAGATTATGTCGCAACTTGTGTCGCAGACCAGTTAAGGTCAAAGGGAATTATGTCGTAAGCTTATGTCGCAGACAAGTTAATGTCGTATTGTTGTGTCGTATGAACAGTGGATACGACACAATGCTTGTGTCGCAAAGTCACGCGTGCAGACAGCGCCTAGAGCCCACAAAAAATTCAACTTTCAACACAAATAATAAACAAATACACCATGCCTTGTATCAGTTCTGAATCTTAATATTTTAACCAACAAAGTCACCAACTTTAGATTGACCAAATCTAAAGGTTTGACAAACACAACTTTTGAAGATTAAAACACCAAAAAAAGGCTAAACTTTGAGCTTTTTGACCAAGAACACCAAGAACACACAAATATGAAAATAATGATTTTTAGACCAAAATCTAGCAAATGCTAACTCGAAACCACGACTCAAGAGTATGCGGCTCTGATACCAATTGTAGGTTCCGTATACGGACCAAATCGAGAAGCCTAAAACTTGTATGTAGATGCGGAATTAAACACACAAGTTATGCTAGATATTTAACAAGTAAATGACCAAAACACAAAGTGTAAGTTTATATAAACAATCAACAAGTGAGATTACATACACTTTAACTAGACACACAAGGATCTAAGCTACACAATATGTGAGTTTTCTACAGAGAGTTTCGTAGTGTTGTGTGTGAGTGTTTGTTGGTGACTAAAACAGAAGCTGATAAGCTCTATTTATAGTCTGATCCAAACTTCATGCGACAAAATCCTTGTGTCGCATAGATTGTCACTGCGACACAATCCTTGTGTCGCATATACAGACACTGCGACACAGTGCTTGTGTCGCAAGATTACATAAAATTGTAATTAATCTAGATCTAAAACTGTTTTAATACATAATTACAATATCGACACAATTACAGACAGAGACCAACTGACAGACACATTTAGATGTACCAACACTCGGGATCCTCCGATGAAGGATGAAGACCACCAACGTCTCTTTTGACTTCATTTTACACGTGCAACTGACTTGGTCATCCTTGAATCATATCAAAGCTTCCTTACGTAATCCAGAGCATATATCATTAACGCGTTCCATATATGACCTGCTCAATACTCAAAGAAAATAAACACGTCCAGAATCCCGAGCTATGTACACTCCAGAATAAACATAGGATCCTTACTTACTCATCCCGCTTATCCATTATCCTGCATAATTATATTAAACAAATATATCCTGAATAGGATCCTACAAGATAAATAATAAGAGTATTTCCAGGATCCTTAAGTATGACTGTGATCCTGAAAGTATACTTACAAACTATCATTATCTTGATATGCGAATATGAAATATAAATGATTTTCATACCTGTGAGATGAATATATGATGCTAATCAGGATCCTGCAATGTTAGTTAAAAATCTACCAACAACAATTGCCCCCAAAGTTATAACGTTTTTCAGGGTCCCTAAATGTTATAACTTCTCAAGATAATCGCTTAAATCGTGTTAGGTGAGATATTTTACGCGTATCAGAGATCGTGCCCAAGTATTAATGATAACCTCTAGACTCTTATCACATCAAACCGCCCTTAAATTTTCACATAAGTCCTTTTATCTCTCATCCTCCTCCTTCGCCATTTTAATTTATAATTACTCCTTAATTTCATTCCCATACAAAATCCCCACTGAGAATAATCGGAGCAACCGTAAAAAAATCCAACCATGTCAGGTAATTTTCTCTTTTCACTGTCCACAGTTCTATTATTCTCGTTCTTAATTTTTCAATAATCTTTCAGTACATTTCACCTTATCCGACATTGATCCATAAATTCCTCCTCAAAAAGAAGTGATCAAGATTGGCGATTCGAGGTTCAAGCCTTTTTCCACACATGTTCTCTCCAAAAAGAGAAAAGTTGAGGACTTATATGATCTTGAGACTCCTGCTTCCAATCTTCTGATGGTAAGGCCTTTTACTTTCAATTTATTTTTGAATAACATTTCTAACATCGATTCTATTATTAGCCTGCAGACATCATGATAGACAGATACTCAGAAAAAGTTGAAGCAGTCGACAATCTGATTGCTAGCTAGAAGAAGAATGTTCTCAAGTTGGGGAAAGCCAAATGGAAGATTGAAGTCCTTAAAACTATGCTTGCCGCAAAATCCAGTCATACCAACGAGGAGGGATCAGACATGAACAATACCCAGATGGAAGAGATGAAGAGAGACTCTATCATCGCCGTGTTGGAATCTAAAATCCATATGGCCACGGAAGCCGCTGAACATGGACAGGACACCAGCATGTGGGATATCAAGGGATGGAAGGATAAGTTAGCAAGGATGAAAGATGACTATGCTACAAACCCGTTCTTCATTAGTCTCGGAGGATCCAAGGCTCCCAAAAAGAAAGCCACTAAGGCGCCCAAGACAAGGATCACCGACACACTGATTAGGGGCGAGGTGTCCAATTCCAAGGATGATGAAGACATGGCGGTGGCCGATGACGCAATTGGCAGTGAGGAATATTTGGGCGAGGATGACATATGACTAGCCGGAGCCCGAATATTATTTTGATGCTCGCTTATTTTATATGGGTTGTGATTGTAATTAAACAATTATTCGGGATGAGGTTGATCTGGTATGGTCAACCATGGTGGTGTTATGTGGTTTATGTCGGCCCATAAGACAATTTTACTTTTCTGCACTTTTGAACTCTGATTCAGGATGAATAATCCTGAAATCTTTTGGTATGAATGATATTAGGATAATATCTACATCTTGTGTCTTCAGGATACTGAGGAGATTCTCTCAGCATATTTGTTTGCTTGATAGTTGCTTAAAAACATGATCCTGAGGATTCAGGATAATGAGAAGATTCTCTCAATATCTAATCAGCATTACAGGTTCCAAGGATCCTTAATCGGATCTAAGATAATCTTGAGTTTAGGATCCTAAGATTTCAGGATCCTAAAATATTTTGTAGATAATGATGAATCCCAGTGGATATTTCCTATAACATGAAAATGTTGATAACTTATAAATTGATCGTGAAAACAATTTATTTTTTTTGAAAAATGATGTGATCTTAAAAAGATTTTGTGATCCTTAGATGAAAAAAGTTTTGATAATCATGAAAACATTAGAGCTAATAAAGTTGTTTATTAGACTTAAGCAATGAGAACTTTGATAATGTGAAAACATTATAACCATTAGATAGTTTAATAAAACTATAAGAGTGACATGTAAATGCCAAACCATTGGGTAATGTGAAAACATTACAAACCGTTTAATTCTTGGGCTAAGCCATTTGAGACATGAAAATGCCTAACCAATGAGTAATGTGGAAACATTACAAACCTTAGAGTGACGTGAAAACGACACAAACCTTAGATCGACACGTCTTGTGCACATTAGTGTCGACATTCGTTAGCGTTTGATCTGTAGGACAATGGAAATGAAGTTGTCGGGTACCAGAGGCATCACCAATTCCCTAACCGTGGCACTATAATCAAACATCGTGCGCACCTGGCAGGGTGTATAAACCCTAGAGGTGTTTATCCGTTTGGAAACCTCTAAACCTTAGAGGATCGCTGGGATCCTTAACGGAGGAGAGGTGGCCAACCTCTAATCTTCATTCCATGATCCTTAAATGCATGAACTACAACAAATACAAAATCTTGGGTAAAGGTGGGTGTTAGTTTGCCTAACACTTCTCCGATGCTTAAGTCAGTACAGTATTCAATGAGAATAATAATTATGAAAAACTTTCATGCAGATACTAATATATTATGATACACACATACATATATAGTAAAGAGTATCAAAATCAATGAAGAGTTAAGGATCATAGGAGTACCTTTTTATGTTGAATTAAAACATTCAACTTACACATGATAGAGTTTCAAATGAATGGCGTTCCAGGATCTTGGAAGTAATTCTCCATCCATATTGGCCAACCAATATGCCCCCTTTCCAGCATCCAAATTTATTAAATATGGACCTTCCCTCTTTGGTGCTAGCTTTCCTTCTGCAGGATTCTTAGTATTTTGTAATACTTTCCTTAATACCAAATCTCCTACTCGAAACCTTCTTATTCTAACATTTTTGTTGGAGGATCTTGAAATCCTCTGTTGGTATGCAGCAATCCTGAATTTAGCACGATCCCTTAACTCATCCACAGTGTCTAGATCCTGAATCAATGCTTCTTTGTTTGCTTCCAAAGTCTGCATCTGGGATCTTGCCGTTGGGATTACCATTTCCGTTGGGATCATAGCTTCGGATCCAAACACCAAAGCAAAAGGAGTTTGCTTAGTTTCCTCCTTTTCTTTGGTCCTATCGGCCCATTAAAATGAAAGGTAGTTCTTCATCCCATCTTCCCTTCTTGGCATCCACCCTTATCTTGAGATTGTTGATTATGATCTTATTGCTAGACTCCGTTTGTTCATTAGCTTGAGGATGGACTGGTGTTGAAGTTATCATCTTGATTCCCCAACTCTCACAAAACTTAGTTGTTCTTTTACCAATAAATTGAGATCCATTATCTCATACTATTTCTGCTGGGATCCTAAATCTTGTCAGGATATTTCTCTTGATAAACAATATTACATCCTTTTCTTTTACTTGAACAAATGCCTCAGCTTCTATCCATTTGGAAAAATAATATGTCATTGCAAGCATAAACACCTTTCCTCCAGGAGCTGTAGGTAATTTTCCCACGATATCCATTTCCCATTTCATAAATGGCCATGGTGAGATAATCGGATGCATCAGTTCTGCTGGTTGATGATGGATGTTCCTATATCTTTGACAAGCATCACATTTGCGAGCAAAATCTATGGAATCCTTCTTCATAGTAGGCCAAAAGTATCCTGTCCTTAAAGTTTTTGAAAATAATGCTCTGCCCCAAGAATGATTCCCGCAATCACCTTCATGTATATTCTTAAGTACTGCTTTTGCTTCAGGATCCTCGAGGCATCGCAATAGTGGTCCTGCAAGTGATTTTCTATACAATATACTATTTTCAATAGTAAAACGGGATACCTTTAATTTGAAGAATTGAGGATTATTTTCGTCCTTAGGGATCACATTGTTGTGGGTAGAATTTTCACTAACCATGCAGGATCCCGGATTAGTTACTATGCTGTGTGTTTATAAGGATCCTGGATTGCTCTTGGATAACTCATGTGCAGGATATTGAACTTACAATCAGGATAAGGAAAGGTATGATCCTGACTATCTATATTATGAAGGATCCTCATGTATGTCTATATTATCCTCAAGATTAGGTTAAAAAAGGGATAATAGTCATTTAACCTTACTATTGAGATTGTTATATTTCAGGATCCCGGTAGGGATATTGTCTTCTACTTCAGGATCACTAACTTATAATTATCCCAAATATAATTAAGTCTGGGATAATAGAATGTCTTGGACTTAGTTGAATTTTGTTTATCTTATAATAAATGCTTATTATAAGGATCCCATATATTATATATGTCGGGATCCCTGTACTACTAATATTTCCGCGTGTTTATCATTTTTTAACTAGGTCATGAGGGACGTGGAAGTAGTTCCGATTTCCTTGGATCGTATCAAGCTGAAGGAATATTTGAATTACGAAGAAGGAAGTCAACACATGTGGGATACTCGGTCATATGAACGTTGGGACGCTCCACTGAATATCGGAGATGATACCGGATATTTCAGAATTACCTGTTATCGATTTGTAGTATATAAACGAGGCTTGAATGATCGATAAGGCTAACTGATATTCATCACTTACACTTAATTACACTCTCTGCAACTCGTTTACACTCTCACACTTCACACTTCACCATTTTCACACTTAGATGATCATTCTTGTGCTCTTTAGTTTGTAACTTCATTTCATTCAATAAGATAAACATAAGGCAAGGATCGTTTGATCCTTCCCGAGGTTTTATGCCGGTGATCTATCATAGATCAAGGGTTTTCCTTGTACATCGCTATGTTCTTGTGCTTATCATTCATTTACTTTATCAAATTTACATTCTTTATCATACTTACTGTATCATCTCAGAATTATCCCGGATTGTATTTATTTTTCTGCATTCATATTGGTTTAATGCATACAAATTCATTATTTAAAAAGTCCTTGATTGCATATTTAGCAAGATTTAATCTTAAGTTAACCCGTATTGACAAAGTTACAAGTTTTCATCTAAAACTATAATTTTCAATCAAATTGTCTTGAAATCAAATCAAAGCACATTACCTCACTTTACTAATTTGTTCATTGAATTTCCTTGTGTAATTTTTTGACCAAAACAATTTGGCGCCCACCGTGGGGCAAGTGGTGCTTTTTACGATCAAACTTTCGATTAAAAATTTATTAGAATCATTTTCTGCATAAAATCTTTCAAAAAATGATGACCCAAGGAAAAACCACCTCTTCTGCTGTACCTTCATCTTCTGCTGCTAGCATACAACCATATGTGTTTGTTTCTTCATCGCGGCCAAGGCCCAGCCTGCTAATTCAAGGGCGACATCCACTACATCTACCTATGTGGGATCAGGTTTGAATAATAATGATCCTGTTATGATATCTAACCGTGAAATTATGACTATGTGTTTCAGAAGTGAGAGAACAAATGAACCGAATAGAACGCAACAACGCATCTTTAAGGAGAGATGTGGAAGCCATTAATATATATGTATATATATGTATGTGTTTAATTTTTTATTATTCTCACATGAACCTTGTACTGACTTAAGCATCGGAGGGGTGTTAGGCAAAATAACACCCACCTTTACCTAAGATTTTGTATTTGTTGTAGTTGATACATTTGGAGATCATGCTATGAGGATAAGAGGTTGGCCACCTCTCTCCCCCGATTGGGAATACCAGGGATTCCTCTAAAGGTTTTGAGGATGCTAAAACGCATAAACACCTCTCTTTCTTATGGGTTTCCACACTCAAGCCTTGAGCACACGTGGTTTAATTATAGAATCAGGGTTATGGGACCGGTGATGCCTCTGGTACCCGATAATTTCATGACCATTGACCTATAGATCAAATTCTTTTTGGTTGTCGTCACTAATTGCACTAGGTATCGACCCCTTTTGATAGTAATGTCTTCACATTACACTTAGCAAAAGGTTAGTAATGTTTTCACATTACCTAAAGGTATTGGCGTGTTCACGTCACTAAAGAACACAAGGCTTATCATGTTTATACATTGAATATCGCGCAAGGTCTGTAATGTTTTCACATTACCTAAGGATATTGGTATCTTCGTACCATACAAAAGATGGATTATCCCGAGACACGGAATACCCCATGTGATGATATTACATTACAAACACTTGATTTTATTGGTCTTATCTAATCTTAAGCCTATTGGTTATAATGTGTTCACATTATTCAAAATGTTTTATCGAAACATTCGAAAGTTTGTAAACTGTTTCATGAACTTACTTTGAGAATTTTAAAATTGATTTCTAAGATTAGTTTTGAACATGTAAAGGTAACTTGTCATTTATTCTATGATTACATTGTAGGATATGACTTATCTATATTGCATTGGAGTACATCGCAAGATCCTGAAATCCTGATTATATAAAGTTATCCTGAGGAAATCTCCTCAGGATCCCGGAATTACAAGATAAGCTTTATCAAAATACAAAGTTTTCATTGTCCACAATCGTTTTGGATATCCTGAGGAAATCTCCTCAGGATCCCAAGTGTAACACCCCCAAAATTTATTGATTGAGTTTAGCGGAAGCATTTAGTTTAGTATGGGGAGTGCCACAATACACAGTACATGCATACGTATCAGAACTTATGATTACAACAGAACATAATATATATTAAGATGCCAAATGTAGTAGTTACAAAGTTTACGATTCATCAAATTGTATAAGTTGAAAAGTAATTAAGTTACAAAAGTAGATTTCGTAAATATGACTAAACAGCTTAGTTATATAAAAGAAATCCAGTTGTCAAAAGTTGGCATCCTATTCCTTCGGGGGTCGTCTACTTTCCATGTATGTAGGATGTCTTACATGCAGCTAATTCCCTGAAAAATATAGTAAAAGTCAACAACGAGGTTGAGTGAATTCACAGGTTTTATGTTCACAATAATAGTTGGTTGTTTCAAAGCATTCACAAATAGTTATCGTCATCATGATCAAATAAAGTTTCATGGAATGTTATCAAAAGTGTACGTTTAGTGGGATGTAGCCCAAAGATTTAGTTACGTGGGATGTTACCCAAAATATAGTTTAAGATTCGTAGGAAATCGGTATCCTATTAGTATTTGTAGGAATGTACGTATCCTAATGGTTGTTCGTAGGAATGTCAATATCCTAATAGTTATTCGTAGGAATGTCAATATCCTAATAGTTGTTCGTAGGAATGTCAGTATCCTAATAGTTGTTAACGGATCCATGTCAGTAGGATCGAGTACTTATGTCAGTAGGGTTCACCTAGTGAGGAGTGTCAGTGTCCCCTGTTCTACAAGTATAACGGATCCATGTCAGAAGGATCTAGTCCCCATGTCAGTAGGGTTCAAATGGTAGGGAGTGTTAGTGTCCCTTGATCCATGTCAGTAGGATCTGGTCCATGTCAGAAGGACCCATCAGTTATCCAATCAGCTCCGTGGAAGCGTTGCTGGTCATTCTCCAGCGTTCCCAAAACAAGTTTAATACGTTTACAGTGCTTGTAGTATGAAAACTGTTGAGTCACTGGTCGCTGATCTCAACTCATTGGTCGCTGATCTCAACTCATTGGTCACTGATACAAAGTCACTGATACTCTCTCTGATAGGCTTCTTGGAAATGATCGTAGTTGAAGCTGCTGTTGCAGAAGTTTTAGTCTCTGATCCTATCTCTTCAACCAGTAGATGAAGAACCTATCAAGATAAAAGATTCAACTTTGTGTGTCGCTGATACTCATCTACCAGCGAGAGTCTCCAAGTCTTCTTAAGTTATTCCTTCTGCTGAATAAAAGAAGTCACTCAAGTACAGTAGCTCAAGTTACTCTTCAAGAGCACGTTAGCTCGCTGTGAGAAAGGAAAGCCTTTATTACTTCAGTGACTGCAGCATTAAATGTTGCATTAATAAGGAGTTGACATATTCTACACTATTACGGCGCCACGCGTGCTCCTCGTGACTTGGTCCAGCATAGAAACTAACGTGGAAGCATCTGATTGGTTTAAGGTACAAGGTGATATTTCCCAAGACAGAATGTCGGACCATGATGTATCACATCTCAACTACCTCACCAATCAAGCAGCGACACGTGTCCTTCCAGATCCGAAAATTAAGGATTTCAGTGTCTATAAATAGCGTAGTATGTTGTACTCCATTTTGTGTCGATTGTTCGTATTGTTACTTGTTTGTCAGTGACTAGTTTGTCTAAGATACGAACAACACCAGCGAGTGAACTAGTAGCGTGTTTGTCCACTATTAGTTCATCTCAGCGAGTGCGCAAGTTAGCGTGTTTGTCCACTACTGCTCATCTCCATTTGTAAGAGTTGTATTGCTTGATTTAGATTAGCTTTGGCTAATCTATTCCGCAATCAACAATAGATAAATTTCATCAATAAAAGAATTTATCTTTCAGCTAGTATTCCATCAGCAATTGAACTGCTTATCTTACTTATACATATTTGTGTTCATATTGCTATCATGTAAACACGGTTAAAAACTTGCTAAATAAATTAACACATTAAAACAGAAAAGCTTTTAATTGTATTCAACCCCCCTTCTACAATTAACCGACTGTTAATGATTCATAATCACTAACACAATAGTGATTAGGGACTCACAATTGGTATCAGAGCATTGTTGGTTTAAATATAATTAAATCAGATCTGTAATGGAATCGGTTAGATACAGTTGTGTTGATTCTGAGTACCAGAAGGGAAATGGCTCCACTACTAAACCACCAGCTTTTGATCCATCTAGAATTGAAACCTGGATGTCCAGGATGATGATGTTCTTAGATCTTGTCGATGATCGAATTTGCACGATAATTATTAATGGTCCATACACCCCAACTACTATTGTTCCTGCAGTTGTAGCTACTGCAACCACTCCTGCTATACCTGAAATGGTTATGCCTAAAAGGGAGGAACAATGGTCAGATGAGGATAAGCGTATGGTGAGGCTAGACAAACAAGCTAAAATTTACATAAGCATGGCACTTGCTGATGAAGTGTTTGAGTCTATTAGATTGTGCACAACAGCGAAACATATGTGGGATACCCTTAGAAACATCTATATTGGAACTCCTGACATAATTCGCTGTAGAGAAGTAAATCTAACTCGTCAATATGAGTTGTTTGCTATGGAACCCAATGAGTCACTGGCATCTACCTATACTAGATATCAAGCTTTAATTAATAAAATGGAAAAAGCCAATATAGGAAAGGACCAGAGATTCATTGTTGAAAAGTTTCTAGAGTTACTACCTAGGAAAACTTGGGGAACCATTGCAACATGCATAAGACAAAGAAATGATTATAATTTTCTCAATCTAACTCAAGTTTATGCAATTTTACTAAATTGGGAACAATCTGAGAAGCTAGCTGATCAAAGTGAGCACATTCGTGCTGCACTAGGAGGACAAAAGATTTCGAATGCCCTTGTAGCTGAGCTTGATGAAGCTGATCAAAAGCAGAAAGCAAAGCTCACCAAGTTGAGCTCAAAGTCACTGATTGCAGAAGAAGAAGGTAGTGTCGCTGAAGATCAGTCAGAAGCAAGCTATGATGAGGGACTAGAGAAGTTGGAAAGAGATATGGCCATGATGGTTGCAAACTTCAGAAAGAACAGCAGATTCAACAGATTTGCTGGTGCATCATCAAATGATGACTCTAAACCAAAAGGTGAGTGCTACAATTGTGGCAAGCCTGGCCATTTGGCAGCTGAATGCCGGTCCAAAGCTGTCAACTCTTTCGCTGATCAAAAACCTAGCTTCAGAAATGACAAGTACAACAAGTACAAAAAAGGTACAAGAAGCTGAAGGAAATGTCCAAGTCAAAGAAAAGGAATAAAGGGTTTATTGCTGAAGAAGGATCTGTCAGCGACTCTGACACAACTTCATCATCTGATGAGGAAGAAGCAATGATCTGTTTAGACAAGGATTACTGCCTGATGGCTGACGATACTGCTTTCCATAAAGACATCAAAGAAGTAGCTCAGAAATGTTCAGCATCTGGGTGGGATCCAGAAACTCTCTACAAGGTACATTGTTTTAAGTCTGCATCAGCGACTGAAAAGATTTAATCTTTGAGACTTTGATAGTTGACTTATCAAATGCTCATGACATTCAGAAAAGACAAGAATGTATGATCAGTGACTTAACATCTAAACTTCAACTTCCAGAAGAAAATTTGTTAAAAATAAAAAATCTTACACTTGATCTTGATGCACAAATACATGCAAATCAAATATGCATTCAAGAAAAAGTAAAGTTTGAAACTAAATTTTCACAACTCAATGAAGTGATGAAGTCATGGTGTAGGTCTGCATTAAAAGTGAATCAGTGCATTAGTAATCAAATCCCAATACAAGTTAAAGCTATTCTGGGAGGTGATTATGAAACTGTTACTGCTCTCGCTGATGCAACCAAAGTTGATCAAATATTCAATCCTGATGAAACATTCTCAGAGTCTATCTTTGAACCAATGTCAATTTTCAGTGAGCCTAAACCAAATTACTTTGTGAGAAGTTCACAGGTTACTAATAGTTATGATATTGCTGCAAGTATTGATGAACTAAAGAAACTAGAAATTTATGAATCAACAATTTGCACAGCTCTTATCAAAACTATCGCTGATGATCAAGAATCTATCAGCGACTTCACTTCTGACACTCCAGTCACTGATGATCTTATCATCAGTGACTTGAAGTCAAAGAAGCAAAATGAGGTAGTAAATCTGAGAACTTCTAAGTCTTCATCAGGTCTGAACAATAAATCAAAGAAATCTAAGTCTACAAATAAAAAATGCTACAAATGTGGAAGTAGACAGCATGTGTCATCAGATTGTTCATCATCACAAGTTTCATTCAGCCAACCGTCATTAGTATGTCAGCATTTGGTATCTGAATGTTCAGCTACATCATCTTCAAAATCACAAATAATCAGTGAGCATTCAGATACTATTGATGCAAGCCAGTGGAAGCCTGAACCAAAGCCTGGCCACCATGAACCCATCTCAGGATGGGTTCATCAATTGAACTAATTATTTGTGTATGATGCAGGGCATTCTCAGAGAGACAATTTGGTATCTAGATAGTGGTTGTTCCAGACATATGACCGGATGTAAATCCTTGCTCAGTGACTACTAGGATGAAAGAGGTCCTGATGTAGTGTTTGGTGATAACAACATTGGTAAGACCAGAGGGTATGGGATCTTGACCAATGGTAATGTTATGTTTAAGAAGGTGGCATATGTTGAAGGACTGAAGCATAATTTATTAAGCATTAGTCAGTTCTGTGATGCCAAAAATAAAGTGCTATTTGATCATGAAGCTGGAGTTGTTTACAACAAGAATGGAAGCGCTGTCCTGGCTGCTCAAAGAAAAGGCAATACATATGTAGTAAATATGGACTCAGCACAATCAGGAACATGCTTTTATTCCAGAACCGTTTCAGAAGAAAAATGGTTATGGCATAAGCGTCTCTCTCACCTGAACTTCAAGGCCATCAGCAAGCTCAGCAAGAATGACTTAGTCAATGGTCTTCCAAAGCTAGCTTATGACAAAGACAAGATATGTTCAGCATGTGAGAAGGGAAAGCATCACAGCTCTTCATTCAAAAGCAAACAAACATCTTCAGTGACTGAATGTTTTCAACTGATGCACATGGATCTGTTTGGTCCAGTAAGTTCTCCCAGCCTTGGTGGTAAAAGGTATTGCTTGGTGATTGTGGATGAATACTCCAGATACACTTGGGTATTCTTTCTCAAAGCCAAAAGTGATGCAACACAGGAAATCATATCCTTTATCAAAAAGATGGAAAACTTAAATGATTGTTCAGTTAAACATTTAAGAAGTGATAATGGCACTGAATTTAGAAATATTGACCTTGAAAGTTTTTGTGATTCAAAAGGTATTTCTCAAAACTTCTCTGCACCAAGAACACCTCAACAAAATGGTGTTGCGGAGAGGAGAAATACTGCCTGCTACACTCAGAATAGGTCTCTGATTGTCAAGAGACATGATAAGACAGACCTATGAGGTGCTAAGGGGGAGAAAACCTGACATAAGTTTTATTCATGTTTTTGGCAGTAATTGTTATGTCTTAAACAAAAGAGATCACTTAGGGAAGTTTGATCCCAAAGCTGATGAAGGTATATTCGTTGGTTATTCAATCATTTCAAAAGCTTTTAGAGTTTATAATAAAAGAAGGGAATGTATTGAAGAATCAATGGATGTTAATTTTGATGAATCTTATGATAAATCACTCACTGACCCAAAAGACTATGAAAATCTTATTTTTAATACAATCAGTGATGACAAGCATGAGATTCATACATCAGATTCTGAAAGGGAAGAAGATGTCCCTGAAGGCATTTCTGGCTCTACTTTAGCTAAGAATGATTCAGGAACTTCATCTTTGCCTGTTGATATCTCATCATCATCATCTCACCATCTGCATCAAAATGATAACACTCACTGTCTAAATCAAAGCTTAAACATTAATCATGCTTCAAATGCTGATGTGTCTGATGGATCATCTCTGGGTAATCAAGTCACTGCTGAACCTCAGCGAATGACTAGATGGACTAAACATATTAATAATCAATTGATTATTGGTGATCCACAATCCAAGGTCCAGACCAGATCAGCAACTGCTAACTTTTGTTTGTTTGTAAGCTTTGTGTCACTGATTGAGCCCAAGAAGATTGATGAGGCACTCACTGATCATCACTGGATAGCTGCCATGCAAGATGAGCTATCTCAGTTTGAAAGAAATAAAGTCTGGAAGTTAGTACCCCAAGTAACTGGGAAATCTTTGATTGCCACTAGATGGGTGTTCAGAAACAAGATGGATGCTGATGGTGTTGTGATAAGGAATAAGGCCAGACTGGTTGCACAAGGTTACTGTCAACAAGAAAGAATTGACTACGATGAAACCTTTGCACCAGTTGCTAGACTTGAAGCAATCAGGTTGTTCTTAGCATATGCAGCTCACAAGAAATTCAAGGTATACCAAATGGATGTAAAAAGTTCCTTCTTGAATGGAAAGCTGCAGGAAGAAGTGTATGTTAAGCAACCACCCGGATTCACTGATCCCAAGCATCCAGGTTATGTCTATAAGCTGGAAAAAGCTTTATATAGACTAAAACAAGCTCCTAGAGCTTGGTATGACACTCTCTCTACTTTCTTAACTAAATGTGGGTATGTCAGAGGCAAAAATGACAGCACCCTATTTATCAAAAAGGATAAGAGAGATGTCATATTGGTCCAAATTTATGTTGATGATATTATATTTGGGTCTACTAACAATAACTTGTGCAAGGAATTCTCTGACCTCATGACTAAAAGTTATGAAATGAGCATGATGAGTGAACTAACATTTTTCCTTGGTCTGCAAATAAAGCAAACCAAGACTGGTATTTTTATAAATCAAGGAAAGTATGTTAAAGATTTATTAAAGAAATTTGAATTCACTAACTGCTCATCCCTTGCTACACCAATGTCATCTGCAGTAAAATTACACGCTGACCCTAATGGTAAATCTGTAAACATCACTGCTTACAGAGGAATGATCGGGTCACTGCTGTATTTAACTGCTAGTAGACCAGACATTATGTTTGCTACATGTCTATGTGCTAGGTATCAAGCTTATCAAAAGGAATCTCATTTGCTCGCTGTTAAAAGAATATTCAGATATCTGAAGGGTACACCAAACCTTGGTCTCTGGTACCCATCTGGTTCAGATTTCTCGCTGAAAGGATATTCAGATTCTGATCATGCTGGATGCAAGATAGACAGAAAGAGTACCTCTGGTAGCTGTCAGTTTCTTGGAGAAAAGCTTGTAAGCTGGTCAAGCAAGAAACAAAATTCAGTCTCAACTTCTACTGCTGAGGCTGAATATGTCGCTGCTGGAGCTTGCACTGCTCAAATTCTGTGGATGAGGAATCAGCTCGCTGACTATGGTTTTGACTTTGGCAATGTTCCAATTTATTGTGACAGTCAAAGTGCTATTGCCATAGCAAATAATCCTGTGATGCACTCGAGGACAAAGCACATTGATGTCAGATATCACTTCATCAGGGACCACGTCATGAAAGGTGACATTGAATTGCATTTCATTCCAACTGACTACCAACTCGCTGACATATTTACAAAACCTTTAGATGAGAAAAGATTCACTTTTCTCATCAGCAAGTTGGGGATGTTGAACTTAAATGATTAAACCTGATTGTTTAATAAAAGGTATTTACAGAATATATGGTTTGTAGTTCTAATTCGCTGGCCTATTGTTCTCACTGATATAATCAGCAAGAACAATGACTTAGCATAGTTATAATCAATAAATTATATACTTTGTAAATACACATGAAAATTCTTTATATCACATAAATAGAATATGGTTTGTGCTTCACAATTTGACTAGCTGATTAGATTGCGAAATCAAATATGAGACATAATATTTATTTTATTTTAAGATATAACTTATTTTCATCTCTCTGATATCTTAGTTTAATAATTTAATTGGCAATTAAATTATAAAATTAATGTATCAGCGAAGATTCTCCTTATTTAATATGGCATTTATTTCGACATATATATTCCTTTACATTTAATACACTTTGTATTTAATAGTTAACGATTTATATTCCTTATAAATGCTTTATTAAATATCTCATGGTACTCCGAAAAGGTGCACTTTTTCTGACACATCGTATACCTTTCCGGCGTACCACTCCCATCACCATCTAATGCTACCACTCACCACCATCATCACACTACTCACCTACCATCAACCACCAATTTTTGACCACGTACATACGCTTTTTGACCACATGTTTTGAACCTCAGCAACCATATATAAGCAGTGAGTCATTTTCAATTTCACTTTTACGCCTTCTTGTTTTTCAAAACTTCATCTTCTTCATTTTCTTTCTGCAAAAAAAAAAAAAAAAAAAAAAAAAAAAACCCTAAATCTTCTTTCATTTTTTTTAAATGGCACGTTCAAAATTTTTCAACAACAGTTACACACCGACCCCAGAGATTCAAGCTCTTCGAGCCTCTGCGGTCAGTGAGACACTGGTTGTTACAGTTCCTAAATCTAATTATTTGGGAAATGTAACTTGTGCTATACTAGAGTATGCGGAGACGATAAATTTTTTACAAAATCACTTTATCCTCCCTGCTCTTACCTTGTCTCCTGGGGAAATGAACCTAGATGGGCTTAGTGAGTTTTGGTTTACCTGTACTCACCAAGTTGTCGCTGGTATTTCTGTCGCTGGTGTTTCCCAACTCCAGGGTTTTATCGACAATGGTACCCAACCCATTATCATCACTGCCAGCACCATCCGGTCCATTTTACAACTGCCAATCGCAGAGTCTTACGAGTCGCTGCCAGAGAGCGACGAAGCCAAGCAAGGCTTAGTTGATCTTACTGAGATTGAGTGTAAATACTCAGTCGATGGTAGTGGCAACCGTAAGTACTCTACGGTCCACAAAACTAAAATGGATGGTGTTTGGAATGCCATTTTTAATAATTTTATTCAATCCTTGGGTACAAAATCAGGGAGCTATGATCAATTCAGCTCCCTGGAAGCCCAGATTAGCTGGTCACTGATCAACTCTCTACGAGTTGATTATGCAAGTGTGATCTTTAATGAGCTGATCACCAAAGTCACTGAGCCTACCAGGGCTAAATATGTGCCATATCCTAGGTTTCTATCACTGATCTTTCGAGATCAGTTTGCAGCCTACGATAGGGTATCATTTGAAGGCTTTGCGCCAACCCTAGTAGGATCTCAAATCTTTTCAAAACCAGCGACTGCGGTTTTGCTAACTTTTATGAAACATCCGGGGATACTTGCACCCCAGCCTGTAACTTCTGTACATATGTCCGTTGCTGCCCCCCCATCGACCACGTCACTGATCACACCCCCAGTGACTACTGTTGGTCATCCACCAATCAAGAAACCACCAACTGCTCCCAAGAAAAAATCCAAATTAGGGTCCCTGACATTAAAGGATCAGGGACATAGCACAAAGAAGACATCTACGGATGCCAGGGGTGAATCAGCGACTGTACGTTCAGTTGCTGAGGGCACCACTGCTAAACCCTCCACCTTACCTGCTTCACTGGATTCCCGAAAGTCCAGTGATTCTACAAAGGGAAAACTACAGACAGCTGCAGTGGATCAAACCACTGTTAGCAGTGATTCGGGTGCATCCCACACCCTCAGATCGAGTCAACCCAGCCACTTGTCATCCTCCCGAAAGGATGACATTTTAGACAAAGGGCTAGTGACATCAGTGGGTGATAACACACTCATTGCTGATGTCACACCACTGGCTACAGACCCGGGCCACCTCTCATCTATCACTGCACCGGCTGTCAATGTCTCACCACCGACCCATGGTGAGATACAGGTCGCTACGTCTATTTCCAATGAACCATCAGCTAAATCACAAGCTGATGATCAGGAAATCATGCCAATGGACACCTCAGATGATACCCAAACTATTCCTCCACCCACCTCTAACTCTCCTATCAGAGAGCTCTCACCCACCTCTTTCTCAAGTGACAACATACAAGTCACTGTTGCTGGTCAGACCACACCCACTGACCATGTAGCCCATTCTCCACCTACTCCCACTACACCTCCCACAACTACTCCACCAAAAACCTCTACCCACTCCACATCAGATCAGCTACTGATGGAGTACATTGCCTCATCCCAAACCCAGATTAAGATGCTCACTGCTGATCGTGAGGCACTTATAGGCAATGTCTCTGTTCTTCAAAAGGCCGTTACTGCTCTCACTGATGTATATAACTCCATTGAACCTTGGAGCGCATATGTCAGTGAGAGGGTACAAACGGTAGCTGATGCTAGTGCTGCAATAAACCATGCAGTCACTGAGCTAGCCTCCACCTCCACCACAAATTTCACAAATCATGCCGCAGCCATTGCCCAGCTAACCACCAACCAACATGACCTAGCTATATCTGTATCCAATTATTTATTCAACACTGATGCTATTGTTAAGGTGCTTCCACAGATTACTAAACAAATGGGAGCAATAAGGGCTGAGGTCGCTACCCTCAGAACAGAAACTGCAGATAGGTTTGATAGGGCAGTGGGCCAGTTTGCGCAGACCAGTCAGGGGTAGAAAGATGAATAAGAAGATGACATCTCAGTCTCTGATCCTGAGATGCCTCCTGCTATGACTGATCCGCTTACAAACAAAGCTTATAGGGAGATAGTGCTCACCACTTATGCACTTCGACCTATTGTTGAACAACCAGAGTTGGAAGCCCTTGCAGTTGCTGAACTGCATTGGGTAGATATGGATGTAGCTATGGATATAATGGATGTCACTGAACGCTTCCCTGAGTTCAGTGCTGAAGAGCTCAGGAACTATAATGGGCTTGTGAGGCAATGGGCTGAGGATGAGAATGCTATGGTTGAGGGTACCTCAGTGAGCTACGAATTGGCTCGCTGGGAGTGGATGATTAGAGAAGTTGTAGATGATGTATCTGATGATGAGGAAGATGATACCATCATGCATGATGCTGATGATGATGATGACAATAATGATGACAATGGTCAGGGAGGTGGTCATGGAAATGGTCAGGGTTCAGAAAGTGAAAATGAAGATGATGTCAATATGGAGGATCAGCAACCCATATCATCTGTCATTAAAAGGAAAAGGACCAGTGACACTTCTCCTGCATCTACACCTCCATCAAAGAAACAACAGGTCAGTGACCCTCAATCACATACTGTCATATCTGAGGTAACTGTACCTTCATCTACACCACCTACCCAAATCTTACCCTCATCAACAGCAACTAAACCTATCCTCACCCAAACAATCACCACAACTACACCAACCCCAGCAACTATTATACCAATCTCCACAGAAACTCTCTCCAACAGTACTACATCAGACACTTCCCCCACAGCATGCCTTTCCTCTGACTCAACCTCAGGTATCCCTTGTCCTGATGAGCAGGAATTGATTTTGAAAATAAACTTTGAGGTTGAGTTAAGAGAAGAACAAGAAAGAAAAAGGTTGCTGAAAGAGCAATCTGATGCTGATCGAGCTTACCTGCTGGAATTAAGCACTAAAGATGCAAATGAAAGGGCCAGACTGCTTAAACTTAAGCAAGATCAAGAAGAGTCTGATGCTGCAATTGCCAGGGTACTCGCTGAAATTGAAGAGAGTGAGCTAGAGCAACAGAAATTGAAAATATCAGCTAGCAAGAGCTCTAAAAAGAAAGGGGGAGCTGTCAAAACATCAGTGGATAGAAAATGGGATGAGATAGATAGAAAAAGGTTTGCTGCCCGTATGATAGGGAGATCAAACCTTGCACCTATTACCAAGGTAAAGCTAAAGAAGTCTAAAAATCAATCTCAACCTCAGATACTCATTCAAAGAGGTTCAGAGACTCAAGCCATGCTACTTGATCAAGTATGCAAGCTGCACAGAGAGGAAT
Organism: Pseudognaphalium luteoalbum; assembly: GCA_963422505.1. Taxonomy (NCBI): domain Eukaryota; kingdom Viridiplantae; phylum Streptophyta; class Magnoliopsida; order Asterales; family Asteraceae; genus Pseudognaphalium; species Pseudognaphalium luteoalbum. The sequence continues at coordinate 82,207,109 of OY730197.1, forward strand.
GGAATGAGATTAGACTTGCTATCAGTCACTCTACAAGTGCAGCTAAGGCTGATGTCCTAAAAGAGATTGATAGGCTATTTCAGAAAGTGGTGTCACTGAAACTTCTCAGACCGAAAGATATTGTCACACATGGTGAAGAAAGTGTTCAGACACCAAGCCCAAGGTATAGGTCAGACACCAGCAGCATCTATCGAATCCCCAATACTTTAAAGCTAAATCTGTCTATCCCTGTTGGTGTGCCAAAGCTTGAAGGACATGAGGTCACTGAGGGGGAGAAAGGTCTGGTATACAGGGACTTAAATGGTGTCCTAAGGTTTCAAAGAGAAGCTGAGCTTGAGAGGGTTGATCAGAATCAACTTGTTCACCTAATCAGGTCAGCAAGCATACTTCCAAAGAACTCAAAGATCAGAAAAGCTATTCTCGATGAAGCCTTGGCAAGAAAAGTCAGATACCTGCCCTCTCAAGAAAAATATGAGCTTGAAGATGAACTTAGAACTGTAAAAGAGGAGGAAAAGTGGAGAGATAAATAGTATAGACTACCTGTAATAGATAGCATTTGTAAATCTTTATATATATAATGCTCTCTTTTGATATCTCCTTGTTAGAAAAGATTACAAGTGTAAGTCTCTGAATGACCAAACAACTGAAAACTCTCTGCAACAAATGTTACTCAAGAATTTTCACAGAGCTTCAATCACAATCATTTAGGGGGAGATTGTTGAGTCACTGGTCGCTGATCTCAACTCATTAGTCGCTGATCTCAACTCATTGGTCACTGATACAAAGTCACTGATACTCTCTCTGATAGGCTTCTTGGAAATGATCGTAGTTGAAGTTGCTGTTGCAGAAGTTTTAGTCTCTGATCCTATCTCTTCAACAAGTAGATGAAGAACCTATCAAGATAAAAGATTCAACTTTGTGTGTCGCTGATACTCATCTACCAGCGAGAGTCTCCAAGTCTTCTTAAGTTATTCCTTCTGCTGAATAAAAGAAGTCACTCAAGTACAGTAGCTCAAGTTACTCTTCAAGAGCACGTTAGCTCGCTGTGAGAAAGGAAAGCCTTTATTACTTCAGTGACTGCAGCATTAAATGTTGCATTAATAAGGAGTTGACATATTCTACACTATTACGGCGCCACGCGTGCTCCTCGTGACTTGGTCCAGCATAGAAACTAACGTGGAAGCATCTGATTGGTTTAAGGTACAAGGTGATATTTCCCAAGACAGAATGTCAGACCATGATGTATCACATCTCAACTACCTCACCAATCAAGCAGCGACACGTGTCCTTCCAGATCCGGAAATTAAGGATTTCAGTGTCTATAAATAGCGTAGTATGTTGTACTCCATTTTGTGTCGATTGTTCGTATTGTTACTTGTTTGTCAGTGACTAGTTTGTCTAAGATACGAACAACACCAGCGAGTGAACTAGTAGCGTGTTTGTCCACTATTAGTTCATCTCAGCAAGTGAGCAAGTTAGCGTGTTTGTCCACTACTGCTCATCTCCATTTGTAAGAGCTGTATTGTTTGATTTAGATTAGCTTTGGCTAATCTATTCCACAATCAACAATAGATAAATTTCATCAATAAAAGAATTTATCTTTCAGCTAGTATTCCATCAGCAATTGAACTGCTTATCTTACTTATACATATTTGTGTTCATATTGCTATCATGTAAACATGGTTAAAAACTTGCTAAATAAATTAACACATTAAAACAGAAAAGTTTTTAATTGTATTCAACCCCCCCTTCTACAATTAACTGACTGTTAACGATTCATAATCACTAACACAATAGTGATTAGGGACTCACAAAAACATTACTTCATAAACATCAGTTTGTGTAACAGTTTAACAGTTCAATGTACTCTAATCGCTCGAGTAAAATCAGTATACAATCATGTATTTAAAACGTTTGACTATGTTTTTCACCCCTGGTTGAAAGCAGTAAAACAGTTAAAATGTAGGGGCTGTGAACTCACCTGTTGAGCTGAGTAAAGTTGCGAGCACTAGCAAAGCCTAAATCCAAGTAGGTCACTAACGTCCTAAATGTAGGAATAATCATATAAGCGGTTGGCTAACAGTCTAACCATGTTACTCGTTTATTCATGAAAGATCCATGTTTATTTTGTAAGTTCGACACAAGACGTTGTTGATATTTTGTGAAACGTTCCAAGGTGTAATTTATTGTTTCATGATGTTTCATAAGGTATAAAAATTGTGTACGGGGGTCCGGGGGCAGCGCCCCTGGTAGCGGGGTCCAAGGGGTGGCAACCCCTGGCGGGGTCCAAGGGGCAGAGCCCCTGGCTGGGGTCGAGCTGTAATGCGACGTAAAAAAGTTTTCCTCATAGAAAATTTTTATTTCTACTATGTTTCTGTAGTGAAAACGCATCCGAATTCCAAATTCGAAGTAAAATCAAGTGGTAGAAAATCAAGTGTTTTTAAGGTTCTGAGTTTTGCGACATAAGTACTGTGTCACTAAAAGGTTCTGCGACACAAGGGTTTGTGTCGCATTCCTGCGACATTCGCAAGTAAATGCGACATAAGTAATTGTGTCGCAAGTATGCGACATAGGATAATTTATGCGACACAAGGCGTTGTGTCGCATAATGCAACATAAAAAAGGGTACTGCGACCCAAAAGCTTATGTTGCACAACTGTTTTCGGTCCCGTGCGATACAACGCGCTGTTTGACGAAAATCTTAATTTTTCAACCCAAAAACGTTTAGATTTTTCATATAGTGACTTGTAATATGTTTGTATACTATAATAACAAACGAAAAGTGAAAGAAAAGTGATTTTTCATACCAAATCGAGTGAAATCCGAAAGTTAGGTGAGTGGATGAAGATGGTGATGAAAATGGTGTTCTTGAGCTTGGATCTTGAAGATAAAGTTGGTGATGAGTGTTGTTGTTGTTGTTGGTCAGAAAATACAAGGAAATGGGTGGTTATTTGATGATTTTTGATGAGTGATTTTGAGAGAAAATGAGTTGGTGGTTTATGTGTGTTTTTGGAGAAATGAGATGAAGATGAAGAAATGAGATGGGTGGGGTGGAGTGGTGTTGGCAGATTTTTGGGGCCTAAAGTGAGGGGTTTTTGTCCCAAATTTGCAGTATTTAACCCGTGTTCGTTTACCCGATCATTAAATGTTAAAATGTTTTTAAACGATAGGTTTTTAAACATGTTTTCGATTATACTTTTAGTTGAAATATTTTATTTAAAATAATTTAGTTAAGTTATAAAATTATAACTTTGTTTTATTTTAGTTTTACTTATATGGTTCAAGTCGTTTCAGTTTACGAAATAAACATTATTTGACAAAAAATGCTTTGTAAATATTATCAATAGAATATTTAATAAACGTTAATGTTAATTAATAATTTCATTTTATTAATAAATTTTGTTCACCAACAGTCGTATATTTTTGTCGCGTTGTATAAATCATTCTGTACATAATTACAACTAATTATGAATAAGTAATACTACGCGTATTATCTAGTTGGGCTTTGCTAAACTTATCTGTAAAATGTGTTGTGAATTCACTCTAAGTTAGGGAATTAGCCTAAAATGCGTGCAATTAACGTTTATAATTATGTTGAAATTGCGGGGTGTTACATTCTCCCCATGTTAGAGAAATCTCGTCCCTAGATTTAAAATCAAGTCGGAACGCCCGTCGCGTATGTTTTTCCGAGAAGTCATGTCGTTAATAATAATAATAGTTTGCGTGGTGCTCTATGTTGCCACAAAGTCCTAGAGGTTCATGTATGCCCGCGGTATAGTTTGATAAGTGGTATGTTCGATAAGTGGTCAAAGTTTACCAAGCGTTAGGTTTGAATCGACATTCAAATAGTGTAACGTTTAAGCGTAATAGTTTGTTAAAACGTACCAATGTTGGCATAGGGATCTGGTTGTGCATCCCTTGCCCCTATGATGTAAGCACGTCCGCGAGCTGGTTCCCTATTAATGATGCGGTTATTGTTGTCTTGGTTGTTGTTTTCGATGTTGCGGTTGTTATTGTTTTGGTTGTTGAGTTGTGGGCTTTGGTTCTGGTAGTGGGTCGTGTCACCGCACCTGAAACTCCCATTGTTTCGTTGCTCATTGTTTGTGGGATGGGTTCTGCATGCCTAGGTTCTGTGTCCAAATCGATTGCAGTTATCACAGAACAAGCAATCCCCCTCATGGTGCTTTCCGCACTTTCCACACTTGGGCCTCTTGCCAAGATAAGGTTTTGTTTCAGTGTTGGCGATTGCAGCGTAGGCTCGGGTGTTTCCCATGTTCCTGTTCTGTTGTCCCTGACGGTCATTAACCTCGTTGTTCCATTTGCGTTTATTGTTTCCAGATTCGCCCGCATCAGTGCGGTTGGGTTCGTTCTTCTCTGACACAGCTTTCAGAGTTCCGATTATGTAACAACCCCAAAATTAGGGTCAATTTAAAATTTTCCTAATTATGTACTTATTATTTGTATTCAATATGAAATAGGATTAAATACGATGATTACTTACTATATATATATATATAAATAGGTGATATATATATACACGTACACGATTCGTTCAAATCGTATGAAAATACAAAAGTAGAAAATACGGACGCTGGTAAAACAATTATTAAATAATGTGAAATTATTTAATCACACAAATTTCTACTTTATATTATGTTGATAATATAACAAACGCGCACGTTTTATTTAAAACGTTATCAAATATTTTAAAACGCAACCAACCGACAACAATAAAACAAAATTATATTTTACAACTTGAAAACAAGTATTTTGGTAAAATACTCCGACTAAACTATTGAATAATATTTCGTATTTTAAAACGTCTAAATAAACGCGTACAAAATGATTTTTACGTTTAAACGACCGGGGAAACGAACACCGCACGGAGCGCAAACACGGAGGAACAAAAATTGGTGAGACCACCTCATGTGGCCCCACCACAACCGGCCTAGGTGAGGGGGCATTAAGCCCTCACCACTTTCTCCACTCAATCACACAAACACCAACCCACACTCCATTTTTCCCTCTCCTCTCTCTCTATCTCGGCCTCTTCTCTCTCTCTCTCTAAAACCGCCACCCAAACACCTTAAAAACGCCATTGAAACACCTCAAAAGGCTAGGCTCATTTGGAGAAAAGTGTTCACAACGACGAGGGCTACAATCCTATCTTTTCGGTTTCTCGATCCGACAACTTTGTAAGTTTTCCGGCGACTCTCGAAACTTCCGATTTCTATTATTTTGCTAGATTATTGTTCCCCTAGCTTAGTAATGTCCAAATATGTAATTTAAACTTGATTTCGGAACATTGTCGGTTTTGGCCACTTTTAAGAAAACGACACCTCGAACACTAAAAACGTCAACTAATAATTTTTATGAACTCATTATAACATTCTAAGACTTGTGTAAAAGTTTCGGGTCAAACCGAGGTCGTTTGACCCAAAAACCGAGCTCAAAAATCGTAACAGCCCTTGTGTTGCGTCAGGCCAAAAATTTATGAGACACAAGGCTTGTGTCGCATAGAAGAATAAGACACAAGCATTGTGTCGCATACAACATAAGACACAAGGATTGTGTCGCATAAGACATAAGACACAAGGATTGTGTCGCATAAAACATAAGACACAAGGATTGTGTCGTATATTGTGTCGCATTAAGTTGCATCCATGAGACACAAGGCTTGTGTCGCATGACAACCATAAGACACAAGCACTGTGTCGCATTTAGTGTCGCAAAAACCCAAAAACAGAAACTAAAAACATTCTAAGTGTTTAAAAATCACTTTTTAACAACCAAATCAAATACGATACGATTTATACATGAAAATACTATACTTTTGGAAGTATACACCAATACTCGAATACATATAAGATTACACTTATTTAAAATGCGAGATCCCACTCGCGCACATACACGAGATTACACTCGAACACCTATGAGATTTCACTCATACATTCTAGGGTTACACCCACTCGGATTTACATTCACTTGAACGTTACACGTTACAATATAAACGTACTTGACAACTATACGATTACAACAACTGGATAATAATAATAGACGAGACTATTATTACACTCCGATACCAACGGGCCGTACAACTTTGCTACAAACTACAACATACAAACAATTTCAAATGTACAAACAAACTAATGGACATTAACTAGTTGGGAACAACTGGCATGAATACTTTACAAGTACTCCATTTACTTACATAACCTTACGCGTATTAGGACGCTAAGGGTTGCTAGTCAGGATACAATACCGCTTACTTTCTGCATCGTCTGCTAGACTCTCAGGTGAGTCTCACAGCCCCTATTTTACTGTTTTTCACTCAGGGGTGAGATGCATTACTGTTTTACATGAACACACGTACTTATTTGCTAGCATGATTTACTTACTTTACTGAATTACGGGTACGCCAATTGCATGAGTTTCGTTTAATCCAATGAAAGCCTCCGAATCATAGTTGTTAATTAGGAATAAGCGCGAGTTTTAGTATATGGATCCATATGGGACTGACAATCCCCGCCCGGGGTAGCACGCACTACCACGAACCGTACCGTCTAAACGGGCGTTTCTTACTCGTTCATATGAATGTTTTTGGATTAACATTCACGGGGGTACTATATTTACTGTACGTTAAGCTTCAACTATGGTGGCTCATGGCAAGGGTATCAAACGGTTAGCATGACCTACAACCACCACTTACTTACTTACTGGCTGGCTGATGTTTACAAATACAACTGTTACTTGTGTGTTCAAACTATTTACTTATAAACCTGTGAGATTCACCAACCTTTTGGTTGACCGTTTTAGTAATGCTTCTCAGGTACGCAACATCAGTAGGGATGCCCAGCAGGATATGCTTATTAGCTCGAGTCGCATGCATTTACAAGCTTGGAGATTTTCATACATTACTTTTGTACTAGTTGTTATGTAATAGAATCTCTAGGAAACTTACTCGAACTCGAGCTTGTATTTTGAATTACTTATGTACTAATGTAATAACTTTTCGAACGTCTCATATAGAGTCATTCACTGTATCCTTTGTGCTTGTGATTATTGATTAGTAACACCCAAAAACTCGCTTCCGCAAACCATTAAATTTGGGGGTGTTACAGATTAGGACCGTGTCGTTAGTCAAGCTTTGAGCCAGATCAACTGCGCTCCTAAAGGTAGTTGGTTTGGAGGACATCACCATGCCTCTTATTTGTGGGGCCAAACCCCTGATGTATCGTTTGATGCGTTCCTTCTCAGGCGTCACCATGTGGGGCACAAGACGTGCAAGCTCTTGAAATCTAGTTCCATAGTTCAGTCTCGAGTTTCTGAACCTCATTGGGATAGCAAAACTCTTCTGTCATCATCTGTTTCAAGGTTTCCCATGAGATGGAGTAATCAGTTGTGCGTCTGAGGATTTAGACCTGAGAGTTCCACCAAGTTCACGCCTTGTCGGCGAGGGTACACGTGGCGTATTTCACCATGTTGTTGGTAGCGTAGTCGCTGATATCGAAGACCGATTCCATTTTCTCGATCCAGTGAATTAGGCCAATGGCCCCTTCAGTCCCGGTGAAGGTGCTCGGTTTGCAGGCCTGGAAAGTTTTGTAAGAACACCCCTGTTGGGTATTCGCCGGGGTTTCGCTGTTGACCGGGGTAGCTCCACTGTTGTTTGCCACATTGTCTCGATTTAGGTTGGCCTCATACTGGGCAATAGCTTCAGCCACGCGTCGTTCGATAATTTGCTCGATTGTTTCAACAACAGGAGGCGTTGTTTCTCGGTGGCTGTTTCGGTTATTTCTTCGTTTAGGTGGCATGATGATGTTCTGCGATGAAGGAATGCAGAAGCCAATTCCAATGAAAAGGATGTGAAAAATAAAGTTTTACATGTTTTTATTTATAGAACATTAAAAAGGATTGACAAGATCCCCATCACGTATCTTGTGACTATGAAACGCCCATATGTACTTAGTATAATATAATCACGTTGGCCAGGCGTCATTATATGATGCTAAATACATACTTCTTTTCATCAACCATTTAATACGATCAGGTTCACATGAGATCAGAGTAAGTTTGAACGAATCAGATGTAGTACAGTTCAAATTATGGATTGTTCATATCGACGAGTCGTAGTGATAGTTAGACGTATGCAAATGTGTGTATGCACGTGCATTCTAGCCAAGGCTATAGTCTAGGTCTCTAAGGTCTCTAAGTCACCTAAGAAATCTAGTTCGCTATAACCAATGGCTCTGATACCAATCTGTAACACCCCCAAAATTTGTTGATTGAGTTTAGCGGAAGCATTTTCTAACACCACTTTCTAACACCACCATGGTTAGCCATGCCAGGCTAACCTCACCCCAAATAATTGTTTAACTACAACCGCAAACAATAATAATAAAAATTAAATTGTACAGATTTGATTGGCTCCAGCTAGTCATATGCTATCATCGCCCAAGGATCCTTCGCTATCGACTGCCTCACCGGCTACCCCCGTATCTTCATCATCTCTGGAACGGGATGCTTCACCAGTAATGCTGGCTTTAGATGTCTTTGTTGTTTTCTTCTTCGGAGCTTTGGATCCTCCGAGACTAATAGGAAGTGGGTTTGGAGGATAATCTTCCTTCATTTTAGCCAACTTATCCTTCCATCCTTTGACATACCACATGCTAATATCCTGCCCATAATCGGTGGCTTCCATGGCCATGAGAATCCTGGCCTCCAACACGACGACAATAGCATCTTGTTTTGCTTCGCTGATTGGGATTTTGTTTACTTCAAATGCCTCGAGATCTTGGTTGAATCTCCTGGAGAGCATGGCTTCAAGAACTTTGGTTTTGCGTTTCGCCTTCTCCAGTTTTTGGGAGTTCTTCTTGTTGATAGCCACAAAATCATCGATTGTCTTGATCTTTTCTGCGTATTTCTGCAACATAATATCTGTGGCATGTGGCGAAATTCACTAATTAGTATCTTCAATAAGGGAAAAGGTCAGGGATGGGAGATTTTACCATGAAAAGATTAGCAGCGGGAGTGTCAAGGTCGTATAACTCTTCCACCTTCATCTTTTTAGGGTAAGAACACCCTGAGCTGGAGGCATCAATTTTCTCCTTTTGGGCAAAAATCTCCGGGTCAATATCAGCCAACGTGAAATGAACTGGAAGTTTAGAATAAAATTAAAGACTTGAAGAGTACAGCGATGATGAAATAGAATAATAAAATCACCTGACATTGTTGAGTTCTCGGATGATTTTCTCGGTTATTTTTAAACAACGATCTTTTATCCAAACGAGAGTAAAAGGATGGCTTGAGCGAAAATGGCGAAGAAGGAAGAAATAAAGGAAAAGATATATGGGAGATGAATAAGTCATTTGATCAGTGAAATTAATACTCCGGCATCAGTATCGATGAACAAAAATATCTCACCTAACTTCAAATGGATAACTGAATCGGCTGAAGTTATATCGTTTTAAGGATCCTGGACAAACGATACAACTTCAGGGGCAATTGTTATGGGTAGAATTTTCACTAACCATGCAGGATCCCGGATTAGTTACTATGCTGAGTGTTTATAAGGATCCTGGATTGCTCTTGGATAACTCATGTGCAGGATATTGAACTTATAATCATGATAAGGAAAGGTATAATCCTGAATTGCTATATTATGAAGGTTCCTCAGGTATGTCTATATTATCCTCAAGATTATGTTAAAACAGGGATAATAGTCATTTAACCTTACTATTGAGATTGTTATATTTCAGGATTCTGGTAGGGATATTGTAGTCTATTTCTGAATCACTAACTTATAATTATCCCGAATATCATTAAGTCTGGGATAATAGAATGTCTTGGACTTAGTATTATTTTGTTTATATTATAATAAATGCTTATTATAAGAATCCCAGATATTAGATATCTCGGGATCCCTTTACTACTAATATCTCCGCGTGTTTATCATGTTTTGACTAGGTCATGAGGGACGTGGAAGTAGTTCCGATTTCCTTGGATCGTATCAAGCTGAAGGAATATTCGAATTACGAAGAAGGAAGTCAACACATGTGGAATACTCGGTCATATGAATGTTGGGACGCTCCACTGAATATCGGAGATGATACCGGATATTTCGGAATTACCTGTTATCGATTTGTAGTATATAAACGAGGCCTGAATAATTGATTAGGCTAACTGATATTCATCACTTACACTCAATTACACACTCTGCAACTCGTTTACACTCTCACACTTCACACTTCACCATTTTTAGACTTAGACGATTTGTGCTCTTTAGTTTGTAACTTCATTTCATTCAATAAGATAAACATAAGGCAAGGATCGTTTGATCCTTCCCGAGGTTTTGTGACGGAGATCTATCATAGATCAAGGGTTTTCCTCGTACATCGCTATGTTCTTGCGCTTATCATTCATTTACTTTATCAAATTTGCATTTTTTATCATACTTACTGTATTATCTCATAATTATCCCGGATTGTACTTATTTTTTTGCATTCATATTGGTTTATTGCATACGAATTCATTATTTACAAAGTCCTTGATTGCATATTTAGCAAGATTTAATCTTAAGTTAACCCGTATTGACAAAGTTACAAGTTTTCATCTCAAACTATAATTTTCAATCAAATTCTCTTGAAATCAAATCAAAGCACATTACCTCAATTTACTAATTTGTTCATCGAATTTCCTTGTGTAATTTTTTGACCAAAACAATTTGGCGCCCACCGTGGGGCAAGTGGTGCTTTTTACGATCAAACTTTCGATTAAATCTTTATTAGAATCATTTTTTGCATAAATTCTTTCAAAAAATGATGACCCAAGGACAAACCACCTCTTCTGCTGTACCTTCATCTTCTGCTGCTAGCATACAACCATATGTGTTTGTTTCTTCATCGCGGCCAAGGCCCCAGCCTGCTAATTCAAGGGCGACATCCACTACATCTACCTATGTGGGATCAGGTTTGAATAATAATGATCCTGTTATGATATCTAACCGTGAAATTATGACTATGTGTTTTGGAAGTGAGAGAACAAATGAACCGAATAGAACGCAACAACGCATCTTTAAGGAGAGATATGGAAGGCATAAGATATAGAGAAAGTATTCCTACTACTCAAGTTACTACTCCAATTAGAAGCATGATCTTGGATTTTGACACTCCTCATTATGCCAATTACACTGGAGATTTCATATCCATGCAGGGGAGTGCCGGGATCCCAGGATCCACATATGCTACCAGAGGCTCTACACACAGAGATCCTGAACAATCTTCAGGATCCCTACCGAGGGTAATGAATACTGGCAATATGTCTTCTGGATATTCTTTTGGTTCTAATGTTTTGCAGGATTCTGGAGTAAATCCCGTTGTGGCAATGGAGTTGCAAAAGCTTAAGGATATGATATCTAGCGTCCCTGGTATAGTGCAACCTATCCCGGAGGTAGCACTGTCTGCACATAGGATCTCGAGATTTGCATCTCCAATATGTAATGATGAGATCCCGAAGAGATTCCAGACTCCTAACATGAAGCTGTACGATGTGACCACGGATCCTGAAGAACATGTAACCCAATACAGGGAAAGAATGGAGATTATTCCGATCCCTGCGGATCTAAAGGAAGCTTGTTTATGCAAAGGATTTGGGTCCACTCTCACGGGATCTGCGCTTAAATGGTTGCTTAATGTTCCTGCATATTCTATTACATCTTTTGCTCATTTGGTTAATCTTTTTAATAATCAATTTTCATGCAATATAACTTTTGAAAGACTAACCACTGATTTGTATAGGGTTGTCCAGAAGGATAATGAAACTCTTCGAGATTTTGTAGGAAGATTTGGCAGGGAATCATTGGATATACCGAATCTGGATATGGCAACTGTTGTTCAGGCTTTTAAAATGGGGATAAAGAGGGATTTAACTTTCTATGAGGATCTTGTGATGAACCCGTGTCAAAGCTTGGATGAAGTTAGGGATAGAGTTTTGAGATTCATACGGCTAGAAGAAGACGCAGTGGTCCGAAAAAAATCGAGTACTTCTTCAACGTATGTTAAACCCAACAGGAAAGCTGAGATACCTGTGTTTAAACCAAGCAGAGACAAACCATATTCCAGGAATGACGATCGAAGGATAAACGCTGTGGAAGAGGATGATGAGAATTGTCCAAAACTAATTGATTATTGTTTTGCAGCTGACACCGCGGAAATACTCTATTCGATGAAAACCATTGGAAAGGGAGTCAGATGGCCAAAGAAGAATGAAAAGAGCACAGGACTGAGGATTGCATAGTTTTGAGGAAAGAAATAAGCTATTTGCTCGGAAAAGGTCATCTGAAGGTGCTCTTCAACAGAAGAAAAGATCAAGCTCGGGATCATGATAAATCTCGTGATCTTGAAGTTCAGGATCATTCCAGGATCCCGCAGAGAACAGGATCACCTCCCCCGAACGCCAAGGTAATGAACTTCATATCTGGTGATTCTGACATATGTGGTACGTCTTATTCGGCAGCAAAAAGACACGCAAAGGAATCGAAGTCGGAAAAGCGGGATAAGCCCATGAGATCAGTAACTTTGTAAGATGAGAAGGTGGTCACTTTCGTTGAAGATGACAAGGAGAACGTTTAGGATCCTCACCATGATGGTTTGGTTATTACCCTATGTTGAGTCACTGATCGCTAAACTCAAGATGGTCGCTGATTACAAGGATTAAGGATGAGATCATAAGGATAAATTATGGGAGATTGTTGAAGTCATTAATCGCTGATAAAGTGAAGTCACTGATCATGCCTTATATTCACAGTCTCTGTCCTACTCAATAAAGAACTCTCCATGAAGAAAATGATTCAAGTCAAGCTCCTGTTGCTGAAGTTTATGTTCGCTGATCCTATCTCTTCAACCAGTAGATGAAGAACCTATCAAGATAAAAGACTCAACTTTGTGTGTCGCTGATACTCATCTATCAGCGAGAGTCTTCAAGTCTTTTCAAGTTATTCTTTCTGCTGAATAAAAGAAGTCACTGAAGATTAGCTTTTCAAGTCATTCTTTAGGGCATGTTAGCTCGCACCGAGAATGAGGAGGATTGATGTATCTATCAGTGACTGCAGCATTAAATGCCGCATTTAATAAGAAGTTAACATTCGACGTTATTACGGCGCAGCACGTGTTCCTCGTAACTTGAAATAGAGTAACGTGGAAGCATCTGATTGGTCTAAGGTACAAGGTGAAATTTCCCAAGACAGAATGTTGAACCATGATGTATCACATCTCAACTACCTCACCAATTAAGCAGCAACACGTGTCCTTCCAGATCCGGAAATTAAGGATTTCAGCGTCTATAAATAGCGTAGTATGTTGTACTCCATTTGGTGTCGTTTGTTTGTATTGTTACTTGTTTGTCAGTAACTAGTTTGTCTAAGATACAAACAACACCAGCGAGTGAACTAGTAGCGTGTTTGTCCACTATTAGTCCACCTCAGCGAGTGAGCAAGTTAGCGTGTTTGTCTACTACTGCTCATCTCCTTTTGTAAGAGCTGTATTGTTTGATTTAAATTAGCTTTGGCTAATCTATTCCGCAATCAACAATAGATAAATTTTATCAATAAAAGAATTTATCTTTCAGCTAGTATTGCATCAACAACTGAACTGCTTATCATACTTATATATTTGTGTTCATATTGTTGTTACTTAAATACGGTTAAAAACTTGCTAAATAAGTTAACACATTAAAATCAGAAAGAAAAGTTTTTAATTGTATTCAACCCCCCCCCCCCCTTCTACAATTAACTCACTGTTAACGATTCATAATCACTAACATAATAGTGATTAGGGACTCACACCCTATATATTGCAAATCATTTTATACACATGATCCTGATTGATGGTGGCAATCCTGTAAACATCATCCAACTAGAGACACTCAAGAGGATGGGGATCCCGGAATCAGAGATAATTGCGAAATCAACTGTCCTCGTTGGGTTCAGTGGTGAAGCTAAAAACACTGTGGGGGAGATCAAACTTCCTGTCTATATTGAGGAGGTAAACTCTATGCAACACTTTTGTGTTATGGATTCATTATCTTGCTATAACATTATTCTAGGTAGACCATGGATTCATGACATGAAGGCAGTCCCATCAACATATCATCAGTGCGTTAATTTGCCCACTCCATGGGAGTTGTTAGGATTAACAGTGATCAACAAGAGGCTAAGGATTGCTACACAACGTCGATGAAACCTACTACCAAGCCCACGCCAACATCGCAATTAAAGACGCGAGCACGGGGCATCTTGGAAGCAACTGAACAGGATGTCAAAGAAGTGCCGCTAAACATTGATGATTCTGAGGAAAAAGTATTCTTGGGATCCACAATCCCAAAGGATCTTGAACAAGACCTTGTGAAGTTCCTGAAGGATAGAAAAGCAATCTTTGACAGGTATATCTAAAGATATCATTACTCATAAACTTGGTATTGATAAAAGTTTCAGGCTAAGTCAGCAAAAGCGAAGAAAGTTTGCCCCAGAAAGAAATGCAATCATACAAGCTGATGTGGAAAGGTTACTCAAGTCTGGCATGATTCGGGAAATTAAATTCCCAAGATGGTTGGCGAACGTGGTAGTGGTGCAAAAGAAGAATGGGAAATGGAGAGTATCTGTGGACTACACTGATCTCAACAAAGCATGTCCGAAGGATCCTTTCCCATTACCTCACATAGATTCAATGGTGGATGCAACTGCTGGACATGAAATCCTGACCTTTATGGATGCATCTTCAGGATTTCATCAAATACAGATGGAACCATCTGATCAAGAAGATACAACCTTCATGACACCGATAAGTATATATTGTTATATTGCAATGCCTTTTGGTCTTAAAAATGCAGGTTCAACATACCAGACGCTCGTGAATATGATGTTCAAAGATCACTTGGGCAAAACCATGGAAGTCTACATTGATGATATGGTGGTTAAATCCAAGAGAGCTGAGGATCATCTTCAGGATCTTCGAACTACTTTTGACATACTGGACCAATATAACATGAAGCTTAATCCTGCTAAATGCCATTTTGGAGTGGGGGTAGGAAAGTTCTTGGGCTATATGGTGACTAAAAGAGGAATCGAGGCTAGCCCAGAACAAATTAAGGCTATTCTGGATTTGAAATCCCCGATCAACACCAAAGATATACAAAGATTGACTGGAAGGATTGCAGCTCTCAATAGATTCATTTCAAGGTCCTCGAATCGATGTAAAGAATTCTACGATATCCTGAAAAAGAATAAGAGATTCGATTGGGGAGATAAACAATTAGCATCATTTTTGGAATTGAAGAATTATCTGTCATCGGCTCCTTTGTTAATGAGGACAGAGGATGGAGAACCGTTATATCTATACATGGCAGTATCCCGAAATGCGATGAGTGCAGTGCTTGTCAAGGATCATGAAGGTTAGCAACATCCTGTGTACTATGTAAGTAAAAGCCTACTTGATGCTGAAACCAGGTATTTCCATCTCGAAAAACTTATTCTTGCTATAGTAATGGCCTCGACTAAACTTAGGCATTATTTTGAAACACCACCTGTTCATATAAGGCCAAATTATCCCATAAAATCAGTACTTAGAAAACCATAAATGTCAGGAAGAATGGCTAAATGGTCTGTAAAATTAAGTGCATTTAATTTAATATATGAACCAAGAAATGCCATAAAGTCCCAAGCTTTAGCAGATTTTATAGCTGATTTCACTAGTGATCTTCAAGAAGAAGTAGATTTAGAGGTACAACAATTAGATGAATAGAAAGATAAATGGTACACTGATGGAGCATCTAATATGAACAGAATTGGATTAGGGATAATACTAATATCACCACAGGGAGACATAATGCCACAAGCAATTAACTGCGAATTTCAAGCTACTAATAATGAAGCAGATTATGAAGCATTAATTGATGGATTACAACTAGCTAAGGATATAGGAGTAAAACATTTACAAGTTTACATGGATTCTTTATTAGTTGTTAATCATTATAATCGTACTTATGCTATAAAAGGAGAAAAGTTTGCTTTGTATTTGGATGTTGTTAAAAAGCTTACAGATAATTTCAAGACATTCAGTATAGACCAGATACCAAGAGAAACCAATTCATAAGCGGATGCATTGGCAAATTTGGGATCAACTCTTAGGATCCCACCTGACGTTAGAATCTCGATTGCTCATATCTTGTCACCAGCCATAGAGGATAAGAAAGAAGAGTAAGTGTGCGGAATTGATGATCCTGATATTGGAGATAATTCAGATACATAAGCTTCAGGGGTGATAACACATAAAAAGTCATGTTTTTACGTACGTTATCTTCCACATTTTAGGCATAAAGTTAACAAAAACATACTTAAAAGAACATTATTCATAAAGTTTTGTTAACTAAGTCAAAACGGAGTCGATGTTTGCAAAAACACTAAAAATGGCATAAAAAACGTAAGAAACCGGGCAAAACTGCTTTATCGCACCTCTGTTCACTCATTTCAATGCATTTTGAGCTACGCAAAGAATTATGACCTCTAACTTATGTCATTTTCTTCGTTAGGAAAGTACAAACGCGTGGGTATAAAGAACGCTCAAAACGGATAAACGACGAAGAAGTTACGCCCGAACGAAGAAACGAAGAACCGGAGGGCCAGGATACGGCTGAACACAGCCGTATACGGCTGAGCCAGACCGTATACGGATGGACACAGACCGTATACGGCCTGTGCAGACCGTATACGGCCTGTGCTCAGCCGTATATGGGCCAGCTCAGCCGTATTCACCCTATGCACAGCCGTATACGGTCCAGTTCTGCCGTATTCACCCTAGCTCAGCCGTATCGTGCGTTTGGGTGATAAAAATCTGATTTTTATTCGCCTTTGCGATACGGTTGTGCGTTTGAAGGTTTGGATACGGTCTACGGATACAGATGTGCGATCTCTATATATAGAAGCCTCATTTCATCATTTGAAGCAATCTCACACACATTTCACACTTCACATCTCAACAATCTTCGTTTTCTTACATTTATATATTTTTACTCTCTCTCTGGATTAGTTTAGATAGTTTCTCTCTCTAGAGTTTTCTCTCTCTAGAGAGAGAGAGATAGTTAGTTGGTTAGCAGTAGAGAGAGAAGGAAAGCTGGTATTGTAATCACGGTGTAATAAGAAGCATTCTTGGTGCAAGACTCTGCCTTTCTTTTCAACTGTTACTCTGCTCAATTTTACTGGTGATATCTTTCTGTTCATACTTATACTATGTTCGAATTATTTCTGCCTGTTTGTATGATGTATGTTACTGTTATTGCCACGCTTATTGAGTAAGTGTGCTGTTGCGGTTGTTGAAATGTAGATAGTTAGAAGTAGGGATGATGTTGAATTAATCTTTAAATCTATATAATTGGGGATTGTTATATTTGTTATATCTAAACTTATCATGCATCTATACTTAGCTATGGATCACCCTTTCCAGTCCTTCGCGTGACTACTACTTTAGGCTAAGAACCTGATCAACTCTAGGTACAGTAGGAAGTTATCTATGTTAGAGTAAAGAAGCCGTGTATGTCACTGTAATCCGGCTGTAATACTGGGTAAATGCCCCGGATAGAGCCGTCTGTGCCATCACTGTGGATTACCTAGAAACCCTAGAATATGGCCTAGAAACCAATATAGCTGTGGAAATGTTACAGTACACAGTCTGTCTACCCCTGTAACTGAAGCTATGGAAACACTTTAACATTGTATACCGTATCTGTACCTAGGGATGAAAACCTGTGGAAACACCATAGTACACCGCAAGTACATCCTTGGTTACATGAATCTGTGGAACTGTGTAAGTGTAGTACATCGTAAACGGTTCCTAGGTTGGTACGCTGTGGAAGGAGTATGCATTGTACACCGCTGGTGTTCCTAGGGCTGAATGACTGATTGCAAAGGAGAGGCTAGATCATGACAGAAGTAGTTGAACTAATCAAACGTAAGGAATGAGTCTGGAGATGAAAGTCAAGCCCAGCAGTGGTTCAGGATTCTTAAAACCCCCAGACTCTACAGAACTGATAGTTTAGAATAGCAAGTTAAATAATCTGAACATGTTTAGGAAATGGCATTTACATTTAGGTGTTAAGAACTGTCAGAATTACCTGCGTGGCAGTCTGTTACCTTATTCCTGCACCCTTCAAGGGTCACTTGTCCACAAAGACAGTGTGGGGGGTTGAGCAGCCTGTTCTGATCAGAATCACGATAGCCTAGGTCTCGTGACATACTAATTCTGGTACATAACTAGAATGAGTAGGGTCCTAGTGTTTACACCCATAATGCATCTGTTTATTAACTAAAAATGTCCCCAATTATCTTTATAATAAGCATCATCCCCGCAACTGATTATTGAAGTTTCAACCGCCGCAATTCTCTATCTGTCTACCTAGCTACCGATTCTTCTCTATCTTATTTACTTTACCTGTCTTTAGTTAATTAGTTAATTAAATTAGAAAACCCCTAAAAACCTACCTATCTCCACAAAACCCATCCTAAAAGCAAAACTCTATCTTCGGCATCACTTCGTTTCAATTCGCTCCGATTTAAGAACGACCTCGAGTTATACTTACTGCTTGCTCACCCTGTGAGATAGGTAGTACTTATAAATAGAGTCCCCAGCTCTTTATAAATTTAAAACTCCCACCGATCGGCGCTCGGTACTGTCCGTTCAGTCCCTTGACGACGGGGACGGGTTCTCCCCCCTCACAAGGAGAGAGCTTCAAAAACCTGACTGTTCGGGCGCCATCAAGGGGGCAAATCGGGATCATGGATGCAAACTATCGTGGAATACTTACAAAATGACATAATCCCGAAGAATGAACCAAATCCCCGAATTTTCAAACTTAAGGTATCTCATTTTATTATTCAAAATGGGATATTGTATCGCAAATCTCTTTCAGGACCATTATTATGATGCCTTGAGGATCCTGAAGCACAAGCAGTATTCAAGGATATGCATGAGGGAGAATCTGGAAATCATTCTGGGGGCAGAGCATTATTTTCAAAAACTTTAAGAATAGGTTACTTTTGGCTAACTATGAGGAAGGATTCCATGGATTTTTCTCGCAAATGTGATGCATGTCGAAGACATGGGAACATCGATCATCAACCGGCAGAACCGATGTATCCAACTATCTTTTCATGGCTATTTATGAAGTGGGGAATGGATATTGTTGGGAAGCTACCTACTTCTCCTGGAGGAAAAGTCTTTATGCTTGCAATGACAGATTATTTTTCAAAATGGATTGAAGTTGATGCATTTGCGCAAGTAAAGGAAAAAGATGTGATCTCGTTCATCAAAAGAAATATCCCGACTAGGTTCGGGATCCCGGCAGAGATAATATGTGATAATTAATCTCAGTTTATTGGAAATAGAACAACCAAGTTTTGTGAAAGTTGGGGCATTAAGATGATAACTTCAACACTTGTCCATCCGCAAGCTAACGGACAAGCGGAATCCAGTAACAAGATCATCATCAACAATCTTAAGAAGAGATTGGGTGCTAAGAAAGGGAGATGGGCTGAAGAGTTACCATTTGTTCTGTGGGCTGACAGGACTACCGAAAAACAAGCTACCAAGCAAACTCCTTTCGCTTTAGTGTTTGGATCTGAAGCTATGATCCCGACAGAAATGGTGATCCCGACGGCAAGATCCCGAATACAGACTGAAGAAGCAAATAAGAAAGCAATGATTCAGGATCTGGACATTGTGGATGAGATTAGGGATCGTGCGAAATTCAGGATTGCAGGTTATCAACAAAGGATTTCGAGATCCTACAACAAAAATATCAGGATAAGAAGATTTCAAGTTGGGGATCTTGTATTGAGAAAAGTGTTTCAAAACACCAAGAATCCTGCTGAAGGCAAATTAGCACCAAAATGGGAAGGTCCTTATTTGATTGATTCCAATGCTGGAAATGGGGCATATTGGTTAGCAAACATGGATGGAGAGCTACTTCCGAGATCTTTAAATGCCATTCATCTAAAGCTATATCACGTGTAAGTTAAATATTTATATTTAACATAAAAGGTACTTTTGTGATCCCTGACTTTTCATTACATTTATTCATCTTATTAAAAATATATATATATATATAGGTGTGTGCCAATAATATATATGTATATATACGTATGTGTTTAATTTTTTATTATTCTCACATGAACCTTTTACTGGCTTAAGCATCGGAGGGGTGTTAGGCAAACTAACACCCACCTTTACCCAAGATTTTGTATTTGTTGTAGTTGATACATTTGGAGATCATGCTATGAGGATAAGAGGTTGGCCACCTCTCTCCCCCGATTGGGAATCCCAGGAATTCCTCTAAAGGTTTTGAGGATGCTAAAACGCATGAACACCTCTCTTTCTTATGGGTTTCCACACTAAAGCCTCGAGCGCGCGTGTTTGATTATAGAATTAGGGTTATGGGACCGGTATTGCCTCTGCTACCCGACAATTTCATGACCATTGACCTATAGATCAAATTCTTTTTGGTTGTCGTCACTAAGTGCACTAGGTGTCGACCCCTTAAGATAGTAATGTCTTCACATTACACATAGCAAAAGGTTAGTAATGTTTTCACATTACCTAAAGGTTTTGGCATGTTCACGTCACTAAAGAACACAAGGCTTATCATGTTTATACACTGAATATCGCGCAAGGTCTGTAATGTTTTCACATTACCTAAGGATATTGGTATCTCGTACCATACCAAAGGTGGCTTATCCCGAGACATGGAATACCCATGTGATGATATTACATTACAAACACTTGATTTTATTGGTCTTATCCAATCTTAAGTCTATTGGTTATAATGTGTTCACATTATTCAAAATGTTTTATCGAAACATTCGAAAGTTTGTAAACTATTTTATGAACTTACTTTGAGAATTTCAAAATTGATTTCTAAGATTAGTTTTGAACATGTAAAGGTAACTTGTCATTTATTCTATGATTACATTGCAGGATATGACTTATCTATATTGCATTGGAGTATATCGCAAGATCCTGAAATCCTGATTATATAAAGTTATCCTGAGGAAATCTCCTCAGGATCCCGGAATTACAAGAAAGCTTTATCAAAAGACAAAGTTTTCGTTGTCTACAATCATTTTGGATATATCAAAAGACAAAGATTTGTACTGGGAAAGTATTTCCATAAAAATATATCCTGTTTAATCTACTGCTTATCCCGAGGGAATCTCCTCAGGATCCTGATTTTCAAACGATGCATATATGTTGAGGGAATCTCCTCTGTACTAAAAGGCAAACAGAAGATATATAGCAAATCCTAATATTATTATCAAAAGAGTTCAGGATAATCAGAACCTGAAAATAAAGTTCATCGTGATATTCAAAAGAAGATCTAGTGGCCAACATAAACCACTTTCTAACACCACCATGGTTAGCCATGCCAGGCTAACCTCACCCCAAATAATTGTTTAACTATAACCGCAAACCAAAATAATAAAAATTAAATTGTACATATTTGATGGGCTCCAGCTAGTCATATGCTATCCTCGCCAAAGGATCCTTCGCTATCGACTGCCTCACCGGCTACCCCCATATCTTCATCATCTCTCGAACGGGATGCTTCGCCAGTAATCCTGGCTTTCGATGTCTTGGTTGTTTTCTTCTTCGGAGCTTTGGATCCTCCGAGACTAATAGGAAGTGGGTTTGGAGGATAATCTTCCTTCATTTTAGCCAACTTATCCTTCTATCCTTTGACATCCCATATGCTAATATCCTGCCCATAATCGGTTGCTTTCGTGGCCATGAGAATCCTGGCCTCCAACACGGCGACAACAGCATCTTGTTTTGCTTCGCTGATTAGGATTTTGTTTACTTCAAAAGCCTCGAGATCTTGGTTGGATCTCCTGGAGAGCATGGCTTCAAGAACTTTGGTTTTGCATTTCGCCTTCTCCAATTTTTGGGAGTTCTTCTTGTTGATAGCCACAAGATCATCGATTGTCTTGATCTAATCTGCGTAATTCTGCAACATAATATTTGTGGCCTGTGGCGAAATTCAATAATTAGTTTCTTCAATAAGGGAAAAGGTCAGGGATGGGAGATTTTACCATGAAAAGATTAGCAGCGGGAGTGTCGAGGTCGTATAACTCTTCCACCTTCTTCTTTTTATGGTAAGAACACCATGAGCTGGAGGCATCAATTTTCTCTTTTTGGGCAAAAATCTCCGGGTCAATATCAGCTAACGAGAAATGAACTGGAAGTTCAGAATAAAATTAAAGATTGGAAGAGTACAGCGATGATGAAATAGAAAAATAAAATCACCTGACATTGTTGAGTTCTCGGATGATTTTCTCGGTTATTTTTAAACAACGATCTTTTATCCAAACGAGAGTAAAAGGATGCCTTGAGCGAAAATGGCGGAGAAGGAAGAAATAAAGGAAAAGATATATGGAAGATGATTAAGTCATTTGATCAATGAAATTAATACTCTGACACGAGTATCAATGAACAAAAATATCTCACCTAACTTCAATTGGACAACTGAATCGGCTGAAGTTATATCATTTTAAGTATCCCGAACAAACGATACAACTTCGGGGGCAATTGTTGTGGGTAGAATTTTCACTAACCATGCAGGATCCCGGATTAGTTACTATGCTAAGTGTTTATAAGGATCCTAGATTGCTCTTGGAGAACTCATGTGCAGGATATTGAACGTACAATAAGGATACGGAAAGGTATGATCCCGACTTGCTATATTATGAATGATCCTCAGGTATGTCTATATTATCCTCAAGATTATGTTAAAACAGGGATAAAAGTCATTTAACCTTACTATTGAGATTGTTATATTTCAGGATCCCGGTAGGGATATTGTCTTCTATTTCAGGATCACTAACTTATAATTATCCCGAATATAATTAAGTCTGGGATAATAGAATGTCTTGGACTTAGTTGAATTTTGTTTATCTTATAGTAAATGATTATTATAAGGATCCCAGATATTATATATCTCGGGATCCCTTTACTACTAATATTTCCGCGTGTTTATCATGTTTTGACTAGGTCATGAGGGACGTGGAAGTAGTTCCGATTTCCTTGGATCGTATCAAGCTGAAGGAATATTTGAATTACGAAGAAGGAAGTCAACACGTGTGGAATACTCAGTCATATGAACGTTGGGACGCTCCACTTAATATCGGAGATGATCCCAGATATTTCGGAATTACCTGTTATCGATTTGTAGTATATAAACGAGGCTTGAATGATCCATTAGGCTAACTGATATTCATCACTTACACTCAATTACACTCTTTGCATCTCGTTTACACTCTCACACTTCACCATTTTCACACTTAGACGATCATTCTTGTGATCTTTAGTTTGTAACTTCATTTCATTCAATAAGATAAACATAAGGCAAGGATCGTTTGATCCTTCCCGAGGTTTTGTGCCGGCGATCTATCATAGATCAAGGGTTTTCCTCGTACATCGCTGTGTTCTTGCGCTTATCATTCATTTACTTTATCAAATTTGCATTCTTTATCATACTTACTGTATTATCCCGGAATTATCCCGGATTGTACTTATTTTTCTGCATTCATATTGGTTTATTGCATACAAATTCATTATATACAAAGTCCTTGATTACATATTTAGCAAGATTTAATCTTAAGTTAACCCGTATTGACAAAGTTACAAGTTTTCATCTCAAACTATAATTTTCAATCAAATTGTCTTGAAATCAAATCAAAGCACACTACCTCACTTTACTAATTTGTTCATTGAATTTCCTTGTGTAATTTTTTGACCAAAACACACATCATGTTGTAGATATTCAATGATCGGTTGCATCCATGATCCTAACTTGCCCCCAGAACCTGATGTATTCGAATTATCTCCAGACTAAGGATCCTCAACATCACATACTTGCTCTTCATTGTTATCCTTGTCAGCAATGACAGGTGCTGCAATATGTATAATTGGTATTTTAACATCTAGTGGGATCCTTAGACTTGACCCCAGGTTATCTAAAGCATCCGCTTTAGTGTTATTCTCACGTGGTACCTGTAGAATGTTAAAGATCTCGAAGCTACCTGCAAGATCCTTAACAATTTCCAAATACGAGGCTAATCTATCTACTTTTACAGTATATGTTCCATTATAATGATTAGAAATTAACAATGAATCAACATATATATCTAAGTATTTTATATCGATATCCTTAGCTAATTTTAATCCTGCATTCAATGCTTCATATTATGCCTTATTATTTGTGGCTTGAAATTCACATCTTATAGCTTGAGGCATAATATCACCTTGAGGTGATTTTAATACAATTCCTAATCCAGTTCCTCTTATATTAGAAGCACCAGCGGTATATAATGTCCATTTTTCACTTATTTGATTTAGTTCTTGTACTTCTAAATCTACTTCATTTTGAAGATCACTAGTGAAGTCAACAATAAAATCTGCTAAAGCTTGGGATTTAATTGCATTCCTAGGTTCATAAATCAAATTATAAGCACTTAACTTTACAAACCATTTAGCTAGGCGTCCTGACATTTCTGGTTTTCTCAAAACGTTTTTAATGGGATAATTAGTTCTTACATGAATAGGATGTGTTTCAAAATAATGCCTAAGTTTAGTAGATGCCATAACCAATGCAAGTATAAGTTTCTCAAGATGGGAGTACCTGGTTTCAGCATCTAGTAGGCTTTTACTTACATAGTAAATAAAATGTTGTTGCCCTTCGTGATCCTTTACCAGTACTGCACTTACAGCATTTCGGGATACCAAGAGATAGAGGAACAATGGCTCACCATTCTCAGTCTTCATCAATAAAGGAGCTAATGACAATTAATTCTTAAATTCTTGAAATGCAGCTTCATATTTTTCTCCCCATTCGAACTTTTTGTTCTTCTTTAGGATATCATAGAATTCCTTGCATCTGTTTGAGGATCTTGAAATAAAATGGTTCGGGGCTGTTATTCTTCCCGTCAATCTTTGTATATCTTTAGGACTTGATGGGGATTTCAAATCTAGGATAGCCTTGATCTGCTCTGGACTAGCTTCTATTCCTCTCTTGGTTACCATGTACCCCAAAAATTTTCCTGCCCCCACTCCAAAGTGACACTTTGCAGGATTAAGCTTCATATTGTATTGATCCAGAATGACGAAAGCCATCTTAAGATCCTGAAGATGATCCTCAGCTTTCTTTGACTTTACCACCATATCATCGATGTATACTTCCATCGTGCTTCCCAGTTGTTCTTTGAACATCATGTTGACCAGCCTTTGATAAGTGGCACCTGCGAATTTTCTTCTTTTTTGTTGAACTGGCCTGAAACTACTATCAATTCCAAGTTTTTGAGTTATAATATCCTTAGATATACTTGTCATATCCTCTGGCTTCCAAGCAAAAGTTGATTTTCTTTGGTTCAAGAATTTCATGAGATCCTGTTCAAGATCCTGTGACATCCCTGATCCTATGAGCACTTTTTCTTTAGGATCCTTGGAATCGAGCGGCATTTCTTTGACGTCCTATTCGCTTGTATCTAGAACATCCCACACCTTATTCTTTAATTGCTATGCTGACGGAGACTTGGCAGTAGACTTCATCGATGTTGTGTAACAATCCTTTGCCTCTAGTTAATCACTGCTAATCTTAACCACCCCCAAGGAGTTGGTAATTTGACACATTGATGATATGTCGATGGCACCACTTTCATATCATGTAACCAGGGTCTACATAGGATAATGTTATAGCTCCACAAACAATTCATAACACATAATTTTTTAATCGAATTTACCCCTTCAATGTAAATTGGCAATTTGATGTCACCAACAATATTTTTTGCTTCTCCACTGAATCCTACCAATATAGTAGATCTAGAGGTGATCTCTGATTCTGGAATACCCATTCTTTTTAAGGTTTCCAAGCGAATGATGTTAATCGAGCTTCCTCCATCGATCAGGATCCTGCGCACAAAATGATTGACAACATAGAGAGTAATAACCAAACCATCATGGTGAGGATCCTGAACATCTTCCAAATCATCCTCATCGAATGCTATGACCTTCTCATCTTTCTTCATGGAAGTCCTTGTTGGTTTATACGGCTTTTCTGATTTGGATTCTCTTGCGTGCATCTTTGCTGCAGAATAGAAATAAAATTGATTACCTTGGCATCTGAAGGTGGGGATCCTTCTCTAGTAGGGATCCTGCGATTATCCTGAGATTCAGGATCCTGAACTCTGTCATGATCCTTTCCGTGATCCTTCTTTTTCCCAAGCAAATCTTTTAAGTATCCTTTGTTGAGCAGATTACTGATCTCTTTTTGGAGAGCTATACAATTCTCAGTCAGATGACCGAAATCTCCATGGTATGCACACCATTTAGACTTGTCTTTCCATCCAAAAGATTTCTCATATTTCTTGGGCCATCTTGCTTTGTTTCCAAGATCCTCCATGGCACATAGTATACCTGTTGTATCTACAGAAAAATTATAGCCAGTTATTTTAGGATACTCTTCATCATCTTCGTCGATAGTATTCACACGACGATCCTCATTTTTGGCATAAGGCTTGCTTCTTCTCGATCTAGATGAGGATGAGTCTGATTTCCTGGTGGGTCTATCATATGTTGATGAAGGATCGACCCTTTTTTGTATCTCAGCATCCTCTTCTAGCCTGATGAATCTTAGGGCCCTGTTTCTGACTTCATCGAGATTCCTGCAAGGATTCATAACAAGATCCTCATAGAATGGGGAATCCCTTTTGATCCCCATTTTAAAGGCTTGAATAGCAGTAGGCATATCTAGGTTAGGTATATGCAAGGATTCTCTCCAAAATCTTCCTACAAAATCTCGAAGAGACTCATTAGTTTTTTGAACAACTCTGTATAAATCAGTTGTTAACTTTTCAAATGTTCTACTGCAAGAGAATTGGTTATTAAATAAATTAACTAGATGAGCAAATGAAGTAATAGAGTAAGGGGGAACGTTTAACAACCATTTTAGTGCGGATCCTGTGAGGGTAGAGCCAAAGCCCTTGCATAAGCATGCTTCTTTAAGATCAGAAGGAATTGGAATGATTTCCATTCTCTCCCTGTATTGCGCGATCCGTTGTTCCATCATAGAACTTCATATTTGGAGTTTGAAATCTTTTCGGGATCTCAGCATCACAGATAGGTGGTGCAAATCTTGAGATCCTATGCGCCATTGGAGCAACTTCAGGAATTGGTTGTACAACTCCAGGGACACTCGATATCATATCCTTCAATTTCTGTATCTCCCTTGCCATCACAGGACTAACCCCAAGATCCTGAAAATTGTTAGTCCCAACAGTATTATTAGAAGTATAATTATTAAACGTGTTACCACCGTCAGGAGTCCTATATGAGGATCCTGGATCCGATTGTTGGCCCCTCGACGTAGAAACTCCTGTAGCAAATATTGGATCTGGAATCCTGGTACTCCCTTGCATGGACACGAAATCTCCTTGTCGTTCAGTAGACGGTGAGGTATCAAAATCAAGGATCCTGCTGCGGATAGGAGTAGTGACTTGAGATGCAGGGACATTGTTCCTATTCCTCATATCCCTTATATCCTTCTTCAGGATTTCATTGCTCCTTTCCACTCGTTGGAGCTGCTCCTTAACCTGCGCAAACATAGACACAATATCCTGGTTAGAAATCATAACAGGGTTCGGATCTGAAATAAATATGGCCCCTATAGAATTGGATCCAGCCGACGATAGCCTTGCATAGACATTTTGTGGCTGTTGTTGAGATGATGTGAGAGGTGGAGCAGGAGGAAGAGTGGTTCTCGCAGATGATGATGATGGCATGGTGGATGATGTAGATCGTCCTTGGCTTGACATTCTTAACAGAAATTTTTGGAAAAGATGACTCAACAAGGATTTTAAGCAAAACACCACTTACCCCACGGTGGATGCCAAATTGTTTTGGTCAAAATTTACACTAAGCAATTAAGTGATCAAATTTTAGATTGTGAGGTATAGTGTTGAAATTACTTTCAAGATAATTACCTTGTTATACGATTATCTATATTAGTAAATAATAATTTTGAGTGAAAATACGCTTTATGGGCGTTGATCCTTGTTGAATAAAGATTTAAGAAAAAAGCTCAAGAACAGATTAAGGGTAAAACAATGAAAAAGATAAAGTAAATGTAATCAAAACGAGGATATACGAGGAAAGCCCTTGGTCAAGATTGATCGCCGGGACAAAACCTCAAGAAGGATCAAATGATCCTTGCCTTTGTTGATTTTATTAAAGTAAAAACAATAAATTACAAGCTAGGAGCACAAGGATGATCGGCTAAGTGATTATGTGTGTGAATCTAGCTAAGTGTTGATGAAAAAGAATATTAATGAAAGTAATAGCAGAGTGTTTATGTGTTTTGCATGTGAAAATAGTGTGCATTCTTTAACCTAATCGATCATCCATGCCTTAATTATATACTAAGAGCGTATAACAATATTTCCGTGAATCTTGGGATCCTTCGATGAAGGATGAAGACCACCAACGTCTCTTTTGACTTCATTTTACACGTGCAGCTGACTTGGTCATCCTTGAATCATATCAAAGCTTCCTCACGTAATCTGGAGCATATCTCATTAACGCGTTCCATATATGACCTGGACAATACTCAAAGAAAATAAACACGCTAAACAGCGCATGATCCTGAACTAATATAGGTCCAGGATCCTGAGCTATTCACACTCCAGAATAAACATAAGATCCTTACTTACTCATCCCGCTTATCCATTATCCTGCATAATTATATTAAACAAACATATCCTGACTAGGATCCTGCAAGATAAATAATAAGAGTATTTCCAGGATCCTTAACTATGACTGTGATCCTGAAAGTATACTTACAAACTATCATTATCCTGATATGCGAATACAAAATATAAATGATTTTCATACCTGTGAGATGAATATATGATGCTAATCAGGATCCTGCAATGTTAGTTAAAAATCTACCCACAACAATCACCACAGGGAGATATTATGCCTCAAGCAATTAATTGTGAATTCCAAGCTACTAATAGTGAAGCAGAATATGAAGCATTAATCGCTGGATTACAACTAGCTAAAGATATAGGAGTAAAACATTTACAAGTTTACATGGACTCTCTATTAGTTGTTAATCATTATAATGGTACTTATGCTGTCAAAGGTGAAAAGTTGGCTTTGTATTTGGGTGTTGTTAAAAAGCTTGCAGGTAATTTTGAGACGTTCAGTATAGAGAAGATACCAAGAGAAGCCAATTCAGAAGCAGATGCATTGGCAAATTTGGGATCAACTCTCAGGATCCCGTCTGACGTCAGGATCTCGATTGTTCATATCTTGTCACCGGCTATACAAGATAAGAGAGAAGAGCAAGTATGCGGAATTGACGATCCTGATATTGGAGATAATTCAGATACATCAGCTTCTGGGGGCAAATCGGGATCATGGATGCAACTAATTATGGAATACTTACAAAATGACGTGATCCCAATGGATGAACAAAATCCTAGAATTTTCAAGCTTAAGGTATCTCGTTTTATTATTCAAAATGGGATATTGTATCGTAAATCTCTTGCAGGACCATTATTACGATGTCTTGAGGATCCTGAAGTACAAGCAGTACTTAAAGATATATATGAGGGAGACTGTGGAAATCATTCTGGGGGTAGAGTACTATTTTCAAAAACTTTAAGAATAGGTTACTTTTGGCCCACTATGAGGAAGGATTCTATGGAATTCGCTCGCAAATGTGATGCTAGTCAAAGACATGGGAACATCCATCATCAACCGGCAGAACCGATGTATCCAATTATCTTTTCATGGCTATTTATGAAGTGGGGAATGGATATTGTTGGGAAGCTACCTACTGCTTCTGGAGGAAAAGTCTTTATGCTTGCAATGACAGATTACTTTTCGAAGTGGATTGAAGCTGAGGCATTTGTACAAGTAAAGGAAAAGGATGTGATCTCGTTCATCAAAAGAAATATCCTGACCAGGTTAGGGATCCCAGCAAAGATAATATCTGATAATGGATCTCAGTTTATTGGAAATAGAAAAACCAAGTTTTGTGAGAGCTGGGGAATCAAGATGATAACTTTAACACTAATTCATCCCCAAGCTAACGGACAAGCAGAATCCAGTAACAAGATCATCATCAACAACCTTAAGAAGAGACTGGATGCCAAGAAAGGGAGATGGGTTGAGGAGTTACTTTTTGTTCTATGGGCTGATAGGACTACTGAAAAATAAGCGACCAAAAAAACTCCTTTTGCTCTAGTGTTTGGATCTGAAGCTATGATTCCGACATAAATGGTGATCCCAATGGCAAGCTCCCAAATGCAGACTGAAGAAGCAAATAAGAAAGCATTGACTCAGGATCTAGGCACTGTGGATGAGATTAGGGATCGTGCTAAATTCAGGATCGCGGCTTATCAGCAAAGGATTTCAAGATCTTACAATAAAAATATCAGGATAAGAACGTTTCAAATTGGGGATTTAGTATTAAGAAGGGTGTTTCAAAACACTAAAAATCCTGTTGAGGGCAAGTTAGCACCGAAATGGGAAGGTCCTTATTTGATTGATTCAGATGCTGAAAAGGGGGCATATTGGTTAGCAAACATGGATGGAGAATTACTTCCAAGATCTTGGTATGCTATTCATCTAAAGCTATATCATGCGTAAGTTAAATATTTACATTTAACATAAAAGGTATTCCTGTGATCCCTGGATTTCCATTATATTTATTTCCCCTATCAATATATATATATATATATATATATATATATATATATATGTATGTATGTATGTGTGCCATTATTATATATATGTGTGTGTTTAATCTTTTTTTTATTATTCTCATATGAACCTCGTACTGACTTAAGCATCGGAGGGGTGTTAGGCAAACTAACACCCACCTTTACCCAAGATTTTGTATTTGTTGTAGATGATATATTTCAAGATCATGCAATGAGGATAAGAGGTTGGCCACCTCTCTCCCCCGATAAGGAATCCCAGGGATTCCTCTAAAGGTTTAGAGGATGCTGATGCATAATCACCTCTCTTTCATATGGGTTGCCACACCCAAGCTTGTAGCGCACGTGTTTGATTATAGAATCAGGGTTATGGGACCGGTGATGCCTCTGGTACCAGACAATTTCATGACCATTGACATATAGATCAAATTCTTTTGGTTGTCATCACTGAGTGCACTAGGTTTCGACCCCTCAGGATAGTAATGTTTTCACATTACACTTAGCAAAAGGTTTGTAATGTTTTTACATTACCTAAAGGTTTTGGCGTATTCACGTCACTAAAGTACAAAAGGCTTATCATGTTTTTACACTGAATATCGCGCAAGGTTTGTAATGTTTTCACATTACCTAAGGACATTGGTATCTTCATACCATACAAAAGATGGATTATTCCGAGACACGGATTACCCCATGAGCTAACGTGATGCCATTACATTGCAAAAACATGATTTTATTGGCCATACCCAATCTTAAGTCTATTGGTTATAATGTTTTCACATTATTCAAAAAGTTTTATCAGAATATCTGAAAGTTTGTAAAATGTTTTATAAACTTGTTTTGAGGATTTCAAAAATGATTTCAAAGATTTGTTTAAAACGCATGATAAATGTGACTTTTCATAAGAATAAACAATTGTTCTATGATTACATTGCAGGATATGACTTATCCCTATATCATTGTTTTAAAGCATGCTTCAAGATCCTGAAATCCTGATTGAACAGAGTTATCCAGAGGGAATCTCCTCATGATCCCAGAGTTACGAAATGAGCTTTTTTAAAAGGCAAGGTTCTATAATCTATAACCATTCTGGATATATTCTGAGGGGATCTCCTCAGGATCCTGATTATCAAACGATGCTTATGTATTGAGGGAATCTCCTCAATATTTAAAGGTAAACAAAAGATATAATAATATCCTAATATTATTACCAAAACATCACAGGATTATCAAATCCTGAGATTAATAGTCTACCAGATTGTTCAAAAGAAAAACTAAGTGGCCAACATAAACCACTTTAGACATACCACCATGGTTAGCCATACCAGGCTAACCTCACCCCAAATAATTGTTTCATTACATCAAAACCTATAAAAATTAAATTATTCTACATTAACACTGGGCTCCGGCTGTTCATATACCTTCCTCGTCCAGTCTGGCACCATCCTTGATGGCATCTGCTGCAGTTGCTAGTCCCTCTAAGACCTCATTCACCGATGAAAGCCTGCTCATATCATTGACGTCTTCATTAATGATTTGATCCCCTTCTGGGGCAGTGAAAACTTTGTCATTTGAAGATTTGTTTGTCTTGGAAGGCTTGCCTTTTGCTGTTTTGAGAGCTCTATTAGCAGGATCTTCAGAATTGGAAGCAGTAATGGGATCCTGAGTTTTGAGCTTAGCAAGCTTTGTCTTCCAAGACTCCTCATCCATCTTGATTCTGGCCTCAAAGATCACGATGGCAGCATCTCTTTTGGTTTCTTCCATCAAAGTTTTCTTCGCCTTTTTTACCCTGTCGTCAACCTCAGCCTTGCTCTTGCTTAACAGAGTTTTGGTCTCTTTAAGCTCTTTTTTTACTTTGGTAAGTTTGACAGCAT
This sequence comes from Pseudognaphalium luteoalbum, assembly GCA_963422505.1. NCBI lineage: Eukaryota > Viridiplantae > Streptophyta > Magnoliopsida > Asterales > Asteraceae > Pseudognaphalium > Pseudognaphalium luteoalbum. The sequence goes on from OY730197.1 coordinate 82,239,794, forward strand.
CCTTCTCATGATCAGCAATCCTGACACGGGCTAACTTCTGCATACCTTCGTTTATTTCCAATTGCTCATGATAGCATTTGGAAAACACCTTAGCAGCCTGTGTGATGCAATGGGAATATATGAATAATGGGAATTTGGAAGATTATTTTCCTAGAATATGAAATATTTACCTTAATCAAGTCAGCAGTAGGATCAGCGAGATCAATCACTTCATCAGCTTTCCTTTTATTTGCTGACTTTGAGCGAAGATTGGGGATCCTTGGCTTGGAGGATTCTTAAACAGGCTTGACAGGGGTCTCGGTGTCAATATCATCGAGAGAAAAGTGAGCTACAAAATGAAGAGCTGATATCGCGTAAAAAGTCACGTTTTTACTACCGATATCTCTCTCATTCTGGAACAATTCTTGGCATTTGAACTCAAATAACACTAAAATCAATGAGAATCTGCCAAGAAGGTCAAAACAAGGTTGCACGATAAAAATCAAGCAAAACGGATGAAAAATGAAGATTCCACGCACGTTTGAAGATTCAAGGCATCAAAACAAGATTTGAAGACTAAAGTGCCCATGATCAACATCCATCTTATCCAAGATGTTCGTTTTCAAAATACGAGTCTAACAGAAGAAGAATCAACAAAAACGGATAAAGAATGAAGATTCTACGCCCGCCGGAAGATTCAAATGACTCGTACGCAATATCTGGAGATAGGAAACTCATTTTTGGGGTTACTTTTCATCAAGTATTCATTTTTATATTATGAATCCAACGAAAAAAGAATCGATGAAAACGGACGGATAACAAAGAAAACACGCACGAATTAAGAAACGAAGCAAAAGACGGCGAACCGGGACAGGTGGCAACCAGCCGCCGCCGGCCACCACCATGCCGCCGCCGGCCACCATGGTGGTGGCACCGGCCACCACTCCCCAGTCTCATTTCCACTTTTTGATCCTTTCGTGTATGTTGTGCGTCTCTAACCGTCGCAAACGCGAATGATCACAACGCCAATCGGTGGGTGTTTTAAATTTATATTTGCTGGGGTCTAAGTAAGACTTTCTAATACTGAACCAAGGGCTAGTAGATGGTAAGTATGACCTAGATTCATTCTTAAAGAGAAACTGAATTGAAACGGAGGTGATCCAATCAATCGTTACTTTCTAGTACAGGTTGTTAGAATAGTGCGTTGGGGGTTTGGTTCAGTTAACTAAGTAAAGTAAATAAAGTGAATAAAATGTAATAATAAATCAGATAATGGAAAGTAGTATTTGTTGTGAGTTCATTAGCTAATACTATGGGATGATGACTTTCATGGGAAAAATGATTAACTAAATTAGAATTATTTGCAAGATTCTATAACTTATGGTATAACCAATGGATTCCCTATTAGTCGGTTATCAACTAATATGTCACAAGGAACTAAGGTGTCATGATTTTGGTCAGACAGACGATGCTCAACTCTCCACACTCTCCTGTGAGGGAGTCAGTGGCCCATATTATTGAACACATTTGCTCGTGGGCGAAGGAATAGAGAAGCAAGTCTGATATCGTGTAAAAAGTTATGTTTTTACTACCGATATCTCTCTTATTCTAGAACGATTCTTGACATTTTAAACTCAAAACCAATACAAATCAATGATATTATGCCAAGATGGTCAAAACAAGGTTGCACGATAAAAATCAAGCAAAACGGATGAAAAATGAAGATTCCACACACGTTTGAAGATTCAAGGTATCAAAATGAGATTTCAAGAAAAAAAGTGCCCATCATCAACATCCATCTCACCCAAGATGTTCGTTTTCAAATTACGAATCCAACAGAAGAAGAATCAACAAAAACGGATAAAGAATGAAGATTCTACACCCGCTGGAAGATCCAAATGATTCGTACACAATATCTGGAGATAGGAGACATATTTTTGGGATATCTTTACATCAAAGTCTTCATTATTGAGTTACGAATCCAACGCAAAAAGAATCAACACAAACGGACGCATAACGAAGAAGATACGCACGAATTAAGCAACGCAGTGAAAGACAACAGACCGGGACGGGCGGCAGCCAGCCGCCGCCGGCCTGCTGGTGGGTGGCGCCGGCCTCCCTCCCCCCATCTCTTTTCTGCTTTTTCGTCCTTGTGTGTACCCGGTGCACCACCTTTCGCTACTTTTCCATACCCGGTGCACCACCTTTCGCTACTTTTTCATACCCGGTGCACCACCTTTCACTCTTTTTCTAATGTGAGCCTAGGGATGCTAATGTGAGCCATATTTTCCCTATAATTACAGCCCAAAGGCTTCCATTTGAAGATGTCCCATATGCATTAGGTATAATTTTCTCTTTACTTTCTTATTCTATTTTCTTACTTCAAAATTAGTGTTAGGCTAGTTAAGGAGCTTGTTTAAAGTAGAACGAAAGCTAGGGAACATTTTGTAATCTTTGGTGTACGCTTGGAGTTATGCTTATTAATTCAAGTCTATTTCTTCTCGTATTTTAATCCGGGTTCTTTCTACACTATTCTATCTTAATTAAATATGTATGCTTTGATTATGCTAGAATTAGTTTGTGCCATGATTAGCGAGTAGATTACTATTGTATTTGTTGTGATGTAGTTAGCATATATAATTGTGGGATGAATTTAAATATGTCGTGAAATAATATGACGGCCCCTATTCGACTGTTTACTCGGTATAGTGCTGGAAATGCTTTTAAGCAAGGTACATACGTATGGAAGTCGGTAACGACCGAAGGTAGTTGTATTATGGATCGACATTATAAAACGGAAACTTTATGAACGGACTTATCTTATGATTTTAAACCTAAAACTTATATTCGCCTTTCGATTAACAAACGTGATTGTAACCCTGTAAAGAGGAGTCGCGAACCTTGATACTTGGTCAATAATTATCTGTGTAAAAAATATGTTTTTAACTGTAACGTCATGCAAGCATCATAAAATGCAATGTGATTACGTGGATTTGCCATGAATATTGTACACTTTCGATCACAATGTACTTATCATGTGAACATGGCGAAGCAATTAAATTCATAATGGAAACATCGGTAAATGATTAAATACACTGGGAATCACCATAGCATTTTCCGACATGGTCTGGGTTTAACTTTGTGCAAAAAGCCGTCAGCATTTTAATAAGCATTTTTAATTAGATTAGTTAATTTAGATTATATTAGAGTAGGTAGGCTACAGGCTAAATAACCATTTACGAAAACCTAGGGATTTGTTAATTGTAATGAGAAAGGCAAGTTTGGAATCCAAGTTACACTGATATCCTTTCCTTAAAATATGAAACCAAAAGTAAGATACGCAAGAACCTTGAACGTTTTTCCCTGTTTATCATCATCAAGTTAATTGTTTAATGGATTTGAAATCTTTATGGTATTAAGAACGGTCAGATTTGTAATGACCTGCTACTCTATTCCTTCGCCCACGAGCGAATACGTTAAATAATACGGGCCACTGACTCCCTCACAGGAGAGTGTGGAGAGTTGAGCATTGTCTGTCTGATCAGAATCATGACACCTTAGTTCCTCGTGACATATTAGTTGATAACCGACTAATAGGGAACTTATTGGTTATACCACTGGGTGTTGAATCCACTAAACATTTCCAATTTAGATAATTGTTTTCCCATAAGAGTCATCATCCCACATTATTAGCTAACGAGCTCACAACAAATACTACTTTTATTATCTGATTTATTATTACACTTTTATTCGCTTTATTTAGTTTACTTAGTTAACTGAACCAAAACTCACAACGCACTCTTTTAAAACCTTTACTAGAAAAGAAAGATTGATTGGATCACCTCTGTTTCAATTCAGTTTCTCTTTAAGAACGACTCTAGGTCATACTTACCATCTACTAGCCTTTGGTTCGTATTAGTATGTCATACTTAGACCCCGGCAAATATAAATTTAAAACAAACCGATTGCGATCTGTATGTCATCTTCATACGACCGTTCGGGCAGCAACAAGTTTTTGGCGCCGCTGCCGGGGAGACTAACTGTCCGATACAGAGGCCCGACCAATCCCGATTCTAGTAAACCCTTAGGATAAAACCTTCTAAAAAAACACAAAAACAAGTATTTACTTTCTTGTCTTTCCTTTTTAGTGTATTACATGTTCCCCTAGGTCTGCACCACTGTTTAATTTCCTTGATCCAGAACTCATAATACGTACCATTCGACGAGAAAAGAAGCAATCCGCACTTAAAATGGCTGAACGCATCACTCTCGCTGACAACAGTAAACCCTACATCGAAGGAACAGGAGGACCAATTCTCTACCCTGAAACCCCTAGTCAATCTTTCGAGCTTAAGCACCACATCATCCAACTAATCCAAAACCACTGTCAATTCCATGGATTACCCAATGATGATCCAAACACTCACCTCGACAAGTTCATATCTCTTTCAAACTCCTACAAAAAAAACGGAATTAGTCAAGACACAATCCGTTTGTACCTTTTCCCTTATTCGCTTACACATCATGCGCAAACATGGTTTGAAGGTTTAGAAACCGGCTCTATCCCTTCGTGGACTGTGATGGCAACAAAGTTTCTAACTAAGTACTTTCCGCCTTCTAAACAAACCAAACTTCAAAATGACATCATGAATTTCCACCAAGCTTTTGATGAGTCATTATACACCGCATGGGAACGATTCAAAGGAGCCTTGAAGAAATGCCCTAATCACCGACTCGACAAATCCGCACAATTGTGTACCTTCTATAATGGTTTAGACCCTAACCACTGAACCACCCTCGACGCTGCCGCATAAGGAAGCTTCATGGAAATGACCGAAGAAGAAGGATGGAACCTTATAGAGAACATGACTATGCATCACCACGATTGGAACTCTGGAGATCACTCAACATCTTCAACACCTCTCGTCGCATCAAATCCAATTCCAGTCGAAGCAATTAAGGTATTAACGGAGAAAATGGACTCACTTGTCAAACAATTTGGAGAACTTAAGAAACAACAGCAACAAGTACACCAAGTGCAAGTCTGTCATCACTGCACCAACCCGCAACCACATGTGAATACCAAGTTGAATACGAAGAAGCAGATGGCACCTTCTACTATGCTCAGTTTCCTGCTCGACAACAAAATTTTCCACCTGGTTTCAATCAAAACAACAACCAACCTAGAGGACCTCCATTCCAACCAAGAAACAACCAACCACCATACCCACCTAGATACCCACCTTACCCACAACAATCACAACCTTCTTATAACCAACCCCTCGCACTTCCTGCACCAACTTCCGACACAAACCAAACCTCTGAACAACCTGCAAAGACAAATGCTCCAGCTTCAAGTTCAGATGACGCCTTCACCCAATTCATGCAAGGTCAACACCTGCTCAACCAAAAGACGTCCGCCAGTTAAGATCAAGCATACCTCTTTATGACAAATCAATTGGCTGTGCTAAAGAATTTGGAAGCTCAGATTGGACAATTGGCACAACGTCTTGATAACAGACCCAGAGGAAGCTTGCCTAGCAACACGGTTCACAACCCACATGCTGAGGAAGCAAAGCAACTTACTACCACCGAGGAAGCATCGACTACACCACCAGCTGTTGTTCCAATAAAAGAGGAAGAACGAAAGATCAAGATACCAGCTGTGGAAACCACTCCGACCATAAACAAAGAGGTTAGGATCCCTTACCCCACTAGACTTAAAGCTCCACCCAAGAAATTATCATCCTTTAAGCGAGATGGAAAATTCCTTGATACCATGTCTAGAGTTCCCGGTCAAAACAAGTATATTAGGAAATTGCTATCCACTAAGGATAAACTACCCGAAGTAAACAATATTCCCCTTAGTTCTGAAACCTCAGCCCTACTTAAGAATAGCCTTCCCGAAAAACTAGGAGACACCGGTAGATTTACACTCCCTTGTTCTATTTACCAATCCGGAGAAATAAGCGCCTTAGCCGACTTAGGAGCTAGCATTAACCTTATGCCCTACTCCATGTTTAAAAGGCTGGAACTTGAAAACTTGAAACCCACTAAGATGACCGTCCAGCTAGCTGATCAATCTGTTAGATACCCAAAAGGAATAGCTGAGAATGTTCTAGTTCAAGTTAACAAATTTTTCTTTCCAACGGATTTCATGGTAATGGATATCCACGAAGACATAAACATCCCGATTATCCTTGGAAGACCATTCATGAACACAGCTAGAGCAGTAATTGATGTGTATAACCACAAAATTGTATTACAATCACATTGTGAAAGCATTACTTACAAGATCTACCAACCGCAATGCACTCCTGAAGAAGAAGAATGCTATGCTATATCAACAGGCATAATTTGTTCCGATGACGAATCAGAACCAGAGGAAGAGCAACATTTCGCTCGATCATCAGTTTTCATCTCTGATTTTGAATATGAACCAGAAGAAGAGGAAGAATATGAAGAAGCAGAGGAAGAAATCAAATCTGAAGAACCTGAAGAAGAGGAAGAAGAAACAGAGGAGGAGGAAGAAATCGAAGAAGAAGAAGAGGAAGAAATGGAGGAAGATGAAGATCAAGATGATTCACCATAGATGGCTGAAATCAAAAGAATACAAGACTGCAAAGACTACACTTCATCAGAAGAATCCTTTGATTATGGAGCCATCCACCAAGAGCTCAAATCCACTCATCTGAAAAGAATGGGAAACATTCTCGACTCTTATCTCGATCCATCGAAACCCTTTACCAGAACCTGACTCCGAGACATAGATACTTTTGAAGAAGAACTCCGAACATCACAGCACCCAGACCTGTATGCTAAACTCCTACAAAGAATTTCTGCATATAAGTCACGACAACCAGAAAGCTTTGTTGGAGAAAACCTTCAAAACACCGTCACGGAAGTCAGAACAATCGAAATCGATAGTACTCAACCTTTCAACAATGCACCCTCAGTTGAAGAATTCCACCAATTCCAAGATTCACGAGACGAAGATTCTGACTACAAGAGTGTCAAATTTGATGGCGATTTTATTGATGTCACTATCGATGAACGTTCTATTTCAAAAACCCCTCTTGCTCCACTAAATTCCCTCATCATCACAGCTGATAGATTAGAGATTCCGCTCATAGATACTCACCAAGACATGATTGAACTAATTGATGAACACACCGATGTGCACATCATTGTAGAGGCTATCAAAGAGTCAACCAATGACTACAACATCGCTCAGAGACACCTGATAAGGCAACGAGAATACGATTCATATCTCACCAATTATGGAGAACCAGTGCCCCAAACTTTGCTCAGACATATCCAAGAGTTCTCCGATTCCCTTCAAGAACAAGTCACCAGAGAAGCTCAACAGCCAGAAAGGCTAGTGTGACACTCGACCAATTAAGACTAGTACTTAGTGCCTAATCATAGTACTAATACATGTAATTAGGGTTAATTATGTGTATCATTATGTGTATTGATATATTTATTATATACACACACACGTATGCGATTTGTTTAAATCGTACGTTTACATATTCGGATGAATTCCGACATCATAATATGGACGTTAGTGAATAAAATATTAAATAATATGAAATTATTTAATAAACTCAAAAACTTTTAAATATTATGTTGATAATATTTAACACATTAATTATATCATATAAGTAACACAAACGCAACGAAAACGCGCGAATTAAATTCGGCACCCAAACGAAAGTCAATAAATAATTTGACAACTCAAAACAAAGTATTTTAATAATACTTCAATGAAAATTTAACCAAAACATATCGTTAATTTAAATGTCTTAAAATAACGTTACGCGATTTAACGGTTTAACGAAAATAACGAGCAAACGTCTAAAATACGTAAACACAATCTGAAACTGAAAATTAAATCACAACTCCACCAGGTGGGGGCCCTCTATGGCTGGCCACCTCTCCCCCACTCCAATAGAAATTCAAGCAATTCCTTTTCTCCCTTATCAATACATGCATTCATCAATTTCCCCATTCATTTTTCACCTACACTCTTCCACTAATCACTCCACCTTCTCTCCACAATTTTCCTCTCTCACTAAAATCTGGAGATTTCCAGCCCTCACACCACTCTACAACCACCACAAAACCACCACTCAACCCCAATAAACCGCCATCGACCACTCGTCGAAAAATTCAAGAAAACAAGCTTTCGATCTCTTTTCATCCTCTCTTCATCATCTCTATTGTAAGAACTCATTCACTCTTGATATACTTATTTGCATGATAGTTATTTGTATGCTATGTTGATCATCTAACCATGTTATGTCCCAAAAACAAGTTAAAAATCGTTTGTATACATTAAACATGAATATGCAAAAAGTGATAGTTTCTGTCTTCAAAAAGTCAGTGTACAAAAATGATCATAACTTGAGTTCTAGGATGTTATAGAAAACGCATTATTTTTTAAAAGTTGCGTATTGAAAAGATCTACAAAAAGTTCTCCTTTGGATCCTTCCAGAAATATACAGATTTTTAGTGATAAACAAATCTTTGAGTCTGGTCTGATGATAGTCGAAAAACGAGTTCGGTTCTTATGCGGAATTTTATACTTATCTAGATGGACTCTATAATTACTGGAAAAATTAAGTTAACAACTAGACACATAGTAGAACAACTGATAAAAATTGTGGACTCTAATTCGGACAATAACAAGTTAAGAAAAATAGGCGAAGTGAACTGACAAAATCGAAAAACACATTTAGGGAATGTTTTGGAAAATAAATATAAAAACAACACTTGTGGGTCACCAATGGTCACGAAACTCAATTATTATAACATAATAAAGGTTGTGTAAATGTTTTGGGTCAAACCGATCTAGTTCGACCAGTTTGACCAGATTTGACCAGTTGACCAATTTGACAGTTTGACCAGTTTGACCAGTTTGACCAGATTTGACTAGCTTGACCAGTTGACTAATTTAACCAGCTTGACTAGTTTGACCAGTTTGACTAAGTTGACTTCTGTTGACTTTCAGAAAATAAAATATTTGACCACAACGTTCGGATATAAATGTATACATGTACTTCCAAATACAATAGAAGAAGCTTGAAAAATACTTACTACACTAAGTATTCAACACTTATATTAATCAAACCTTATACAAAACTTACATTCGTACATTACAAACCATCACCAACAGGCCGTACATGTTTTCAAAACTCAAACAAAACAATCAAACATTGGACATAACTAGTTGATGAAAAACTAGCATAGATGGTCTGTTGAGACCTCTAATCATTTAAAACCTTGCGCGTTTAACATGCCCAGCAGGTTTCCACTTCTAATCCTTTAAAACCATGCGCGTTTAGGATGCCCAGTAGGTTTCAGTCGTTGGAGACGACATCATTTCTCTTGTAAACCATCATTTGTGCTTGATAGCATCTCATTAGACTCAGGTGAGTCTCATAGCCCTTATTTTACTGTTTTTACTCTAGGGGTGAGAATACATGCTCGTTTTGTTTTACATGTGAATGTAAGTATCAAATATCACTATATTCTGCATGAGTTAATCATCTAATCATCATAAGTCCTCATTAGCATAGTTTGGTAATACTTTGTAGCGTGAATGTTAGTGTATGGTACCATATGGGACTGACAATCCCCGTCCGGGTCAGCAAGCACTGACTGGTCAAAATGAACGCATTATCATTTATTCATACGTGTGTTGATTAGGCATACGCATAGAGGCACCCTCGCTCAGGAACTTAACTGTGATCCTGACACCTCAGTTAAGCTCAGACTATGTGCTCATGGCAGTTATATACATCATTTATCATTTATTTATTTGCTTAATAGCGAATCATTATACTTAAATCTTGCGGTTCATACATTATACTTTATCATGAAACCTGTGAGCTCACTAGCGTAAGCTGACCAATTTAGCGTGTATTCTCAGGTTCGCAGCAGCAGTAAGTCTGCTCACTCAGGATGCCCATTAGCTCAAGTCTCATGCAAACATCAGGAGATTATCATGCATTACTATATTTTGTATAAATTAGTTATGACATAGAATCTCTTACATCAATTCGAGCTTTTGTAAACTATTATAATAGTGTAAGACTTTTATAATATCACTATATTGTAAACGACGCATATAGAGTCATTCATTATATCTTATCTGCTGTTGATATTTGATTAGTTGCGCCCCGAACCGACCCGCTTCCGCATCATAATTTGGGGGTGCGACAGATTGGTATCAAAGCCTAAGGTTATAGTGAACTAGGTTGCATTTAGTGGACCTAGACCATGTCCGTTAGGCAGTATTCCTCATTAAGTATAACTGGTTCAGGAATTACATCATACGAGTTTAATTTAACATAGCGTAACTAACTATGTACAATTAAATAAAAATGATGTGATATCTGAAAGGGGCTATGCTGAAACAGGGATACACTAGTTGACTCTGACCACGAGAGAACCTAGACTCTTACTTGTATTGTGCTAGACACACACTAGGCTATTATGTGATATAGGTGTATATACATACATAGGCCTCACGTACGTACTACTCTCTAGGCTATTATATGTATTGTAGGTATATATGAATAGGCCTTACCCGCGTACGACTCTCTACGTTATTATATATATCGAATATATATATAGACCTCACATGATAATCACTCGTTAATGCTCAAGTCATCGAAGCTGACACGTCTTACCAGTATCGTATCACTAGATATAAAGAATGAGACTTGTTCTCATCTACCACAGTCTATCTATTTATATACACGTAAAGAATAACTACACGTCTTGCTGTACCATCACGTACACACTTGAAATATATCGCTTCGCATTCTTTCCACCATATTATCCTTCGGGATCACGATCAAAATGTACTACTAGGAAAACTGCTACACTTTAGGCTATATTATATGATATGATATGATATGAATATAGGCCTCACTTGTTAAATGCTCTTGCCATAGAAGATGGCACACTCATCATCTAGACAAACTACACGTACTTCATCGTCTATCTCTCGCTCACGTCGCAGCCACTCAGAAGCACTCCTGGCTAGATGCGCTATTAGCTCATATCAAGCCAGACCATATTACAACCCAGCCGTCACAGAAATCGTATATGCGATAGATTGCCATCGAGTTCTTGCACATCAGTGGAGCTGGTTACCAACGGCTGTTGCTACATGGAGAATTGAGAAAAACATTGAAATCCTTGCTGATGTTGGAAGATACTCAACTATGGATCTTTCCCCTTATACTCAAGAACCGACACATCTCACCATGCCTGTATTAACTACCCGCTGGCATCGTCACGGACGCAGGTTACACTACTTGGAAATCGAACAACATGAAACTCATTCAAATTGGATGGAACTAGCTCAAGGCCGCATTGCTCAAATGTACCTGGATCAAGAAGACATCTCCGAAACTATCCATCATACTCACGATCAAGTGGAGGAAACCACCGCAACCACGGAGAGCGTTCATGATCAAGTAATTAGTAATCGAAACAAAATCTTGCACATACAAGGACTCCTCTAACTGCAAGTGTAAAAATTTCAAAGGGCACTGAAGGTGCTATTGGGTTGTTACGTAGGATGGAAACAACTTTGGCGATAACAAAAGAAAGTAGTCTGGGAACCTCAATCAAAATCAACCATCATTCAAGACCTACATCTCTGGTTCCGAAACCAAGAAGGATTATACTGGGAATAAACCCTTCTGTTCAAAGTGCCGCAGACATCATGAAGGTCCTTGCGGTACTCCTTGTGGAAAATGTCAAGGGTATAGGCATCTGGCCAAAGATTGCAGATCTACCAATGCCAACACCACCACTGAAAAACCTAATTCCTGCTATGAGTGTGGAGACACAGGGCACTTTAGGAATGAGTGCCCAAAGCTGAAGAACAAGGGCAACAACACTGCTAAAGGAAGAGCTTTTATGTTGAACTCCAAGGAAGCCCGTCAGGACCCGAATGTGGTCTAGGATGATAAGTACATGGTAGAGTTAGCTAATGGTAAACTCATACAGACCGATAGTTTAATCCCAAATTGCACTTTAAACTTAGCTGACGAGCTCTTCACCATTGATCTCATTCATGTTGAGATTGGAAGTTTTGACGACATTGTTGGCATGGGTTGGTTGTCCAAGCACCGTGCTGAAGTTATCTACTACAATAAAGTTGTCCGCATTCCTCTCGTCACCGGTAGTACTTTGGTCATACAAGGGGAGACCGGTGGGACGAGATTGAATATCATATCATGCAAGAAAACCGGCAAATACCTGAGAAAAGGTTATCAGGCAATCATCGTGCACATTATGGAGAAAAAGTCGAAGGAGAAGCGACTTGAGGATGTGCCCATCGTTAGAGACTTTCTAGAAGTCTTTCCCGAAGACTTGTCTGGTCTTCCACCACCGAGACAAGTTGAGTTTTCAATCGACCTTGTGCCCGGAGCAGCACCCGTGGCACGAGCACCTTATCACTTAGCTCCATCCGAATTGCAGGAGTTGTCCACCCAGTTGCAGGAACTTCTGGACAAAAAGAAAGACGGTTCATTCAGGATGTGTATCGACTATAAAGAGTTGAACAAATTAACCATCAAGAACCGTTATCCACTCCCCCGTATTGATGACCTGTTCGACCAACTTCAAGGGTCAAGTTTCTATTTGAATATAGATCTACGATCAGGTTATCATCAGTTACGAGTTCCCAACATCGACATCCCAAAGACTGCCTTCTGAACACGCTATGGGCATTACGAGTTCTAAGTAATGCCATTTGGTTTGACAAACGCACCGGCTGTATTCATGGACCTTATGAACCGAGTGTGCAAACCCTATCTTTACAAGTTCATCGATGTCTTCATCGATGACATTCTCATCTACTCGCGCGGTGAACAGGAACACGCGCAACATCTCAAAACAATTCTAGAACTTCTTAGACACGAAGAGTTATATGCTAAGTTCTCCAAGTGTGAGTTCTGGATGCAAACCGTTCAATTCCTTGGTCATGTGATTGACAGTCAGGGAATTCACGTAGATCCATCAAGGATTGAGGCTATCAAGTGCTAGCAAGCACCGACAACGCTGACCGAAGTACGCCAATTTTTAGGACTTGCTGGATAATATCGATGCTTCATAGAGAATTTCTCAAAAATAGCTCAACCTCTTACGAAACTGACTCAGAAGGAAAAGAAGTTCAATTGGACTAATAAGCAGGAGTCAGCATTTCAGCTACTGAAACAAAAACTTTGCAGTGCACCCATTCTATCATTACCCAAAGGAAACGATGACTTCATGGTATACTATGATGTCTCACACCAAGGTCTTGGTTGCGTGTTGATGCAACGGGACAAGGTTATTGTTTACGCCTCCCGACAACTCAAAGTTCACGAGAAGAACTATACCACTCATGATCTTGAACTAGGAGCCGTAGTGTTTGCACTCAAAATCTGGAGACACTATCTGTATGGCACAAAATGTACCATCTTCACCAATCAAAAAAGTCTCCAGCATATATTCGATCAGAAGGATCTCAACATGAGGCAACGTCGCTTGGTCGAGTTGCTCACCGATTATGACTACGAGATCAAGTACCATCCGGGCAATGCAAATGTTGTTGACGATGCCCTCAGTAGAAAAGAACGAGTGAAACCACTTCGAGTCCAAGCCCTTAGTATTACCATACATAATGATTTTATCATTCAAATCCTTGTTGCTCAACTCGAAGCATTTAAACCGGAAAACATCAAAGATGAGGCCTTGCGTGACATGGAGAAACAATTCGAAACTAAACCCAATGGGGTTAAGTACTTCTCTAACCGAATCTGGTTGCCTAGTATTGGAAACCTACGCGACTTGGTGATGGATGAAGCTCACAAGTCCAAATACTCTATTCATCCTGGATCGGACAAGATGTATCATGGCATCAAGGGATTATACTGGTGGCCAAACATGAAGGCAGAGATTACTACGTACGTCAGTAAATGCCTCACATGCTCTAAGGTCAAGGCGGAATATCAGAAGCCTTCCGGCCTACTCCTACAACCGGACATCCCTCAATGGAAATGGGAGCAAATTGCTATGGATTTTATCACTAAATTCCCGAAGACATCAAGTGGTTGCGATACCATTTGGGTGATCGTTGATCGGCTTACCAAATCTACTAATTTACTTGCCATCAAGGAAACCGACAAAATGGAACATCTCACACGAATCTATTTGAAGGAGATCGTATCCCGACACGGTGTTCCAATCTCAATTATCTCTGATAGAGATAGTCGTTTTACATCTCACTTTTGGCAATCATTACAAAAATCCTTGGGTACTCGTTTGGATATGAGTACAGCCTATCATCCACAAACCGACGACCAAAGTGAAAGGACATATCAAACACTGGAAGATATGCTACGCGCCTGCGTGATAGACTTCAGTGCAAATTGGGAACATCGTATGCCATTGTGCGAATTTTCGTACAACAACAGCTATCATACCAGCATTGGAGCTGCACCATTCGAGGCAATGTACGGTCGTAAGTTCCGGTCGCCTATCTGTTGGACCGAAGTGGGAGACAGCCAACTCACTGGTCCTGAAGTCATTCATGAAACCACCGAGAAGATTGTTGGTATCCAGTAATGGCTGAAGGCCGCACGTGATTGTCAGAAGAGTTATGCTGATGTGAGAGGCAAGCATCTCGAGTTCCAAGTTGGAGATCGAGTTCTGCTCATAGTATCACCTTGGAAAGGTGTCATCCGCTTCGGCAAATGTGGAAAGCTAAATCCTAGATACGTTGGACCTTTTGAGATCCTTGAAAGGATTGGTCCAGTCGCATATCGATTGCCGCTACCTCTCGAGCTTAGTAGCGTGCATCCCACATTTCACATTTCTAACCTTAAGAAATATCTGTCTGATGAGACACTCATTATTCCCCTCGACGAAATCCACATCGATGATAAACTCCATTTTATCGAGACACCAGTAGAAATCATGGACCGTGAGGTCAAACAGTTAAAACAAAATCGTATTCCCATCGTTAAAGTCCGGTGGAATTCGCGGTGTGGTCCGGAATTCACCTGGGAACGGGAAGACCAAATGCGACTCAAATACCCACAACTTTTCACAGACTCTCCTCACACGACAACTCAGAGTTAAATTTCGGGATGAAATTTTCTTAACAAGGGGAGAATGTGACACCCGACCAATTAGGACTAGTATTAGTGCCTAATCATAGTACTAATACATGTAATTAGGGTTAATTATGTGTATCATTATGTGTATTGATATATTTATTATATACACACACGTATGCGATTTGTTTAAATCGTACGTTTACATATTCGGATGAATTCCGACATCATAATATGGACGTTAGTGAATAAAATATTAAATAATATAAAATTATTTAATAAACTCAAAAACTTTTAAATATTATGTTGATAATATTTAACACATTAATTATATCGTATAAGTAACACAAACGCAACGAAAACGCGCGAATAAAATTCGGCACCCAAACGAAAGTCAATAAATAATTTGACAACTCAAAACAAAGTATTTTAATAATACTTCAATGAAAATTTAACCAAAACATATCGTTAATTTAAACGTCTTAAAATAACGTTACGCGATTTAACGGTTTAACAAAAATAACGAGCAAACGTCTAACATACGTAAACACAATCTGAAACTGAAAATTAAATCACAACTCCACCAGGTGGGGGCCCTCTATGGCTGGCCACCTCTCCCCCACTCCAATAGAAATTCATGCAATTCCTTTTCTCCCTTACCAATACATGCATTCATCAATTTCCCCATTCATTTTTCACCTACACTCTTCCACTAATCACTCCACCTTCTCTCCACAACTTTCCTCTCTCACTAAAATCTGGAGATTTCCAGCCCTCACACCACTCTACAACCACCACAAAACCACCACTCAACCCCAATAAACCGCCATCGACCACTCGTCGGAAAATTCAAGAAAACTAGCTTTCGATCTCTTTTCTTACTCTCTTCATCATCTCTATTGTAAGAACTCATTCACTCTTGATATATTTACTTGCATGTTAGTTATTTGTATGCTATGTTGATCATCTAACCATGTTATGTCCCAAAAACAAGTTAAAAATCGTTTGTATACATTAAACATGAATATGCAAAAAGTGATAGTTTTTGTCTTCAAAAAGTCAGTGTACAAAAATGATCATAACTTGAGTTCTAGGATGTTATAGAAAACGCATTATTTTTTAAAAGTTGCGAATTGAAAAGATCTACAAAAAGTTCTTCTTTGGATCCTTCCAGAAATATACAGATTTTTAGTTATAAACTAATCTTTGAGTCTGGTCTGATGATAGTCGAAAAACGAGTTCGGTTCTTATGCGGAATTTTATACCTATCTAGATGGACTCTATAATTACTGGAAAAATTAAGTTAACAACTAGACACATAGTAGAACAACTGATAAAAATTGTGAACTCTAATTTGGATCATAACAAGTTAAGAAAAATAGGCGAAGTGAACCGACAAAATCGAAAAACACATTTAGGGACTGTTTTGGAAATAAATATAAAAATGACACTTGTGGGTCACCAATGGTAACGAAACTCGTTTTCTATAAGTATTATAACATAATAAAGGTTGTGTAAATGTTTTGGGTCAAACCGATCTAGTTTGACCAGTTTGACCAGATTTGACCAGTTGACCAATTTGACAGTTTGACCAGTTTGACCAGTTTTGACCAGCTTGACCAGTTGACTAATTTAACCAGCTTGACTAGTTTGACCAGTTTGACCAAGTTGACTTCTGTTGACTTTCAGAAAATAAAATATTTGACCACAACGTTCGGATATAAATGTATACATGTACTTCCAAATACAATAAAAGAAGCTTGAAAAATACTTACTACACTAAGTATTCAACAGTTATATTAATCAAACCTTATACAAAACTTACATTCGTACATTACAAACCATCACCAACAGGCCATACATGTTTTCAAAACTCAAACAAAACAACCAAACATTGGACATAACTAGTTGATGAAAAACTAGCATAGATGGTCTGTTGAGACCTCTAATCATTTAAAACCTTGCGCGTTTAACACGCCCAGCAGGTTTCCACATCTAATCCTTTAAAACCTTGCACGTTTAGGACGCCCAGTAGGTTTCAGTCGTTGGAGACGACATCATTTCTCTTGTAAACCATCATTTGTGCTTGATAGCATCTCATTAGACTCAGGTGAGTCTCATAGCCCTTATTTTACTGTTTTTACTCTAGGGGTGAGAATACATGCTCGTTTTGTTTTACATGTGAACGTAAGTATCAAATATCACTATATTCTGCATGAGTTAATCATCTAATCACCGTAAGTCATCATTAGCATAGTTTGGTAATACTTTGTAGCGTGAATGTTAGTGTATGGTACCATATGAGACTGACAATCCACGTCCGGGTCAGCAAGCACTGACTGGTCAAAACGAACGCATTATCATTTATTCATATGTGTGTTGATTAGGCATACGCATAGAGGCACCCTCGCTCAGGCACTTAACTGTGATCATGACACCTCAGTTAAGCTCAGACTATGTGCTCATGGCAGTTATATACATCATTTATCATTTATTTATTTGCTTAATTGCGAATCATTATACTTAAATCTTGCGATTCATACATTATACTTTATCATTAAACCTGTGAGCTCACTAGCGTAAGCTGACCAATTTAGCTTGTATTCTCAGGTTCGTAGCAGCAGTAAGTCTGCTCACTCAGGATGCCCATTAGCTCAAGTCTCATGCAAACATCAGGAGATTATCATGCATTACTATATTTTGTATAAATTAGTTATGACATAGAATCTCTTACATCAATTTGAGCTTTTGTAAACTTTTATAATAGTGTAAGACTTTTATAATATCAATGTATTGTAAACGACGCATATAGAGACATTCATTATATCTTATGTGCTGTTGATATTTGATTAGTCGCGCCCCGAACCGACCCGCTTCCGCATCATAATTTGGGGGTGCGACAGCTAGACTACCCAATGGGAGAAGTCGAGTTCTGCAGCAACCAAAGGCAAATATACCAAAAAGTATATTGTGCTATACTTGCATCAATGAGAACCCATCTTGAAAGAGCTACTGGAAATCCGCAGAATTATGTTGACATAAGAATGGTGGGAGATTTTAGAACACTTCTAGATCTCATCGAAACTGGAGAACATCTCACAACTTCAAAAAGCTTCAGGATCGTCATTCACTCCACTATTGGTCATCACGTTGAACTAATAGTTGATGAACTAAATCAAGCAACATATGATGAAGAAGTTCGTGAGGTGCCTAGATTCATTCCGCACCTATCACAAATTAACTTAGCAACTTATGTAACGACACGACTGCGTGGAATGTATGAGGAAGAAGACGTAGAAATTGACGCTTACCGCAACGGATACCTCGAAATATTCAGCAAGTTAATCTACGTCTTCATTGACTCGGATTTTCCCTTCAACCGTGAACAACATCAACTCATCAAACAAGTATGCCAAGCCACTAGATCCTTTGGAGGAGACCCATTGGCCAATGATTTTGAAGAAGTGGAAACTGAATTCAGTGCTTTAATAACCTCAATAGGCAGGAACCACCCACAGCGTTAAATTGTTCAAACTCGCACCTGCACTTGAATCGACCCTAACGGACCAGTCACAAGGGCAGTTCGATACATCAGCTATGGGATGGAAATCCTCGACAAGTTAGCACTGATCACTTCAAAAGCTTCAGAATGGAATTCACCCCTCCACCAAATCTCATTACTGACATGATAGAACAGTTTCGGCGATACTTTCCTCCACGATACGCCCTACCTAGGAACCACAGTGACCACTCTAGCACCACGGACACATCCAGCATCATCTAAAGAAGAAAGGACTAAGTCGAGCTCTCAACTTTAAAAGAGCGCTTCTCGGGAGGCAACCCGTGTTTTTACATTTCTGCAATTTTACTTTCCAAGAAGTGATGAAATCTCCGACTATCTTTCACACTCGGATCATACAAATCATGCTCCAGCCTGCAAGAAAATATCAACACCAGAAGATTGGAATATCCGATGTGTTCACACATACGAGACCAATCACAAAAAGACTTGATCAAGAATGCACCAAGGAAGACGGAATCTGGCACATGCAACCCAAGGAACACTGCAACTACCGGGGAGTACTTCTATACCGTCTCTTTCATATGTTTAAATATACCATGTCCATTATGCTTATCACTAAGTGTGGTATTCAAACCCAAAACACATTGCTAAAAGAATACGTCTTAGATGTTTAAATTCCTAAGTGTAGGATTTTCACCCCAGTTTGAGCTTAGATAAACATCGAGGATGATGTTCCCTTAAGTGTGGGATAGCAGTAAAAAGGATTGGTTAGTAAAAAGGAGATTGAATCACATCATTCTTAAACCCATCTGTACACCCATACTCCCAAGAAAAATAGATATGTTACCCTACTTTCTCAAAAGCATCCCCCAAACTTTGAAACAAAGTTCCAAAGATGAACGAAGAGAAATCGCAAGGAGACGACGTCGAAAAAAAAAGAGAAAAGAAAATTCAAGAAAGAAAAACCTAAAGAAAAGGAAATCAATAGGAGAAAAAGACTCCTTCCGCAAACACCAAAAAGGCGTCAATACCCCAAAAATTCCAACTTCAACAAAAGAAACCCATCAAAAACCCAACAAAACTCCCTCTCATTCCACAAACACTCCGCTTCTAAAAACCCTACATCACTTCCCCTAGAATGATTGTGGCTAGATCGACTTCGCACTCACCAAAAAGGTAACGATTTGATTCTCGATCAAGCCTATGACGATAAACGATACATGACTGGCGTTCTGAGTGATTGAGAACATTAGAATAGGAAACCCTAAACACTTTGAATGATTTGGGTGACCACCTAGAGAGGATCGCCTAGTCATGTATCCAAGATCAAAGATCAAAAGCATGCTCCCAAAGATTACAACCCTGCTTTTTCAAAGAAAGAATATTTTATTTTTCAAAACCCCCCTTAGTAAAAAGTTCTACCCTAAAATATTTCATTATCTGCTTATTTTAACCATGCTTGAGATTCGAGTTTGCTTGAGAACAAGCAAAGTTCTAAGTGTGGGATACTTGATATCGAGTAAAAAGTCATATTTTAACCATACTTGATATCGAGTAAGGCGTAGATTAACTTGCTGAGTATTTCGCGGTATCCGTTACGGTAAGCATCGATTTCTATGTCTTCTTCCTCATACATTCCACGCAGTCGATCTATTACGTAGGTGACTGGTGACATGTTCCAATATCGTGTTGGAATGTCATGAGTGTTTTCTTCAAATGCTGCCTAATTTAGTTCATCAACTATTAGTTCAACGTGATGACCAATGGTGGAGTGAATGACGATCCTGAACTTTTCTGGAGTTGTGAGATGTTCTCCAGTTTTGATGAGATCTAGAAGGGTTCTAAGATCTCCCACCATTCTTATGTCAGCATAATTCTGTTTATTTCCAGTAGCTCTTTCAAGATGGGTTCTCCTTGATGCTAGTGTAGCCTTTTGACTTGATGAGTAAGGAAAAGCTGATCCGGCTAAGGCACAATATACTTTTTGGTATATTGCCTTTGGTTGTTGCAGAACTCGATTTCTCCCATTGGGTAGTCTGGTCTTCCTGGCTGTTGAGCTTCTCTTGTGACTTATTCTTGAAGGGAATCGGAGAATTCTTGGATAAGTCTGAGTAGAGTCTGGGGTACTGGTTCCCCATAATTGGTGAGATATGAATCGTATTCTTGTTCAATCTGCCTTATCAGGTGTCTCTGAGCGGTGTTGTATTCATTGGTTGACTCTTTGATAGCCTCCACAATGAGGCGTACATCGTCGTTTTCATCAATCAGGTCAATCATCTCTTCGTGAGTGTCGATGAGGGGAATCTCTAATCTCTCAGCTGTGATGACGGGTGAATTTGGTGGAGCAAGAGGAGTTTCTGGAATAGAGCGTTCATCGATAGTGACGTCAACAAAATCGCCATCAAATTTGACACTCTGGTAGTCGGAATCTTTGTCTCGTGAGTCTGGGAATTGGTGGAATTCTTCATCTGTGGGTGCGTTGTTGAAAGGTTGGGTACTGTCAACTTTGATGGTTTTGACTTCCGTGATGGTGTTTTGAAGGTTTTCTTCAGCAAAGCTTCCTGGTTGTCGTGCCTTATATGCAGAAATTCTTTGTAGGAGTTTAGCATACAGGTCAGGGTGTTGTGATGTTCGGAGTTCTTCTTCGAAAGTATCTATGTCTCGGAGTCGGGTTCTGGTGAAAGGCTTCGATGGATCGAGATAAGAGTCGAGAATGTTTCCCATTCTTTTAAGATGAGTGGATCTAAGCTCTTGGTGGATGGCTCCGTAATCAAAGGATTTTTCCGATGAAGTGTAGTCTTTGCAGTCTTGTATTCTCTTGACTTCAGCCATCTGTGGTGAATCAGTTTGATCTTCATCTTCCTCCATTTCTTCCTCTTCCTCAGGTTCTTCTTCCATTTCTTCCGTTCTTTCATCTTCCTCAGCGGGTTCTTCCTTTTCTTCCTCAGGGTCTGATTCGTCCTCCACAGATTCTTCTTCGTCCTCGTCTCGGTCTGTTTCAGTGTCGTAGATCAAGGTTGTTGGTCGAGTGAAGCATCGTTCTTCTTCGGGGTCTGATTCGTCATCGGAACATATTCTGCCTGTTGATATAGCGTGGCATTCTTCTTGCTCTGGTGTATAGTCCGGTTGGTCGATCTTGTAAGTGATGCTTTCACCATGTGCTCGTAGAATAATCGTATGGTTATACACATCAATCACTGCTCTGGCTGTGTTCATAAATGGTCTTCCAAGGATAATCGGGATGTTTATGTCCTCATGGATATCCATTACCACGAAATCCGTCGGAAAGAAGAATTTGTTAACTTGAACTAAGACGTTCTCAGCTATTCCTTTTGGGTATCTAACAGATTGGTCAGCTAGCTGGACAGTCATCTTAGTAGGTTTCAAAATTTCAAGTTCTAGCCTCTTAAACAGGGAGTAGGGCATAAGGTTAATGCTAGCTCCTAGGTCGGCTAAAGCGCTGATATCTCCAGATTGGTAAATAGAACAAGGGAGTGTGAATCTACCGGTATCTCCTAGTTTTTCTGGAAGACTATTCTTAAGTAGGGTTGATGTTTCAGAACTAAGGGGAATGTTGTTTACTTCGGGCAGTTTATCCTTAGTGGATAGCAATTTCCTCATATATTTATTGCGACCGGGAACTCTAGACATGGTATCGAGAAATTTTCCGTCTAGCTTAAAGGATGATAATTTCTTAGGTTGGGCTTTAAGTCTAGCGGGATAAGGGATCCTAACCTCTTTGCTCATGGTCGGAGTGGTTTCCACAGCGGGTGTTTTGATTTTTGGTTCTTCCTTCAATGGTACAGCAGCAGGAGGTGGAGTGGCTGCCTCATTTGCGGGAGTGAGTTGCTTTGCTTCCTCAACATGTGGGTTGTGAACCGTGTTGCTAGGCAAACTTCCTCTGGGTCTGTTATCAAGACGTTGTGCCAATTGTCCAATTTGGGCTTCTAAATTCTTTAGCACGGCCAATTGGTTTCTCATAAAGAGGTCGGCTTGATCTTGTCTAGCGGACGTCTTTTGGTTGAGTAGGTGTTGACCTTGCATGAATTGGGTGAAGGCGTCATCTGAACTTGAAGCTGGGGCATTTGTCTTTGCAGGTTGTTCAGCGGTTTGGTTTGTATCGGAAGTGGGTGCAGGAAGTGAGAGGGGTTGGTTATAAGAAGGTTGTGATTGTTGTAGGTAAGGTGGGTATCTAGGTGGGAATCGGGGTTGGTATGGTTGGTTAGTTCTCAGTGGGAATGGAGGTCCTCTAGGTTGGTTATTGTTTTGGTTGAAACCGGGTGGAAAATTCTGTGATCGAGCGGGAAACTGAGCATAGTAGACTGTGCCATCTACTTCTTCGTATTCCACTTGGTACTCACCAGGTGGTTGTGGGTTGGTACAATGTTGACAGACTTGCACTTGGTGTACTTGGTGCTGTTGTTTCTTGAGTTCTCCAAACTGTTTGACAAGTGAATCCATTTTCTCCGTTAATACTTTAAGTGCTTCGACTGGAACTGGATTCGATGCAGCGATAGGTGCTGAAGATGTTGAGTGTTCTCCAGAGTTCTAATCATGGTGATGCATAGTCATATTCTCTATTAGGTTCCATCCTTCTTCGTCTGTCTTTGCCATGAAGCTTCCTTGTGCAGCAGCATCGAGGGTGGTTCGGTGGTTGGGGTCTAAACCATTGTAGAAGGTACACAATTGTGCGGATTTGTCGAGACGGTGATTGGGGCACTTCTTCAAGGCTCCTTTGAATCGTTCCCATGCGGTGTATAATGACTCATCAAAAGCTTGTCAGAAATTCATGATGTCATTTCGAAGTTTGGTTTGTTTAGAAGGCGGAAAGTATTTGGTTAGAAACTTTGTCGCCATTACCGTCGATGAAGGGATAGAGCCGGTCTCTAAACCTTCAAACCATGTTTGCGCATGATGAGTGAGCGAATAAGGGAAAAGATACAAGCGGATCGTGTCTTGGCTAATTCCGTTTTGTTTGTAGGAATTTGAAAGAGATATGAACTTGTCGAGGTGAGAGTTGGGATCATCACTTGGCAATCCATGAAATTGACAGTGGTTTTGGACCAGTTGGATGATGTGGTGTTTAAGCTCGAAAGATTGACCAGGGGTTTCAGGGTAGAGAATTGGTCCTCCTCTTCCTTCGATAGAGGGTTTACTGTTGTCAGCAAGAGTGATGCGTTCAGCCATTGCTTGTTCAAGCGCGGATTGCTTCTTTTCTCGTCGAAAATGGTACGTATTATAAGTTCTGGATCAGGAAAATTAAACAGTGGTGTAGTTCTAGGGGAACAGGTCATACACTAAAGAGAAACAAAAATTAGAGAAAAACTAGTAATAAGGAAAGTATAAAATAAAAATCCCCCTTTTTTTTTTAATTTTAGAGGGTTTTATCCTAAGGGTTTACTAGAATTGGGATTGGTTGGGCCTCTGTATCGGACAGTTAGTCTCCCCGGTAGCGGCGCCAAAAACTTGATGGGTGCCGAAGCATCCGTATGAAGACGGTGCTCGGACCGCGATCGGTTTGTTTTAAATTTGTATTTGCTGGGGTCTAAGTATGACTTACTAATACTGAACCAAAAGGCTAGTAGATGGTAAGTATGACCTAGAGTCGTTCTTAAAGAGAAACCGAATTGAAACAGAGGTGATCCAATCAATCTTTCTTTTCTAGTAAAGGTTTTAAAAGAGTGTGTTGGGGGTTTTTGGTTCAGTTAATTAAGTAAACTAAATAAAGCGAATAAAAGATAATGATAAATCAGATCATAAAAGGAGTATTTGTTATGAGTTCGTTAGCTTATAATGTGGGACGATGACTTGTAGGGAAAACGTTTACTAAATTTGGAATGTTCACTAGACTTGGTAGTTTATGGTATAACCGATAGGTTCCCTATTAGTCGGTTATCAACTAATATGTCACGAGGAACCACGGTGTCATGATTCTGATCAGACAGACAGTGCTCAACTCTCCACACTCTCCTGTGAGGGAGTCAGTGGCCCTTGTTATTGAGCACATTTGCTCGTGGGCGAAGGAATAGAGTAGCAAGTCTACAACAAGTCTAACCGTTCTTAATACCATAAAGACTATAAATTTAGCAAACAACTAACTTAGCAAATATGTTCAGACTTAGTTGATCAATTCCCATTAATGAAGTTTAAGCATGGTAAGCAAAGGAAAGTGTTGAGGTTTCTTGCATACCTTACTTTATATTTCATAGGTTAAGGAAAAGTATCGATTTAAATTGGATTTTAAACTTGCCTTTCTCAATACAATTAACAAATCCCTAGGTTTTCGTAAATGGTTATTTAGCCTATAGTCTACCTAATCTAATCTAAACTAACTAATCTAATTAAAACGTAATTAAAATGCTGACGGCTTTTTGCATAAAGTTAAACCCAGACCATGTCGGAAAATGCTATGGTAGTCCACAATGTATTTAATCGTTCACCGATGTTTCCATTGTGAATTCAATTGCTTCGCGATGTTTACATGATAAGTACATTGTGATTTCAAGTGTACAATACTCATGGAAATTCCACGTAATCACATTGAATTTTATGATCCTCGCATGACGTTTCAATTGAAACCATAGTTTTACACAGATAACTATTGACCAAGTAGTAAGGTTCGCGACTCCTTTTTACAAGGTTACAATCACGGTTGTTAATCGAAAGGTGAATGTAAGTTTTAGGTTTAAAATCATAAGATAAGTCCGTTCATAAAGTTTCCGTTTTATAATGTCGATCCATAATACAACTACCTTCGGTCGTTACCGGCTTCCATACGTATGTACTTTGCTTAAAAGCATTTCCAGCACTATACCGAGTAAACAGTCGAATAGGGGCCGTCATATTATTTCACGACGTATTTAAAGTCATCCCACAATTATATATGCTAACTACATCACAACAAATACAATAGTAATCTACTCGCTAATCTTGGCATGAACTATCTCTAGCATAATTAAAGTATACATATTTAATCAAGATAGATAAGGATAGAAATAACCGAGATTAATATGCGAGAAGAAGTAGACTTGAATTAATAAGAGTTGCTCCAAGCGTACACCAACGATTACAAATACGTTCCTCACCAAGGAGTACAAGCACGTTCTTTGCTTCTATTTTAACTAGCTTAATACAAATAAAAAATAAAGAAAGAAAGAAAAGCTAGAAGAAAGTATGAAAGTGTCTAGGTATGTAAGTATCCTAGTGCCCTTGGTGTGTCTTTTCAAATGAGCCTCATGCCTCCTATTTATAGGAGAGTTTTGGTGCATGTTAGCAAGTGGAAGCTCACAATAGCAAAAGGTGGAAAAGGTAGTGACACCAAGTACGAAAAGGTGAAAAAGGCGGTGGTACTAGGTACGAAAAGCAAGAAAAGGTCTAGCACCGGGTACGCGAAAGGAAAAAAAAGCTCAATCCGCACGGGGGGGTGGTGGCCGGCGGCGGCCAGGTGGCAGCCAGCGGTGGCCAGGTGGTGGCCGGCGGCGGCTGGCTGCTACCTGCACCAGCCCGCTGCCAGTTGCTTCGTTTCTCGATTCGTGCGTGTTTTCTTCATTATGCGTCCGTTTGCATTGATTCTTTTTGTGTTGGATTCGTAATTCAAAAACGAAGCTTTTGATGAAAAGAAATCCCAAAAATATGTCTCTGAACTTTAGATGTGTCGTACGAATTGTTTGGATCTTCCGGAGTGCGTAGAATCTTCATTCTTCGTCCGTTTTTGTTGATTCTTCTTCTGTTGGATTCGTAATTTGAAAACGAACATATTGGGTCAAATAGATGTTGGTGATGGGCTCTTTTGTCTTGAAATCTCATTTTGATGTCTTGAATCTTCAAACGGGCGTGGAATCTTCGTTTTACATCCGTTTTGCTTGATTTTTATCGTGCGACCTTGTTTTGACCATCTTGGCATAATACTATTGATTTGTAATGTTTTTGAGTTAAAGTGCCAAGAATCGTTCCAGAATGAGAGAGATATCGGTAGTAAAAACGTGACTTTTTACGCGATATCAAATATATATTGTCGAATATATACAATATGCGATTTGATTAAATCGTACGCAATTCAAATCAAATGTAATTCGATTCAATTAATACGGATGTTGGTGAACAACTTTATTAAATAATATAACATTATTTAATAACGCTATTATATCCAAAATATTATTTTAATAACATTCCATACACAATTCGTATCATACAAACAATGTCTATGTGATTAAACACTAAACGCGTAAAACAATAGAAACACACCTAAGTTGTACTTTTAACTCAATTATAAAGTATTTAATGAAATACTTCAACAAAAATATCGAATAAATATTCGTATTTCAAAACTTATATTTAAACGTGTACAAAAATTATTTAACGTTTAAACAACCGAGAAAATGAACACCGCACGGAGCGCAAACGCAGAGGATTAAAAAGTTGGATAGGCCACACTAGGTGACCTCCCTAAAACCGGCCCCCACCCCCTCTCTCTTTCATTTTTATCATTCCCAAACACACACACTCTCTCTCTCTACTCTTTTTCTCTCTAATACTTCCACCACCACCACCACCCTTTGACCACCTAAAAACACCCTCAAACCACCTCAAATCACTCAGGCCATTTGGAGAAAAACGTTCACCACATCACGATCTACAATCCTATCTTTTCGGATTTCTCTCGCGACGATTCGTAAGTTTCTGACAATTCTTGAAAACTCTTAGATTTCATTTATTTTTCATAAAAGTGGTTTATACAAGCTTATAATGTCCAAATAAGGGTTGGGTAAAAGTTTTGGACCAAAACAAAGTCGTCTGGCCATGTTTCCGGCCACCGGAATCGTATCAGACGATGATGTCGCTTTTAGCCCAGGCCAATTGTGACATCAACATCTATGTCGCAACACATCCCTCGATGTCGCATGGTGCAACGTCGGCCACAAAGTCGCATTAAATTGCTAACGTCGCACATAGCGACACCAAACTCTACGTCGCAATAACGAATAACGTCGCATGTAGCGACACAACACCTTATGTCGCATTGAGTTGTGGATGTTGCACTTAGCGACGCCATGACCAATGTTGCAGTCACGGCCTACGACACTACACCTAATGTCGCAGATAACAGAACCTAGAAAACTCAAATTTTACTAAGTGTCGAGACCTGAAATTTTTTCAATTGATTTTACCCAAATTCAAATCTTATATGCGTTTTCACTAGAAAACTCAGCCAGGGGCTCTGCCCCTTGGACCCCGCCAGGGGTTGCTACCCCTGGGACCCCGCTAACTAGGGGCGCTGCCCCCGGACCCCCATCACCTAAAGTTTGTAAAATACTTTTTAAGTATAACACTTCAAAATCAAAATAATAAAGTTGAAGATTATTATTACAAACAATCACCAACGGGTCATACACGTTTTCAAAACATAATCAAATCAACCAAATCGTAGTAATTTGGATATTCTAGTTGGACGAACAACTACAAAGGTAGTCTTTATAGATACCTACTCATGTTTATAACCATCGCGTGTCGTGGACACCCTCAGGTTACCAGTCTTCGGACAACTCATTCGGCTAATCAACTCAAGTTTATTAAGTTAAACTCTCAAGACTCAGGTGAGTCTCATAGCCCCTATTTTACTGTTTTACTCAAGGGTGTGATATCATTGCTCGTTTTATTTTAACTATATGAACGCAAGTACGAAAACAAACAATTACTACATGAGTTATCTAACTAATCTTTCAAAGCCCTCCTCAGCATAGTTTGGTAATACGTAGTAGCGTGAATATTAGTATATGGTACCATATAGGATTGACCCTCCTCGTCCGGGTTAGCATGCACTAACTGGGTAAACGGATGTACTAATATTTGTTCAGACGAGTGTAGATTAGGCACTCATGGGAGGCACCTCGATCAGGATACCTAAAATGTGGACCTGACACCTCGAGTTAAGCTCAGACTACGTGCTCATGGTTGTAAAACTTTTAATTTGCTTAATTGCACTTTAAAATCTATTAAATCTTGCGGTTCATACAATATGTGTTGACATACAAACCTGTGAGCTCACCAGCGTTTCGCTGACCCATTTTAGCATGTATCACATGTACTCAGCAGTAGGTTGGACTACCCAATTCAGGAATCATTAGCTCGTGTCAGCATGCAAACATTCAGAGATTTAGCTGCAATGTTATATTTTGTATAAATTAATTATGTATGTAAATCTCTCAATTTCAAACTGAGCTAATGTAAACTATATTTTGATGTAAACTTTGAATTTATCAATACAAGTTGTAAAATGACGCATATAGAGTTGTTTATTATATCTTTGTGTTGTGATTATTGATTAGTCGCGCCCTGACCCGATTCGCTTCCACAACCCGAATTTTGGGGTGTGACACCTGCCATTATCATATCTTCATCGTCCTAAGATCCGAAGTTTCATCTTTGATTATTACTGGAGCATTAGTGATCCTTGGCTATGGAGCTTTGGCTGTTTTTCTTTTCGGAGCTTTGGATCCTCCACGAATAGTGGAGGATGGGCTTGGGGCATGATCTTCTTTTATCTCTGCCAACTTATCCTTCCATGCTTTAACATCCCATATAATGGTATCCTGTGCGTTTTCAGCGGCTTCCATGGCCATTAGAATTTTGGATTCCAACACCGCAATAGTGGCATCTCTTTTTACCTCGTTCATCAGGAGATGAATCGCACCTGCTTCATCTTCAAAGATGTTAGTAGATTTTCTGGAAAGCATGGCTTTGAGAACTTTTATTTTCCGTTTTGATTTCTCTAGTTTTAAAGAGCTCTTCTTGTGGGTGGCGATCAAATCATCGATTGTCTCCACTTTTTCAATATATTTGTCCAGCATGATGTTGGTGGCCTGTATGAAGATATGATATTAAATTTTTCATATAGAGGAAGTTAGGATTAAAAAGATCTTACTGTGAAGAGGTTGGCAACAGGGTCATCAATGTCGTATAGTTCTTCAATCTTTCTTTTCTTACAACAAGAACTTGAAGGGGAAAGTCTAAAGCTAGAACCTTCAATTCAGATTTCTTCTTTTCTTGGCCGAACTTCTGGGTCGATATCAGAGAGCGCGAAGTAGGTTGTAAAACGGAAAACGAAATTAAGAAGATAAAGGATATAATGATAATAATAATAATAATAAGAAGAAGAAGAAGAAGAAGAAGAAGAAGAAGAAGAAGAAGAAGAAGAAGAAGAAGAAGAAGAAGAAGAAGAAGAAGAAGAAGAAGAAGAAGAAGAAGAAGAAGAAGAAGAAGAAGAAGAAGAAGAAGAAGAAGAAGAAAATTACTTGACATCATTTTTCCGAGGAAATTCACTATAAAAAGGTTAGATGAGAATAGTGAGGAAAGATGATAGGAAAAAGAAATATCTGCGAACATAGTGATGATGTGATATGATGAGAGTTTAATAACTCCCGGAAAGAGATTAAAACTCGGGCACAGTTATCTATATCCTTAAATAACTCACCTAACTCTTTCTTTGTGAAGTTGTAACGTTTTCAGGATCCTGAGACAATGATACAACCGCGGGGGAAATTGGGGTGGGTAGAATTTTTACTAACCTTGCAGGATCCCGACTTGATGTTCATCTCGATAACTTGTGGAGATCCTGGACTACATATCAGTAAGTTATATGCGGGATACTGAGCATGAATAAGATATAATGATTATATGTGATCCTGATTAAACTACTATGCAGGATCCTCATGTATGAGTAAACTATCCTTATATTTAGGAATATTTGAGGATACTGATCTTGTAAAGATTATCTTTTGATTATGATATTGCAGAATCCCGATAGGGATTTTATCTTATTTTGCAGCATCATTAATGTGTTGTGATTCTGATTTAGCTAAGTCTGGGATAATAGATTATCTTGGAAATAGTTTTAGTATTTACACCTTGTAATATATATGTTTATTATAAGGATCCCAGATATCAAGTATCTCGGGATCCCTTGCTACTAATATCTTTGTGTGTTTATTTTATTTGACTAGGTCATGACAGACGTGAGGAAGTAGTTCTGATTTCTTTGGATCGTATATTACTCGAAGAATATTTGAATTACAAAGAAAGGAGTCAACACGTGGAGAATTACTTGGTCATATGAACGTTGGGACGCTCCAGCATATCTCGGGGATGATCCCGGATATTTCAGAATTATAGTTATGGGTCTGTAGTATATATACGAGGCTTGAATGATCGATTAGGCTAACTTATCTTCACTACTTACACTCAACACTCTCTGCAATACTCGTATACTTTCATACTTTACCGATTACACACTTAGATTCGATCATTCTTTTGCTCTTTAGCTTGTAACTTATTTTATTCTAATAAGATAAACATAAGGCAATGATCGATTGATCCTTCCTGAGGTTTTGTGCCGGCGATATACTATAGATCAAGGGTTTTCCTCGTACATCACCGTGTTAATCGCATTTACTTTATCATTTTATAGTTTACTTAATCTATTTTCTACATAAACTGTGTCATCCCGGAATTATCCTGGATAATACTTGATTTATACATTCATTTCTTCTATCAAACACTTATTTTATACAAATTAGTTATCCATTAAGGTTTACATTGCATTTTTAACAAGGATCTATATTCATATATCGAAATATTAAGCTTTCTGCTACAACATAGAATTTTACGTACACTTACCTTGAAATTTGGTATAAACACACTACCTCATAAACTAGATTTGATTAAATTGCCTTGGGTAATTTTTGTCCAAAACAAACACGCTAACTGTTCAATTAACGTTGCCCACCGAATTATGTTCTAAATTAAAACTACGTCGTTTATGGGATTTACTTTCGCGACTTGAATCAACAAAGTCTATAGTTAGTTATAACTATCTTGTTCATTAAAGATTATTACCGATTATTTACCCCAACCTATCAAACTCAATATATTTAGCAATAATTACCAGCCAAAATTAACAATCATCAATAATTTCCTACTCAAAAGGAACTCAATCTTAATTGATTGGAAAACCATGCTAGGTAACCGCTAATAATCAAATAACAATCAAGGATCATCAAATAAACACATAAACATTCATAAAATTCAATATCTTTCGCAAATCAATAATCAAACCATCATCCAAGTATTATCATCTAAGCAAATACATAAATAGTGTTTTCAAACCGAGAAACCGAAATAATGAATGAACAATCCAAAACCTTCACTCCTTCTTGGTTCTTGAAACTCAAAATGCTCCAGAAATGATGCTTAATGAGGTGAAAATCCGCTGTGAAAAGTGTGGAGTGATAACCCTAAAAATGAGATTAAATGAAAATTTAACCTAATCTGCCGACCTAATCCAACCGTCGGTTGGATGCAAAACTTCAACTAGTCCGGCCCACGTAGCTTGTCAGCCCAACAATTCAATCCAACCACAGTTGAATTGTTTAACCGGCGGATGGAATTAAGATCTCATTTTTTCTCCAATTGATTCAACTCTCTTTTTCCTAGCTTCAAATCTTTAGCTTCTTTTCTTCAATATTAGTTCGTTTTCTGATTATTTTCGATCCAAGCTCCGATCAACCTCCTAAATGCAAATATGAATGAAATAAGTATTTTACTCACATAAAATGCATAATAATTCTATCAAACAAGGGGTAATTAGTACTGCAATCTAGTACATTTTGACATTCATCAAGCATCCCCCACTTGAATCTTACTTGTCCTCAAGGAGACCATCGGTTGAAACTTCAAAATTTCAACAGGAATAGGCAAACACTGGAGCATTGGGACTTACATACTAACTAGCATTTCACAAACCAAATTTTAATCTTAAAAATAATTCTACCTTAAGCTTTAGCATAAAAGACTCTTCTAGAAAACCAATTTCCTCATGTATTATTATTAGGCATAAAAGATGGCTCGTAAGGATTACCGATATTGCTGTCCACCTAAACAATCTATATTCCATAAATTGAGCTTGACTATTATTATTGTAACAGGCTCTACTTTTGATTCCCAATAGCAAAATACCCTCATACACCTAACATGCCATAACCTTCGACACAATGGGTATCCAATTAAATCAATCATTTTTCAAGCCAAGACATTGGTGACAGGTCTGTACCTCAGTACAACAAAGCGACATATCTTGGCTTTGGTTTTTCATTTCATGAGTCCCTTGTGCTTTTTTTAATTAAATATACCGACGGAAACCAAGTCTGTACTTACGTACAACAGAGGAGACAACACCCAGTATATTCCCAAATGATGATAATTAAGAGCCCAGAATTATGAGTTATAACACGCTATCATATAAGAATTAAGACTAAGATCACCTTGCTAAAGATCCTCTCGGGATAATACCTATTTCATGCATTAATTTATTTAATAGCTCAACAACTTTCACATAGATTGCCTATCGATACATCACATGATGAAATATCTAAAATTTAAAATTAAGTTCAATTCATCCTTTGAATTTCCCAAATATGTTACACGATTTGCTAAACGTAAAAAGAATACATTTTAAAAAGAATAATTTGGACTGAAAAATGACTAATATAGAATGCCCTTTAGCTTGAAATTTACCAATATTTACCAATTCATAACTTAGGACAAATAAACTTCTTTTTCCCCATCCCTCACTTAGAACCAAGCAATGTCCTCATTGCAAAAAGGAACAATAATATAGGGAATAGAAAAGAGGTGAACAGAAAACTCCCTGAGCTATCGTCAACATACAAGCCAGAATGAAACTTTCCAACAAACAACATCCTCTTCCACGAGCTTTATAACACACAAAAAACAAAAAAAAAAAAAACAACGGGTTGTGTAATACCCCCAAAATTAGTTGATTGAGTTTAGTGGAAGCATTTAGTTAAGTATGGGGAGTGCCACAATACACAGTACATGCATACGTATCAGAGCTTATGATTACAACAGAACATAATATATATTAAGATGCCAAATGTAATAGTTACAAAGTTTACGATTCATCGAATCGTTTAAGTTGAAAAGTAATTAAGTTACAAAAGTAAATTTCGTAAATATGACTAATCAGTTTAGTTATATAAAAGAAATCCAATTGTAAAAAGTTGGCATCCTATTCCTTCGTGGGTCGCCTATGTTCCATGTATGCTGGAGGTTCTTACGTGCAGCTAATTCCCTGAAAAACATAGTAAAAGTCAACAACGAGGTTGAGTGAATTCGCAGGTTTTATGTTTGCAATAGTTGAATCAAGTTTGTAAGCACAGTTGTTAAAACCAATACGTTCACAAATATTTATTGCCATAATAGTTAGGTAAATGTTTTGTGGAATGTTATCTAAATATAATTCGGTTGGGATGTTGCCCAAAATACCATTTGCATGGGATGTTACCCATAATACCATTTACGTGGGATGTTACCCAAAATACAGGTTGCAATACGTTGTTGTTCATTCTCCAGCGTTTCCAAAATAGTACCGGTAGTTCTCCGGTCAAAAGATGCACGGGTCGTTCTCCCGTCCAACTCGGCCAGTAGTTCTCTGGCAATAAATACTGCTGGTCGTTCTCCCGCGAAACACAGTACCAGTCGTTCTCCGGTCAAAAGATGCATGGGTCATTCTCCCATCCAGTTGGCCAGTTGTTCTCTGGCACTAAAATACGTTGCTGGTCGTTCTCTAGCGTTTACATAAAAGTACCGGTCGTTATCCGGTTTACCAAACAAGGTTTAACAAGTTTATAGTATGAAAATGTTGTTTCATAATTACCAGTTTTGTTGTAAGAGTTCAACAGTTCAAAGTACTCAAATCGTGCGTATAAACAAGTATGATAAACAATCATGTAAGAAAAAGTAGTTATGACAATCAATAAATCAGTAGACTATGTTTCTCACCCCAAGTTGAAAGCGGTAAAACAGTAAAAGTGGGGCTATGAACTCACCTGTTGAGCTAAGTAAAGTTGCAAGCGCTAGCAAAGCCTAAATCCAAGTAGGTCACTAACGTCCTAAACGTAGGAATAATCATATAAGCGGTTGGCTAACAGTCTAACCATATTACTCGTTTATACATGAAAGATCCTTGTTTATTTTGTAAGTTCGACACGAGACATTGGTGTTATTTTGTGAAATGTTTCAAGATGTAATTTATTGTTTCATAGTGTTTCATAAGGTATGAAATTGTGTACGGGGGTCCAGGGGTAGCGCCCCTGGTAGCAGGGTCCAAGGGGTGGCAACCCCTGGCGGGGTCCAAGGGAAAGAGCCCCTGGCTGGGTGAAAACGCATTCGAATTCCAAATTCGGAGTAAAATCAAGTGGTAAAATCTGGTTCCGACACTTAGTGAAAAACATATGTTTTTAAGGTTCTGAGTTTTGCGACATAAGTATTGTGTCGCTAAAAGGTTCTGCGACACAAGGGTTTGTGTCGCATTCCTGCGACATTCAAAAATAAATGCGACATAGGCATTTATGTCGCAAATGCTGCGACATAAGTAGTTGTGTCGCAAGTATGCGGCATAGGATAATTTATGCGACACAAGGTATTGTGTCGCATAATGTGACATAAAAATGGTACTGCGACACAAAAGCTTGTGTCACACTACTGTTTTCGGTCCCGTGTGACACAACGCGCTGTTCGATGAAAAATCTAAATTTTCAACCCAAAAACGTTTAGATCTTTCATATAATGACTTGTAACATGTTTGTATACTATAATAACAAAGGAAAAGTGAAAGAAAAGTGATTATTCATACCAAATCGAGTGAAATCCGAAAGTTAGCTAAGTGGATGAAGATGGTGATGATAATGGTGGTCTTGAGCTTGAATCTTGAAGATGAAGTTGATGATGAGTTTTGTTGTTGTTGTTGGTCCAAAAATACAAGGAAATGGGTGGTGATTTGATGATTTTTGGTAAGTGATTTTGAGAGAAAATGAGAGGGTGTTTGTGTGTGTTTTTGGGGGAAATAAGATGAAAATGGAGAAAGTGGGATGGGTGGGGGGTTTGGGCGGATTTTGTCAAAGGAAAAAGGGATGGGGTTTTTGTCCCAAATTTTATGGTATTTAACCCGTGTTCGTTAAATGTTAAAATGTTTTTAATTGGTAAATCTTTAAATACGTATTCGAATATATTTTTAGTTGCGATATTTTATAGAAGTAATTCTTCTCCATGAATGCACCTTCTTACCATACCATCAACACACTTCTTAAAAAGAAACGGGTCTTCCCAAAAGTAATGTCGCAAAGCAGAGAAAAATATCTTTCTTTCGTTATAATCCATCTCGGTAGGAAGAGTTTTTGTAAGTAAAAAGTTGGCATAATCAGCAAACCATGGAAGTTCACTCATAATTACCTTCATCAAGCTCTCATCGGGGAATTTGTCCTGAATTTCTGATTAATCCAACTTCTCAAACTCCGGATTCTCCAATCTTGAAAGGTGATCAGCAGCTAAATTCTTGGCTCCTTTCTTGTCACCAATCTCAATGTCAAATTCTTATAGAAAAAGAATCCATCTTAGCAATCTCGGTTTTACATCATGCTTGCTAAACAAATACATCAACGCTAAATGATCGGTAAACACTACAGTCTTTGATAAAATCAAGTATGATCAAAACTTATCAGATGCGAAAACAATTGCTAATAATTCTTTTTCTGTTGTAGTGTAGTTCTTTTGTGCGTTAGAAAAATATAATTGTTTTACAGGGAAAATAGTTAGTTAAAAATAAAATACACCGCTCCCCGGCAGCGGCGCCAAAAACTTGATGTGTGCTAAGTATAGGCAATTATAATCACAAGTTTATTTAAGGAAATACTAAATAATACTATCACACAATTCAGACAAGTGTTATCCTGATCATAGAATATAGTTTTATAAGTAAGTCCAGATTCGAACACAAGGAACGTGATTTAAGCTATAACTAATTATTTATTTATCCTAATTACAATTATTACAATTAATATACAAATTCACAATTATAAACAATAATATACAATAATATATAAGATAGGGGAGACATTTTAGTTCCGATCGAACATATTTATAATTGATACCAATTCTTTAATAGATAAGTTTAAAGGAACAACTTAAGAATACTAAATTGGATAGAAGATTATAACTATTTAAACTATTATTTATTACACTTATTATATCAACTTATGTCTATTTGCGTGTTGGCTATTATTATTGTGATTTACTAATGTAGAAAACCTCAAAGGTTATGACAATTCTCATATAGCAATACAGTCAAAGGTTATGTAAAGTATCACTATTTATTAAGATCTATCAACATATTATTGATGCAATTTCAGGGTCGGTTGAATCATAATGCTACTTAACATCTAATAAAACATAATCACTTAATTTAAAAACCCAAAAGGTTAGTGAGTTTATCTATAAATCAGTTAATTATGATTTTAAACATAATATAACACATAATTCTTGCATAACAATATTCAATAATATAGTTCCAACATAAACATATAATTCATATAATAAACATAGTAAACATACATTTAAACATTCATAATGAAAATCTAATAAGCAACTAATTCAAATAAACAATATCCATAGTAACCCAAAAGATTAGTGAAGCTACAAGGATAAAGAAACCGAACCAATTGACGAACTAGCTCTTCCTAAGGTTGAAAACCTTCAAACCCTAGCTCCTTAGCCTCCAAATTCGCACCTAAAGTCGACTTTAAACCTTAATATTCGACTTTTAATTCTAAGAATCGTATATCGTTTAACCAAAACTAAGCCTCTATTTATACTAATTCTGGCCGACCCTCCAACCGCCGGTTGGGACCTTCAACCGCCGGTTGGAGTTAATTGAGTATTACTCCAACTCTGCGCTTTCTCCACCGCCATGAACCTTTAGACCCAACCGCCGGTTGGGCAATCCAACCGTCGGTTGGACTTAAATTCTAGAAAATTCCATAAACGGCTTGGGCTTCAAATTTGGCTTCTTTTTCTTCTTTAACCGGATTCACTTGTTTTCTTGGCCCAAATCTTTAATATTATCATTTTAGTATTCATTTCTTTAAGGTTTAGATCTTCTTTCCTTCAATTGCTTTAATCTCTTCAGTTTCGGTCTTATTTTCGTTCTTTTTCTCCAATCTTCAATTAAAATACATTTCTGCAAATATTAACAAAATAAGTATCTAAAATCATATAAATGCATAAAATGTATACAAACATAGGGGTAAATAATATAAAATACAGTATCTATTTGATGCTTATCACTTTTCATGAAGAAATCAAATAAGTAGCTCATAAATGTTCAGCATCTGGATGGGATCCTGAGACTCTCTACAAGGTACATTGCTTTAATTTATATTCAGCTACTAAGAAAGATAATGTGTTTAAATCTTTGATAGTTGACTTGTCAAATTCTCATAACATTTAAAAACAACAGAATTATAAGATCAACGACTTAAAGTCAAAACTCCTTGATTAGGAAGAAAATGTGTAAAAATGAAAAATTTAAAACTAGATCTTTAGGCACAGTCGTATGCAAATCAAGTGTGTATTCCAGAGAAAGTAAAATTTGAAACACAATTCTTAGAACTCAAAAAGGTTATGGAGTTTTGGTGTAAGTCAAACATAAGAGTAAATCAATGTGTAAATAATCAAATTCCGAAACAAGTAAAAGCTATTTTAGGAGGAAATTATGAATATGCTGCATCACTCGCTGATTCAACTAAGGTTGATCATATCTTTAATTCTGATGGTTATTTCTCAGAAGTTGTGTTTGAACCTATATCAATCATTAGGGAGCCAAGATCAAATTACTTTATAAAAAGCGGTTTACTCACTGATAATTGCAATATAGTGAAGACTGACTGTGAAAACAAAAGTTTTAAAGCTGATAATCTATCAGTAATTTCAAAAATCACTGAATCAGTCACTGATGATCAAAAAGACATCAGCAACCTCTGTGACATTGTTTCAGTCACTGATACATCTATCAGTGACCAAGAGTCAAAGAAACAAGAGGTTAAAAACAGCAAGAAAAGTTGCAAGAAAGTGTCAGTGCAGTAACTTAAGCCAAAGAAAGACAAAACAACCACATATGCAAACAAAAAATGTTATAAATGTGGTGAAACACAACGCTTATCATATGAATGCTCAGCAACACCATTTTCATAGCATAGCATTATCAGCAGTGAGCATTCATATATCATTTATGCAAAACAGTGGAAGCCAAAACCAAGGCTCAACCACTACGAACCCATCTCAGGATAGGTTCACCAGTTGAACTAATCTTGTTTTCTGATGCGGGGCATTCTTAGAGAGACTATCTGGTATCTAGACAGTGGTTGCTCCAGACATACGACTGGATGTAAGTCGCTGCTCAGTGACTACCAGGATGAAAGAGGTCCCGATGTAGTGTTTGGTGATAACAAGATTGGCAAAACAAGAGGTTATGGTGTTTTAACAAATGGTAATGTGATGTTCACAAAGGTTGCATATGTAGAGGGGCTGAAGCAAAATTTATTGAGCATCAGTCAGTTTTGTGATTCCAAAAATAAGGTGTTATTTGATCATGAAGCTGGTGTGGTTTACAACAAGAAAGGGAGTATTGTGTTGGCTGCTAACAGAAAGGGAAATACATATGTTGTTAATATGGATTCAGCACAGTCGGGGACATGCTTTTATTCCAGACTTGTTTCGGAAGAAAAATGGTTATGGCATAAGCGACTTTCTCATCTAAATCTAAAAGCTATCAATAAATTAAGTAAGAATGGTTTAGTCATTGGACTTCCAAAATTGTCTTATGATAAAGATAAGCTTTGTTTAGCATGTGAGAAAGGAAAACATCACAGTTCATCCTTTAAGAGTAAACAGACATCATCAGTAATCGAATGTTACTCTCTACTCCATATGGATCTATTTGGTCCGGTAAGTTCTGAAAGTCTTGGTGGAAAGAGATACCGCTTGGTAATAGTGGATGAATACTCCAGATATACCTGGGTATTCTTTCTAAAAGCCAAGAATGAAGCAGCAAGTGAAATTATATCATTTATCAAGAAAATGGAAAACTTAAATGGTAGTTTGGTAAAATATTTAAGAAGTGACAATGGCACTGAATTTAGGAATGTTGACCTGGAAAGTTTCCATGATTCAAAAGGTATTTCTCAAAACTTCTCAGCTCCAAGAACACCCCAACAAAATGGGGTTGCTAAAGGAGAAATAGAACCTTAATGGAATCTGTCAGGTCAATGTTCATTGATGTTGGTCTTAAGACCTACTTCTGGGCAGAAGCAGTGAGTACAACATGATTTACTCAGAATAGGTCATTAATTGTCAAAAGATATGATAAGAAAACATATGAGGTGTTAAGGGGGAGAAAATATGATATAAGTTTTCTCCATGTTTTTGGCAGTACCTGTTATGTCTTAAACAAAAGAGATCACTTAGGTAAGTTTGATCCAAAAGCTGATGAAGGTACATTTGTTGGTAATTCCGTTATCTCTAAAGCTTTCAGAGTTTACAATAAAAGAAGATGCGAGAACTATTAAATTACATAGTTTTTATACATTTAAACGTAACAAATTACATATAAACATTATATAATGTTCATATTATTATCAAACAAAAGTTAAAAACACCAAAATCATTGTTATATATATATATATATATATATATATATATATATATATATATATATATATATCTTATATTTTTGAAATGCGATTCTTTCATGCTTTTACAAATATAGTTTGTTAACGCAAAATCAATACGGTGTGACAAAAGCTTGTGTAGAATCTTTGCTTGATAATCATTGTAAAAACTGTGAATTTATAGTTGCGAACTTAATTAAGTTTGCAGGTATTTTTCATGCGTACTTCATTAAGTACGCAGGAACTGTATATCAACCTATAAATACGCAGTTTCTCTTTCATTCGAAGAATGTGTGTTCATGTAAAAGAACTTCATTGTGAAAATCCGTTAAAGAGGTGTGACCGAAAGAGTTGTTTAAGCTGATTGTGTATGTGTTATTGTAAATTAATAAAAGATTGAAGTTTTTATTTACATTCG
This sequence comes from Pseudognaphalium luteoalbum, assembly GCA_963422505.1. Taxonomy (NCBI): domain Eukaryota; kingdom Viridiplantae; phylum Streptophyta; class Magnoliopsida; order Asterales; family Asteraceae; genus Pseudognaphalium; species Pseudognaphalium luteoalbum. The sequence goes on from OY730197.1 coordinate 82,280,417, forward strand.
TGATTTCGTTATCATTTTATTCGTGATTGAAGCTTTTATTTACAAGTGCTAGTTGTCGCCGTCACATCTCCCATCTGTTTAGTTAACACTAGTTTTTGCTATACTGTTCTCGTTAACATAAAAACGATCAACGCCAATTGCCACTGTATATAGCACTGGTAACCACCACTCACGGTGGTAATTTATGATGAATTGATTGTTAAAGAAAATTAGAAGCAGTAACACCAATGGTTATCCTCATTTATCAATTGTATCTATATTGGGATTTTAAGGTGCAAATTAACGAGAAATAAAAGCATACCTACAAGTTTTAATATCGACGTACTGTACATAGCTTCGTTATGCACCTAATTTAGTCCCGCACCTAACTTTGTTTTGCACCTTACTTCATTCTGCATCTTAACGAGTTCTGCTCTTAACTCCATTTTGCACCTAACTGCGATTCTGCACCTAACTACGATTATGCTCCTATTTATTTTTTAGAAAAAACACCGTATTAGAGAATAAAAAATTTGAATTGAATGATATATTTTGTTTTATTAATTTCTTTTTGTTTTAAAGTAATTTGATTTATAAAACTAGGTAATTTTGAATTGACGGTAAGGAAGAGAAAGCAAGCGAGCGGGCATGGTATTGGGTAGTTCTCACAGTTCTCACTAGTCACAGGATCTTCATCATATATATATATAGAGAGAGAGAGAGACTTGGGATCTGGTGAGAACACACTATTTACGTGCAAATGGTGAAAATACATCCTAGCCATCCATTTTTTAATTAAAAAAAACTTTGACAAAGAGATATTCATTATATTTTTTGATAAAAATATTTACATAATTAAAGATTGTATTCTCACCAGAACCTTTAACCTTTAACAAAGAGATATTCATAAATATAAAAATGAATATAATTAGTTACATATAGGATTAGTGCAAATTCATTTAAACCTTTAACACTACAAGGTCTACCAGAAAGATTTATGGTTGTATTAGGAGATGGTAGAAATAGAAATTGGAAACAATCTTTAATTGTTATTATACAATCTACTTTGGCACATGGTCAAGTCTATTTTGATGTATATCCTAATTTACTGTTATCTTTGACAGATGTTAATATTCTAGATGTATTAACTTTAAATGTTAAGACTCATGGGTATAATTACATGCCACAGTCTGAATTAATTTGTATATGCTACATAATTTATTATAAGCCATTAGTCACTATAAACCCTAAATGTAAAAGGGTTAATAAACCAAAGAATGGAACAATTTTGATAGAAACTATTTTTAGTTTATCAAAAATTTCTACTAGAAAAATAAATTGATGAAATCTCTAGGAAAGTTACTTACAAACTCGCAACTTTACAAACATTTGATGAAATCAATGTAATATTTTGTACTGTTTTACAAGCGTTTCATATAGATGTCGTTTGCTTTATCTTCGTGTTGTTGATACTTGATTAGTCGCGCCCCGACCCGAACTGCTTCCGCAACCCAATTTTGGGGGTGCGACAGCTACACTCTTATTACGGTTATATCTATTCTATATCTATGTTCATTATGATGATTGTTATTACTGTTATCATGCTAGATTTACGATCGTTTGCCATGATTAGCGAGTTGTTTTATTGTGTGTTTGTTATGATATAGTTAGCCGTATTAGTTGAGATGATGTCATTATGAAATAACGGAAGTAACATTATACGACTTTCATTTGTGTAGCGCTGGAAACACCAATGTGTGTAGTACAAAATGTGGAAGCTATGAAAATCGTCGGCACAATCCGTTGTGGTTTAATGTTATAAAAACTATCACTTTATGATTTTAAACCTCATCAAACTAAACGACTAACAACCAGTAAATGTGATTACGGCCTTAATGATAGGATGTCGCGAACCCTATCCAAAGGTACTTACTTATCTGTGTCTAAACATGGTCTGATTTATAAATAGCGTAAACATTGCTTTCTAAAATGAACACAAAGTACATTGTCGTTGTGGAAATAATGCTTTCTGAATTGAACGCAAAGTACACTACGACTATGGAACAATGTTTTCTTAACCGAACGCAAGTACACCGGAACTGTGGAAATACAGTCTTCTCATCTGAACGCAAAGTACACAATGACTGTGGAAATACTGTTTTCTAAAAAGAATGCAAATATTACACTGTGAATAAATTAGGAATTTATTGGGACTTTATAGTAAGGGCTGGTTTATATCATAGATGGATAATTATTGTGCTTAAATATAAATAGTTAAAAAAGTCTAGGGTAACCTTTATGAAGAAACGTAAGTACCCTCGGCTAAGTACTCGGTATAGCGATGGAAACACTGCTAGTGGAGTACAACGTGAAAGCTACGGAAATGCCATAAATCGGCTAAGTATAAAGCAAAGTGAGTATAAAGCAAAGTGAGAACCATAAATCAGCTAAGTACTTGGTATAGCGATGGAAACACCATTTATGGAGTACAACGTGGATGCCACGGAAGGAGCCGTTGTTACTTGTTTTGTACATTAGTGATCAAATTCCCCTAGACTTTACAAACCCATCGATAGAATGTAATCAAAGCACACAAGATCTTGTCTTGAAAATTAAATGTCTTGTTTAAATTAGGTATTCTTGTGGGGTTAAGAAATATCAGACATCGAGTTGGTTTGTCGCCTTATTCATGCACCCAGGATACTAATCCATACAAGGGTCATTATACCTTCACAGGTTAGCGTTGAGGGCTAGATAAACTACTCTGATCAGAATCACGATAACCTAGTTACTCAGTGACACACTGATCGAGAACTCTATCAGTATGGAACTAGTGCTTACTCCACTAATACTTGAAATAAGTGAAACACTAAAGCTTTAAGACAAATTCATAACTCATACATCATCCCAGTTATAGGCTACCGAAATCATAGCAAACACCTCCTCTAGATTATCTGCTAACTACCTATATTTTATTCCGCTTTATTTAAATTTCAGCCTAAGTATAACAAAAACCAAACAAACCCCCAATCTATCTTTTAAAACCATTGCTAGTTAGATAAAATAGTCTTCTACGTCCACGATCCACAATACACTGACTCATAGAATGACCCTAGGTCATCCTTATCACTGTACACTCATAGTTGTAAGTATACTTAGGCCCCGCATTTACAAATTTAAAACCCTCTGATCGGCACGCCTGGAGGAAGGCCCGCAATGACTCGAGTGAAATCGCATCCGACCTCTTAGCGCCCATCAATACACACAAACTCACATACACATACACACACACATACATATACGGTTGGGTTCTTGTGTGAAAATGCTAAAATGGGAAAAGAGAGAACACATCATAATCATCCATCCTATTTAATAAAATAACCCATTTTTAAGGTGACATTTTTGAAAATAAGTTTCACTTAAAACATAACATTAACTTCAATTTATAAAGAATGAATTTTAATTATTATTTTTTTGGTTCACAAAAGTTTCAATATGGTGAGACTTAATTTATGATTGTTTTTAAGCTTCATATTTCATAAATTTGTGTGAAGCAATAAAAAGTAAACGTTAACCACTTCAGAAATGTTGTTAACCAAATATAAATTAAGCTTCACCATGTAAAACCTACTCTGAATGTTCTCTAAAGTTCAACTTATTTGCAAAAATGTCACATTGAAACTGAGGTACTTTGATCAAATAGGATGGATGGCTAGGATTGTTCTCACGTAAACATTGTATTATCACTGATTCCTAAGTCTCTCTCTCTCTCTCTCTCTATATATATATATATATATATATATATATATATATATATAAATGAATGTTTAAAGATATTAAGGTGTAATTTTGATTAACATGCTTTTCAGAAGAATGTTAACGTTCTGGAAAATTTTTGAGTTTGTGAAATTCGATGGGAATGAATATCATAATTTTATTAATTTATTTTGTACAAAGAAATTCGTTTAATTTAGTTATTTTCATTATCGAATTATTTAAAAAAAAAAACCTCAAAAGTTACACCAAAATTATGAATCAGAATTATGACCAATTAAAGATATGCATGAATGCGTTTGATAGATTCAAAGATTTATAATGTTTTGATTGAAGTATCGTTGATACATCCTTTAATTTTAAAATTTGGATAAAAAAAGTGATGAAATACGTATTGTAGAAGAATTGCAGATGGTACGGTAAAATGAGTGGTAGTGATTTGCTTCTCTCATTCCCTCAAATTTGAAGTTTCTCTCTTGATCCCTTCCCGTATATATATATATATATATATATATATATATATATATATATATATATATGTGTGTGTGTGTGTGTGTGTGTGTGTGTGTGTGTGTGTGTGTGTGTGTGGTTCAAACGAGAATCACAAAAAGGTACCAAACTGCGAGAATTATTAAATTACATAGTTTTTATACATTTAAACGCAACAAATTACATATAAACGATATTTAATGTTCATATTATTATCAAACAAAAGTAAAAAACCCCAAAGTCATTGTTATATAAATATATATATATATATATATATATATATCGTTATATATATATATATATTTCTTATATTTTTGAAATGCGGTTCTTTCATGCATTTACAAATATAGTTTGTTAATGCAAAATCAATACAATGTGACAAAAGCTTGTGTAGAATCTTTGCTTGTTAATCATTGTAAAAACTGCGAATTTATAACTGCGAACTTAATTAAGTTTGCAGGTATTGTTCATGCGTACTTCATTAAGTATGCGGGGAACTGTATATCAACCTATAAATACGCAGTTTCTCTTTCTTTCAAAGAGTGTGTGTTCATGTAAAAGAACTTCATAGTAAAATTCCGTGAAAGAGGTGTGACTGAGAGAGTTGTTTAAGCTGATTGTGTATGCGTTATTGGAAAATAATAAAAGATTGAAGCTTTTATTTACATTCGTGATTTCGTTATCATTTTATTCGTGATTGAAGCTTTTATTTACAAGCGTTAGTTGTCACCGTCACATCTCCCATCTGTTTAGTTAACATTAGTTTTCGCTTTAGTGATCTGTTCTCGTTAACATAAAAACGATCAACGCCAATTGCCTATGTGTATAGCACCGGTAACCACCACTCACGGTGGTGTTTAACGATGAATTGATAGTTAAAGAAAATTAGAGGCAGTAACACCAATGGTTATCCTCATTTTTCAATTGTATCTATATTGGGATTTTAAGGTGCATATTAACGAGAAATAAAAGCATACTTGCAAGTTTTAATATCGACGTAATGTACCTAGCTTCGTTATGCACCTAATTTAGTCTCGCACCTAACTGCGTTTTGCACCTTACTTCATTCTGCACCTAAACGAGTTGTGCTCTTAACTGCATTTTGCACCTAACTGCGATTCTGCAACTAACTACGATTATGCACCTATTTATTTTAAAAAAATGAATTAGAGAATAAAAAATTGAATTGAATGATATATTTTTTTTGATTAATTTCTTTTTGTTTTAAAGTAATTTGATTTATAAGACTAGGTAATTTTGAATTGTTGGTTAGGAAGAGAAAGCAAGCGGGCATGGCATTGGGTAGTTCTCACAGTTCTCACTAGTCACTGATTCTCACAGGATCTTCATCATATATATATATATATATATATATAGACTTGGGATCTGGTGAGAACACAATATTTACGTGCGAACGGTGAGAATACATCCTAGCCATCCATTTTTTGATAAAAAAAACTTGATTTTCGTGGTGGTAATTTTATAAATATTTAAAGTTTGATTTTGGAGAATTCACATAACGGTTGCTCGGTGAAGTTTATTATTTTTTTTCCTTTACAAAAGTTTTAACATGGTGAAGTTTTATTAGATTTTTTCTTAACAGCATGTTTGAAGTAGTGAATCGATATGTATAAACCTTAACCTCTTCAAAAAACTAATGTTAACAAAAAAAACTTCACCTGAACAAAAATGATGTGAACCCGCCAAAATCAAATTTCAAAATATTTACAAAATTCATACCTCTAAAATCAGGTTTTTGATCAGAAAAATGGATAGTTAGGATGTATTCTCACGAAATCCTTGTATTCTCACCATAACTGACCACACACACACACACACACACACACACATATATATATATATATAGGAAAATCAATTTCATCCCATTTTATTATTTTTCTAGTAGAAATTTATGATAAACTAAAATTAGTTTCTGTTAAAATTGCTTCATTCTTTGGTATATTAACCTTTTTACATTTGGGGTTCATAGTGACTAATGGCTTATAATAAATTATGTAGCATATACAAATTAATTCAGACCCTGGCATATAATAATAACCATGAGTCTTAACATTTAAAGTTAATGCATCTATAATATTAACATCTGTCAAAGATAACTGTAAATTAGGATATACATCAAAAATAATTGGACCATGTCCAAACTAGATTGTATAATTCCAATTAAAGATTGTTCCAATTTCTATTTCTACCATCTCTTAATACAACCATAAAGCTTTCTGGTAGACCTTGTGGTGTTAAAGGTTTAAATGCAATTTGCACTAATCCTATATGTAATTAATTATATTCATTTTTTATATTTATGAATATCTCTTTGGTTAAGTAATTGAATAACCATATCTTCATTATCTAATGTTAATGTTTCTTCTGAGGTTTTAACAGTTTGAATTAAGCTTATTTTGTAACACCCCTCAATTTACATCATTTAAATATAATAAATCCGGAAGCGTTAGTCCAACTTTAAACAATACCAAGTTACATTTCAATTTCAACCTAATTTAAAAACATAGTTTATTAACATGGGTGTTACTTCCAAACCACTAAATAACATTGATTTGTATAATCAAATATCAGAGTAGGCTTGGTCAAACATTCCGTCCCGAACAACTTCTTGACAATCCCGTTATATCAAAACCATAACCTGCAAGAAGTGGGGTGGTGGGGTTAGCATAACGCTAAGTGAGGGAATACATAACCAACAGCCTAACTTAGCATAACAACCTTGTTTACATCAAATCATCGTAAACCAATAACATCACAATGGATCGATGGTTCTTGGGGAAACCTTCAGCCAAGAATACCAACAATAACCACATAATATCAATGAGATAACATCTCAATACACAACATATCAATGAGGATCGGTGGCTCTGGAGATATCATAATAACCGGGGATTCTCCCAGAACACTTACCCAACAATCTGTATGGCCAATACAGACTAGACCGATAGCTTGGTACTAATCTCATACGACCTAATTTCCTATTAACGATGTGTACAAGGAAATTCCTGTCGTCTTCAATAGTAACCAAGCCCAACCAACCAACACGTTGACCTCAATACTGATGCCCGAAGGCCAAATATCAAGTGATCACGTATTCACATATTCAATCAAGTCAACATATCAGACTAACCAGTCTATCAACAGTATTATTACTATCAAACCAAATTAATCATGGCAAACCAAAAGCAGTAATAATACGATTACCCGTTGTAACCAAACCTGTTACAACTAAATTACACTGAGGATTAAGATCCACTCACCGACACCTCAGTTATCCACTCAGTAGTCTAATGTCACTGAGTCTTTCTCCATATCTGAGAATACAATATAAATAACACAAGTTAGTCATTTGTCTCAAATTCTATATAACATCGTATCAATAGATTTACGCCAACAAATCTAAATTACTCAATTCACATGAATTAGCACAATCACCACAATTATTAATATGTTAACACATTTAGTAACTAAAATCTTCATAGTTACTAATCACTACTATCTTTAGTATTTACAACATAATACTACAATGTAAACAACATGATATTTAACTCGATCAAGTGTTCTAATTAGTAACCAATACCAATTTCATTATATAACTCTTCAAATCATTATTAATTAACACTTATCAATCATACATCATTATTCTAAGCTTAGAAGCTTCAATTCTTGAATTATCAACTAACTCATACACTTTTATCATGAACATACGTTCAAATCTTCAATTCTAGGTTATGGCTTAACCTATAATTATGTATTAAGCAATATCTAGTAATTATATCACTAATACAAGCTTTAATTCCATGAAATTCATCCTAATTTATAGAATTACCCAAAACCCATTTTCTAGGGTTTATATGAAAATCAGGAATTAGCAATTTCAACATGTTATCATGATGATGGAATGATGAATACATGTTATTGAAGCTTAACTAACATCAATTTAATCATTTGAAACCCTAATTTCGGATTTAAGGTCAAGAACATCAAAACCCCCAAATTCTAGGGTTCTAGAAATCAAGAAATTGAGACTTACAACTTGATTAGGAATGATAATCCATATGTTTGAAGCTTGAATTCGAACTTAGTAGCTTCAAATTGAGATTTCTTCATGTATTTTGTTCAATCTCAAGTTAAATGTGTATGTATGATGGTACGTATGTATGTAGGAGGATAAGTTTGAGTTTAACCGACTCAACATAGAGTATAACATATAATTGGTAAATTTTCATTCCCTGTACTTATCATTGCCTGGAACTTAAAAACCATTTGCGGAGAAATATTATTTTATTTTACCGTCAACTGAAATAAATTAAAACAGTTAATAATTTATTAACCACAATAAATTATTTGACTCTTTTACCCATTTATTTTCAATTACCAATTTACAATATTTCCTAACATTTCAATTAACCATTTCAAGTCAGGAAATAATAGTAAAATACTGGACCCATAAAGTGGGTGTTACATATTTCCTCAAAAGTTCTTAGTTTATATAAAAATTTTGGTTGAATATTTGGAATAGTCCATTTATTCAACAAATCTAATTTTTTAGGAATTTCATGTTCCTCAAGCAAATTTTTTTTAATATTTTTATTATTTCTTTTAAAAATACTCATTAATTTCATTTTTAAATTATGTTGGATAACACTTCTCATAATCCTACTAATTCCATGGCTCTGATACCATATAAGCCCCAAGCCATATAACAATTGAAAAGGGAAATATAAATTCCCAGATGAATAGAAGTATTGAAAAGCATATAAAAGAAAACGTATACAAAGTCATATGTACTTATACGAATACATATATTAAAATTTTATATAAACATATGGACCCATGATCATAAATATGTATTAAATACATATATTAATGTAGTATTGTTATTTCATGATCATAATACCATATTAATGATCATATAATATTTTAATATATGTATAATAAAATTTCATACGTAGCCTTCGAAAATATATTATTATATTGAATTTAATATTAAAATATTAAAGTATAAAAATTAAAAATAAAGATGGTAAGGATTCGATTTACAACCTGCCTGGTCAAAGGGTTTTATTTACCATCTGGTTGTCAAATACATTATATATCAAAATCCCAGGTAGTCAATGAACCATATAAGGAAACACATGTATGACATCATTATATATATACATTATATATATATATATATAATGTATACATTATAATTATATATATATATATATATATATATATACATTATATATATAATGTATTATATATATATATATATATATATATATATATATATATATATATATATATATATATATATTATGGACCTGTATGTCAAATACATTATATATATAATGTATTATATATAAGGAAACACCCAATCAGATACATTATATATATATATACACACATATATATAAAGAGAGGAAATAACTATATGACATTATCATTCAAAATTGAAGTTCAATTAACCAATCACATTCTTTTATTTAATTATTATTATTATTATTATTTCTAATATTATTATTATTTCTAATATTGTTATCCTTATAATATTAGTCCTTATGAATTAGGACTCTAGATGATTGAGTGGGTCTTTCCTTAGTTGGAAGGCAACACGCGTATGCTTTATTTAATTATAAGCACAATTGTACAAATAGTATAAAATTTAGGGTTTAACTCACATAGCGTCAACATACTCTCCCTTTTGTTCCGAGATCACCAATCAACTGATTTTATTATCAGGATCACCAACGTACTTGTTTATTTCGTGTCGAAGTCACCAATGTACTTTTACCTACGGGTTGGAGATCGCCAACATACTTTTAGTACGGAGTTAAGATCGCCAATAAAAATTACAAATGAATTATTTTTTTTTAAAGTTTGTTGGTGATCCTGGTAATAAAACTGGTTGATTGGTGATCACAGAACAAAAGGGAGAGTACGTTAGCGATAAGAGAATTAAACACTGAAATTTAAAGATGAGATTGAATTAGTACTATTGTACGTTTTCTTTAATTATAAGCACAATTGTATAAATCCTTAGGAATTTAAACTTTTGATCGTTTTTTAACGTGAATTTAAGGACGAGATTGATCCATTAAAAGATATAGTTGACTTATCGTAGTCAATATTATACTAATGTTAAACAGTTTTGAAAACCGGTGTCCAAATGAAAATGATTTTTGGCATAATTTATTTTGGCACAAACCGCCCGGTTCACTGAAAACCATAGCTTGTTTTCACTTTTTTTTTCCCCTTAAATATGCTACCGGAAATGGGTCACTGGCATAATCAGTAATATAAATTGAAATTGAGCCAATTGATAATAACAATTAAAAATGACTTAATGAGTTTATATTTAGTTGAAGATGACGATACTCGAGTACTTAATTAAAAGAGTATCTGAGTTATTTATTTTTATTTTGTAAGAACCAAAACACTAAGGTTCAGTCAATATTATACGTAAAATTTATCGAGTAATATATATTTACTTAATACGGCATATATGTATATACGGGCTTAATATCTAGCCATCAAAGTTTTAACAAATTGTACACGGGTTTACCTTCTGGTACAAAACTATACAACTTGTGAAATTACTTTTTAATTTTGTCAAACAACCACACTTATATTATTAATACTTTTAAATAATAAAATACCAAATATATTCCTACATTTTTTAACACCGTGATCCATTACTTCGTTACATATCTCTTTTAACTCATACGAAACGACAAAATTTATCATATACACTATTTGTATAATTATAAAAATCAAATACACATCGACGGACTGTGTGTATACACCGATTTGATGTCTAGTTTATATATATATATATATATATATGAGTTCTAGTGAAACAAGGAGATAAAAAAAAGTGAAAACACATCTCCACCCTCCTTCTAATCTAACATATATATATATATATATATATATATGGGGTGAGAATAAAAAAACGGTGAAAACACTTTTTGATTTACAATTTTTTTAAGTTGTGAATTTTTTTTTTTTGCTTCACATTTTTTTGTGAACCCTTATATTTTCTTTATTCACATAAAATTTTCGTCATAAATCTTTATTTTTTTTGACTTCACACAAAGTTTTTAACTTTTTTAATTGTGAATCTTATTTTTTTCACATAATTTTTTTTGTAAAGTTTTTCACAAAATTTTTTTAAGTTTTTTTTGTTGTGAACTTTTATTTTTTTTTTTTGGTTCACGAAACGTTAACTTTTTCAACTGTGAACCTTCATTTTTTTTGAGTTCACGAAAAGTTTTTAACCTTTTCAATTGTTAACCTTTTTTTCAACTGTGGACCTTAAATTTTTTTAGGTTCACGGAAAGTTTAAAATTTTTCAATTGTGAACCTTTATTTTTTTAACTGTGAACTTTAATTTTTTTTGAGTTCACAGAAATTTTTTTACTTTTTTAATTTTAAACCTTAATTTTTTTTAATTCACGGAAAGTTTTTAACTTTTTTAATTGTGAAGCTTTTTTTTTCAACTGTGAACCTTAATTTTTTTTTGAGGTTCACAGCAAGTTTTCAATTGTGAATCTTATTTTTTTGTTTTGGGTTCACAAACGTTTTTAAGTTTTTCAATTGTGAACCTTAATTTTTTTTTTTTTGGTTTTCAAATTTGACTTTATTTTATTTTTTTTCAAAAAAAATATTTTTTTCACACAAAAAATATTTTTTTGTGTGAACCTTAATTTTTTATGTTTTACTTCAAAAAAAAAAATTCACACCTTAAAAACATTGTGAATCAAAAAGTGTTTTCACCATTTTTTCATCTCCACCACTTATATATATATATATATGTGTGTGTGTGTGTGTGTGTGTGTGTGTTAGATTAGATGGAGGGTGGAGATGTGTTTTGTAACACCCCCAAATTTATAGTTGCGCGAAAGCAAGCTTTGAGTGTTACTAATCAATAATCAAGCACCAAAGTAAAGCAAACGACATCTATATGCAACGTCGTAGAATAGTACAAAAGTATTACATTGTTAAACCAGGATAACAAGCATCGAGTTCGAAAATAGTTTCCTATAGATTCTAATACATAACTGATATACAAAAAGTAATGCAAGAGAATCTCCACAAGTTTGTATGCATGCGACTCGAGCTATCAGTCATGAGGGTGTGCAGTCCTACTGCTGCTGTAAACCTGAGATAAATGCTAAAAAGTGTCAACCAAAAGGTTGGTGAATCTTACAGGTTTAGTAAAGTAAATCATTATGAACCACAAGTAAGTACCAGTAATACCCTCGAACAAGGTAAGTAATTCAGTAACTCAGTAAATTAGTAAGTCGACACAATTACCATGAGCTCACAAGTTGAAGCTTAACAGTGTAGTGTGAATGGTACAATCAAGTATAGTATCACGTACCCCCGTGAGTGCTATCCGAACACTCATACGTAACAAATACTAATATGCCTGTTTCTACGGTGAAATCCGTGGCAGCGCTACTACCCCAGGTAGGGATTGTCAGTTCCAAATGGATCCATCTACTAGTAATCGCGTTTAAGTCCATAACTAACAACTTATGATAGGAGGCTTTCAGTGGATAAAAGTAACTCATGTAATGCGTGTAACAATAGTGTAAACAGTTCAATACTTATGTTCATACGTAAAACGGTAGCAAATATCTCACCTCCAAAGTAGAAAACAGTAAAAAAAGTGGGGCTGTAAGACTCACCTGAGTCTAGCAAGTACGTTTGTGTAAGCAAACAAGTATAGCGGATGTAAGTCCGTAAGTATGTGTCAGATGTAATTCTGTAGTGTGGTTCTCCGAACCCTGCAATCTTTTGGCGTACAACACACACAAGTTTGTAAGTAAATAAGTAATTAAGTTGGCATCTCGAAAGAACACCCATGCTAGTTGTCCACTCAACTAGGAAATGTCTAAGTATTTGTTTGTACGTTTGTAATCATTTTGTAAATAAGTGTGGCCCGTTGGTGATAGAGGTGTAATAGTAATTCAAGTATTATTGTTATGTAATTCATCGTGTTTGTATACCTTGTAAAGCATATACATAAGTTGGTCATTTGTAATGTGACACTTAATCGTTGTTCGGATGTAAGTCCGTTCGAGTGTAAACTCGTGTGAGTGTAAGATCGTCTTTTTAAACAAGAGGTTCGAGTGTAAGCTCGTAGTGAGTAAATGTAACTCATGTGTAATTGAGTCTAATGTATACTTATAAAGCATATTTATTTAATGTTCAAGTTGTATCGTATAAGGTTTAGTTGCTACACGAGGCTAATAATTTATGATTAAGTTTTCCAAGTATCATGTGATGAGCTACACTAGTTAAGACTGCTAGTATAGTTTCCTTGTTCCCCTCTGCTAGTTATAATCTGTTTCCACCCCTAGTTATATTCTGTTTCCACTGCTAGTTATAGTCTGTTTCCACCCCTAGTTATATTCTGTTTCCACTTCTAGTTATAGTCTGTTTCCACCCCTAGTTATATTCTGTTTCCACTGTAGTTATAGTCTGATTCATGCGACACTCGAGTTAGTGTTGCTAGAGGCAACACTAATAAAGTAGCATCACTAGGTCAGTGTCGCTATGGGCGACACTAAATCAGATTGGGCGTCACTAGGCTAGTGTCGCTATAGGATTTGAGCCTTTAGCGACACTAGGGGTCTGATTGTATTCGAGGCTCGGGTTTGTGGTCAAACGACTCCGGTTTGACCCGATACTTTTAGGGAAGGCTTAGATATGTTAAATAAGCATTAGAAAATTGTAGTTACGTTTTATTGTTGACCCAAAGTGTCGGTTTTGTGAAATGACAAAAACAGCCCTTTGGGGCTTCTGTTCCAGATTTTTAACCCGATTTCACCCATTTCTATTCCGAATCAAGCCTAATCAAAAATTACACATATTCTCCTAGGTGTCTTGTTTATTTCTGCACTTTATGATAATCTTATAAGTTAGTTTACTATTTTAAACAAAAAATAAACATGAGGGGTGGTCAGATTTGGTCCAAAACAGACCTTCGTTCAAAGATCGGGTTATATGAGAAAATACGTGTACTTCTGGAAATATCCAAAAAAGAACTTTTTATAGAGCTCTTCCATATGAAAATTTTGGTAGGTGTTTCTTTGTCTAATCTTTGTAGAACTCAAGATATTAATGTTTTCGTGAGATGATTTTTCTGGCCAGAAAAGTAGTATACATATACGTGTTTCAAAAATGTTTTTCGTTATAGTTTTTGGACATTAACAAGTTGAATAAGCAACATAACAAGTAAATAAAAATTATGTAAGTAAAGTTTAAGAGTTATGAAGCCTCACAATGGAGTATGAAGAAACGGAAAAGATAGAAACGTAGAGCTTCGCGATGCGATTGTTTTCTTCCAAATGAACCAAGCCTCTTGAGGTGGTTTTAGTGGTGGTTTTTGGTGATTAAAAGTGGCAGCGGTGGTGGTGTTCTTGGTTGGTTTTTGAGAGAGAGAAGGGAGAGGGAGATTGAGTGTAGAGAGAGTGAGGTTTGGTGCTGAATGAGTAAAGTGAAGAGGTAGGTTTGGGTAAATCGACAAGCAACAACAAGGCATAGGACACCATGCTCTTGCATGTGGCCGGCCATGGGTGGGGTCCACCCAGGTGTGGACTTCACCCAAACTCGTTCTCAAACTCACGCTCCATGTGGTGTTCGTTTACCCGATCGTCTAACGTTTTAATAAATCGTATGACGTTTTATATGATACGTTTTGTTAACGATTTAAAACACAATATTTTTCATGAAAGTTTTACTCAAATAATATATTCTAAGTTATAAAAATATAAATTTGATTTATTTCATTTGGCGGGCGCGTTTCACGCGTTTTCGTCGCGTTTGGTTACGTTTTACACAAAATGTATAACGTGTAATATATTTTCGTAATATATTTAAGTAAATAATGTTTGTTTGGATAATTTCACATTATTTATAAAGTTTGTCACCAACGTCCATATTTAACACTGTCAGACCCGATACTTTTATGGAAGGCTTAGATATGTTAAATAAGCTTTAGAAAATTGTAGTTACGTTTTATGGTTGACCCAAAGTGTCGGTTTTGTGAAATGACAAAAACAGCCCTTTGGGGCTTCTGTTCCAGATTTTTAACCCGATTTCACCCATTTCTAGTCCGAATCAAGCCTAACCAAAAATCACACATATTCTCCTAGGTGTCTTGTTTATTTCTGCACTTTATGATAATCTTATAAGTTAGTTTACTATTTTAAACAAAAATAAACATGAGGGGTGGTCAGATTTGGTCCAAAATAGACCTTCGTTCAAAGATCGGGTTATATGAGAAAATACGTGTACTTCTGGAAATATCCAAAAAAGAACTTTTTATAGAGCTCTTCCATATGAAAATTTTGGTAGGTGTTTCTTTGTCTAATCTTTGTAGAACTCAAGATATTAATGTTTTCGTGAGATGATTTTTCTGGCCAGAAAAGTAGTATACATATACGTGTTTCAAAAATGTTTTTCGTTATAGTTTTTGGACATTAACAAGTTGAATAAGCAACATAACAAGTAAATAAAAATTATGTAAGTAAATTTTAAGAGTTATGAAGCCTCACAATGGAGTATGAAGAAACGGAAAAGATAGAAACGTAGAGCTTCGCGATGCGATTGTTTTCTTCCAAATGAACCAAGCCTCTTGAGGTGGTTTTAGTGGTGGTTTTTGGTGATTAAAAGTGGCAGCGGTGGTGGTGTTCTTGGTTGGTTTTAGAGAGAGAGAAGGGAGAGGGAGATTGAGTGTAGAGAGAGTGAGGTTTGGTGTTGAATGAGAAAAGTGAAGAGGTAGGTTTGGGTAAATCGACAAGCAACAACAAGGCATAGGACACCATGCTCTTGCATGTGGCCGGCCATGGGTGGGGTCCACCCAGGTGTGGACTTCACCCAAACTCGTTCTCAAACTCACGCTCCGTGTGGTGTTCGTTTACCCGATCGTCTAACGTTTTAATAAATCGTATGACGTTTTATATGATACGTTTTGTTAACGATTTAAAACACAATATTTCTCATGAAAGTTTTACTCAAATAATATATTCTAAGTTATAAAAATATAAATTTGATTTATTTCTTTTGGCGGGCGCGTTTCACGCGTTTTCGTCGCGTTTGGTTACGTTTTACACAAAATGTATAACGTGTAATATATTTTCGTAATATATTTAAGTAAATAATGTTTGTTTGGATAATTTCACATTATTTATAAAGTTTGTCACCAACGTCCATATTTAACACTGTCAGACCCGATACTTTTAGGGAAGGCTTAGATATGTTAAATAAGCTTTAGAAAATTGTAGTTACGTTTTATGGTTGACCCAAAGTGTCGGTTTTGTGAAATGACAAAAACAGCCCTTTGGGGCTTCTGTTCCAGATTTTTAACCCGATTTCACCCATTTCTAGTCCGAATCAAGCCTAATCAAAAATCACACATATTCTCCGGGGTGTCTTGTTTATTTCTGCACTTTATGGTAATCTTATAAGTTAGTTTACTATTTTAAACAAAAATAAACATGAGGGGTGGTCAGATTTGGTCCAAAACAGACCTTCGTTCAAAGATCGGGTTATATGAGAAAATACGTGTACTTCTGGAAATATCCAAAAAAGAACTTTTTATAGAGCTCTTCCATATGAAAATTTTGGTAGGTGTTTCTTTGTCTAATCTTTGTAGAACTCAAGGTATTAATGTTTTCGTGAGATGATTTTTCTGGCCAGAAAAGTAGTATACATATACGTGTTTCAAAAATGTTTTTCGTTCTAGTTTTTGGACATTAACAAGTTGAATAAGCAACATAACAAGTAAATAAAAATTATGTAAGTAAAGTTTAAGAGTTATGAAGCCTCACAATGGAGTATGAAGAAACGGAAAAGATAGAAACGTAGAGCTTCGCGATGCGATTGTTTTCTTCCAAATGAACCAAGCCTCTTGAGGTGGTTTTAGTGGTGGTTTTTGGTGATTAAAAGTGGCAGCGGTGGTGGTGTTCTTGGTTGGTTTTAGAGAGAGAGAAGGGAGAGGGAGATTGAGTGTAGAGAGAGTGAGGTTTGGTGTTGAATGAGAAAAGTGAAGAGGTAGGTTTGGGTAAATCGACAAGCAACAACAAGGCATAGGACACCATGCTCTTGCATGTGGCCGGCCATGGGTGGGGTCCACCCAGGTGTGGACTTCACCCAAACTCGTTCTCAAACTCACGCTCCGTGTGGTGTTCGTTTACCCGATCGTCTAACGTTTTAATAAATCGTATGACGTTTTATATGATACGTTTTGTTAACGATTTAAAACACAATATTTCTCATGAAAGTTTTACTCAAATAATATATTCTAAGTTATAAAAATATAAATTTGATTTATTTCATTTGGCGGGCGCGTTTCACGCGTTTTCGTCGCGTTTGGTTACGTTTTACACAAAATGTATAACGTGTAATATATTTTCGTAATATATTTAAGTAAATAATGTTTGTTTGGATAATTTCACATTATTTATAAAGTTTGTCACCAACGTCCATATTTAACACTGTCAGACCCGATACTTTTATGGAAGGCTTAGATATGTTAAATAATCTTTAGAAAATTGTAGTTACGTTTTATGGTTGACCCAAAGTGTCGGTTTTGTGAAATGACAAAAACAGCCCTTTGGGGCTTCTGTTCCAGATTTTTAACCCGATTTCACCCATTACTAGTCCGAATCAAGCCTAACCAAAAATCACACATATTCTCCTAGGTGTCTTGTTTATTTCTGCACTTTATGATAATCTTATAAGTTAGTTTACTATTTTAAACAAAAATAAACATGAGGGGTGGTCAGATTTGGTCCAAAACAGACCTTCGTTCAAAGATCGGGTTATATGAGAAAATACGTGTACTTCTGGAAATGTCCAAAAAAGAACTTTTTATAGAGCTCTTCCATATGAAAATTTTGGTAGGTG
The DNA here is from genome assembly GCA_963422505.1 of Pseudognaphalium luteoalbum. Lineage (NCBI taxonomy): Eukaryota > Viridiplantae > Streptophyta > Magnoliopsida > Asterales > Asteraceae > Pseudognaphalium > Pseudognaphalium luteoalbum. The sequence continues at coordinate 82,298,591 of OY730197.1, forward strand.
TTTCTTTGTCTAATCTTTGTAGAACTCAAGATATTAATGTTTTCGTGAGATGATTTTTCTGGCCAGAAAAGTAGTATACATATACGTGTTTCAAAAATGTTTTTCGTTCTAGTTTTTGGACATTAACAAGTTGAATAAGCAACATAACAAGTAAATAAAAATTATGTAAGTAAAGTTTAAGAGTTATGAAGCCTCACAATGGAGTATGAAGAAACGGAAAAGATAGAAACGTAGAGCTTCGCGATGCGATTGTTTTCTTCCAAATGAACCAAGCCTCTTGAGGTGGTTTTAGTGGTGGTTTTTGGTGATTAAAAGTGGCAGCGGTGGTGGTGTTCTTGGTTGGTTTTAGAGAGAGAGAAGGGAGAGGGAGATTGAGTGTAGAGAGAGTGAGGTTTGGTGTTGAATGAGAAAAGTGAAGAGGTAGGTTTGGGTAAATCGACAAGCAACAACAAGGCATAGGACACCATGCTCTTGCATGTGGCCGGCCATGGGTGGGGTCCACCCAGGTGTGGACTTCACCCAAACTCGTTCTCAAACTCACGCTCCGTGTGGTGTTCGTTTACCCGATCGTCTAACGTTTTAATAAATCGTATGACGTTTTATATGATACGTTTTGTTAACGATTTAAAACACAATATTTCTCATGAAAGTTTTACTCAAATAATATAGTCTAAGTTATAAAAATATAAATTTGATTTATTTCATTTGGCGGGCGCGTTTCACGCGTTTTCGTCGCGTTTGGTTACGTTTTACACAAAATGTATAACGTGTAATATATTTTCGTAATATATTTAAGTAAATAATGTTTGTTTGGATAATTTCACATTATTTATAAAGTTTGTCACCAACGTCCATATTTAACACTGTCAGACCCGATACTTTTATGGAAGGCTTAATTATGTTAAGTAAGCTTTAGAAAATTGTAGTTACGTTTTATGGTTGACCCAAAGTGTCGATTTTGTGAAATGACAAAAACAGCCCTTTGGGGCTTCTGTTCCAGATTTTTAACCCGATTTCACCTATTACTAGTCCGAATCAAGCCTAACCAAAAATCACACATATTCTCCTAGGTGTCTTGTTTATTTCTGCACTTTATGATAATCTTATAAGTTAGTTTACTATTTTAAACAAAAATAAACATGAGGGGTGGTCAGATTTGGTCCAAAACAGACCTTCGTTCAAAGATCGGGTTATATGAGAAAATACGTGTACTTCTGGAAATGTCCAAAAAAGAACTTTTTATAGAGCTCTTCCATATGAAAATTTTGGTAGGTGTTTCTTTGTCTAATCTTTGTAGAACTCAAGATATTAATGTTTTCGTGAGATGATTTTTCTGGCCAGAAAAGTAGTATACATATACGTGTTTCAAAAATGTTTTTCGTTATAGTTTTTGGACATTAACAAGTTGAATAAGCAACATAACAAGTAAATAAAAATTATGTAAGTAAAGTTTAAGAGTTATGAAGCCTCACAATGGAGTATGAAGAAACGGAAAAGATAGAAACGTAGAGCTTCGCGATGCGATTGTTTTCTTCCAAATGAACCAAGCCTCTTGAGGTGGTTTTAGTGGTGGTTTTTGGTGACTAAAAGTGGCAGCGGTGGTGGTGTTCTTGGTTGGTTTTAGAGAGAGAGAAGGGAGAGGGAGATTGAGTGTAGAGAGAGTGAGGTTTGGTGTTGAATGAGAAAAGTGAAGAGGTAGGTTTTGGTAAATCGACAAGCAACAACAAGGCATAGGACACCATGCTCTTGCATGTGGCCGGCCATGGGTGGGGTCCACCCAGGTGTGGACTTCACCCAAACTCGTTCTCAAACTCACGCTCCGTGTGGTGTTCGTTTACCCGATCGTCTAACGTTTTAATAAATCGTATGACGTTTTATATGATACGTTTTGTTAACGATTTAAAACACAATATTTTTCATGAAAGTTTTACTCAAATAATATATTCTAAGTTATAAAAATATAAATTTGATTTATTTCATTTGGCGGGCGCGTTTCACGCGTGTTCGTCGCGTTTGGTTACGTTTTACACAAAATGTATAACGTGTAATATATTTTCGTAATATATTTAAGTAAATAATGTTTGTTTGGATAATTTCACATTATTTATAAAGTTTGTCACCAACGTCCATATTTAACACTGTCAGACCCGATACTTTTATGGAAGGCTTAGATATGTTAAATAAGCTTTAGAAAATTGTAGTTACGTTTTATGGTTGACCCAAAGTGTCGGTTTTGTGAAATGACAAAAACAGCCCTTTGGGGCTTCTGTTCCAGATTTTTAACCCGATTTCACCCATTACTAGTCCGAATCAAGCCTAACCAAAAATCACACATATTCTCCTAGGTGTCTTGTTTATTTCTGCACTTTATGATAATCTTATAAGTTAGTTTACTATTTTAAACAAAAATAAACATGAGGGGTGGTCAGATTTTGTCCAAAACAGATCTTCGTTCAAAGATCGGGTTATATGAGAAAATACGTGTACTTCTGGAAATGTCCAAAAAAGAACTTTTTATAGAGCTCTTCCATATGAAAATTTTGGTAGGTGTTTCTTTGTCTAATCTTTGTAGAACTCAAGATATTAATGTTTTCGTGAGATGATTTCTCTGGCCAGAAAAGTAGTATACATATACGTGTTTCAAAAATGTTTTTCGTTATAGTTTTTGGACATTAACAAGTTGAATAAGCAACATAACAAGTAAATAAAAATTATGTCAGTAAAGTTTAAGAGTTATGAAGCCTCACAATGGAGTATGAAGAAACGGAAAATATAGAAACGTAGAGCTTCGCGATGCGATTGTTTTCTTCCAAATGAACCAAGCCTCTTGAGGTGGTTTTAGTGGTGGTTTTTGGTGATTAAAAGTGGCATCGGTGGTGGTGTTCTTGGTTGGTTTTAGAGAGAGAGAAGGGAGAGAGAGATTGAGTGTAGAGAGAGTGAGGTTTGGTGTTGAATGAGAAAAGTGAAGAGGTAGGTTTGGGTAAATCAACAAGCAACAACAAGGCATAGGACACCATGCTCTTGCATGTGGCCGACCATGGGTGGGGTCCACCCAGGTGTGGACTTCACCCAAACTCGTTCTCAAACTCACGCTCCGTGTGGTGTTCGTTTACCCGATCGTCTAACGTTTTAATAAATCGTATGACGTTTTATATGATACGTTTTGTTAACGATTTAAAACACAATATTTTTCATGAAAGTTTTACTCAAATAATATATTCTAAGTTATAAAAATATAAATTTGATTTATTTCATTTGGCGGGCGCGTTTCACGCATTTTCGTCGCGTTTGGTTACGTTTTACACAAAATGTATAACGTGTAATATATTTTCGTAATATATTTAAGTAAATAATGTTTGTTTGGATAATTTCACATTATTTATAAAGTTTATCACCAACGTCCATATTTAACACTGTCAGACCCGATAATTTTAAGGAAGGCTTAGATATGTTAAATAAGCTTTAGAAAATTGTAGTTACGTTTTATGGTTGACCCAAAGTGTCGGTTTTGTGAAATGACAAAAACAGCCCTTTGGGGCTTCTGTTCCAGATTTTTAACCCGATTTCACCCATTTCTAGTCCGAATCAAGCCTAACCAAAAATCACACGTATTCTCCTAGGTGTCTTGTTTATTTCTGCACTTTATGATAATCTTATAAGTTAGTTTACTATTTTAAACAAAAATATACATGAGGGGTGGTCAGATTTGGTCCAAAACAGACCTTCGTTCAAAGATCGGGTTATATGAGAAAATACGTGTACTTCTGGAAATGTCCAAAAAAGAACTTTTTATAGAGCTCTTCCATATGAAAATTTTGGTAGGTGTTTCTTTGTCTAATCTTTGTAGAACTCAAGATATTAATGTTTTCGTGAGATGATTTTTCTGGCCAGAAAAGTAGTATACATATACGTGTTTCAAAAATGTTTTTCGTTATAGTTTTTGGACATTAACAAGTTGAATAAGCAACATAACAAGTAAATAAAAATTATGTAAGTAAAGTTTAAGAGTTATGAAGCCTCACAATGGAGTATGAAGAAACGGAAAAGATAGAAACGTAGAGCTTCGCGATGCGATTGTTTTCTTCCAAATGAACCAAGCCTCTTGAGGTGGTTTTAGTGGTGGTTTTTGGTGACTAAAAGTGGCAGCGGTGGTGGTGTTCTTGGTTGGTTTTAGAGAGAGAGAAGGGAGAGGGAGATTGAGTGTAGAGAGAGTGAGGTTTGGTGTTGAATGAGAAAAGTGAAGAGGTAGGTTTGGGTAAATCGACAAGCAACAACAAGGCATAGGACACCCTGCTCTTGCATGTGGCCGGCCATGGGTGGGGTCCACCCAGGTGTGGACTTCACCCAAACTCGTTCTCAAACTCACGCTCCGTGTGGTGTTCGTTTACCCGGTCGTCTAACGTTTTAATAAATCGTATGACGTTTTATATGATACGTTTTGTTAACGATTTAAAACACAATATTTTTCATGAAAGTTTTACTCAAATAATATATTCTAAGTTATAAAAATATAAATTTGATTTATTTCATTTGGCGGGCGCGTTTCACGCGTTTTCGTCGCGTTTGGTTACGTTTTACACAAAATGTATAACGTGTAATATATTTTCGTAATATATTTAAGTAAATAATGTTTGTTTGGATAATTTCACATTATTTATAAAGTTTGTCACCAACGTCCATATTTAACACTGTCAGACCCGATACTTTTAGGGAAGGCTTAGATATGTTAAATAAGCTTTAGAAAATTGTAGTTACGTTTTATGGTTGACCCAAAGTGTCGGTTTTGTGAAATGACAAAAACAGCCCTTTGGGGCTTCTGTTCCAGATTTTTAACCCGATTTCACCCATTTCTAGTCCGAATCAAGCCTAACCTAAAATCACACGTATTCTCCTAGGTGTCTTGTTTATTTCTGCACTTTATGATAATCTTATAAGTTAGTTTACTATTTTAAACAAAAATAAACATGAGGGGTGGTCAGATTTGGTCCAAAACAGACCTTCGTTCAAAGATCGGGTTATATGAGAAAATACGTGTACTTCTGGAAATGTCCAAAAAAGAACTTTTTATAGAGCTCTTCCATATGAAAATTTTGGTAGGTGTTTCTTTGTCTAATCTTTGTAGAACTCAAGATATTAATGTTTTCGTGAGATGATTTTTCTGGCCAGAAAAGTAGTATACATATACGTGTTTCAAAAATGTTATAGTTTTTGGACATTAACAAGTTGAATAAGCAACATAACAAGTAAATAAAAATTATGTCAGTAAAGTTTAAGAGTTATGAAGCCTCACAATGGAGTATGAAGAAACGGAAAAGATAGAAACGTAGAGCTTCGCGATGCGATTGTTTTCTTCCAAATGAACCAAGCCTCTTGAGGTGGTTTTAGTGGTGGTTTTTGGTGACTAAAAGTGGCATCGGTGGTGGTGTTCTTGGTTGGTTTTAGAGAGAGAGAAGGGAGAGGGAGATTGAGTGTAGAGAGAGTGAGGTTTGGTGTTGAATGAGAAAAGTGAAGAGGTAGGTTTGGGTAAATCGACAAGCAACAACAAGGCATAGGACACCATGCTCTTGCATGTGGCCGGCCATGGGTGGGGTCCACCCAGGTGTGGACTTCACCCAAACTCGTTCTCAAACTCACGCTCCGTGTGGTGTTCGTTTACCCGATCGTCTAACGTTTTAATAAATCGTATGACGTTTTATATGATACGTTTTGTTAACGATTTAAAACACAATATTTTTCATGAAAGTTTTACTCAAATAATATATTCTAAGTTATAAAAATATAAATTTGATCTATTTCATTTGGCGGGCGCGTTTCACGCGTTTTCGTCGCGTTTGGTTACGTTTTACACAAAATGTATAACGTGTAATATATTTTCGTAATATATTTAAGTAAATAATGTTTGTTTGGATAATTTCACATTATTTATAAAGTTTGTCACCAACGTCCATATTTAACACTGTCAGACCCGATACTTTTAGGGAAGGCTTAGATATGTTAAATCAGCTTTAGAAAATTGTAGTTACGTTTTATGGTTGACCCAAAGTGTCGGTTTTGTGAAATGACAAAAACAGCCCTTTGGGGCTTCTGTTCCAGATTTTTAACCCGATTTCACCCATTTCTAGTCCGAATCAAGCCTAACCTAAAATCACACGTATTCTCCTAGGTGTCTTGTTTATTTCTGCACTTTATGATAATCTTATAAGTTAGTTTACTATTTTAAACAAAAATATACATGAGGGGTGGTCAGATTTGGTCCAAAACAGACCTTCGTTCAAAGATCGGGTTATATGAGAAAATACGTGTACTTCTGGAAATGTCCAAAAAAGAACTTTTTATAGAGCTCTTCCATATGAAAATTTTGGTAGGTGTTTCATTGTCTAATCTTTGTAGAACTCAAGATATTAATGTTTTCGTGAGATGATTTTTCTGGCCAGAAAAGTAGTATACATATACGTGTTTCAAAAATATTTTTCGTTATAGTTTTTGGACATTAACAAGTTGAATAAGCAACATAACAAGTAAATAAAAATTATGTAAGTAAAGTTTAAGAGTTATGAAGCCTCACAATGGAGTATGAAGAAACGGAAAAGATAGAAACGTAGAGCTTCGCGATGCGATTGTTTTCTTCCAAATGAACCAAGCCTCTTGAGGTGGTTTTAGTGGTGGTTTTTGGTGACTAAAAGTGGCAGCGGTGGTGGTGTTCTTGGTTGGTTTTAGAGAGAGAGAAGGGAGAGGGAGATTGAGTGTAGAGAGAGTGAGGTTTGGTGTTGAATGAGAAAAGTGAAGAGGTAGGTTTGGGTAAATCGACAAGCAACAACAAGGCATAGGACACCCTGCTCTTGCATGTGGCCGGCCATGGGTGGGGTCCACCCAGGTGTGGACTTCACCCAAACTCGTTCTCAAACTCACGCTCCGTGTGGTGTTCGTTTACCCGGTCGTCTAACGTTTTAATAAATCGTATGACGTTTTATATGATACGTTTTGTTAACGATTTAAAACACAATATTTTTCATGAAAGTTTTACTCAAATAATATATTCTAAGTTATAAAAATATAAATTTGATTTATTTCATTTGGCGGGCGCGTTTCACGCGTTTTCGTCGCGTTTGGTTACGTTTTACACAAAATGTATAACGTGTAATATATTTTCGTAATATATTTAAGTAAATAATGTTTGTTTGGATAATTTCACATTATTTATAAAGTTTGTCACCAACGTCCATATTTAACACTGTCAGACCCGATACTTTTAGGGAAGGCTTAGATATGTTAAATAAGCTTTAGAAAATTGTAGTTACGTTTTATGGTTGACCCAAAGTGTCGGTTTTGTGAAATGACAAAAACAGCCCTTTGGGGCTTCTGTTCCAGATTTTTAACCCGATTTCACCCATTTCTAGTCCGAATCAAGCCTAACCTAAAATCACACGTATTCTCCTAGGTGTCTTGTTTATTTCTGCACTTTATGATAATCTTATAAGTTAGTTTACTATTTTAAACAAAAATAAACATGAGGGGTGGTCAGATTTGGTCCAAAACAGACCTTCGTTCAAAGATCGGGTTATATGAGAAAATACGTGTACTTCTGGAAATGTCCAAAAAAGAACTTTTTATAGAGCTCTTCCATATGAAAATTTTGGTAGGTGTTTCTTTGTCTAATCTTTGTAGAACTCAAGATATTAATGTTTTCGTGAGATGATTTTTCTGGCCAGAAAAGTAGTATACATATACGTGTTTCAAAAATGTTTTTCGTTATAGTTTTTGGACATTAACAAGTTGAATAAGCAACATAACAAGTAAATAAAAATTATGTAAGTAAAGTTTAAGAGTTATGAAGCCTCACAATGGAGTATGAAGAAACGGAAAAGATAGAAACGTAGAGCTTCGCGATGCGATTGTTTTCTTCCAAATGAACCAAGCCTCTTGAGGTGGTTTTAGTGGTGGTTTTTGGTGACTAAAAGTGGCAGCGGTGGTGGTGTTCTTGGTTGGTTTTAGAGAGAGAGAAGGGAGAGGGAGATTGAGTGTAGAGAGAGTGAGGTTTGGTGTTGAATGAGAAAAGTGAAGAGGTAGGTTTGGGTAAATCGACAAGCAACAACAAGGCATAGGACACCATGCTCTTGCATGTGGCCGGCCATGGGTGGGGTCCACCCAGGTGTGGACTTCACCCAAACTCGTTCTCAAACTCACGCTCCGTGTGGTGTTCGTTTACCCGATCGTCTAACGTTTTAATAAATCGTATGACGTTTTATATGATACGTTTTGTTAACGATTTAAAACACAATATTTTTCATGAAAGTTTTACTCAAATAATATATTCTAAGTTATAAAAATATAAATTTGATCTATTTCATTTGGCGGGCGCGTTTCACGCGTTTTCGTCGCGTTTGGTTACGTTTTACACAAAATGTATAACGTGTAATATATTTTCGTAATATATTTAAGTAAATAATGTTTGTTTGGATAATTTCACATTATTTATAAAGTTTGTCACCAACGTCCATATTTAACACTGTCAGACCCGATACTTTTAGGGAAGGCTTAGATATGTTAAATAAGCTTTAGAAAATTGTAGTTACGTTTTATGGTTGACCCAAAGTGTCGGTTTTGTGAAATGACAAAAACAGCCCTTTGGGGCTTCTGTTCCAGATTTTTAACCCGATTTCACCCATTTCTAGTCCGAATCAAGCCTAACCTAAAATCACACGTATTCTCCTAGGTGTCTTGTTTATTTCTGCACTTTATGATAATCTTATAAGTTAGTTTACTATTTTAAACAAAAATATACATGAGGGGTGGTCAGATTTGGTCCAAAACAGACCTTCGTTCAAAGATCGGGTTATATGAGAAAATACGTGTACTTCTGGAAATGTCCAAAAAAGAACTTTTTATAGAGCTCTTCCATATGAAAATTTTGGTAGGTGTTTCATTGTCTAATCTTTGTAGAACTCAAGATATTAATGTTTTCGTGAGATGATTTTTCTGGCCAGAAAAGTAGTATACATATACGTTTTTCAAAAATATTTTTCGTTATAGTTTTTGGACATTAACAAGTTGAATAAGCAACATAAAAAGTAAATAAAAATTATGTAAGTAAAGTTTAAGAGTTATGAAGCCTCACAATGGAGTATGAAGAAACGGAAAAGATAGAAACGTAGAGCTTCGCGATGCGATTGTTTTCTTCCAAATGAACCAAGCCTCTTGAGGTGGTTTTAGTGGTGGTTTTTGGTGACTAAAAGTGGCAGCGGTGGTGGTGTTCTTGGTTGGTTTTAGAGAGAGAGAAGGGAGAGGGAGATTGAGTGTAGAGAGAGTGAGGTTTGGTGTTGAATGAGAAAAGTGAAGAGGTAGGTTTGGGTAAATCGACAAGCAACAACAAGGCATAGGACACCCTGCTCTTGCATGTGGCCGGCCATGGGTGGGGTCCACCCAGGTGTGGACTTCACCCAAACTCGTTCTCAAACTCACGCTCCGTGTGGTGTTCGTTTACCCGATCGTCTAACGTTTTAATAAATCGTATGACGTTTTATATGATACGTTTTGTTAACGATTTAAAACACAATATTTTTCATGAAAGTTTTACTCAAATAATATATTCTAAGTTATAAAAATATAAATTTGATTTATTTCATTTGGCGGGCGCGTTTCACGCGTTTTCGTCGCGTTTGGTTACGTTTTACACAAAATGTATAACGTGTAATATATTTTCGTAATATATTTAAGTAAATAATGTTTGTTTGGATAATTTCACATTATTTATAAAGTTTGTCACCAACGTCCATATTTAACACTGTCAGACCCGATACTTTTATGGAAGGCTTAGATATGTTAAATAAGCTTTAGAAAATTGTAGTTACGTTTTATGGTTGACCCAAAGTGTCGGTTTTGTGAAATGACAAAAACAGCCCTTTGGGGCTTCTGTTCCAGATTTTTAACCCGATTTCACCCATTACTAGTCCGAATCATGCCTAACCAAAAATCACACATATTCTCCTAGGTGTCTTGTTTATTTCTGCACTTTATGATAATCTTATAAGTTAGTTTACTATTTTAAACAAAAATAAACATGAGGGGTGGTCAGATTTGGTCCAAAACAGACCTTCGTTCAAAGATCGGGTTATATGAGAAAATACGTGTACTTCTGGAAATGTCCAAAAAAGAACTTTTTATAGAGCTCTTCCATATGAAAATTTTTGTAGGTGTTTCTTTGTCTAATCTTAGTAGAACTCAAGATATTAATGTTTTCGTGAGATGATTTTTCTGGCCAGAAAAGTAGTATACATATACGTGTTTCAAAAATATTTTTCGTTATAGTTTTTGGACATTAACAAGTTGAATAAGCAACATAAAAAGTAAATAAAAATTATGTAAGTAAAGTTTAAGAGTTATGAAGCCTCACAATGGAGTATGAAGAAACGGAAAAGATAGAAACGTAGAGCTTCGCGATGCGATTGTTTTCTTCCAAATGAACCAAGCCTCTTGAGGTGGTTTTAGTGGTGGTTTTTGGTGATTAAAAGTGGCATCGGTGGTGGTGTTCTTGGTTGGTTTTAGAGAGAGAGAAGGGAGAGGGAGATTGAGTGTAGAGAGAGTGAGGTTAGGTGTTGAATGAGAAAAGTGAAGAGGTAGGTTTGGGTAAATCAACAAGCAACAACAAGGCATAGGACACCATGCTCTTGCATGTGGCCGGCCATGGGTGGGGTCCACCCAGGTGTGGACTTCACCCAAACTCGTTCTCAAACTCACGCTCCGTGTGGTGTTCGTTTACCCGATCGTCTAACGTTTTAATAAATCGTATGACGTTTTATATGATACGTTTTGTTAACGATTTAAAACACAATAATTTTCATGAAAGTTTTACTCAAATAATATATTCTAAGTTATAAAAATATAAATTTGATTTATTTCATTTGGCGGGCGCGTTTCACGCATTTTCGTCGCGTTTGGTTACGTTTTACACAAAATGTATAACGTGTAATATATTTTCGTAATATATTTAAGTAAATAATGTTTGTTTGGATAATTTCACATTATTTATAAAGTTTGTCACCAACGTCCATATTTAACACTGTCAGACCCGATACTTTTAGGGAAGGCTTAGATATGTTAAATAAGCTTTAGAAAATTGTAGTTACGTTTTATGGTTGACCCAAAGTGTCGGTTTTGTGAAATGACAAAAACAGCCCTTTGGGGCTTCTGTTCCAGATTTTTAACCCGATTTCACCCATTTCTAGTCCGAATCAAGCCTAACCAAAAATCACACGTATTCTCCTAGGTGTCTTGTTTATTTCTGCACTTTATGATAATCTTATAAGTTAGTTTACTATTTTAAACAAAAATATACATGAGGGGTGGTCAGATTTGGTCCAAAACAGACCTTCGTTCAAAGATCGGGTTATATGAGAAAATACGTGTACTTCTGGAAATGTCCCAAAAAGAACTTTTTATAGAGCTCTTCCATATGAAAATTTTGGTAGGTGTTTCTTTGTCTAATCTTTGTAGAACTCAAGATATTAATGTTTTCGTGAGATGATTTTTCTGGCCAGAAAAGTAGTATACATATACGTGTTTCAAAAATGTTTTTCGTTATAGTTTTTGGACATTAACAAGTTGAATAAGCAACATAACTAGTAAATAAAAATTATGTTAGTAAAGTTTAAGAGTTATGAAGCCTCACAATGGAGTATGAAGAAACGGAAAAGATAGAAACGTAGAGCTTCGCGATGCGATTGTTTTCTTCCAAATGAACCAAGCCTCTTGAGGTGGTTTTAGTGGTGGTTTTTGGTGATTAAAAGTGGCATCGGTGGTGGTGTTCTTGGTTGGTTTTAGAGAGAGAGAAGGGAGAGGGAGATTGAGTGTAGAGAGAGTGAGGTTTGGTGTTGAATGAGAAAAGTGAAGAGGTAGGTTTGGGTAAATCAACAAGCAACAACAAGGCATAGGACACCATGCTCTTGCATGTGGCCGGCCATGGGTGGGGTCCACCCAGGTGTGGACTTCACCCAAACTCGTTCTCAAACTCACGCTCCGTGTGGTGTTCGTTTACCCGATCGTCTAACGTTTTAATAAATCGTATGACGTTTTATATGATAAGTTTTGTTAACGATTTAAAACACAATATTTTTCATGAAAGTTTTACTCAAATAATATATTCTAAGTTATAAAAATATAAATTTGATTTATTTCATTTGGCGGGCGCGTTTCACGCGTTTTCGTCGCGTTTGGTTACGTTTTACACAAAATGTATAACGTGTAATATATTTTCGTAATATATTTAAGTAAATAATGTTTGTTTGGATAATTTCACATTATTTATAAAGTTTGTCACCAACGTCCATATTTAACACTGTCAGACCCGATACTTTTAGGGAAGGCTTAGATATGTTATATAAGCTTTAGAAAATTGTAGTTACGTTTTATGGTTGACCCAAAGTGTCGGTTTTGTGAAATGACAAAAACAGCCCTTTGGGGCTTCCGTTCCAGATTGTTAACCCGATTTCACCCATTTCTAGTCCGAATCAAGCCTAACCAAAAATCACACATATTCTCCTAGGTGTCTTGTTTCTGCACTTTATGATAATCTTATTAGTTAGTTTACTATTTTAAACAAAAATAAACATGAGGGGTGGTCAGATTTGGTCCAAAATAGACCTTCGTTCAAAGATCGGGTTATATGAGAAAATACGTGTACTTATGGAAATGTCCAAAAAAGAACTTTTTATAGAGCTCTTCCATATGAAAATTTTGGTAGGTGTTTCTTTGTCTAATCATTGTAGATCTCAAGATATTAATGTTTTCGTGAGATGATTTTTCTGGCCAGAAAAGTAGTATACATATACGTGTTTCAAAAATGTTTTTCGTTCTAGTTTTTGGACATTAACAAGTTGAATAAGCAACATAACAAGTAAATAAAAATTATGTAAGTAAAGTTTAAGAGTTATGAAGCCTCACAATGGAGTATGAAGAAACGGAAAAGATAGAAACGTAGAGCTTCGCGATGCGATTGTTTTCTTCCAAATGAACCAAGCCTCTTAAGGTGATTTTAGTGCTGGTTTTTGGTGATTAAAAGTGGCATCGGTGGTGGTGTTCTTGGTTGGTTTTAGAGAGAGAGAAGGGAGAGGGAGATTGAGTGTAGAGAGAGTGAGGTTTGGTGTTGAATGAGAAAAGTGAAGAGGTAGGTTTGGGTAAATCGACAAGCAACAACAAGGCATAGGACACCATGCTCTTGCATGTGGCCGGCCATGGGTGGGGTCCACCCAGGTGTGGACTTCACCCAAACTCGTTCTCAAACTCACGCTCCGTGTGGTGTTCGTTTACCCGATCGTCTAACGTTTTAATAAATCGTATGACGTTTTATATGATACGTTTTGTTAACGATTTAAAACACAATATTTCTCATGAAAGTTTTACTCAAATAATATATTCTAAGTTATAAAAATATAAATTTGAATTATTTCATTTGGCGGGCGCATTTCACGCGTTTTCGTCGCGTTTGGTTACGTTTTACACAAAATGTATAACGTGTAATATATTTTCGTAATATATTTAAGTAAATAATGTTTGTTTGGATAATTTCACATTATTTATAAAGTTTGTCACCAACGTCCATATTTAACACTGTCAGACCCGATACTTTTAGGGAAGGCTTAGATATGTTAAATAAGCTTTAGAAAATTGTAGTTACGTTTTATGGTTGACCCAAAGTGTCGGTTTTGTGAAATGACAAAAACAGCCCTTTGGGGCTTCTGTTCCAGATTTTTAACCCGATTTCACCCATTTCTAGTCCGAATCAAGCCTAACCTAAAATCACACGTATTCTCCTAGGTGTCTTGTTTATTTCTGCACTTTATGATAATCTTATAAGTTAGTTTACTATTTTAAACAAAAATATACATGAGGGGTGGTCAGATTTGGTCCAAAACAGACCTTCGTTCAAAGATCGGGTTATATGAGAAAATACGTGTACTTCTGGAAATGTCCAAAAAAGAACTTTTTATAGAGCTCTTCCATATGAAAATTTTGGTAGGTGTTTCTTTGTCTAATCTTTGTAGAACTCAAGATATTAATGTTTTCGTGAGATGATTTTTCTGGCCAGAAAAGTAGTATACATATACGTGTTTCAAAAATGTTTTTCGTTATAGTTTTTGGACATTAACAAGTTGAATAAGCAACATAACAAGTAAATAAAAATTATGTAAGTAAAGTTTAAGAGTTATGAAGCCTCACAATGGAGTATGAAGAAACGGAAAAGATAGAAACGTAGAGCTTCGCGATGCGATTGTTTTCTTCCAAATGAACCAAGCCTCTTGAGGTGGTTTTAGTGGTGGTTTTTGGTGATTAAAAGTGGCAGCGGTGGTGGTGTTCTTGGTTGGTTTTAGAGAGAGAGAAGGGAGAGGGAGATTGAGTGTAGAGAGAGTGAGGTTTGGTGTTGAATGAGAAAAGTGAAGAGGTAGGTTTGAGTAAATCAACAAGCAACAACAAGGCATAGGACACCATGCTCTTGCATGTGGCCGGCCATGGGTGGGGTCCACCCAGGTGTGGACTTCACCCAAACTCGTTCTCAAACTCACGCTCCGTGTGGTGTTCGTTTACCCGATCGTCTAACGTTTTAATAAATCGTATGACGTTTTATATGATACGTTTTGTTAACGATTTAAAACACAATATTTTTCATGAAAGTTTTACTCAAATAATATATTCTAAGTTATAAAAATATAAATTTGATTTATTTCATTTGGCGGGCGCGTTTCACGCGTTTTCGTCGCGTTTGGTTACGTTTTACACAAAATGTATAACGTGTAATATATTTAAGTAAATAATGTTTGTTTGGATAATTTCACATTATTTATAAAGTTTGTCACCAACGTCCATATTTAACACTGTCAGACCCGATACTTTTAGGGAAGGCTTAGATATGTTAAATAAGCTTTAGAAAATTGTAGTTACGTTTTATGGTTGACCCAAAGTGTCGGTTTTGTGAAATGACAAAAACAGCCCTTTGGGGCTTCTGTTCCAGATTTTTAACCCGATTTCACCCATTTCTAGTCCGAATCAAGCCTAACCAAAAATCACACGTATTCTCCTAGGTGTCTTGTTTATTTCTGCACTTTATGATAATCTTATAAGTTAGTTTACTATTTTAAACAAAAATATACATGAGGGGTGGTCAGATTTGGTCCAAAACAGACCTTCGTTCAAAGATCGGGTTATATGAGAAAATACGTGTACTTCTGGAAATGTCCAAAAAAGAACTTTTTATAGAGCTCTTCCATATGAAAATTTTGGTAGGTGTTTCTTTGTCTAATCTTTGTAGAACTCAAGATATTAATGTTTTCGTGAGATGATTTTTCTGGCCAGAAAAGTAGTATACATATACGTGTTTCAAAAATGTTTTTCGTTATAGTTTTTGGACATTAACAAGTTGAATAAGCAACATAACAAGTAAATAAAAATTATGTAAGTTAAGTTTAAGAGTTATGAAGCCTCACAATGGAGTATGAAGAAACGGAAAAGATAGAAACGTAGAGCTTCGCGATGCGATTGTTTTCTTCCAAATGAACCAAGCCTCTTGAGGTGGTTTTAGTGGTGGTTTTTGGTGACTAAAAGTGGCAGCGGTGGTGGTGTTCTTGGTTGGTTTTAGAGAGAGAGAAGGGAGAGGGAGATTGAGTGTAGAGAGAGTGAGGTTTGGTGTTGAATGAGAAAAGTGAAGAGGTAGGTTTGGGTAAATCAACAAGCAACAACAAGGCATAGGACACCATGCTCTTGCATGTGGCCGGCCATGGGTGGGGTCCACCCAGGTGTGGACTTCACCCAAACTCGTTCTCAAACTCACGCTCCGTGTGGTGTTCGTTTACCCGATCGTCTAACGTTTTAATAAATCGTATGACGTTTTATATGATACGTTTTGTTAACGATTTAAAACACAATATTTTTCATGAAAGTTTTACTCAAATAATATATTCTAAGTTATAAAAATATAAATTTGATTTATTTCATTTGGCGGGCGCGTTTCACGCGTTTTCGTCGCGTTTGGTTACGTTTTACACAAAATGTATAACGTGTAATATATTTTCGTAATATATTTAAGTAAATAATGTTTGTTTGGATAATTTCACATTATTTATAAAGTTTGTCACCAACGTCCATATTTAACACTGTCAGACCCGATACTTTTAGGGAAGGCTTAGATATGTTAAATAAGCTTTAGAAAATTGTAGTTACGTTTTATGGTTGACCCAAAGTGTCGGTTTTGTGAAATGACAAAAACAGCCCTTTGGGGCTTCCGTTCCAGATTGTTAACCCGATTTCACCCATTTCTAGTCCGAATCAAGCCTAACCAAAAATCACACATATTCTCCTAGGTGTCTTGTTTCTGCACTTTATGATAATCTTATAAGTTAGTTTACTATTTTAAACAAAAATAAACATGAGGGGTGGTCAGATTTGGTCCAAAACAAACCTTCGTTCAAAGATCGGGTTATATGAGAAAATACGTGTATTTCTGGAAATGTCCAAAAAAGAACTTTTTATAGAGCTCTTCCATATGAAAATTTTGGTAGGTGTTTCTTTGTCTAATCTTTGTAGATCTCAAGATATTAATGTTTTCGTGAGATGATTTTTCTGGCCAGAAAAGTAGTATACATATACGTGTTTCAAAAATGTTTTTCGTTCTAGTTTTTGGACATTAACAAGTTGAATAAGCAACATAACAAGTAAATAAAAATTATGTAAGTAAAGTTTAAGAGTTATGAAGCCTCACAATGGAGTATGAAGAAACGGAAAAGATAGAAACGTAGAGCTTCACGATGCGATTGTTTTCTTCCAAATGAACCAAGCCTCTTGATGTGATTTTAGTGGTGGTTTTTGGTGATTAAAAGTGGCATCGGTGGTGGTGTTCTTGGTTGGTTTTAGAGAGAGAGAAGGGAGAGGGAGATTGAGTGTAGAGAGAGTGAGGTTTGGTGTTGAATGAGAAAAGTGAAGAGGTAGGTTTGGGTAAATCGACAAGCAACAACAAGGCATAGGACACCATGCTCTTGCATGTGGCCGGCCATGGGTGGGGTCCACCCAGGTGTGGACTTCACCCAAACTCGTTCTCAAACTCACGCTCCGTGTGGTGTTCGTTTACCCGATCGTCTAACGTTTTAATAAATCGTATGACGTTTTATATGATACGTTTTGTTAACGATTTAAAACACAATATTTTTCATGAAAGTTTTACTCAAATAATATATTCTAAGTTATAAAAATATAAATTTGATTTATTTCATTTGGCGGGCGCGTTTCACGCGTTTTCGTCGCGTTTGGTTACGTTTTACACAAAATGTATAACGTGTAATATATTTTCGTAATATATTTAAGTAAATAATGTTTGTTTGGATAATTTCACATTATTTATAAAGTTTGTCACCAACGTCCATATTTAACACTGTCAGACCCGATACTTTTAGGGAAGGCTTAGATATGTTAAATAAGCTTTAGAAAATTGTAGTTACGTTTTATGGTTGACCCAAAGTGTCGGTTTTGTGAAATGACAAAAACAGCCCTTTGGGGCTTCTGTTCCAGATTTTTAACCCGATTTCACCCATTTCTAGTCCGAATCAAGCCTAACCTAAAATCACACGTATTCTCCTAGGTGTCTTGTTTATTTCTGCACTTTATGATAATCTTATAAGTTAGTTTACTATTTTAAACAAAAATATACATGAGGGGTGGTCAGATTTGGTCCAAAACAGACCTTCGTTCAAAGATCGGGTTATATGAGAAAATACGTGTACTTCTGGAAATGTCCAAAAAAGAACTTTTTATAGAGCTCTTCCATATGAAAATTTTGGTAGGTGTTTCATTGTCTAATCTTTGTAGAACTCAAGATATTAATGTTTTCGTGAGATGATTTTTCTGGCCAGAAAAGTAGTATACATATACGTGTTTCAAAAATGTTTTTCGTTATAGTTTTTGGACATTAACAAGTTGAATAAGCAACATAAAAAGTAAATAAAAATTATGTAAGTAAAGTTTAAGAGTTATGAAGCCTCACAATGGAGTATGAAGAAACGGAAAAGATAGAAACGTAGAGCTTCGCGATGCGATTGTTTTCTTCCAAATGAACCAAGCCTCTTGAGGTGGTTTTAGTGGTGGTTTTTGGTGACTAAAAGTGGCAGCGGTGGTGGTGTTCTTGGTTGGTTTTAGAGAGAGAGAAGGGAGAGGGAGATTGAGTGTAGAGAGAGTGAGGTTTGGTGTTGAATGAGAAAAGTGAAGAGGTAGGTTTGGGTAAATCGACAAGCAACAACAAGGCATAGGACACCCTGCTCTTGCATGTGGCCGGCCATGGGTGGGGTCCACCCAGGTGTGGACTTCACCCAAACTCGTTCTCAAACTCACGCTCCGTGTGGTGTTCGTTTACCCGATCGTCTAACGTTTTAATAAATCGTATGACGTTTTATATGATACGTTTTGTTAACGATTTAAAACACAATATTTTTCATGAAAGTTTTACTCAAATAATATATTCTAAGTTATAAAAATATAAATTTGATTTATTTCATTTGGCGGGCGCGTTTCACGCGTTTTCGTCGCGTTTGGTTACGTTTTACACAAAATGTATAACGTGTAATATATTTTCGTAATATATTTAAGTAAATAATGTTTGTTTGGATAATTTCACATTATTTATAAAGTTTGTCACCAACGTCCATATTTAACACTGTCAGACCCGATACTTTTAGGGAAGGCTTAGATATGTTAAATAAGCTTTAGAAAATTGTAGTTACGTTTTATGATTGACCCAAAGTGTCGGTTTTGTGAAATGACAAAAACAGCCCTTTGGGGCTTCTGTTCCAGATTTTTAACCCGATTTCACCCATTTCTAATCCGAATCAAGCCTAACCTAAAATCACACGTATTCTCCTAGGTGTCTTGTTTATTTCTGCACTTTATGATAATCTTATAAGTTAGTTTACTATTTTAAACAAAAATATACATGAGGGGTGGTCAGATTTGGTCCAAAACAGACCTTCGTTCAAAGATCGGGTTATATGAGAAAATACGTGTACTTCTGGCAATGTCCAAAAAAGAACTTTTTATAGAGCTCTTCCATATGAAAATTTTGGTAGGTGTTTCTTTGTCTAATCTTTGTAGAACTCAAGATATTAATGTTTTCGTGAAATGATTTTTCTGGCCAGAAAAGTAGTATACATATACGTGTTTCAAAAATGTTTTTCGTTATAGTTTTTGGACATTAACAAGTTGAATAAGCAACATAACAAGTAAATAAAAATTATGTAAGTAAAGTTTAAGAGTTATGAAGCCTCACAATGGAGTATGAAGAAACGGAAAAGATAGAAACGTAGAGCTTCGCGATGCGATTGTTTTCTTCCAAATGAACCAAGCCTCTTGAGGTGGTTTTAGTGGTGGTTTTTGGTGACTAAAAGTGGCAGCGGTGGTGGTGTTCTTGGTTGGTTTTAGAGAGAGAGAAGGGAGAGGGAGATTGAGTGTAGAGAGAGTGAGGTTTGGTGTTGAATGAGAAAAGTGAAGAGGTAGGTTTGGGTAAATCGACAAGCAACAACAAGGCATAGGACACCATGCTCTTGCATGTGGCCGGCCATGGGTGGGGTCCACCCAGGTGTGGACTTCACCCAAACTCGTTCTCAAACTCACGCTCCGTGTGGTGTTCGTTTACCCGATCGTCTAACGTTTTAATAAATCGTATGACGTTTTATATGATACGTTTTGTTAACGATTTAAAACACAATATTTTTCATGAAAGTTTTACTCAAATAATATATTCTAAGTTATAAAAATATAAATTTGATTTATTTCATTTGGCGGGCGCGTTTCACGCGTTTTCATCGCGTTTGGTTACGTTTTACACAAAATGTATAACGTGTAATATATTTTCGTAATATATTTAAGTAAATAATGTTTGTTTGGATAATTTCACATTATTTATAAAGTTTGTCACCAACGTCCATATTTAACACTGTCAGACCCGATACTTTTATGGAAGGCTTAGATATGTTAAATAAGCTTTAGAAAATTGTAGTTACGTTTTATGGTTGACCCAAAGTGTCGGTTTTGTGAAATGACAAAAACAGCCCTTTGGGGCTTCTGTTCCAGATTTTTAACCCGATTTCACCCATTACTAGTCCGAATCATGCCTAACCAAAAATCACACATATTCTCCTAGGTGTCTTGTTTATTTCTGCACTTTATGATAATCTTATAAGTTAGTTTACTATTTTAAACAAAAATAAACATGAGGGGTGGTCAGATTTGGTCCAAAACAGACCTTCGTTCAAAGATCGGGTTATATGAGAAAATACGTGTACTTCTGGAAATGTCCAAAAAAGAACTTTTTATAGAGCTCTTCCATATGAAAATTTTTGTAGGTGTTTCTTTGTCTAATCTTTGTAGAACTCAAGATATTAATGTTTTCGTGAGATGATTTTTCTGGCCAGAAAAGTAGTATACATATACGTGTTTCAAAAATGTTTTTCGTTATAGTTTTTGAACATTAACAAGTTGAATAAGCAACATAACAAGTAAATAAAAATTATGTAAGTAAATTTTAAGAGTTATGAAGCCTCACAATGGAGTATGAAGAAACGGAAAAGATAGAAACGTAGAGCTTCGCGATGCGATTGTTTTCTTCCAAATGAACCAAGCCTCTTGAGGTGGTTTTAGTGGTGGTTTTTGGTGATTAAAAGTGGCATCGGTGGTGGTGTTCTTGGTTGGTTTTAGAGAGAGAGAAGGGAGAGGGAGATTGAGTGTAGAGAGAGTGAGGTTAGGTGTTGAATGAGAAAAGTGAAGAGGTAGGTTTGGGTAAATCAACAAGCAACAACAAGGCATAGGACACCATGCTCTTGCATGTGGCCGGCCATGGGTGGGGTCCACCCAGGTGTGGACTTCACCCAAACTCGTTCTCAAACTCACGCTCCGTGTGGTGTTCGTTTACCCGATCGTCTAACGTTTTAATAAATCGTATGACGTTTTATATGATACGTTTTGTTAACGATTTAAAACACAATATTTTTCATGAAAGTTTTACTCAAATAATATATTCTAAGTTATAAAAATATAAATTTGATTTATTTCATTTGGCGGGCGCGTTTCACGCATTTTCGTCGCGTTTGGTTACGTTTTACACAAAATGTATAACGTGTAATATATTTTCGTAATATATTTAAGTAAATAATGTTTGTTTGGATAATTTCACATTATTTATAAAGTTTGTCACCAACGTCCATATTTAACACTGTCAGACCCGATACTTTTAGGGAAGGCTTAGATATGTTAAATAAGCTTTAGAAAATTGTAGTTACGTTTTATGGTTGACCCAAAGTGTCGGTTTTGTGAAATGACAAAAACAGCCCTTTGGGGCTTCTGTTCCAGATTTTTAACCCGATTTCACCCATTTCTAGTCCGAATCAAGCCTAACCAAAAATCACACGTATTCTCCTAGGTGTCTTGTTTATTTCTGCACTTTATGATAATCTTATAAGTTAGTTTACTATTTTAAACAAAAATATACATGAGGGGTGGTCAGATTTGGTCCAAAACAGACCTTCGTTCAAAGATCGGGTTATATGAGAAAATACGTGTACTTCTGGAAATGTCCAAAAAAGAACTTTTTATAGAGCTCTTCCATATGAAAATTTTGGTAGGTGTTTCTTTGTCTAATCTTTGTAGAACTCAAGATATTAATGTTTTCGTGAGATGATTTTTCTGGCCAGAAAAGTAGTATACATATACGTGTTTCAAAAATGTTTTTCGTTATAGTTTTTGGACATTAACAAGTTGAATAAGCAACATAACAAGTAAATAAAAATTATGTAAGTAAAGTTTAAGAGTTATGAAGCCTCACAATGGAGTATGAAGAAACGGAAAAGATAGAAACGTAGAGCTTCGCGATGCGATTGTTTTCTTCCAAATGAACCAAGCCTCTTGAGGTGGTTTTAGTGGTGGTTTTTGGTGATTAAAAGTGGCATCGGTGGTGGTGTTCTTGGTTGGTTTTAGAGAGAGAGAAGGGAGAGGGAGATTGAGTGTAGAGAGAGTGAGGTTTGGTGTTGAATGAGAAAAGTGAAGAGGTAGGTTTGGATAAATCAACAAGCAACAACAAGGCATAGGACACCATGCTCTTGCATGTGGCCGGCCATGGGTGGGGTCCACCCAGGTGTGGACTTCACCCAAACTCGTTCTCAAACTCACGCTCCGTGTGGTGTTCGTTTACCCGATCGTCTAACGTTTTAATAAATCGTATGACGTTTTATATGATAAGTTTTGTTAACGATTTAAAACACAATATTTTTCATGAAAGTTTTACTCAAATAATATATTCTAAGTTATAAAAATATAAATTTGATTTATTTCATTTGGCGGGCGCGTTTCACGCGTTTTCGTCGCGTTTGGTTACGTTTTACACAAAATGTATAACGTGTAATATATTTTCGTAATATATTTAAGTAAATAATGTTTGTTTGGATAATTTCACATTATTTATAAAGTTTGTCACCAACGTCCATATTTAACACTGTCAGACCCGATACTTTTAGGGAAGGCTTAGATATGTTATATAAGCTTTAGAAAATTGTAGTTACGTTTTATGGTTGACCCAAAGTGTCGGTTTTGTGAAATGACAAAAACAGCCCTTTGGGGCTTCCGTTCCAGATTGTTAACCCGATTTCACCCATTTCTAGTCCGAATCAAGCCTAACCAAAAATCACACATATTCTCCTAGGTGTCTTGTTTCTGCACTTTATGATAATCTTATTAGTTAGTTTACTATTTTAAACAAAAATAAACATGAGGGGTGGTCAGATTTGGTCCAAAACAGACCTTCGTTCAAAGATCGGGTTATATGAGAAAATACGTGTACTTCTGGAAATGTCCAAAAAAGAACTTTTTATAGAGCTCTTCCATATGAAAATTTTGGTAGGTGTTTCTTTGTCTAATCTTTGTAGATCTCAAGATATTAATGTTTTCGTGAGATGATTTTTCTGGCCAGAAAAGTAGTATACATATACGTGTTTCAAAAATGTTTTTCGTTCTAGTTTTTGGACATTAACAAGTTGAATAAGCAACATAACCAGTAAATAAAAATTATGTAAGTAAAGTTTAAGAGTTATGAAGCCTCACAATGGAGTATGAAGAAACGGAAAAGATAGAAACGTAGAGCTTCGCGATGCGATTGTTTTCTTCCAAATGAACCAAGCCTCTTAAGGTGATTTTAGTGCTGGTTTTTGGTGATTAAAAGTGGCATCGGTGGTGGTGTTCTTGGTTGGTTTTAGAGAGAGAGAAGGGAGAGGGAGATTGAGTGTAGAGAGAGTGAGGTTTGGTGTTGAATGAGAAAAGTGAAGAGGTAGGTTTGGGTAAATCGACAAGCAACAACAAGGCATAGGACACCATGCTCTTGCATGTGGCCGGCCATGGGTGGGGTCCACCCAGGTGTGAACTTCACCCAAACTCGTTCTCAAACTCACGCTCCGTGTGGTGTTCGTTTACCCGATCGTCTAACGTTTTAATAAATCGTATGACGTTTTATATGATACGTTTTGTTAACGATTTAAAACACAATATTTCTCATGAAAGTTTTACTCAAATAATATATTCTAAGTTATAAAAATATAAATTTGAATTATTTCATTTGGCGGGCGCATTTCACGCATTTTCGTCGCGTTTGGTTACGTTTTACACAAAATGTATAACGTGTAATATATTTTCGTAATATATTTAAGTAAATAATGTTTGTTTGGATAATTTCACATTATTTATAAAGTTTGTCACCAACGTCCATATTTAACACTGTCAGACCCGATACTTTTAGGGAAGGCTTAGATATGTTAAATAAGCTTTAGAAAATTGTAGTTACGTTTTATGGTTGACCCAAAGTGTCGGTTTTGTGAAATGACAAAAACAGCCCTTTGGGGCTTCTGTTCCAGATTTTTAACCCGATTTCACCCATTTCTAGTCCGAATCAAGCCTAACCTAAAATCACACGTATTCTCCTAGGTGTCTTGTTTATTTCTGCACTTTATGATAATCTTATAAGTTAGTTTACTATTTTAAACAAAAATATACATGAGGGGTGGTCAGATTTGGTCCAAAACAGACCTTCGTTCAAAGATCGGGTTATATGAGAAAATACGTGTACTTCTGGAAATGTCCAAAAAAGAACTTTTTATAGAGCTCTTCCATATGAAAATTTTGGTAGGTGTTTCTTTGTCTAATCTTTGTAGAACTCAAGATATTAATGTTTTCGTGAGATGATTTTTCTGGCTAGAAAAGTAGTATACATATACGTGTTTCAAAAATGTTTTTCGTTATAGTTTTTGGACATTAACAAGTTGAATAAGCAACATAACAAGTAAATAAAAATTATGTAAGTAAAGTTTAAGAGTTATGAAGCCTCACAATGGAGTATGAAGAAACGGAAAAGATAGAAACGTAGAGCTTCGCGATGCGATTGTTTTCTTCCAAATGAACCAAGCCTCTTGAGGTGGTTTTAGTGGTGGTTTTTGGTGATTAAAAGTGGCATCGGTGGTGGTGTTCTTGGTTGGTTTTAGAGAGAGAGAAGGGAGAGGGAGATTGAGTGTAGAGAGAGTGAGGTTTGGTGTTGAATGAGAAAAGTGAAGAGGTAGGTTTGGGTAAATCAACAAGCAACAACAAGGCATAGGACACCATGCTCTTGCATGTGGCCGGCCATGGGTGGGGTCCACCCAGGTGTGGACTTCACCCAAACTCGTTCTCAAACTCACGCTCCGTGTGGTGTTCGTTTACCCGATCGTCTAACGTTTTAATAAATCGTATGACGTTTTATATGATACGTTTTGTTAACGATTTAAAACACAATATTTTTCATGAAAGTTTTACTCAAATAATATATTCTAAGTTATAAAAATATAAATTTGATTTATTTCATTTGGCGGGCGCGTTTCACGCGTTTTCATCGCGTTTGGTTACGTTTTACACAAAATGTATAACGTGTAATATATTTTCGTAATATATTTAAGTAAATAATGTTTGTTTGGATAATTTCACATTATTTATAAAGTTTGTCACCAACGTCCATA
Source organism: Pseudognaphalium luteoalbum (assembly GCA_963422505.1). NCBI lineage: Eukaryota > Viridiplantae > Streptophyta > Magnoliopsida > Asterales > Asteraceae > Pseudognaphalium > Pseudognaphalium luteoalbum. The sequence goes on from OY730197.1 coordinate 82,323,640, forward strand.
TTTAACACTGTCAGACCCGATACTTTTAGGGAAGGCTTAGATATGTTAAATAAGCTTTAGAAAATTGTAGTTACGTTTTATGGTTGACCCAAAGTGTCGGTTTTGTGAAATGACAAAAACAGCCCTTTGGGGCTTCCGTTCCAGATTGTTAACCCGATTTCACCCATTTCTAGTCCGAATCAAGCCTAACCAAAAATCACACATATTCTCCTAGGTGTCTTGTTTCTGCACTTTATGATAATCTTATAAGTTAGTTTACTATTTTAAACAAAAATAAACATGAGGGGTGGTCAGATTTGGTCCAAAACAAACCTTCGTTCAAAGATCGGGTTATATGAGAAAATACGTGTACTTCTGGAAATGTCCAAAAAAGAACTTTTTATAGAGCTCTTCCATATGAAAATTTTGGTAGGTGTTTCTTTGTCTAATCTTTGTAGATCTCAAGATATTAATGTTTTCGTGAGATGATTTTTCTTGCCAGAAAAGTAGTATACATATACGTGTTTCAAAAATGTTTTTCGTTCTAGTTTTTGGACATTAACAAGTTGAATAAGCAACATAACAAGTAAATAAAAATTATGTAAGTAAAGTTTAAGAGTTATGAAGCCTCACAATGGAGTATGAAGAAACGGAAAAGATAGAAACGTAGAGCTTCGCGATGCGATTGTTTTCTTCCAAATGAACCAAGCCTCTTGAGGTGATTTTAGTGGTGGTTTTTGGTGATTAAAAGTGGCATCGGTGGTGGTGTTCTTGGTTGGTTTTAGAGAGAGAGAAGGGAGAGGGAGATTGAGTGTAGAGAGAGTGAGGTTTGGTGTTGAATGAGAAAAGTGAAGAGGTAGGTTTGGGTAAATCGACAAGCAACAACAAGGCATAGGACACCATGCTCTTGCATGTGGCCGGCCATGGGTGGGGTCCACCCAGGTGTGGACTTCACCCAAACTCGTTCTCAAACTCACGCTCCGTGTGGTGTTCGTTTACCCGATCGTCTAACGTTTTAATAAATCGTATGACGTTTTATATGATACGTTTTGTTAACGATTTAAAACACAATATTTCTCATGAAAGTTTTACTCAAATAATATATTCTAAGTTATAAAAATATAAATTTGATTTATTTCATTTGGCGGGCGCATTTCACGCGTTTTCGTCGCGTTTGGTTACGTTTTACACAAAATGTATAACGTGTAATATATTTTCGTAATATATTTAAGTAAATAATGTTTGTTTGGATAATTTCACATTATTTATAAAGTTTGTCACCAACGTCCATATTTAACACTGTCAGACCCAATACTTTTATGGAAGGCTTAGATATGTTAAATAAGCTTTAGAAAATTGTAGTTACGTTTTATGGTTGACCCAAAGTGTCGGTTTTGTGAAATGACAAAAACAGCCCTTTGGGGCTTCCGTTCCAGATTGTTAACCCGATTTCACCCATTTCTAGTCCGAATCAAGCCTAACCAAAAATCACACGTATTCTCCTAGGTGTCTTGTTTATTTCTGCACTTTATGATAATCTTATAAGTTAGTTTACTATTTTAAACAAAAATAAACATGAGGGGTGGTCAGATTTGGTCCAAAACAGACCTTCGTTCAAAGATCGGGTTATATGAGAAAATACGTGTACTTCTGGAAATGTCCAAAAAAGAACTTTTTATAGAGCTCTTCCATATGAAAATTTTGGTAGGTGTTTCTTTGTCTAATCTTTGTAGATCTCAAGATATTAATGTTTTCGTGAGATGATTTTTCTGGCCAGAAAAGTAGTATACATATACGTGTTTCAAAAATGTTTTTCGTTCTAGTTTTTGGACATTAACAAGTTGAATAAGCAACATAACAAGTAAATAAAAATTATGTAAGTAAAGTTTAAGAGTTATGAAGCCTCACAATGGAGTATGAAGAAACGGAAAAGATAGAAACGTAGAGTTTCGCGATGCGATTGTTTTCTTCCAAATGAACCAAGCCTCTTGAGGTGATTTTAGTGGTGGTTTTTGGTGATTAAAAGTGGCATCGGTGGTGGTGTTCTTGGTTGGTTTTAGAGAGAGAGAAGGGAGAGGGAGATTGAGTGTAGAGAGAGTGAGGTTTGGTGTTGAATGAGAAAAATGAAGAGGTAGGTTTGGGTAAATCGACAAGCAACAACAAGGCATAGGACACCATGCTCTTGCATGTGGCCGACCATGGGTGGGGTCCACCCAGGTGTGGACTTCACCCAAACTCGTTCTCAAACTCACGCTCCGTGTGGTGTTCGTTTACCCGATCGTCTAACGTTTTAATAAATCGTATGACGTTTTATATGATACGTTTTGTTAACGATTTAAAACACAATATTTTTCATGAAAGTTTTACTCAAATAATATATTCTAAGTTATAAAAATATAAATTTGATTTATTTCATTTGGCGGGCGCGTTTCACGCATTTTCGTCGCGTTTGGTTACGTTTTACACAAAATGTATAACGTGTAATATATTTTCGTAATATATTTAAGTAAATAATGTTTGTTTGGATAATTTCACATTATTTATAAAGTTTGTCACCAACGTCCATATTTAACACTGTCAGACCCGATACTTTTAGGGAAGGCTTAGATATGTTAAATAAGCTTTAGAAAATTGTAGTTACGTTTTATGGTTGACCCAAAGTGTCTGTTTTGTGAAATGACAAAAACAGCCCTTTGGGGCTTCTGTTCCAGATTTTTAACCCGATTTCACCCATTTCTAGTCCGAATCAAGCCTAACCAAAAATCACACGTATTCTCCTAGGTGTCTTGTTTATATTCTGCACTTTATGATAATCTTATAAGTTAATTTACTATTTTAAACAAAAATATACATGAGGGGTGGTCAGATTTGGTCCAAAACAGACCTTCGTTCAAAGATCGGGTTATATGAGAAAATACGTGTACTTCTGGAAATGTCCAAAAAAGAACTTTTTATAGAGCTCTTCCATATGAAAATTTTGGTAGGTGTTTCTTTGTCTAATCTTTGTAGAACTCAAGATATTAATGTTTTCGTGAGATGATTTTTCTGGCCAGAAAAGTAGTATACATATACGTGTTTCAAAAATGTTTTTCGTTATAGTTTTTGGACATTAACAAGTTGAATAAGCAACATAACAAGTAAATAAAAATTATGTAAGTAAAGTTTAAGAGTTATGAAGCCTCACAATGGAGTATGAAGAAACGGAAAAGATAGAAACGTAGAGCTTCGCGATGCGATTGTTTTCTTCCAAATGAACCAAGCCTCTTGAGGTGGTTTTAGTGGTGGTTTTTGGTGATTAAAAGTGGCATCGGTGGTGGTGTTCTTGGTTGGTTTTAGAGAGAGAGAAGGGAGAGGGAGATTGAGTGTAGAGAGAGTGAGGTTTGGTGTTGAATGAGAAAAGTGAAGAGGTAGGTTTGGGTAAATCAACAAGCAACAACAAGGCATAGGACACCATGCTCTTGCATGTGGCCGGCCATGGGTGGGGTCCACCCAGGTGTGGACTTCACCCAAACTCGTTCTCAAACTCACGCTCCGTGTGGTGTTCGTTTACCCGATCGTCTAACGTTTTAATAAATCGTATGACGTTTTATATGATACGTTTTGTTAACGATTTAAAACACAATATTTTTCATGAAAGTTTTACTCAAATAATATATTCTAAGTTATAAAAATATAAATTTGATTTATTTCATTTGGCGGGCGCGTTTCACGCGTTTTCGTCGCGTTTGGTTACGTTTTACACAAAATGTATAACGTGTAATATATTTTCGTAATATATTTAACTAAATAATGTTTGTTTGGATAATTTCACATTATTTATAAAGTTTGTCACCAACGTCCATATTTAACACTGTCAGACCCGATACTTTTAGGGAAGGCTTAGATATGTTAAATAAGCTTTAGAAAATTGTAGTTACGTTTTATGGTTGACCCAAAGTGTCGGTTTTGTGAAATGACAAAAACAGCCCTTTGGGGCTTCCGTTCCAGATTGTTAACCCGATTTCACCCATTTCTAGTCCGAATCAAGCCTAACCAAAAATCACACGTATTCTCCTAGGTGTCTTGTTTATTTCTGCACTTTATGATAATCTTATAAGTTAGTTTACTATTTTAAACAAAAATAAACATGAGGGGTGGTCAGATTTGGTCCAAAACAAACCTTCGTTCAAAGATCGGGTTATATGAGAAAATACGTGTACTTCTGGAAATGTCCAAAAAAGAACTTTTTATAGAGCTCTTCCATATGAAAATTTTGGTAGGTGTTTCTTTGTCTAATCTTTGTAGATCTCAAGATATTAATGTTTTCGTGAGATGATTTTTCTGGCCAGAAAAGTAGTATACATATACGTGTTTCAAAAATGTTTTTCGTTCTAGTTTTTGGACATTAACAAGTTGAATAAGCAACATAACAAGTAAATAAAAATTATGTAAGTAAAGTTTAAGAGTTATGAAGCCTCACAATGGAGTATGAAGAAACGGAAAAGATAGAAACGTAGAGCTTCGCGATGCGATTGTTTTCTTCCAAATGAACCAAGCCTCTTGAGGTGATTTTAGTGGTGGTTTTTGGTGATTAAAAGTGGCATCGGTGGTGGTGTTCTTGGTTGGTTTTAGAGAGAGAGAAGGGAGAGGGAGATTGAGTGTAGAGAGAGTGAGGTTTGGTGTTGAATGAGAAAAGTGAAGAGGTAGGTTTGGGTAAATCGACAAGCAACAACAAGGCATAGGACACCATGCTCTTGCATGTGGCCGGCCATAGGTGGGGTCCACCCAGGTGTGGACTTCACCCAAACTCGTTCTCAAACTCACGCTCCGTGTGGTGTTCGTTTACCCGATCGTCTAACGTTTTAATAAATCGTATGACGTTTTATATGATACGTTTTGTTAACGATTTAAAACACAATATTTCTCATGAAAGTTTTACTCGAATAATATATTCTAAGTTATAAAAATATAAATTTGATTTATTTCATTTGGCGGGCGCATTTCACGCGTTTTCGTCGCGTTTGGTTACGTTTTACACAAAATGTATAACGTGTAATATATTTTCGTAATATATTTAAGTAAATAATGTTTGTTTGGATAATTTCACATTATTTATAAAGTTTGTCACCAACGTCCATATTTAACACTGTCAGACCCAATACTTTTATGGAAGGCTTAGATATGTTAAATAAGCTTTAGAAAATTGTAGTTACGTTTTATGGTTGACCCAAAGTGTCGGTTTTGTGAAATGACAAAAACAGCCCTTTGGGGCTTCTGTTCCAGATTTTTAACCCGATTTCACCCATTTCTAGTCCGAATCAAGCCTAACCAAAAATCACACATATTCTCCTAGGTGTCTTGTTTATTTCTGCACTTTATGATAATCTTATAAGTTAGTTTACTATTTAAAACAAAAATAAACATGAGCGGTGGTCAGATTTGGTCCAAAACAGACCTTCGTTCAAAGATCGGGTTATATGAGAAAATACGTGTACTTCTGGAAATGTCCAAAAAAGAACTTTTTATAGAGCTCTTCCATATGAAAATTTTTGTAGGTGTTTCTTTGTCTAATCTTTGTAGAACTCAAGATATTAATGTTTTCGTGAGATGATTTTTCTGGCCAGAAAAGTAGTATACATATACGTGTTTCAAAAATGTTTTTCGTTATAGTTTTTGAACATTAACAAGTTGAATAAGCAACATAACAAGTAAATAAAAATTATGTAAGTAAAGTTTAAGAGTTATGAAGCCTCACAATGGAGTATGAAGAAACGGAAAAGATAGAAACGTAGAACTTCGCGATGCGATTGTTTTCTTCCAAATGAACCAAGCCTCTTGAGGTGGTTTTAGTGGTGGTTTTTGGTGATTAAAAGTGGCATCGGTGGTGGTGTTCTTGGTTGGTTTTAGAGAGAGAGAAGGGAGAGGGAGATTGAGTGTAGAGAGAGTGAGGTTTGGTGTTGAATGAGAAAAGTGAAGAGGTAGGTTTGGGTAAATCAACAAGCAACAACAAGGCATAGGACACCATGCTCTTGCATGTGGCCGGCCATGGGTGGGGTCCACCCAGGTGTGGACTTCACCCAAACTCGTTCTCAAACTCACGCTCCGTGTGGTGTTCGTTTACCCGATCGTCTAACGTTTTAATAAATCGTATGACGTTTTATATGATACGTTTTGTTAACGATTTAAAACACAATATTTTTCATGAAAGTTTTACTCAAATAATATATTCTAAGTTATAAAAATATAAATTTGATTTATTTCATTTGGCGGGCGCGTTTCACGCATTTTCGTCGCGTTTGGTTACGTTTTACACAAAATGTATAACGTGTAATATATTTTCGTAATATATTTAAGTAAATAATGTTTGTTTGGATAATTTCACATTATTTATAAAGTTTGTCACCAACGTCCATATTTAACACTGTCAGACCCGATACTTTTAGGGAAGGCTTAGATATGTTAAATAAGCTTTAGAAAATTGTAGTTACGTTTTATGGTTGACCCAAAGTGTCTGTTTTGTGAAATGACAAAAACAGCCCTTTGGGGCTTCTGTTCCAGATTTTTAACCCGATTTCACCCATTTCTAGTCCGAATCAAGCCTAACCAAAAATCACACGTATTCTCCTAGGTGTCTTGTTTATATTCTGTACTTTATGATAATCTTATAAGTTAATTTACTATTTTAAACAAAAATATACATGAGGGGTGGTCAGATTTGGTCCAAAACAGACCTTCGTTCAAAGATCGGGTTATATGAGAAAATACGTGTACTTCTGGAAATGTCCAAAAAAGAACTTTTTATAGAGCTCTTCCATATGAAAATTTTGGTAGGTGTTTCTTTGTCTAATCTTTGTAGAACTCAAGATATTAATGTTTTCGTGAGATGATTTTTCTGGCCAGAAAAGTAGTATACATATACGTGTTTCAAAAATGTTTTTCGTTATAGTTTTTGGACATTAACAAGTTGAATAAGCAACATAACAAGTAAATAAAAATTATGTAAGTAAAGTTTAAGAGTTATGAAGCCTCACAATGGAGTATGAAGAAACGGAAAAGATAGAAACGTAGAGCTTCGCGATGCGATTGTTTTCTTCCAAATGAACCAAGCCTCTTGAGGTGGTTTTAGTGGTGGTTTTTGGTGATTAAAAGTGGCATCGGTGGTGGTGTTCTTGGTTGGTTTTAGAGAGAGAGAAGGGAGAGGGAGATTGAGTGTAGAGAGAGTGAGGTTTGGTGTTGAATGAGAAAAGTGAAGAGGTAGGTTTGGGTAAATCAACAAGCAACAACAAGGCATAGGACACCATGCTCTTGCATGTGGCCGGCCATGGGTGGGGTCCACCCAGGTGTGGACTTCACCCAAACTCGTTCTCAAACTCACGCTCCGTGTGGTGTTCGTTTACCCGATCGTCTAACGTTTTAATAAATCGTATGACGTTTTATATGATACGTTTTGTTAACGATTTAAAACACAATATTTTTCATGAAAGTTTTACTCAAATAATATATTCTAAGTTATAAAAATATAAATTTGATTTATTTCATTTGGCGGGCGCGTTTCACGCGTTTTCGTCGCGTTTGGTTACGTTTTACACAAAATGTATAACGTGTAATATATTTTCGTAATATATTTAACTAAATAATGTTTGTTTGGATAATTTCACATTATTTATAAAGTTTGTCACCAACGTCCATATTTAACACTGTCAGACCCGATACTTTTAGGGAAGGCTTAGATATGTTAAATAAGCTTTAGAAAATTGTAGTTACGTTTTATGGTTGACCCAAAGTGTCGGTTTTGTGAAATGACAAAAACAGCCCTTTGGGGCTTCCGTTCCAGATTGTTAACCCGATTTCACCCATTTCTAGTCCGAATCAAGCCTAACCAAAAATCACACGTATTCTCCTAGGTGTCTTGTTTATTTCTGCACTTTATGATAATCTTATAAGTTAGTTTACTATTTTAAACAAAAATAAACATGAGGGGTGGTCAGATTTGGTCCAAAACAAACCTTCGTTCAAAGATCGGGTTATATGAGAAAATACGTGTACTTCTGGAAATGTCCAAAAAAGAACTTTTTATAGAGCTCTTCCATATGAAAATTTTGGTAGGTGTTTCTTTGTCTAATCTTTGTAGAACTCAAGATATTAATGTTTTCGTGAGATGATTTTTCTGGCCAGAAAAGTAGTATACATATACGTGTTTCAAAAATGTTTTTCGTTCTAGTTTTTGGACATTAACAAGTTGAATAAGCAACATAACAAGTAAATAAAAATTATGTAAGTAAAGTTTAAGAGTTATGAAGCCTCACAATGGAGTATGAAGAAACGGAAAAGATAGAAACGTAGAGCTTCGCGATGCGATTGTTTTCTTCCAAATGAACCAAGCCTCTTGAGGTGATTTTAGTGGTGGTTTTTGGTGATTAAAAGTGGCATCGGTGGTGGTGTTCTTGGTTGGTTTTAGAGAGAGAGAAGGGAGAGGGAGATTGAGTGTAGAGAGAGTGAGGTTTGGTGTTGAATGAGAAAAGTGAAGAGGTAGGTTTGGGTAAATCGACAAGCAACAACAAGGCATAGGACACCATGCTCTTGCATGTGGCCGGCCATGGGTGGGGTCCACCCAGGTGTGGACTTCACCCAAACTCGTTCTCAAACTCACGCTCCGTGTGGTGTTCGTTTACCCGATCGTCTAACGTTTTAATAAATCGTATGACGTTTTATATGATACGTTTTGTTAACGATTTAAAACACAATATTTCTCATGAAAGTTTTACTCAAATAATATATTCTAAGTTATAAAAATATAAATTTGATTTATTTCATTTGGCGGGCGCATTTCACGCGTTTTCATCGCGTTTGGTTACGTTTTACACAAAATGTATAACGTGTAATATATTTTCGTAATATATTTAAGTAAATAATGTTTGTTTGGATAATTTCACATTATTTATAAAGTTTGTCACCAACGTCCATATTTAACACTGTCAGACCCAATACTTTTATGGAAGGCTTAGATATGTTAAATAAGCTTTAGAAAATTGTAGTTACGTTTTATGGTTGACCCAAAGTGTCGGTTTTGTGAAATGACAAAAACAGCCCTTTGGGGCTTCTGTTCCAGATTTTTAACCCGATTTCACCCATTTCTAGTCCGAATCAAGCCTAACCAAAAATCACACATATTCTCCTAGGTGTCTTGTTTATTTCTGCACTTTATGATAATCTTATAAGTTAGTTTACTATTTTAAACAAAAATAAACATGAGCGGTGGTCAGATTTGGTCCAAAACAGACCTTCGTTCAAAGATCGGGTTATATGAGAAAATACGTGTACTTCTGGAAATGTCCAAAAAAGAACTTTTTATAGAGCTCTTCCATATGAAAATTTTTGTAGGTGTTTCTTTGTCTAATCTTTGTAGAACTCAAGATATTAATGTTTTCGTGAGATGATTTTTCTGGCCAGAAAAGTAGTATACATATACGTGTTTCAAAAATGTTTTTCGTTATAGTTTTTGAACATTAACAAGTTGAATAAGCAACATAACAAGTAAATAAAAATTATGTAAGTAAAGTTTAAGAGTTATGAAGCCTCACAATGGAGTATGAAGAAACGGAAAAGATAGAAACGTAGAACTTCGCGATGCGATTGTTTTCTTCCAAATGAACCAAGCCTCTTGAGGTGGTTTTAGTGGTGGTTTTTGGTGATTAAAAGTGGCATCGGTGGTGGTGTTCTTGGTTGGTTTTAGAGAGAGAGAAGGGAGAGGGAGATTGAGTGTAGAGAGAGTGAGGTTTGGTGTTGAATGAGAAAAGTGAAGAGGTAGGTTTGGGTAAATCAACAAGCAACAACAAGGCATAGGACACCATGCTCTTGCATGTGGCCGGCCATGGGTGGGGTCCACCCAGGTGTGGACTTCACCCAAACTCGTTCTCAAACTCACGCTCCGTGTGGTGTTCGTTTACCCGATCGTCTAACGTTTTAATAAATCGTATGACGTTTTATATGATACGTTTTGTTAACGATTTAAAACACAATATTTTTCATGAAAGTTTTACTCAAATAATATATTCTAAGTTATAAAAATATAAATTTGATTTATTTCATTTGGCGGGCGCGTTTCACGCATTTTCGTCGCGTTTGGTTACGTTTTACACAAAATGTATAACGTGTAATATATTTTCGTAATATATTTAACTAAATAATGTTTGTTTGGATAATTTCACATTATTTATAAAGTTTGTCACCAACGTCCATATTTAACACTGTCAGACCCGATACTTTTAGGGAAGGCTTAGATATGTTAAATAAGCTTTAGAAAATTGTAGTTACGTTTTATGGTTGACCCAAAGTGTCTGTTTTGTGAAATGACAAAAACAGCCCTTTGGGGCTTCTGTTCCAGATTTTTAACCCGATTTCACCCATTTCTAGTCCGAATCAAGCCTAACCAAAAATCACACGTATTCTCCTAGGTGTCTTGTTTATATTCTGCACTTTATGATAATCTTATAAGTTAATTTACTATTTTAAACAAAAATATACATGAGGGGTGGTCAGATTTGGTCCAAAACAGACCTTCGTTCAAAGATCGGGTTATATGAGAAAATACGTGTACTTCTGGAAATGTCCAAAAAAGAACTTTTTATAGAGCTCTTCCATATGAAAATTTTGGTAGGTGTTTCTTTGTCTAATCTTTGTAGAACTCAAGATATTAATGTTTTCGTGAGATGATTTTTCTGGCCAGAAAAGTAGTATACATATACGTGTTTCAAAAATGTTTTTCGTTCTAGTTTTTGGACATTAACAAGTTGAATAAGCAACATAACAAGTAAATAAAAATTATGTAAGTAAAGTTTAAGAGTTATGAAGCCTCACAATGGAGTATGAAGAAACGGAAAAGATAGAAACGTAGAGCTTCGCGATGCGATTGTTTTCTTCCAAATGAACCAAGCCTCTTGAGGTGGTTTTAGTGGTGGTTTTTGGTGATTAAAAGTGGCATCGGTGGTGGTGTTCTTGGTTGGTTTTAGAGAGAGAGAAGGGAGAGGGAGATTGAGTGTAGAGAGAGTGAGGTTTGGTGTTGAATGAGAAAAGTGAAGAGGTAGGTTTGGGTAAATCGACAAGCAACAACAAGGCATAGGACACCATGCTCTTGCATGTGGCCGGCCATGGGTGGGGTCCACCCAGGTGTGGACTTCACCCAAACTCGTTCTCAAACTCACGCTCCGTGTGGTGTTCGTTTACCCGATCGTCTAACGTTTTAATAAATCGTATGACGTTTTATATGATACGTTTTGTTAACGATTTAAAACACAATATTTCTCATGAAAGTTTTACTCAAATAATATATTCTAAGTTATAAAAATATAAATTTGATTTATTTCATTTGGCGGGCGCATTTCACGCGTTTTCATCGCGTTTGGTTACGTTTTACACAAAATGTATAACGTGTAATATATTTTCGTAATATATTTAAGTAAATAATGTTTGTTTGGATAATTTCACATTATTTATAAAGTTTGTCACCAACGTCCATATTTAACACTGTCAGACCCAATACTTTTATGGAAGGCTTAGATATGTTAAATAAGCTTTAGAAAATTGTAGTTACGTTTTATGGTTGACCCAAAGTGTCGGTTTTGTGAAATGACAAAAACAGCCCTTTGGGGCTTCTGTTCCAGATTTTTAACCCGATTTCACCCATTTCTAGTCCGAATCAAGCCTAACCAAAAATCACACATATTCTCCTAGGTGTCTTGTTTATTTCTGCACTTTATGATAATCTTATAAGTTAGTTTACTATTTTAAACAAAAATAAACATGAGCGGTGGTCAGATTTGGTCCAAAACAGACCTTCGTTCAAAGATCGGGTTATATGAGAAAATACGTGTACTTCTGGAAATGTCCAAAAAAGAACTTTTTATAGAGCTCTTCCATATGAAAATTTTTGTAGGTGTTTCTTTGTCTAATCTTTGTAGAACTCAAGATATTAATGTTTTCGTGAGATGATTTTTCTGGCCAGAAAAGTAGTATACATATACGTGTTTCAAAAATGTTTTTCGTTATAGTTTTTGAACATTAACAAGTTGAATAAGCAACATAACAAGTAAATAAAAATTATGTAAGTAAAGTTTAAGAGTTATGAAGCCTCACAATGGAGTATGAAGAAACGGAAAAGATAGAAACGTAGAACTTCGCGATGCGATTGTTTTCTTCCAAATGAACCAAGCCTCTTGAGGTGGTTTTAGTGGTGGTTTTTGGTGATTAAAAGTGGCATCGGTGGTGGTGTTCTTGGTTGGTTTTAGAGAGAGAGAAGGGAGAGGGAGATTGAGTGTAGAGAGAGTGAGGTTTGGTGTTGAATGAGAAAAGTGAAGAGGTAGGTTTGGGTAAATCAACAAGCAACAACAAGGCATAGGACACCATGCTCTTGCATGTGGCCGGCCATGGGTGGGGTCCACCCAGGTGTGGACTTCACCCAAACTCGTTCTCAAACTCACGCTCCGTGTGGTGTTCGTTTACCCGATCGTCTAACGTTTTAATAAATCGTATGACGTTTTATATGATACGTTTTGTTAACGATTTAAAACACAATATTTTTCATGAAAGTTTTACTCAAATAATATATTCTAAGTTATAAAAATATAAATTTGATTTATTTCATTTGGCGGGCGCGTTTCACGCATTTTCGTCGCGTTTGGTTACGTTTTACACAAAATGTATAACGTGTAATATATTTTCGTAATATATTTAACTAAATAATGTTTGTTTGGATAATTTCACATTATTTATAAAGTTTGTCACCAACGTCCATATTTAACACTGTCAGACCCGATACTTTTAGGGAAGGCTTAGATATGTTAAATAAGCTTTAGAAAATTGTAGTTACGTTTTATGGTTGACCCAAAGTGTCTGTTTTGTGAAATGACAAAAACAGCCCTTTGGGGCTTCTGTTCCAGATTTTTAACCCGATTTCACCCATTTCTAGTCCGAATCAAGCCTAACCAAAAATCACACGTATTCTCCTAGGTGTCTTGTTTATATTCTGCACTTTATGATAATCTTATAAGTTAATTTACTATTTTAAACAAAAATATACATGAGGGGTGGTCAGATTTGGTCCAAAACAGACCTTCGTTCAAAGATCGGGTTATATGAGAAAATACGTGTACTTCTGGAAATGTCCAAAAAAGAACTTTTTATAGAGCTCTTCCATATGAAAATTTTGGTAGGTGTTTCTTTGTCTAATCTTTGTAGAACTCAAGATATTAATGTTTTCGTGAGATGATTTTTCTGGCCAGAAAAGTAGTATACATATACGTGTTTCAAAAATGTTTTTCGTTATAGTTTTTGGACATTAACAAGTTGAATAAGCAACATAACAAGTAAATAAAAATTATGTAAGTAAAGTTTAAGAGTTATGAAGCCTCACAATGGAGTATGAAGAAACGGAAAAGATAGAAACGTAGAGCTTCGCGATGCGATTGTTTTCTTCCAAATGAACCAAGCCTCTTGAGGTGGTTTTAGTGGTGGTTTTTGGTGATTAAAAGTGGCATCGGTGGTGGTGTTCTTGGTTGGTTTTAGAGAGAGAGAAGGGAGAGGGAGATTGAGTGTAGAGAGAGTGAGGTTTGGTGTTGAATGAGAAAAGTGAAGAGGTAGGTTTGGGTAAATCGACAAGCAACAACAAGGCATAGGACACCATGCTCTTGCATGTGGCCGGCCATGGGTGGGGTCCACCCAGGTGTGGACTTCACCCAAACTCGTTCTCAAACTCACGCTCCGTGTGGTGTTCGTTTACCCGATCGTCTAACGTTTTAATAAATCGTATGACGTTTTATATGATACGTTTTGTTAACGATTTAAAACACAATATTTCTCATGAAAGTTTTACTCAAATAATATATTCTAAGTTATAAAAATATAAATTTGATTTATTTCATTTGGCGGGCGCATTTCACGCGTTTTCGTCGCGTTTGGTTACGTTTTACACAAAATGTATAACGTGTAATATATTTTCGTAATATATTTAAGTAAATAATGTTTGTTTGGATAATTTCACATTATTTATAAAGTTTGTCACTAACGTCCATATTTAACACTGTCAGACCCAATACTTTTATGGAAGGCTTAGATATGTTAAATAAGCTTTAGAAAATTGTAGTTACGTTTTATGGTTGACCCAAAGTGTCGGTTTTGTGAAATGACAAAAACAGCCCTTTGGGGCTTCTGTTCCAGATTTTTAACCCGATTTCACCCATTTCTAGTCCGAATCAAGCCTAACCAAAAATCACACATATTCTCCTAGGTGTCTTGTTTATTTCTGCACTTTATGATAATCTTATAAGTTAGTTTACTATTTTAAACAAAAATAAACATGAGGGGTGGTCAGATTTGGTCCAAAACAGACCTTCGTTCAAAGATCGGGTTATATGAGAAAATACGTGTACTTCTGGAAATGTCCAAAAAAGAACTTTTTATAGAGCTCTTCCATATGAAAATTTTTGTAGGTGTTTCTTTGTCTAATCTTTGTAGAACTCAAGATATTAATGTTTTCGTGAGATTATTTTTCTGGCCAGAAAAGTAGTATACATATACGTGTTTCAAAAATGTTTTTCGTTATAGTTTTTGAACATTAACAAGTTGAATAAGCAACATAACAAGTAAATAAAAATTATGTAAGTAAAGTTTAAGAGTTATGAAGCCTCACAATGGAGTATGAAGAAACGGAAAAGATAGAAACGTAGAACTTCGCGATGCGATTGTTTTCTTCCAAATGAACCAAGCCTCTTGAGGTGGTTTTAGTGGTGGTTTTTGGTGATTAAAAGTGGCATCGGTGGTGGTGTTCTTGGTTGGTTTTAGAGAGAGAGAAGGGAGAGGGAGATTGAGTGTAGAGAGAGTGAGGTTTGGTGTTGAATGAGAAAAGTGAAGAGGTAGGTTTGGGTAAATCAACAAGCAACAACAAGGCATAGGACACCATGCTCTTGCATGTGGCCGGCCATGGGTGGGGTCCACCCAGGTGTGGACTTCACCCTAACTCGTTCTCAAACTCACGCTCCGTGTGGTGTTCGTTTACCCGATCGTCTAACGTTTTAATAAATCGTATGACGTTTTATATGATACGTTTTGTTAACGATTTAAAACACAATATTTTTCATGAAAGTTTTACTCAAATAATATATTCTAAGTTATAAAAATATAAATTTGATTTATTTCATTTGGCGGGCGCGTTTCACGCATTTTCGTCGCGTTTGGTTACGTTTTACACAAAATGTATAACGTGTAATATATTTTCGTAATATATTTAACTAAATAATGTTTGTTTGGATAATTTCACATTATTTATAAAGTTTGTCACCAACGTCCATATTTAACACTGTCAGACCCGATACTTTTAGGGAAGCCTTAGATATGTTAAATAAGCTTTAGAAAATTGTAGTTACGTTTTATGGTTGACCCAAAGTGTCTGTTTTGTGAAATGACAAAAACAGCCCTTTGGGGCTTCTGTTCCAGATTTTTAACCCGATTTCACCCATTTCTATTCCGAATCAAGCCTAACCAAAAATCACACGTATTCTCCTAGGTGTCTTGTTTATATTCTGCACTTTATGATAATCTTATAAGTTAATTTACTATTTTAAACAAAAATATACATGAGGGGTGGTCAGATTTGGTCCAAAACAGACCTTCGTTCAAAGATCGGGTTATATGAGAAAATACGTGTACTTCTGGAAATGTCCAAAAAAGAACTTTTTATAGAGCTCTTCCATATGAAAATTTTGGTAGGTGTTTCTTTGTCTAATCTTTGTAGAACTCAAGATATTAATGTTTTCGTGAGATGATTTTTCTGGCCAGAAAAGTAGTATACATATACGTGTTTCAAAAATGTTTTTCGTTATAGTTTTTGGACATTAACAAGTTGAATAAGCAACATAACAAGTAAATAAAAATTATGTAAGTAAAGTTTAAGAGTTATGAAGCCTCACAATGGAGTATGAAGAAACGGAAAAGATAGAAACGTAGAGCTTCGCGATGCGATTGTTTTCTTCCAAATGAACCAAGCCTCTTGAGGTGATTTTAGTGCTGGTTTTTGGTGATTAAAAGTGGCATCGGTGGTGGTGTTCTTGGTTGGTTTTAGAGAGAGAGAAGGGAGAGGGAGATTGAGTGTAGAGAGAGTGAGGTTTGGTGTTGAATGAGAAAAGTGAAGAGGTAGGTTTGGGTAAATCAACAAGCAACAACAAGGCATAGGACACCATGCTCTTGCATGTGGCCGGCCATGGGTGGGGTCCACCCAGGTGTGGACTTCACCCAAACTCGTTCTCAAACTCACGCTCCGTGTGGTGTTCGTTTACCCGATCGTCTAACGTTTTAATAAATCGTATGACGTTTTATATGATACGTTTTGTTAACGATTTAAAACACAATATTTTTCATGAAAGTTTTACTCAAATAATATATTCTAAGTTATAAAAATATAAATTTGATTTATTTCATTTGGCGGGCGCGTTTCACGCGTTTTCGTCGCGTTTGGTTACGTTTTACACAAAATGTATAACGTGTAATATATTTTCGTAATATATTTAAGTAAATAATGTTTGTTTGGATAATTTCACATTATTTATAAAGTTTGTCACCAACGTCCATATTTAACACTGTCAGACCCGATACTTTTAGGGAAGGCTTAGATATGTTAAATAAGCTTTAGAAAATTGTAGTTACGTTTTATGGTTGACCCAAAGTGTCTGTTTTGTGAAATGACAAAAACAGCCCTTTGGGGCTTCTGTTCCAGATTTTTAACCCGATTTCACCCATTTCTAGTCCGAATCAAGCCTAACCAAAAATCACACGTATTCTCCTAGGTGTCTTGTTTATATTCTGCACTTTATGATAATCTTATAAGTTAATTTACTATTTTAAACAAAAATATACATGAGGGGTGGTCAGATTTGGTCCAAAACAGACCTTCGTTCAAAGATCGGGTTATATGAGAAAATACGTGTACTTCTGGAAATGTCCAAAAAAGAACTTTTTATAGAGCTCTTCCATATGAAAATTTTGGTAGGTGTTTCTTTGTCTAATCTTTGTAGAACTCAAGATATTAATGTTTTCGTGAGATGATTTTTCTGGCCAGAAAAGTAGTATACATATACGTGTTTCAAAAATGTTTTTCGTTATAGTTTTTGGACATTAACAAGTTGAATAAGCAACATAACAAGTAAATAAAAATTATGTAAGTAAAGTTTAAGAGTTATGAAGCCTCACAATGGAGTATGAAGAAACGGAAAAGATAGAAACGTAGAGCTTCGCGATGCGATTGTTTTCTTCCAAATGAACCAAGCCTCTTGAGGTGGTTTTAGTGGTGGTTTTTGGTGATTAAAAGTGGCATCGGTGGTGGTGTTCTTGGTTGGTTTTAGAGAGAGAGAAGGGAGAGGGAGATTGAGTGTAGAGAGAGTGAGGTTTGGTGTTGAATGAGAAAAGTGAAGAGGTAGGTTTGGGTAAATCAACAAGCAACAACAAGGCATAGGACACCATGCTCTTGCATGTGGCCGGCCATGGGTGGGGTCCACCCAGGTGTGGACTTCACCCAAACTCGTTCTCAAACTCACGCTCCGTGTGGTGTTCGTTTACCCGATCGTCTAACGTTTTAATAAATCGTATGACGTTTTATATGATACGTTTTGTTAACGATTTAAAACACAATATTTTTCATGAAAGTTTTACTCAAATAATATATTCTAAGTTATAAAAATATAAATTTGATTTATTTCATTTGGCGGGCGCGTTTCACGCGTTTTCGTCGCGTTTGGTTACGTTTTACACAAAATGTATAACGTGTAATATATTTTCGTAATATATTTAAGTAAATAATGTTTGTTTGGATAATTTCACATTATTTATCAAGTTTGTCACCAACGTCCATATTTAACACTGTCAGACCCGATACTTTTAGGGAAGGCTTAGATATGTTAAATAAGCTTTAGAAAATTGTAGTTACGTTTTATGGTTGACCCAAAGTGTCGGTTTTGTGAAATGACAAAAACAGCCCTTTGGGGCTTCCGTTCCAGATTGTTAACCCGATTTCACCCATTTCTAGTCCGAATCAAGCCTAACCAAAAATCACACATATTCTCCTAGGTGTCTTGTTTCTGCACTTTATGATAATCTTATAAGTTAGTTTACTATTTTAAACAAAAATAAACATGAGGGGTGGTCAGATTTGGTCCAAAATAGACCTTCGTTCAAAGATCGGGTTATATGAGAAAATACGTGTACTTCTGGAAATGTCCAAAAAAGAACTTTTTATAGAGCTCTTCCATATGAAAATTTTGGTAGGTGTTTCTTTGTCTAATCTTTGTAGATCTCAAGATATTAATGTTTTCGTGAGATGATTTTTCTGGCCAGAAAAGTAGTATACATATACGTGTTTCAAAAATGTTTTTCGTTCTAGTTTTTGGACATTAACAAGTTGAATAAGCAACATAACAAGTAAATAAAAATTATGTAAGTAAAGTTTAAGAGTTATGAAGCCTCACAATGGAGTATGAAGAAACGGAAAAGATAGAAACGTAGAGCTTCGCGATGCGATTGTTTTCTTCCAAATGAACCAAGCCTCTTGAGGTGATTTTAGTGCTGGTTTTTGGTGATTAAAAGTGGCATCGGTGGTGGTGTTCTTGGTTGGTTTTAGAGAGAGAGAAGGGAGAGGGAGATTGAGTGTAGAGAGAGTGAGGTTTGGTGTTGAATGAGAAAAGTGAAGAGGTAGGTTTGGGTAAATCAACAAGCAACAACAAGGCATAGGACACCATGCTCTTGCATGTGGCCGGCCATGGGTGGGGTCCACCCAGGTGTGGACTTCACCCAAACTCGTTCTCAAACTCACGCTCCGTGTGGTGTTCGTTTACCCGATCGTCTAACGTTTTAATAAATCGTATGACGTTTTATATGATACGTTTTGTTAACGATTTAAAACACAATATTTCTCATGAAAGTTTTACTCAAATAATATATTCTAAGTTATAAAAATATAAATTTGATTTATTTCATTTGGCGGGCGCATTTCACGCGTTTTCGTCGCGTTTGGTTACGTTTTACACAAAATGTATAACGTGTAATATATTTTCGTAATATATTTAAGTAAATAATGTTTGTTTGGATAATTTCACATTATTTATAAAGTTTGTCACCAACGTCCATATTTAACACTGTCAGACCCGATACTTTTAGGGAAGGCTTAGATATGTTAAATAAGCTTTAGAAAATTGTAGTTACGTTTTATGGTTGACCCAAAGTGTCGGTTTTGTGAAATGACAAAAATAGCCCTTTGGGGCTTCTGTTCCAGATTTTTAACCCGATTTCACCCATTTCTAGTCCGAATCAAGCCTAACCTAAAATCACACGTATTCTCCTAGGTGTCTTGTTTATTTCTGCACTTTATGATAATCTTATAAGTTAGTTTACTATTTTAAACAAAAATATACATGAGGGGTGGTCAGATTTGGTCCAAAACAGACCTTCGTTCAAAGATCGGGTTATATGAGAAAATACGTGTACTTCTGGAAATGTCCAAAAAAGAACTTTTTATAGAGCTCTTCCATATGAAAATTTTGGTAGGTGTTTCTTTGTCTAATCTTTGTAGAACTCAAGATATTAATGTTTTCGTGAGATGATTTTTCTGGCCAGAAAAGTAGTATACATATACGTGTTTCAAAAATGTTTTTCGTTATAGTTTTTGGACATTAACAAGTTGAATAAGCAACATAACAAGTAAATAAAAATTATGTAAGTAAAGTTTAAGAGTTATGAAGCCTCACAATGGAGTATGAAGAAACGGAAAAGATAGAAACGTAGAGCTTCGCGATGCGATTGTTTTCTTCCAAATGAACCAAGCCTCTTGAGGTGGTTTTAGTGGTGGTTTTTGGTGATTAAAAGTGGCAGCGGTGGTGGTGTTCTTGGTTGGTTTTAGAGAGAGAGAAGGGAGAGGGAGATTGAGTGTAGAGAGAGTGAGGTTTGGTGTTGAATGAGAAAAGTGAAGAGGTAGGTTTGGGTAAATCGACAAGCAACAACAAGGCATAGGACACCATGCTCTTGCATGTGGCCGGCCATGGGTGGGGTCCACCCAGGTGTGGACTTCACCCAAACTCGTTCTCAAACTCACGCTCCGTGTGGTGTTCGTTTACCCGATCGTCTAACGTTTTAATAAATCGTATGACGTTTTATATGATACGTTTTGTTAACGATTTAAAACACAATATTTCTCATGAAAGTTTTACTCAAATAATATATTCTAAGTTATAAAAATATAAATTTGATTTATTTCATTTGGCGGGTGCGTTTCACGTATTTTCGTCGCGTTTGGTTACGTTTTACACAAAATGTATAACGTGTAATATATTTTCGTAATATATTTAAGTAAATAATGTTTGTTTGGATAATTTCACATTATTTATAAAGTTTGTCACCAACGTCCATATTTAACACTGTCAGACCCGATACTTTTATGGAAGGCTTAGATATGTTAAATAAGCTTTAGAAAATTGTAGTTACGTTTTATGGTTGACCCAAAGTGTCGGTTTTGTGAAATGACAAAAACAGCCCTTTGGGGCTTCTGTTCCAGATTTTTAACCCGATTTCACCCATTTCTAGTCCGAATCAAGCCTATTCAAAAATCACACGTATTCTCCTAGGTGTCTTGTTTATTTCTGCACTTTATGATAATCTTATAAGTTAGTTTACTATTTTAAACAAAAATATACATGAGGGGTGGTCAGATTTGGTCCAAAACAGACCTTCTTTCAAAGATCGGGTTATATGAGAAAATACGTGTACTTCTGGAAATGTCCAAAAAAGAACTTTTTATAGAGCTCTTCCATATGAAAATTTTGGTAGGTGTTTCTTTGTCTAATCTTTGTAGAACTCAAGATATTAATGTTTTCGTGAGATGATTTTTCTGGCCAGAAAAGTAGTATACATATACGTGTTTCAAAAATGTTTTTCGTTATAGTTTTTGGACATTAACAAGTTGAATAAGCAACATAACAAGTAAATAAAAATTATGTAAGTAAAGTTTAAGAGTTATGAAGCCTCACAATGGAGTATGAAGAAACGGAAAAGATAGAAACGTAGAGCTTCGCGATGCGATTGTTTTCTTCCAAATGAACCAAGCCTCTTGAGGTGGTTTTAGTGGTGGTTTTTGGTGATTAAAAGTGGCAGCGGTGGTGGTGTTCTTGGTTGGTTTTAGAGAGAGAGAAGGGAGAGGGAGATTGAGTGTAGAGAGAGTGAGGTTTGGTGTTGAATGAGAAAAGTGAAGAGTTAGGTTTGGGTAAATCGACAAGCAACAACAAGGCATAGGACACCATGCTCTTGCATGTGGCCGGCCATGGGTGGGGTCCACCCAGGTGTGGACTTCACCCAAACTCGTTCTCAAACTCACGCTCCGTGTGGTGTTCGTTTACCCGATCGTATAACGTTTTAATAAATCGTATGACGTTTTATATGATTCGTTTTGTTAACGATTTAAAACACAATATTTTTCATGAAAGTTTTACTCAAATAATATATTCTAAGTTATGAAAATATAAATTTGATTTATTTCATTTGGCGGGCACGTTTCACGTGTTTTCGTCGCGTTTGGTTACGTTTTACACAAAATGTATAACGTGTAATATATTTTCGTAATATATTTAAGTAAATAATGTTTGTTTGGATAATTTCACATTATTTATAAAGTTTGTCACCAACGTCCATATTTAACACTGTCAGACCCGATACTTTTAGGGAAGGCTTAGATATGTTAAATAAGCTTTAGAAAATTGTAGTTACGTTTTAGGGTTGACCCAAAGTGTCGGTTTTATGAAATGACAAAAACAGCCCTTTGGGGCTTCTGTTCCAGATTTTTAACCCGATTTCACCCATTTCTAGTCCGAATCAAGCCTAACCAAAAATCACACATCTTCTCCTAGGTGTCTTGTTTATTTCTGCACTTTATGATAATCTTATAAGTTAGTTTACTATTTTAAACAAAAATAAACATGAGGGGTGGTCAGATTTGGTCCAAAACAGACCTTCGTTCAAAGATCGGGTTATATGAGAAAATACGTGTACTTCTGGAAATGTCCAAAAAAGAACTTTTTATAGAGCTCTTCCATATGAAAATTTTGGTAGGTGTTTCTTTGTCTAATCTTTGTAGAACTCAAGATATTAATGTTTTCGTGAGATGATTTTTCTGGCCAGAAAAGTAGTATACATATACGTGTTTCAAAAATGTTTTTCGTTATAGTTTTTGGACATTAACAAGTTGAATAAGCAACATAACAAGTAAATAAAAATTATGTAAGTAAAGTTTAAGAGTTATGAAGCCTCACAATGGAGTATGAAGAAACGGAAAAGATAGAAACGTAGAGCTTCGCGATGCGATTGTTTTCTTCCAAATGAACCAAGCCTCTTGAGGTGGTTTTAGTGGTGGTTTTTGGTGATTAAAAGTGGCAGCGGTGGTGGTGTTCTTGGTTGGTTTTAGAGAGAGAGAAGGGAGAGGGAGATTGAGTGTGGAGAGAGTGAGGTTTGGTGTTGAATGAGAAAAGTGAAGAGGTAGGTTTGGGTAAATCGACAAGCAACAACAAGGCGTAGGACACCATGCTCTTGCATGTGGCCGGCCATGGGTGGGGTCCACCCAGGTGTGGACTTCACCCAAACTCG
Source organism: Pseudognaphalium luteoalbum (assembly GCA_963422505.1). Taxonomy (NCBI): domain Eukaryota; kingdom Viridiplantae; phylum Streptophyta; class Magnoliopsida; order Asterales; family Asteraceae; genus Pseudognaphalium; species Pseudognaphalium luteoalbum. The sequence goes on from OY730197.1 coordinate 82,346,260, forward strand.
TTCTCAAACTCACGCTCCGTGTGGTGTTCGTTTACCCGATCGTCTAACGTTTTAATAAATCGTATGACGTTTTATATGATACGTTTTGTTAACGATTTAAAACACAATTTTTTTCATGAAAGTTTTACTCAAATAATATATTCTAAGTTATAAAAATATAAATTTGATTTATTTCATTTGGCGGGCGCGTTTCACGCGTTTTCGTCGCGTTTGGTTACGTTTTACACAAAATGTATAACGTGTAATATATTTTCGTAATATATTTAAGTAAATAATATTTGTTTGGATAATTTCACATTATTTATAAAGTTTGTCACCAACGTCCATATTTAACACTGTCAGACCCGATACTTTTAGGGAAGGCTTAGATATGTTAAATAAGCTTTAGAAAATTGTAGTTACGTTTTATGGTTGACCCAAAGTGTCGGTTTTGTGAAATGACAAAAACAGCCCTTTGGGGCTTCTGTTCCAGATTTTTAACCCGATTTCACCCATTTCTAGTCCGAATCAAGCCTAACCAAAAATCACACGTATTCTCCTAGGTGTCTTGTTTATTTCTGCACTTTATGATAATCTTATAAGTTAGTTTACTATTTTAAACAAAAATATACATGAGGGGTGGTCAGATTTGGTCCAAAACAGACCTTCGTTCAAAGATCGGGTTATATGAGAAAATACGTGTACTTCTGGAAATATCTGTTGATGCATATTCGGTGTCTGTCAGTTGGTCTATCGAGTTGTAATAAGTGTCGTTTAGTTGTATAGTGAAATATATTGTTTTAGTTATATGCGACACTTAAGTTTTAGTTTAGGCGTCACTTGTCTTAGTGACGCATAGCGTCACTTAGGTAAGTGACGCATGAAGGCGGCCACATGCGACACTTCCACAAGTGACGCATGTCGGCTGACTTTTAGTATAAATACAAACCTACGGGTTTTCGGCTAGGGTTGACGAAACCCTAGCACCATTTGTCGACTAAGCAACATTGTAATCGTTCCCAATTCATATATACAAGCTGATTACTTCGTTTACTTGTTAATCATATTTGTTTCGGTTTGTGTTTATTGGTAATACACACAATTGATTGATTCCGCCTGTCAATTGTGGTCAATTGTCATCTAGATCCACGCTAAAGGGCACTCTTAACTGGTATCAGAGCAATTAGGTGATACTATTGACGTTTAGAAGGTGTTATGGGTTGATTTCGGTTTGTTTGAATCAATTAATCAAGATTACATACGGATTTTGAGGTGCTAAGGTGACTTACAGTCGATATTCTTCAACATTCACAGGTTTCGTCCATTAGGGTTCAAGGAATTTTCGTTTGGTTTACGAAAGTTCGATATTTTTAGGGTTTTGGGATTTTGCAGCCGTTTTGCGACACTCGATCCGTCACTTGGACGCGTCACTTACTGCGGCACTACCTAATCCCAAATTAGGGTTATACCGTCACTTGAACGCGTCACTTAAAGCGTCATTTGCTGTTTATACGACACTTAACTTGAGTGTCGTTCCTTTTAATCCACCGTCACTTACGTGCGTCACTGTTGCACGTCACTTGACCCTCAAGCATCACTTCTGTTAGTGACGCCTGTTTGAGTTACTGCGTCACTTTTACTAGTGACGCCCTTTGTTTTAGCACGTCACTCAAGTACGTCACTTGAGTGCGTCACTCGTCTGATTGAGCGACACTTACTTAAAGTGTCATCAGTCACTTCATCCGTCACTCGATAGCGTCACTTACCTAGTGACGCTAGACGTTGCGACACTTCAGTGCGTCACTTACTAAGTGACGCCTTCAGTACTAATATTTTTCAAGCTTTTGTTTTTAGTGAAGTTTCAGGTATATCTTCAATGGCTGGTGTTGCTGATAAAGAAGACATCAGAGGAATTAGGGATATGTTAAAACAGAATCACGATGTTGGTTCTAATAATAAACCTCCATTGTTTTCAGCTGACATGGATTACGCATATTGGCATGATCGATTTGAACAGTATATAAACTTCCATTGTCCAGAGCTATGGGGTCCACTCAAAGAAAAATATGTAGCTCCCTTAGCCGAAGGAATCTTTCCTCATCTTGCTCCGAACAAGCTCTACAAATCTATGACTCCGGAAGAAAAGAAAGACTATGATACTGAGAAAAAGGCACATGCGGCTATTTGTATGTGCCTAACCAAAGACGTATTAAGACTGTTCAAATCACATGACACCGCATACGAACTTTGGAAAGCTATTGAAACTAGGTGTGGTGGAAATCAAAGATATAAAGCAGCTAAGCTAGAATTGATAAAGAAACAGTATGATATGTTTGATTCTCTACCAAATGAAACGGCGTAAGGAGTTTTTACTAGATACTCACAGTTGGTGAGTGAGTTGACAGAGGGAGGGTATAATTTTCCTCCGCTTGAGGTAAATAAGAAACTTTTGGATGTTTTGCCTAGTTCGTGGGATGTTAAGGTACAGCTTCTTAAGGAAAGTCAAGAATTAGCTACCATGAAACTGGATGAGCTAATTGGTATTCTTCAAGCTCATGCGATGGAGATGAAGAAGAGAGAATGTAAGTCGGGCGGTTTTGTTCAAGACCCGTCTTTATATGGAGGTAAAGTCAACACTCGTAAGACTTATGGTGGAATGGCTTTTGTCTCCTCTACGAGCTCTCCACTTCAAGCTCCATTGTATTCAACTGGTGCTTCTCATCCAGTATATGCTTCTGGATCCTCACAGGGGTCACAACAGCAAGCTTCTGTCTCTCCTGCTATTCAAGAGCAGGCTGCCATTTATACAGCCTTTCTAAGCTCTTATAAGGATTTGGTTTCGCAACCAAATGCTACTTTGGAACTGGCCAAAGAAGATTATGCTCAACTTGACGATGATGATCTTGAGCAGATGGATTTGAACTGGAACATTGCTATGATATCCAGGCGTGTTCAGAAATTCTTGCAACGAACTGGTCGCAAGAGTTTGGAGGGAGATGGCAAAACCAGCTTTGGTTTTGATAAAAGCAAAGTGAAATGTTACAATTGTCAGAATCTGGGACACTTTGCGAGAGAATGTGAGAAGCCTAAGGTTCCTCCGTCTGGTTTCACAAAGCCTGATGCTCCTAGAACTCCGGAGAAGGATCAAGTGAAGCAAGCAACAGCAGATGCACTTGTTGTTTTTGAGCCAACAAGCACAGATTGGAGTATGTATGCTGAGAATTATAAGCAGTGTCTCATGGCTCACATTTCAAATGAGGTACGCAATGAACCTGAAGAACCTTTGAACTGTATGTCATGCATTAAGTTAACTGAATCCTTAAGATGCTTTCAAGCAGACAACATAGACTTAAGGAAAAAGGTCGAAAAACTTAGTGACTCAAACAGATACCTAAAAGCAAATGAACAATTGTATGATAAGAAAATAGAGGCTTATCAACAGGACACGCTTAGGTATAAATCTAAAGTTTTTAGTCAACAGGATGCTATTGATAGTTATCTTGTTGAAATAGACCGTTTGAGAAAGGAATATTCTGATCTTAAAGATGAATATGATAAATATAAAAATAAGATTCTAGGTTCCTCCTAGTCTACAGTTGCCTTTAATGAAATTCTTAACAAGCAAAGGACAGATCACAAAACAAAGACGGGACTAGGTTATCATGTAGTCCCGCCTCCTACTGAATACTGTCCTATGCCTGTTAAGGAAGGCATCGAAGAGATTCCGATTGACTATGCATTGTTATACGGGGTCAAATCTAAGGGTAATAAAGTTAACAAACAGGTGAAGGAGAAAACTAAACGGACAGAGTATCCCTCACCTCAGTTTGTTAAATCGGAATGTGAATCTCCAGTTAGAAATGAGGAGATTGTTGAGATTGAGGATATTACCGATGAGGAATATCCTGAGTTTAAAAGGAATGTTGAAGTGAAAGCTGAAAAGGTGTCAAAAGTTGAACCTAAAATTAAGGTTCAATCTAACAAAGAAAAAATTAAGGTTTTAAAATCAAAATCTCAAACTTTACAGTCACCTATAAAGATTTTGCAAAATAAACCTTCTACTTCAACCTCTCAACCTAAACAGGAAATTTCTAAGACATGCATGAAATGTGCATGTTCTAGAAATGTTTCTTCATCTCCGGTGATAAATCCTCAGTCTCAACCAGCTGTTGAGACTAGAGCATGTTTTTATTGCAAGAGACAAGGACATCTAATTCGTGAATGTCCCAAATTGTCTCATCAGACTTCCGGGAGAGAAATGCCTAGGACATCTGTTTTCAGAAATTCTTTTTCAAGATCTCCTCCTAAGCGTTACTCTGTCTCTCCCATACCTGCTGTAAAACCGAGTAATGTTGGGCAAAAACCTTTGCCAAAACGAGAGCCTGACGTTACTCCAAAGCCAAATTCCGAACCATCCAAGGTTTGGAAAAGAAAAGAGTCTACTGTGGACTCTAGTATCATCAATAATAACACATCAGATACAAAATCTGATTTACTTAAAAATAAAGTCTTATCTGATGTGATTATTGTTGATGACTGTGGTCGACCTAAGTCTGTCAAGGCTTGGGTCACCGTTTCTCACTAATCTCCTACTTTATGTGTTGCAGCAGTCAGAACGCGTTAAAGACAGTGAATGGTTTGTAGATAGTGGCTGTTCGCGACACATGACAGGCGATGTGTCACTTTTGACGGATGTTAAACCACATTCTGGAGGACATGTTGCATTTGCGGGAGATACTGGAGGAACCATTTCGGGTAAAGGAACGCTAACTAACGGGAAAGTTAGCTTTGAGAATGTGAATTATGTGGCTCAACTGACCCACAACTTGCTAAGCGTATCACAAGTATGTGATAAGGATTACACAACAGCGTTCACAAAGACGGAGTGTGTGATTTTGAAGCCGGGTTTCGTTATCCCCGAGGAATGGGTGCTTTTAAGGGCGCCACGGAGAAACGACACCTACGTTATGAATATGCGAACCGTGGAGACTAAAGATGAGTATACATGTCTCCTTTCGAAGGCTTCAGAAAAGGAATCACTTTTGTGGCATCGACGAATGGGACACATCCATTTTCGTAAGATGAACTTCTTGATAAACAATGATTTAGTAAATGGAATCCCTAAACAGTCATTTGCGCTAAAAGATGACTGCGTCGCCTGCCATAAAGGGAAACTTCATAAGAAACTCCACAAGCCGAAATTAGTGAATTCCATTGCGGCACCATTGGAGCTATTGCATATGGACTTATTTGGTCCTATTTCTACCAAGAGTATAGGTGGAAAGTCTTATTGTTTAGTAGTCACTGATGACTACTCGAGATTTTCATGGGTGTATTTTCTGGGTGCAAAGAGTGAAACACCAGACATTCTGGTGTATCTGTTAGATAAGCTGGCAAACTTATGCAACTTAAAGGTGAAAAGACTGCGAAGTGACAATGGGACTGAATTCAAGAACTCTACTCTTGAGTTATACTTTGCCACGAAAGGCATTGACCATCAGTTCAGTGCCCCTCGAACTCCTCAACAGAATGGAGTTGCTGAGCGTAAAAATAGGACTATTATCGAGACAGCTCGGACTATGCTGGCCGATTCTAAGCTTCCTATAATCTTTTGGGCAGAAGCAGTTAGTACTGCTTGCTATGTTTTGAATCGCGTGCTCACGGTTAAGAAGAAGAATAAGACATGCTATGAACTCTTCAATAACCGTAAGCCCACTTTGCAGTTTCTGGAACCTTTCGGGTGTCCGTGTTTGATTATGATCTCCAAAGATAAGGTCTCGAAGTTTGGGGCTAAAGCAGTTGAAGGGATCTTCCTCGGATATTCAGTCAACTCTCCGAATAAACGAGTCTACATCAAATCAACTCACCAGGTGGAAGAGCATTTTGAAGTGAAATGCTTGTGATACACAGATCCTCCTCAAGGAACTGGTCCAGAATGGTTATTTAATTACAAGGACGTGTTCAATTCGTTTGACATACCCGAAGAACATGATGATGAGGATGAGATAGTCACTCTACTTCATGGTATAAGTTTGTGTCAAGACACTTCAACATTAAAACTAGCATCTCCAACACCTACTCCTACACCCACACCACCACCTATTTCATCCACATCTTCGCCCATGGTTCCACCTATGGATATTCCTTCGACTTCAGGAACAACCAATACAACAGAATATCCTGATGATCCCAACATGCCATCATTGGAGGAAGACGAGGAAGATGAAATGGTTCACTCTCATCTTTTCTCTAATGAAGATGATACGGAACCTCCTGTGTAACCAGAAAGTCTTACTGTTCCTGCAACTAACACTGTTCCTGTCACTGAAGGGGACATGAATAATTTGGAGTTAGTACTTGCACCCGATCGAATCCCAGTCACATGTGTACACAGGGATCACCCCATTGATAACATTATCGGTGATCCTGATGCTGCTGTTCGAACAAGGCACCAAGTGCAGCAAAATCCAAATCAGGAAATGTTGAATTTGGTCGCCCGGATAAATTCCTGTCATTTATCCCAAATTGAACCGAAGAAAGTTGATGAAGCCTTAAAAGATCCATCTTGGGTCGAGGCTATGCAAGAAGAGTTGCAGCAGTTCAACAAGCTACACGTGTGGGATATAGTTCCATTACCCAAAGGTGCTCATTTAACTGGCACTCGATGGGTGTTTCGCAATAAGATGGATGATAGGGGTATTGTAATTCGGAATAAAGCCCGATTGGTCGTTTAAGGATTTAGTCAGATTGAGGGCTTGGATTATGATGAAGTCTTCGCTCCTGTGGCAAGACTTGAGTCCATTCGGATCTTTCTCTCATTTGCGTCTTACAAAGAATTTCGCGTTCACCAACTTGATGTCAAGAGCGCATTTTTATATGGGAAAGTGGACACTGATGTCTACGTGAAATAGCCTCCTGGCTTTGAAGACCCTGAGGATCCAGAATACGTCTGCAAGTTAAACAAGGCATTATATGGTCTTCATCAAGCCCCGCGATTATGGTACGAGAGGTTAACTACTCATTTAGTTAAGCATGGATTTGTTCGTGGAAATATCGACAGTACTCTGTTCATTCGCAAAGAACGGACTGGCGATCGAGAGGATATGCTACTCGTGCAGGTGTATGTGGACGACATTATTTTTGGCTCTACAAATGAAGCGATGTGCAAGCACTTTGAGGAGATCATGAAATCTGAGTTTGAGATGAGTGCGATGGGGGAGCTCAAATTCTTTTTAGGTGTACAAGTTGAGCAGTCTCCAAAAGGTATTTATATTCATCAGTCAAAGTATGTCAAAGACATGTTGACTCGATATGATCTGCTCAATTGTAAAACCTATGGGACTCCCATCGAGCTTAATCACAATCTCCGACTTGCTGAGGATGAAGAAGATTGCAAAGAAAAGGACTATCGATCAATGATAGGTTCTTTGATGTACTTGACTGCTTCTCGACCGGATATTGTCTTTGCGGTATCCGTACGCTCTCGCTTTAAGCCAAACCAAAGGTGTCTCATATGAGGGCTGTAAAGCGAATCTTTGGTTATCTCAAACATAGACCCAATCTTGGTCTATGGTATTCAAATGAGAAATCCTTCGCTCTTTCTGCCTATTCGGATTCAGATCATGGCGGCTGCAGCATCGACAAGAAGTCAACCACTGGTGGATGTCAATTCCTAGGATCTCGACTAGTTTCGTGGCAGTGCAAGAAACAGACTACAGTTTCTCTCTCCATTGCGGAAGCTGAGTACGTTGCTGCTGCGAGTTGCTGCTCTCAGGTTCTATGGATACAGCATCAACTGCGTGATTACGGGTTACTTCTTTCTATGACTCCTATTCACATTGATAATACTGCTGCTATATCTATCACGCGCAATCCCGTACAGCACTCTAAGACTAAACACATTGAACTTAGGTTCCACTTTATACGGGATTGCTATGAAAAACACTTGATAGACCTAGTTCAAATAGACACCTTAAAGCAGAATGCCGACCTTTTCACTAAAGCCTTTACGCGTACTCGATTTGACGAACTAATCACCTTAAACCAGACATGCTTTCGTGAAAGATGTTTATTTGATATCATTTGGGGGTATATATTGATAGTTTCCTCTGTTATACGTAAGTATAGACCTGGCTTCTATTAATATATACTTTAAACTTAAGCAAACACAAGTCAAAGTACTTGCAAAGTCTTTCAAAATAAGATACCTTACAAGGTCGCCAAAATGGTTTGACCAAGTCTGGTTTTGCTTAAACCTGAATCAAGCTATGTCGCTCTGTTGTACGTAAGTACAGACCTGTCACCGCTGACTTGATTCTTAAAATTGATTTTCTAATATTCTATCTGTAAATGGAAACATGGTCTATGTATTAAGTTAAGATGTATATCTATGGTGGGAACTACAGCGAAATGCACATACCAATAATAATAAAATACCTCCTAGAGGTGAGTATAACATGTTTAAGTAGATAAACATACTAATAATCGTTTTGAAATAATTTTTATAAAAAGTGTTTTTAGTATGTCAAGTAAATTTAAAGAGGACAAATATACTGATGATCGAAATAACACTTAATGTTCCTAATAAATGCATGTTATTCTAAAATGATCCCTAACCAGACTTTATCAACTCCGTCACCAAAAAGAATGTGTTAATTTTGTAATTGTCAATTTACATTCTTGTATGCGTTTTATTTTATCTAAGTTAGTGTAATTTTAGTTATTATCCAAGTTACAGTTACATTTTCAAATTTGAGTACCGCAATCACAACGCGAAAAATCGATGAAATCGCAATTTTTTCACTAAAAGTGAACTGAGCGTCACTTTAATAAGTGACGCTATCAGTGACGCATTCGATATTGCGTCACTTACTTAAGTGACGCAGTAAGTGTCGGGGTAAGCTATGCCTTAAGTGCCGGGTTGAGTGACGCATACTAGGGTCGGTGTATAAATACTCCTTCCCACGACACTCAACCTCATCACTTTTCAAATACTTATACCGTCACTAGCACTGACACACCGACACTCATACTGTCTCTGCGTCACTTCCCTCTGTGCGAATTTCTTCGATCGTTTGTGCTTTCTGCTGCTTGTTTGTTCATTCATGTGCTACATCTTTGTTCCCCTCATTCCTACGATCTATTTGGTACTAATCTTAACCTTTTTCTTTCTTTATTCTTGCTGTAAATTTAAGTTAGGGTTACGGTTAGGGTTTTACTTTGCAAATTGATCGATTAAATGATTGTTTGATAATGATTTTGTGTAATAAACGGTGTGTACTATTCGTTTTTACATTGCGCATAACTTGTTAACTTCGATTTTGCAAAACCCCGATTTTGAAATCTGGGTATGAACAGTGACACGATGATCTTCATCGTTGCGTCACTTCTTGCGTCACTTACATCAAGTGACACTATTTGGTAATTTTGAAAACCCATACCGTCACTTAATAAGTGACGCTTGATATTGCGTCACTTCTTAAGTGACTCGTGTAGTGACGCATAAACTTGTTTTAACTGTTAAGACCGTCACTACTACTAGTGACGCCTCTAAATGCGTCACTACCCCAAGTGACTGTGTAAGTGACGCTTATTCCTATACGTCACTTTAACCGTCACTTCTTAAGTGACTCTTTTAGGATACCGTCACTATTCTAACTGACGCATGTTCTTTACCCGTCACTTCATAAGTGTCGTATAATTTTAATCGCTAAATACAAACGTCACTTACATCAGTGACGCTTGATAGCGTCACTTAACCTAAGTGACGCTATGCTTTAATTTCGATTTTAAACACTGTATAATACGACACTTCCTTAGTGACGGTAGTGGCCATGCGTCACTTACCTTAAGTGACGCCTAAAGTCAAAATTCGTTTTTTAACCCTTCTGTGTTCGAGCTAACTTTATAACGATTTCGGTTATTTTTCTTTGTATTTTTAGCTTACAGATGGCTGAACTTCAGAATTATTACCGCCGCACAAACACCAGACACAACATTACGGCTTTTCTAGAGTCTACGCATGCCAATTCAGCGCCGTTCAGGCCAATGATTGAGTTTCTACGCAGATCTAGGATCTATTATGCGATTACTGCAACGACTCCGGTTTACATGAATCGAATAGAGGAGTTCTATGATCATGCAGTGATAAGAGTTCAGGGCGATGTTCCCAGGATTGTTTCGACTATGTTTGGGGAGGACATTAAGATCACCGAGAACTCGATTAGACGGGTTTTACAGTTCACTGATAACTCTACAATGCCCACTATCTTCCCAACTACATTCATCTACGGAGGGCTTCAGAGGATGGGTTATCCGGCAAACCAACTCTATGATTTCAGGAAACAGTACCTTTGCCGGGTTTGGAGGTACCTTTGCCATATTATAATCGTCTGTTTATCTCCGAGAAAGGGGGGATACGATGCTGTGAGTCATCTTACTCTGTCTCTCATATTGGCCCTGATCTACAATAAACCGTATAACTTCAGCGGTTATATTTTCGGCAACATGGTGGAGAACATACGCACTGGAAAGGATAAATGGCTGCAGTATCCTCGCTTTGTCCAGCTTTTGTTGAATGACCTCAATCTCGATATCGCTCCAGATCAGCGATCTCTTCTTGTGCCGACACCGATGCTTCTGCGAGTCTTTAACGACTGCAAGCTCGCGCCGAAGGGCGAGCCGGTTTTGGCTGATCGTGAACTTTTCGGGCACATAGTGAACGAAAACTATGTTGCGCCGCGCGATCATGGTTTTTTGGATGACGTCGTGCCTCCGGTGAATGAGGACGACTTAGTGGATACCGATATCGCTCAAGACTTAGAGGATATCGATTGTGTTGTTCAGGTTGAGGCTGAGTCTGATGATGGTGGGCCCATTCCTCCTGATTCTGAGGGTGACGTGCCACCACAATCTGCTTTTGACGGTATTCAGCTTGCCGATCCTCGACGCTTTAAGCGTATATTGAGACGGATCTCTGCTGGCAGGGTCCATGTCCCGAGGAATCCGGGCAAACGTCCTGCTGGGTCTTCACCCTCCTATGTTGATCTACCTCTTCGTAGACGCCAGCGGACGACAGTGGTTATTGAGGAACCAACTTCCCAACGACAACAACCACCGCCACCGTCTGACATGCCGTCTCTTCAGATGGTTTTGGCTCAGATGGAGCTTTTGGCAAAGCGGTTTGATGATCAGAAGGCTATAATTGAAGCTCAAGCCTCTCAGATCAGGGAATTGGAAGCTCGAGCTGCTACGGTTGACTCTCTACAGCTTCAAGTGACGAATCTGTCATCTAGGTTGTTAGAGTTGAAATCCGTTACAAATGTTTAGGGGGAGGTAGGTCCTAGTGAGTTAGAAACAAATGTAACTCCTTCCCCGGAACCAGGAAATGTACTTCCTTCGACTATTAATGAAAACATATCTTTGGATTACTTCGTTGAGGTTCAAGGTCAGGCAAGACCTATTGCGGTTGATTATTCGTTTGTAGATCTTACATATCTGCAAAATTTGATGAATGATAATACAACGATACCGGAGGAAGAGGTAATGAATGATCCTGTAGCAGAGGATTATTTCTTTGAAGGAAATGATGAAGTTGAGGTTGAGGGGGAGCAACTTCAAAGTGATGAATGTTATGACGATGCTCCTATTATTGAATCGGATTCTTCAGAAGATGAATTAGATCATGATTCTGAGACAGAGACAAATGAGCAATCAACTTCTACAGCTCAATCTTCAATGATAAAGCCTGACATAGTGCTCAAACCTATTGTTGAGGTACCCGTTACTTGTAAATTCTACAAAGTCAGAACTGATTACACGGGTTTGATAAAAAGCTGGAAGTTTGATGAGAACAATTCGGTGTTTATGATTAAACGAAGTGATGGCATTCAGTACTTCAACTTAAAGTTTTATAAAATAAGTACTTTGCTGAAATGTGAGCTTCAGAGATTATCTCAGATACCCTTGATTAACCGTGCTCGAGATTCACGCGCCGATTTCTTTCAAGTGGTTATTCGTCGGGAGATTAACAGCAAAAAGTATAATCTGATTAAACCGACATTGGGTATGAGATATAAGTTTAAGAAGAAGTTGGATCCGATTACACGACAACCAATCGTAAGGATGATCTATCCACCAGCAAAGTGCTTACAGAAGATACCTCTAGAGATCATTCCTTTGGACTTTTTGAATAGGTTGTTATACTGGGAATATGATGATATTACTGGTGAAGCTGTAATTGTTTTTATTCCAAAATCAGAACCAGCTACGGATTTGGGGTCTGTAGATGCAGATTTGGGGGTCGAAAAGAAAACAGCATGGGATGTTGTTCAACCCAAAAAGAGGTCTACTTGGGGTCTGAAAAGAAATAGATTTTGTATATTTGACCCTTTGAGTTTGATTAACCTCTCTGAACAAGATATGAAAAGACTACATCAGAATAGGATTCAGTTCAAAGAGAGAGATAGAGCCGAAGCGATAAAATTTCAGAAAATTATTGATATCTGCGTAGCCAATGGAGTACATGCTGGTGGTGTATTTCCTACTGGCTGGAAATAAAGACTCGAAGAGTTTGAAGATTTTGAAGACCAAGCTGAAATTTTATCGCTTCAGCTTGGTCTTCAAAATCTTCAAACTCTTCGAGTCTTTATTTCCAGCCAGCAGGAAATACACCACCAGCATGTACTCCATTGGCTACGCAGATATCAATAATTTTCTGAAATTTTATCGCTTCGGCTCTATCTCTCTCTTTGAACTGAATCCTATTCTGATGTAGTCTTTTCATATCTTGTTCAGAGAGGTTAATCAAACTCAAAGGGTCAAATATACAAAATCTATTTCTTTTCAGACCCCAAGTAGACCTCTTTTTGGGTTGAACAACATCCCATGTTGTTTTCTTTTCGACCCCCAAATCTGCATCTACAGACCCCAAATCCGTAGCTGGTTCTGATTTTGGAATAAAAACAATTACAGCTTCACCAGTAATATCATCATATTCCCAGTATAACAACCTATTCAAAAATTCCAAAGGAATGATCTCTAGAGGTATCTTCTGTAAGCACTTTGCTGGTGGATAGATCATCCTTACGATTGATTGTCGTGTAACCGGATCCAACTTCTTCTTAAACTTATATCTCATACCCAATGTCGGTTTAATCAGATTATACTTTTTGCTGTTAATCTCCCGACGAATAACCACTTGAAAGAAATCGGCGCGTGAATCTCGAGCACGGTTAATCAAGGGTATCTGAGATAATCTCTGAAGCTCACATTTCGGCAAAGTACTTATTTTATAAAACTTTAAGTTGAAGTACTGAATGCCATCACTTCGTTTAATCATAAACACCGAATTGTTCTCATCAAACTTCCAGCTTTTTATCAAACCCGTGTAATCAGTTCTGACTTTGTAGAATTTACAAGTAACGGGTACCTCAACAATAGGTTTGAGCACTATGTCAGGCTTTATCATTGAAGATTGAGCTGTAGAAGTTGATTGCTCATTTGTCTCTGTCTCAGAATCATGACCTAATTCATCTTCTGAAGAATCCGATTCAATAATAGGAGCATCGTCATAACATTCATCACTTTGAAGTTGCTCCCCCTCAACCTCAACTTCATCATTTCCTTCAAAGAAATAATCCTCTGCTACAGGATCATTCATTACCTCTTCCTCCGGTATCGTTGTATTATCATTCATCAAATTTTGCAGATATGTAAGATCTACAAACGAATAATCAACCGCAATAGGTCTTGCCTGACCTTGAACCTCAACGAAGTAATCCAAAGATATGTTTTCATTAATAGTCGAAGGAAGTACATTTTCTGGTTCCGGGGAAGGAGTTACATTTGTTTCTAACTCACTAGGACCTACCTCCCCCGAAACATTTGTAACAGATTTCAACTCTAACAACCTAGATGGCAGATTCGTCACTTGAAGCTGTAGAGAGTCAACCGTAGCAGCTCGAGCTTCCAATTCCCTGATCTGAGAGGCTTGAGCTTCAATTATAGCCTTCTGATCATCAAACCGCTTTGCCAAAAGCTCCATCTGAGCCAAAACCATCTGAAGAGACGGCATGTCAGACGGTGGCGGTGGTTGTTGTCGTTGGGAAGTTGGTTCCTCAATAACCACTGTCGTCCGCTGGCATCTACGAAGAGGTAGATCAGCATAGGAGGGTGAAGACCCAGGAGGACGTTTGCCCGGATTCCTCGGGACATGGACCCTGCCAGCAGAGATCCGTCTCAATATACGCTTAAAGCGTCGAGGATCGGCAAGCTGAATACCGTCAAAAGCAGATTGTGGTGGCACGTCACCCTCAGAATCAGGGGGAGTGGGCCCACCATCATCAGACTCAGCCTCAACCTGAACAACACGATCGATATCCTCTAAGTCTTGAGCGATATCGGTATCCACTAAGTCGTCCTCGTTCACCGGAGGCACGACGTCATCCAAAAAACCATGATCGCGCGGCGCAACATAGTTTTCATTCACTATGTGCCCGAAAAGTTCACGATCAGCCAAAACCGGCTCGCCCTTCGGCGCGAGCTTGCAGTCGTTAAAGACTCGCAGAAGCATCGGTGTCGGCACAAGAAGAGATCGCTGATCTGGAGCGATATCGAGATTGAGGTCATTCAACAAAAGCTGGACAAAGCGAGGATACTGCAGCCATTTATCCTTTCCAGTGCGTATGTTCTCCACCATGTTGCCGAAAATATAACCGCTGAAGTTATACGGTTTATTGTAGATCAGGGGCAACATGAGAGACAGAGTAAGATGACTCGCAGCATCGTATCCCCCCTTTCTCGGAGATAAACAGACGATTATAATATGGCAAAGGTACCTCCAAACCCGGCAAAGGTACTGTTTCCTGAAATCATAGAGTTGGTTTGCCGGATAACCCATCCTCTGAAGCCCTCCGTAGATGAATGTAGTTGGGAAGATAGTGGGCATTGTAGAGTTATCAGTGAACTGTAAAACCCGTCTAATCGAGTTCTCGGTGATCTCGATGTCCTCCCCAAACATAGTCGAAACAATCCTGGGAACATCGCCCTGAACTCTTATCACTGCATGATCATAGAACTCCTCTATTCGATTCATGTAAACCGGAGTCGTTGCAGTAATCGCATAATAGATCCTAGATCTGCGTAGAAACTCAATCATTGGCCTGAACGGCGCTGAATTGGCATGCATAGACTCTAGAAAAGCCGTAATGTTGTGTCTGGTGTTTGTGCGGCGGTAATAATTCTGAAGTTCAGCCATCTGTAAGCTAAAAATACAAAGAAAAATAACCGAAATCGTTATAAAGTTAGCTCGAACACAGAAGGGTTAAAAAACGAATTT
This sequence comes from Pseudognaphalium luteoalbum, assembly GCA_963422505.1. Taxonomy (NCBI): domain Eukaryota; kingdom Viridiplantae; phylum Streptophyta; class Magnoliopsida; order Asterales; family Asteraceae; genus Pseudognaphalium; species Pseudognaphalium luteoalbum. The sequence continues at coordinate 82,361,576 of OY730197.1, forward strand.
TGACTTTAGGCGTCACTTAAGGTAAGTGACGCATGGCCACTACCGTCACTAAGGAAGTGTCGTATTATACAGTGTTTAAAATCGAAATTAAAGCATAGCGTCACTTAGGTTAAGTGACGCTATCAAGCGTCACTGATGTAAGTGACGTTTGTATTTAGCGATTAAAATTATACGACACTTATGAAGTGACGGGTAAAGAACATGCGTCAGTTAGAATAGTGACGGTATCCTAAAAGAGTCACTTAAGAAGTGACGGTTAAAGTGACGTATAGGAATAAGCGTCACTTACACAGTCACTTGGGGTAGTGACGCATTTAGAGGCGTCACTAGTAGTAGTGACGGTCTTAACAGTTAAAACAAGTTTATGCGTCACTACACGAGTCACTTAAGAAGTGACGCAATATCAAGCGTCACTTATTAAGTGACGGTATGGGTTTTCAAAATTACCAAATAGCGTCACTTGATGTAAGTGACGCAAGAAGTGACGCAACGATGAAGATCATCGTGTCACTGTTCATACCCAGATTTCAAAATTGGGGTTTTGCAAAATCGAAGTTAACAAGTTATGCGCAATGTAAAAACGAATAGTACACACCGTTTATTACACAAAATCATTATCAAACAATCATTTAATCGATCAATTTGCAAAGTAAAACCCTAACCGTAACCCTAACTTAAATTTACAGCAAGAATAAAGAAAGAAAAAGGTTAAGATTAGTACCAAATAGATCGTAGGAATGAGGGGAACAAAGATGTAGCACAGGAATGAACAAACAAGCAGCAGAAAGCACAAACGATCAAAGAAATTCGCACAGAGGGAAGTGACGCAGAGACAGTATGAGTGTCGGTGTGTCAGTGCTAGTGACGGTATAAGTATTTGAAAAGTGATGAGGTTGAGTGTCGTGGGAAGGAGTATTTATACACCGACCCTAGTATGCGTCACTCAACCCGGCACTTAAGGCATAGCTTACCCCGACACTTACTGCGTCACTTAAGTAAGTGACGCAATATCGAATGCGTCACTGATAGCGTCACTTATTAAAGTGACGCTCAGTTCACTTTTAGTGAAAAAATTGCGATTTCATCGATTTTTCGCGTTGTGATTGCGGTACTCAAATTTGAAAATGTAACTGTAACTTGGATAATAACTAAAATTACACTAACTTAGATAAAATAAAACGCATACAAGAATGTAAATTGACAATTACAAAATTAACACATTCTTTTTGGTGACGGAGTTGATAAAGTCTGGTTAGGGATCATTTTAGAATAACATGCATTTATTAGGAACATTAAGTGTTATTTCGATCATCAGTATATTTGTCCTCTTTAAATTTACTTGACATACTAAAAACACTTTTTATAAAAATTATTTCAAAACGATTATTAGTATGTTTATCTACTTAAACATGTTATACTCACCTCTAGGAGGTATTTTATTATTATTGGTATGTGCATTTCGCTGTAGTTCCCACCATAGATATACATCTTAACTTAATACATAGACCATGTTTCCATTTACAGATAGAATATTAGAAAATCAATTTTAAGAATCAAGTCAGCGGTGACAGGTCTGTACTTACGTACAACAGAGCGACATAGCTTGATTCAGGTTTAAGCAAAACCAGACTTGGTCAAACCATTTTGGCGACCTTGTAAGGTATCTTATTTTGAAAGACTTTGCAAGTACTTTGACTTGTGTTTGCTTAAGTTTAAAGTATATATTAATAGAAGCCAGGTCTATACTTACGTATAACAGATGAAACTATCAATATATACCCCCAAATGATATCAAATAAACATCTTTCACGAAAGCATGTCTAGTATAAGTAAGAGATTAAGACTTTTGTCATACATCTAATGGTGTTATACCACTTGAAATAAACAATTAATGATTAAGCTTCTTAAGTCTTCTCAAAGAGGTTTGCATACCATGCCTACTAATATATCGTATGATGAAGACAATGTTTATAAAAACTGTTTTCAATACGTCAGATAAATCTACTGACACATCCAAGATAAACCTTAAATTTCCATTTTTATGCATGTCACCCAACGTACTATCATATCCCAAGTTGTTTACAGACACAACTTCAACGTCTATTTTTAAAATGTAGCAACCTTGCATTTCTTTAATACTAGAAAGTATAAAGAGTGACAGTTGCGTCAGTTGCCCCTTTTTTTTTTTTTTTTTTTTTTTTAAACAATACTTTAAAAATATCCAAGTCACGAATTACTTTTTAGCAAAAAAGAATCTTAAACCAATCATGTTGATTAGTTCGTCAAATCGAGTACGCGTAAAGGCTTTAGTGAAAAGGTCGGCATTCTGCTTTAAGGTGTCTATTTGAACTAGGTCTATCAAGTGTTTTTCATAGCAATCCCGTATAAAGTGGAACCTAAGTTCAATGTGTTTAGTCTTAGAGTGCTGTACGGGATTGCGCGTGATAGATATAGCAGCAGTATTATCAATGTGAATAGGAGTCATAGAAAGAAGTAACCCGTAATCACGCAGTTGATGCTGTATCCATAGAACCTGAGAGCAGCAACTCGCAGCAGCAACGTACTCAGCTTCCGCAATGGAGAGAGAAACTGTAGTCTGTTTCTTGCACTGCCACGAAACTAGTCGAGATCCTAGGAATTGACATCCACCAGTGGTTGACTTCTTGTCGATGCTGCAGCCGCCATGATCTGAATCCGAATAGGTAGAAAGAGCGAAGGATTTCTCATTTGAATACCATAGACCAAGATTGGGTCTATGTTTGAGATAACCAAAGATTCGCTTTACAGCCCTCATATGAGACACCTTTGGTTTGGCTTAAAGCGAGAGCGTACGGATACCGCAAAGACAATATCCGGTCGAGAAGCAGTCAAGTACATCAAAGAACCTATCATTGATCGATAGTCCTTTTCTTTGCAATCTTCTTCATCCTCAGCAAGTCGGAGATTGTGATTAAGCTCGATGGGAGTCCCATAGGTTTTACAATTGAGCAGATCATATCGAGTCAACATGTCTTTGACATACTTTGACTGATGAATATAAATACCTTTTGGAGACTGCTCAACTTGTACACCTAAAAAGAATTTGAGCTCCCCCATCGCACTCATCTCAAACTCAGATTTCATGATCTCCTCAAAGTGCTTGCACATCGCTTCATTTGTAGAGCCAAAAATAATGTCGTCCACATACACCTGCACGAGTAGCATATCCTCTCGATCGCCAGTCCGTTCTTTGCGAATGAACAGAGTACTGTCGATATTTCCACGAACAAATCCATGCTTAACTAAATGAGTAGTTAACCTCTCGTACCATAATCGCGGGGCTTGATGAAGACCATATAATGCCTTGTTTAACTTGCAGACGTATTCTGGATCCTCAGGGTCTTCAAAGCCAGGAGGCTATTTCACGTAGACATCAGTGTCCACTTTCCCATATAAAAATGCGCTCTTGACATCAAGTTGGTGAACGCGAAATTCTTTGTAAGACGCAAATGAGAGAAAGATCCGAATGGACTCAAGTCTTGCCACAGGAGCGAAGACTTCATCATAATCCAAGCCCTCAATCTGACTAAATCCTTAAACGACCAATCGGGCTTTATTCCGAATTACAATACCCCTATCATCCATCTTATTGCGAAACACCCATCGAGTGCCAGTTAAATGAGCACCTTTGGGTAATGGAACTATATCCCACACGTGTAGCTTGTTGAACTGCTGCAACTCTTCTTGCATAGCCTCGACCCAAGATGGATCTTTTAAGGCTTCATCAACTTTCTTCGGTTCAATTTGGGATAAATGACAGGAATTTATCCGGGCGACCAAATTCAACATTTCCTGATTTGGATTTTGCTGCACTTGGTGCCTTGTTCGAACAGCAGCATCAGGATCACCGATAATGTTATCAATGGGGTGATCCCTGTGTACACGTGTGACTGGGATTCGATCGGGTGCAAGTACTAACTCCAAATTATTCATGTCCCCTTCAGTGACGGGAACAGTGTTAGTTGCAGGAACAGTAGGACTTTCTGGTTGCACAGGAGGTTCCGTATCATCTTCATTAGAGAAAAGATGAGAGTGAACCATTTCATCTTCCTCGTCTTCCTCCAATGATGGCATGTTGGGATCATCAGGATATTCTGTTGTATTGGTTGTTCCTGAAGTCGAAGGAATATCCATAGGTGGAACCATGGGCGAAGATGTGGATGAAATAGGTGGTGGTGTGGGTGTAGGAGTAGGTGTTGGAGATGCTGGTTTTAATGTAGAAGTGTCTTGACACAAACTTATACCATGAAGTAGAGTGACTATCTCATCCTCATCATCATGTCCTTCGGGTATGTCAAACGAATTGAACACGTCCTTGTAATTAAATAACCATTCTGGACCAGTTCCTTGAGGAGGATCTGTGTATCGCAAGCATTTCACTTCAAAATGCTCTTCCACCTGGTGAGTTGATTTGATGTAGACTCGTTTATTCGGAGAGTTGACTGAATATCCGAGGAAGATCCCTTCAACTGCTTTAGCCCCAAACTTCGAGACCTTATCTTTGGAGATCATAATCAAACACGGACACCCGAAAGGTTCCAGAAACTGCAAAGTGGGCTTACGGTTATTGAAGAGTTCATAGCATGTCTTATTCTTCTTCTTAACCGTGAGCACGCGATTCAAAACATAGCAAGCAGTACTAACTGCTTCTGCCCAAAAGATTATAGGAAGCTTAGAATCGGCCAGCATAGTCCGAGCTGTCTCGATAATAGTCCTATTTTTACGCTCAGCAACTCCGTTCTGTTGAGGAGTTCGAGGGGCACTGAACTGATGGTCAATGCCTTTCGTGGCAAAGTATAACTCAAGAGTAGAGTTCTTGAATTCAGTCCCATTGTCACTTCGCAGTCTTTTCACCTTTAAGTTGCATAAGTTTGCCAACTTATCTAACAGATACACCAGAATGTCTGGTGTTTCACTCTTTGCACCCAGAAAATACACCCATGAAAATCTCGAGTAGTCATCAGTGACTACTAAACAATAAGACTTTCCACCTATACTCTTGGTAGAAATAGGACCAAATAAGTCCATATGCAATAGCTCCAATGGTGCCGCAATGGAATTCACTAATTTCGGCTTGTGGGGTTTCTTATGAAGTTTCCCTTTATGGCAGGCGACGCAGGCATCTTTTAGCGCAAATGACTGTTTAGGGATTCCATTTACTAAATCATTGTTTATCAAGAAGTTCATCTTACGAAAATGGATGTGTCCCATTCGTCGATGCCACAAAAGTGATTCCTTTTCTGAAGCCTTCGAAAGGAGACATGTATACTCATCTTTAGTCTCCACGGTTCGCATATTCATAACGTAGGTGTCGTTTCTCCGTGGCGCCCTTAAAAGCACCCATTCCTCGGGGATAACGAAACCCGGCTTCAAAATCACACACTCCGTCTTTGTGAACGCTGTTGTGTAATCCTTATCACATACTTGTGATACGCTTAGCAAGTTGTGGGTCAGTTGAGCCACATAATTCACATTCTCAAAGCTAACTTTCCCGTTAGTTAGCGTTCCTTTACCCGAAATGGTTCCTCCAGTATCTCCCGCAAATGCAACATGTCCTCCAGAATGTGGTTTAACATCCGTCAAAAGTGACACATCGCCTGTCATGTGTCGCGAACAGCCACTATCTACAAACCATTCACTGTCTTTAACGCGTTCTGACTGCTGCAACACATAAAGTAGGAGATTAGTGAGAAACGGTGACCCAAGCCTTGACAGACTTAGGTCGACCACAGTCATCAACAATAATCACATCAGATAAGACTTTATTTTTAAGTAAATCAGATTTTGTATCTGATGTGTTATTATTGATGACACTAGAGTCCACAGTAGACTCTTTTCTTTTCCAAACCTTGGATGGTTCGGAATTTGGCTTTGGAGTAACGTCAGGCTCTCGTTTTGGCAAAGGTTTTTGCCCAACATTACTCGGTTTTACAGCAGGTATGGGAGAGACAGAGTAACGCCTAGGAGGAGATCTTGAAAAAGAATTTCTGAAAACAGATGTCCTAGGCATTTCTCTCCCGTAATTCTGATGAGACAATTTGGGACATTCACAAATTAGATGTCCTTGTCTCTTGCAATAAAAACATGCTCTAGTCTCAACAGCTGGTTGAGACTGAGGATTTATCACCGGAGATGAAGAAACATTTCTAGAACATGCACATTTCATGCATGTCTTAGAAATTTCCTGTTTAGGTTGAGAGGTTGAAGTAGAAGGTTTATTTTGCAAAATCTTTATAGGTGACTGTAAAGTTTGAGATTTTGATTTTAAAACCTTAATTTTTTCTTTGTTAGATTGAACCTTAATTTTAGGTTCAACTTTTGACACCTTTTCAGCTTTCACTTCAACATTCCTTTTAAACTCAGGATATTCCTCATCAGTAATATCCTCAATCTCAACAATCTCCTCATTTCTAACTGGAGATTCACATTCCGATTTAACAAACTGAGGTGAGGGATACTCTGTCCGTTTAGTTTTCTCCTTCACCTGTTTGTTAACTTTATTACCCTTAGATTTGACCCCGTATAACAATGCATAGTCAACCGAAATCTCTTCGATGCCTTCCTTAACAGGCATAGGACAGTATTCAGTAGGAGGCGGGACTACATGATAACCTAGTCCCGTCTTTGTTTTGTGATCTGTCCTTTGCTTGTTAAGAATTTCATTAAAGGCAACTGTAGACGAGGAGGAACCTAGAATCTTATTTTTATATTTATCATATTCATCTTTAAGATCAGAATATTCCTTTCTCAAACGGTCTATTTCAACAAGATAACTATCAATAGCATCCTGTTGACTAAAAACTTTAGATTTATACCTAAGTGTGTCCTGTTGATAAGCCTCTATTTTCTTATCATACAATTGTTCATTTGCTTTTAGGTATCTGTTTGAGTCACTAAGTTTTTCGACCTTTTTCCTTAAGTCTATGTTGTCTGCTTGAAAGCATCTTAAGGATTCAGTTAACTTAATGCATGACATACAGTTCAAAGGTTCTTCAGGTTCATTGCGTACCTCATTTGAAATGTGAGCCATGAGACACTGCTGATAATTCTCAGCATACATACTCCAATCTGTGCTTGTTGGCTCAAAAACAACAAGTGCATCTGCTGTTGCTTGCTTCACTTGATCCTTCTCCGGAGTTCTAGGAGCATCAGGCTTTGTGAAACCAGACGGAGGAACCTTAGGCTTCTCACATTCTCTCGCAAAGTGTCCCAGATTCTGACAATTGTAACATTTCACTTTGCTTTTATCAAAACCGAAGCTGGTTTTGCCATCTCCCTCCAAACTCTTGCGACCAGTTCGTTGCAAGAATTTCTGAACACGCCTGGATATCATAGCAATGTTCCAGTTCAAATCCATCTGCTCAAGATCATCATCGTCAAGTTGAGCATAATCTTCTTTGGCCAGTTCCAAAGTAGCATTTGGTTGCGAAACCAAATCCTTATAAGAGCTTAGAAAGGCTGTATAAATGACAGCCTGCTCTTGAATAGCAGGAGAAACAGAAGTGGAGAGCTCGTAGAGGAGACAAAAGCCATTCCACCATAAGTCTTGCCAGTGTTGACTTTACCTCCATATAAAGACGGGTCTTGAACAAAACCGCCCGACTTACATTCTCTCTTCTTCGTCTCCATTGCATGAGCTTGAAGAATACCAATTAGCTCATCCAGTTTCATGGTAGCTAATTCTTGACTTTCCTTAAGCAGCTGTACCTTAACATCCCACGAACTAGGCAAAACATCCAAAAGTTTCTTATTTACCTCAAGCGGAGGAAAATTATACCCTCCCTCTGTCAACTCACTCACCAACTGTGAGTATCTAGTAAAAACTCCAGACGCCGTTTCATTTGGTAGAGAATCAAACATATCATACTGTTTCTTTATCAATTCTAGCTTAGCTGCTTTATATCTTTGATTTCCACCACACCTAGTTTCAATAGCTTTCCAAAGTTCGTATGCGGTGTCATGTGATTTGAACAGTCTTAATACGTCTTTGGTTAGGCACATACAAATAGCCGCATGTGCCTTTTTCTCAGTATCATAGTCTTTCTTTTCTTCCGGAGTCATAGATTTGTAGAGCTTGTTCGGAGCAAGATGAGGAAAGATTACTTCGGCTAAGGGAGCTACATATTTTTCTTAGAGTGGACCCCATAGCTCTGGACAATGGAAGTTTATATACTGTTCAAATCGATCACGCCAATATGCGTAATCCATGTCAGCTGAAAACAATGGAGGTTTATTATTAGAACCAACATCGTGATTCTGTTTTAACATATCCCTAATTCCTCTGATGTCTTCTTTATCAGCAACACCAGCCATTGAAGATATACCTGAAACTTCACTAAAAACAAAAGCTTGAAAAATATTAGTACTGAAGGCGTCACTTAGTAAGTGACGCACTGAAGTGTCGCAACGTCTAGCGTCACTAGGTAAGTAACGCTATCGAGTGACGGATGAAGTGACTGATGACACTTTAAGTAAGTGTCGCTCAATCAGACGAGTGACGCACTCAAGTGACGTACTTGAGTGACGTGCTAAAACAAAGGGCGTCACTAGTAAAAGTGACGCAGTAACTCAAACAGGCGTCACTAACAGAAGTGACGCTTGAGGGTCAAGTGACGTGCAACAGTGACGCACGTAAGTGACGGTGGATTAAAAGGAACGACACTCAAGTTAAGTGTCGTATAAACAGCAAATGACGCTTTAAGTGACGCGTTCAAGTGACGGTATAACCCTAATTTGGGATTAGGTAGTGCCGCAGTAAGTGACGCGTCCAAGTGACGGATCGAGTGTCGCAAAACGGCCGCAAAATCCCAAAACCCTAAAAATATCGAACTTTCGTAAACCAAACGAAAATTCCTTGAACCCTAATGGACGAAACCTGTGAATGTTGAAGAATATCGACTGTAATTCACCTTAGCACCTCAAAATCCGTATGTAATCTTGATTAATTGATTCAAACAAACCGAAATCAACCCAAAACACCTTCTAAACGTCAATAGTACCACCTAATTGCTCTGATACCAGTTAAGAGTGCCCTTTAGCGTGGATCTAGATGACAATTGACCACAATTGACAGGCGGAATCAATCAATTGCGTGTATTACCAATAAACACAAACCGAAACAAATATGATTAACAAGTAAACGAAGTAATCAGCTTGTATATATGAATTGGGAACGATTACAATGTTGCTTAGTCGACAAATGGTGCTAGGGTTTCGTCAACCCTAGCCGAAAACCCGTAGGTTTGTATTTATACTAAAAGTCAGCCGACATGCGTCACTTGTGGAAGTGTCGCATGTGGCCGCCTTCATGCGTCACTTACCTAAGTGACGTTATGCGTCACTAAGACAAGTGACGCCTAAACTAAAACTTAAGTGTCGCATATAACTAAAACAATATATTTCACTATACAACTAAACGACACTTATTACAACTCGATAGACCAACTGACATACACCTAGTATGCATCACAAATATGATTATCCAAAAAAGAACTCTTTATAGAGCTCTTCCATATGAAAATTTTGGTAGGTGTTTCTTTGTCTAATCTTTGTAGAACTCAAGATATTAATGTTTTCGTGAGATGATTTTTCTGGCCAGAAAAGTAGTATACATATACATGTTTCAAAAATGTTTTTCGTTATAGTTTTTGGACATTAACAAGTTGAATAAGCAACATAACAAGTAAATAAAAATTATGTAAGTAAAGTTTAAGAGTTATGAAGCCTCACAATGGAGTATGAAGAAACGGAAAAGATAGAAACGTAGAGCTTCGCGATGCGATTGTTTTCTTCCAAATGAACCAAGCCTCTTGAGGTGGTTTTAGTGGTGGTTTTTGGTGATTAAAAGTGGCAGCGGTGGTGGTGTTCTTGGTTGGTTTTAGAGAGAGAGAAGGGAGAGGGAGATTGAGTGTAGAGAGAGTGAGGTTTGGTGTTGAATGAGAAAAGTGAAGAGGTAGGTTTGGGTAAATCAACAAGCAACAACAAGGCATAGGACACCATGCTCTTGCATGTGGCCGGCCATGGGTGGGGTCCACCCAGGTGTGGACTTCACCCAAACTCGTTCTCAAACTCACGCTCCGTGTGGTGTTCTGTTACCCGATCGTCTAACGTTTTAATAAATTGTATGACGTTTTATATGATACGTTTTGTTAACGATTTAAAACACAATATTTTTCATGAAAGTTTTACTCAAATAATATATTCTAAGTTCTAAAAATATAAATTTGATTTATTTCATTTGGCGGGCGCGTTTCACGCGTTTTCGTCGCGTTTGGTTACGTTTTACACAAAATGTATAACGTGTAATATATTTTCGTAATATATTTAAGTAAATAATGTTTGTTTGGATAATTTTACATTATTTATAAAGTTTATCACCAACGTCCATATTTAACACTGTCAGACTCCGTCCGGTTCGAGGTTGCACAATTAAACTTAATCGCGTACATGTATATATATAATAACGTCATATATACAAAATGTTACACATATTTAGCCTAATACAAAACTAAATACATGTAATTACAAGATTGTTAGGTGCAAATTAATGCCCTAATTTGGCGGGTATCACATGTTTTCACTGATTTTTTTATCTTCTTATTTTCACAGGATCCCATTCATATATATATATATATATATATATTGTAATACCCTAAATTTCAAGGTATTATTTTAGTACGCAAGGATATAATTATTACAAAGTGTTATGAATATAAGTAATATAAATTGTTAGAAAACGTGAATGGTTTCTCAGTTCCAGACAATAGGGTTAAAGTGAATAAAATTAATACATAAATATATATATTTATGTATGATTTATGCTTATTTCATTTTAATTCTAACTAACCTCTGGACACATCTCAGAGATGAGTTCGTGAGGGAGAAAATCAGAGGGATGATTCAAGTAATTAAATTCAAGTTTCAATCTTCAAATTAGAGTTCTACCAATTCAATTTCTTTCCTTTAATCATCATGAACCTTATGTAAGTTGAATTTCTTCATGTTCTAAACCTGGAAAATGGGTTTTAGTGGGTTTCGTATGATTAGTGAATTTAAATATGAAATTAGTGTTGATTATGATTGATTAGTGGTGTATAAATATATATAAAAGTGAGTAATTTGAATTATGTAATTAGGGATCAAAATGGGTTTTCATGGGGTTTATGAAACTAGTGATTTTAATATGAACTTAGGTATCTAGTATGTTGAAATGATGTTAGAAAAGCTTGCTAGTGAATGAATTAACACTAAAATGAGTTAAAGATTAAGAATCTATTAGTGTGTTTTTAAGGGTTTTGATGAATTAAGATGAGTTCTTTAAAATAGAGATAAACTATATAAATTTTGGTTAGTGGAATAATTATGAGTTTGTGAAGATATGGTGAATACTAATGAAGTAAGAGTTCAAGTAATAAAATCTTAAAAGTGGTTATAGTGAGGTGGTGGGTTAATAAAGATAATTAGTTGATTATGATAATTATGATTTGCTTAAAGTATCGTTATATGAATGTGTATTATGATAGGGATTGAAAGACGTGGAAAACTTTCGTGACCAATTATTGTGAATCATCAAATATCCAGGTGAGTGATACGGGGGTTAAGTGGATAATGATTGTGTATTTTCAGATTGCTTCTGAGCAAGAGGTTCACACAATCAAGTGAATAGTTGTTTACTTTATAACTTGTTTCTAATTATGGATTAGTATGGTTATGTATTACCGGATTGGTTACGAGCAAGAGGTTTGCACAACCCATGAAGTATTCTTGTTTCTTTAGTTCGTTTCATATGTATGTGTCTTGAGTTTATATCTTATGTTGAGGTTGGTTGCTAATGTTGTTGACTGTTGTTAGTTGTTGAAATATGTGAAATTATGTGGATTATGTTAGTGAGCATTGTAGGTATTTAATGTTGATCGGAGATTAGCTAGTTTTGCTAGCATAGTATGATTAAGCTTAGTATGCATATCGATGTAATATGGTGCTAAGTGTGCTTGTTTCTATTGACCGCATATCTGCATAGTGTTCAGAGTGATCTCTACAATTGCTCCATAGTTTTTAGCATAAGTGTATATGTGATATTGGTATGTGATATATGTTGTTGTTCTATAAATTATTCACTTAATTGCTTAATTGCCTGTATACTCACTAAACATTGTGCTTACGCGTTTTCGTTGATTTATATTGTAGGTGTATGATTTGGGTGGATCAAGTGAATAGATAGTGATTAAAAGATGGTAGCGTAGATATGGAGTTTGCTTTATGGTTAGATGATGCTCCATTTCTTTTGAATCATTCTTGTGGTTATCACTTGAGTAAATCGTCTAAAAATGGTGTTTTAGTGATATGCGTTGTTTTAAAGTGAAATGTGTCTAGAGAATGATGTAATTGTGTTTAAAAGATTAAATCAATCATTGGTTTGAAAAAATGGAAGTGAATTGGTTGAAATATTGTTGATTTTACAAACGGGTCAAAATTTATCAAAATGGGTCTAAAGGGGTGGTTTGATATTTTTGAACGAGTTAGTGTTGTGGTTGTTTGTAGTATTTCTTAAACTTTTTTTGATGTGTCAAAGAAGTGTGTAAAAAGTCTTGGTCATATTGTGAATGGTTCGTGAATATGGTTGTCACCAAAAAGTGGTCAAAATGACTTCAAATTGATGACACGTTCAAAATCATCGTTTTTTGTTAAATTTGAAATAGTGTAAAAGGGGAAAGTTTCATTTTGATATAGTGGAAGTGCATGCAAAATTTCAGGTCCTAACTCTCAACGAGTAAAAAGTTGTGTGCGTGTGAAATTGGCTCAAAATCTGAGTTTTGTACATTGTTGCTGTTAGCATATTATGTCTTTGATACAGTGTATTATGTCTGAATCAATCAAGAGTTAAATCTACTGAATCAAGAGTTAAATTTACTAAATCAATCAAGAGTTGGGTCAAAAAGCTTAGTTGTTGAAGTTAGTATTCTTTAGAATATGTTAGTATTATTTAAAAGTTGTTAGTATTCTTTAGAAGTCATTAGTATTCTTTACAAGTTAATAGTATTTTTAAAAAAATAATAATAAAAAATTGGGGCGTTTCATATATATATATATATAACAAAGATTTTTCCTTGATTTTTAGACATGTCACATCATAATACTTTCTTTTATTTAGACCCTCCTAGCTTGCCATATCATCATATTATTTTTTCCTAACAAAATTATTTATCAATCAATTATATTTTATTATAATAGCCTTTAAAATTCCTATCTTATACATTGCAATTAACAAATATTATCATCATCAACTACCATGTTTTAAGAAAATTAGTTTTGATAAAGATATTTTAAATTGATTATTTCTATACATTTTGGTATATATTACTATTGAATTTTATTAATAACTTATAAACTTTCAACAATATTAACATACAGTTGAAAACCTAAAAAAACATACGATTAATTTTTATTTTTTAATTACCTTGCATTGCATAGGCTCAACAAATGTATTACAACTTAACATAATAACTTACAAATTAATTTAATTGTATTATGTATTCAAACTTAAACATAATAACATACAAACTAATTTAATCGTATTATATAAATGGTCGTGCATCGCACGGGCTCAATGCTTAGTTTTATATATAAAATAAAGTTTTTTAATAACCTATTATAACGTATTATTTTAGTAAACGATTACGTGTTATTAATTTACAAACTCTTGAACGTCTTTTGCAAAATACTTTGGTATATAACTTTATGTTGAAAAGTAAAAGAATGATATATATGAAAAATATTGAAGTAAATGTAAGATAATTGGTCAATACCACAAATTAATTGTGTTATTGATAACACTGATTATGTGCCCATTGATATATTCAGCTACTTACTAATATATATATATATATATATATATATATATATATATATATATGTGTGTGTGTGTGTGTGTGTGTGCGCGCGCGCGCGCGCCCATTGATTATGTGCTCAATGCCTAGTTAGTATGTATGTATGTATGTATGTATGTATATAACAAAGATTTTTCCTAACTTTTTAGGTATGCCACTTCATCAAATTTTCTTTTTCAAATAGCTACTTAATTATGCCACATCATTAACTTAGTTTTTCCTTAATCTTTTCCTAACTTTTTTGTAATGCCACATCATCAAATTTATTTTTTTAAGCCACATAGTTATGCCATATTATTAAATTAGTTTTTCATTAAAAGTTTTATAAATTTCAAACACACCTTATAAGTTTTTAAAATTTTTAAAATTCCCAACAAGTGAACAAACTAATATACAATTTATTTTGTAAGGAGTTGTAATAAAATAATTTATTCAAAAGTAGTGACTCTATTGCAATTCATCGTCAGTTAAACCAATTATTTCAATTTGATTTGACCGATGGTACATTATATAAAAAAGTTTTGCATTGTAACTTTAACATTTTCAGTAAAATAATTTTATGTATAAAACTTTAAAATCCATTTTTTTCTATACATTCTAATCTATAATAATAATGATTAGATCATAACCCGTAAAATTTGCGGGTTAAATCATTGTATAACGAAATTAAAGCAGATCATGTGACTCAGCCAATTGAGTCAATGGCTCAATGTGTTCCGAGTTTCCAAGCAGATATTCATATACTTCACTTGGGTATTAAAAAATACATTTTCAGTATATAAATGTGAGCAATATAGACATACAGATTCAGTTGAGCGAACTTGGTCAACAGTCTTAAATGGGTATAATCAGAAACAGCAGTCTTGAACACAGTTTCGTGTGCTAAGTCAGCATCGATTTACTCTGTTATAAACTGCACAATTGGGCTAACTTCACTCTTAATGTGCAAGCGACAGCCATTGAAATGGTTTGACACCTAAGGAAGCCCTATCGAAGACAATTATATACAGTGACATTAGATGTACAGAGACAATTGTTTAGCTAATAAATACCAGATTCATACAATACTATAATAGACTAATCAAAAAATAGAATTATAAATCGATTGATGTTAACCGGGCATACCGGGCATTTTGGATCCAAATGACCACATGTTCTGTGACACCTGTCAAATTAGAACTAGTGATTAGTACATAATCTTCTCTAATTCTCTAATACATGTAATTAGTTCTATGTTAGGCTAATTAATGTATCAATTAATATATATTGTTGAATATATATCTATGTGATTTGATTAAATCGTACTTATTTTAAATCGAATGGAATTCGGTTCAATTAATACCAACGTTGGTTAACAAAATTATTAAATAATATAACATTATTTAATAACACTATTATATTCAAATTATTATTTTGATAATATTACGAATCTAATTCGTATCGTATAAATAACATTTACGGGACTAAAATAAAGGAACGTGCGAATAATTGGAACAAAACTAAGTTATATTTTCATAATTCAAAATAAAGTATTTTGATAAAATACTTCAACTAAAAAAATCGAAATTTAAACCAAAAACCAAAGCACATTTAAATAACGTTACGCGATAATATAAACGTACGTTTAAACGACCGAGGAAATGAACACCGCACGGAGCGCATATACAGGGGATCAAAAATTGGAGCCAACCACACATGGGTGGGGCCCATGTGGGCCGGCCCCCTTCTTTCCCCCCTCTCCCTCTCTTTTCCTTTGACCAAAACACACACACACAAATATCTCACACACTCTTGTTGAGACATAGATTGTGACAACAGATCTAACTTGAAATATGACTGGTGTAATTATTATTATGTTTGTGTATTGGTTTAGATTTGTAAATGAATATTTCGTTATTAAAGATAGACGAAATTTTGTTTTTAATATATACGTTTGTTGCGAGTCGAGATCTCAGGTCGCAAGTGTTGCGAAGCGAGGTGAGATCTGAACTCGCAAAGCTATGGACATAAGGAGCTTGGCGAGTCGAGTTCATTATGGGCTTGGGCTGCGTAGCGAGTCGAGTCAACTCGCAGGCCCAACGGCTGCGAGTTGAGACGACTTATTTAAATGATTTTTGTTTAGAAAATCATTAACAACTTTTTAATTAGACTTTTGCTATCCCATTTATAACCTGCGAATTCAATTTACAGAGAAATAAAATAAACCTAACGACTAGGCTTTGACGTTTATTCGTTTAAAGCAAAGTAATTAGTTAACCGAAATACGAACTTATTCGTTGTTAGTAAGATAACATCGTATTAAGGAATTCCGCACCTTAATACTACGGATAACGAAGTTATCGATCCTAGAACTAGGGACTTACAATTGGTATCAGAGCTTTCGGGCTAGGTAACGAAGGTAGTTCGAAGTTTTCGGGTTAATCGCGTGTGATTTAGGATTGTTTTGACGTGTATTAGTGTGTAAAAACGATTAAAATCACTCTCTGGATGATTTAGGGTTTGTTTACGGTCGAAATTTCCAGTTTCAATCGTAAAAATACCAAAAAAATTTGTTTTCGCATTTTTCAGCCGTTTTGCGAGTCGAGATTAGGGTTTCAGATAAGTCTGCGAACCGAGTTGAACTTGCAAACCGAGATTCTGCGAGTCGAACTTAGTTGCGAATCGAAATACTCTGTGAACCGAGATCTCCTGCGAACCAGGATCACTTGCGAGTTGACATCACTGCGATCCGAACTGAGACTTGCGAACCGAAATTCTGCGAGTCGAGCTGAGATTGCGAGTTCAACTGAGTTTCTGCGAGTCAAGAATTTTTTTTAATTCGCGAATACATTTTAACTTTAAACTTCACGATGTCTGACCTTAGCGAAATGATTGAGATGGAACACGAGATTGGAAAATCTAATGTTCCACCTAAATTGTTGAGAGTTGAGGATTATTATAGCTAGAGGGATAGGTTCGAATCTTACTGTAGATTCCATGATGTATCTATCTGGATGTGTATCAAGAATGGATACATGGCACCTACACAAACTGTTGAGAATGCTATTGTGATTCTCACTTATCAACAGATGAGTGAACTACAAAAGAAGGAATTTGAGGTTGAGAACAAGGCTCATTCTTCAATTAAGATGAGTCTTCCTAAGGAACTTAATCATCAACTGAAGTCCTTCCATACTGCTAGAACTTTGTGGACAGCTCTTGAGAAGAGGTGTGAAGGTAGTCCACAAGTTAAAGCAGGCAAGAGGAATCTCCTGAAAAAGTAGTTTACTGTGTTCAAAGCTTTGAAAGGAGAAGATCTTGATGCTTATACCACAAGATACTACCATTTGTTGAGTGAGCTAGATGACCATGAGATTGTAACTACCGAGACTGAGAAAACCAACAAGTTTATTGAGGGTTTACCGTTGACAATGGCTGTGGATAAAATTTGGGAGAGATTGATGAAAGAGAAGAAGGTGAATAAAGCTCAAGATGCTAAGCTGGTAGAGCAGGCTGCTAAGATTGTTGAGAAGGAAAAAGAAATTAATGATCTCAAAGAAAGGCTTGTTGTTATAGAAGCTTTATTGGTGAAGGGCACTTTCAACAAGGGGGAGAAGAATGCAGAGGATATGTTCAATGATGATGTTTTTATGTATGATAATGAAGATGAGGTTGTGGGTGAAACAGATGCTATGTCTAATGCTAACACTGAAGTATTGGAAGATGAGATGCAGACTGAGATTGTTGAAAGTGTTATGTAAAAGACTGTGGAGAGGATTGATGGTGAAACGGAAGTGATTATTGATATAGAAGATGGTGAAGAAGTGGTACAACCAGTTGATGATTTGGTGAGTATAGAAACTGAAAAAATGGAAAGTGATGGTGATGATGCAGAGGCAGAGGGGGAGTCAAAGCCAAGATTAGATCCTAAACTTACATATGGTAGGAAGAAATCAGTTCCATTGTTCAGTATCAAAGATAAAAAGATGGAAAAGATCAGAAAAGCCAAGTCAAGTAGTCCCACTGCTAAGGTGGCTACCACTGCTAACACTACCTCTGTTCATACAGAATCTACCACTGCCACAACTCAACAACCCACTGTTACCACAACTGAACAACCCACTGCTACAACAACTACTACAAAACCACCAACCACTACTAGAACACCAGAAATACCTTTTGTCATCAGAGAATCAACTAGATTGAATAAACCTGAGTCTAAGCTTCCAAAGATTGATCCAAAAGACAAAGGTAAGGGCAAATTGGTAGAAAAGCCAAAATCAAAGGTCAAACTGGTACAAAGGAGCATTGAGCATGATCATGAATATGCATTGAGGTTGCAAGCAGAATTGGATGAGCAAGAGAGAGTAAGAACAGAAAAGAAAGCACCTGAGGTACAGAGGTCAATGTCTATTCAAAGGTCCATTCAAACTCCTACATCTGAAGTTGATGAAGTAGATGTTATGAATGAAAATGGTCAGATTGTGAAGATGACCAAAGAAGCTAGCAGAGTGTATGCTGAAATGAAAGCAAAGGGGTTGAATGATGATACTGTGTATCAAGCTTATGAAGAAAAGAAAAAGGGTAATCCTCTGCAGGTGGCTTTAGAAAAGAAAATTGAAAAGGAAAAGAAAGAAAAACATGATAGAGAAGCTGCTAGGAGGAGAGCAAAGAAACCAACCAAAACTAAATTGAAAAATGATCTGGTGTGTAAACTTAGAGGAGGTAGGATTCCTACATTGAAATTGAGAAAAATGTCATTGGAAAGATTGCAAGAAATGTACAACAATGATCCATTTCTGAATCCTGAAGCAAGAAAGAGATTGGAAAAGAAAAAGAAAGAAGATGCAGAGATTCAGAGAAGACTGCATGAAAAATATGATCAAATTGATGAGGAGTTGGAGAAGAAAAAGGAGTTGAGATTGAAAGTTGAAGGAATTAAAAGATCATTTGCTAAGTTTCAGGAGTTGAATGATCAAATAGGTGATTTGGATAGAGAAGAAGAGGTAATAGAAAAATAGTTGGTGGAAAAGATTGATAGGACTGAGAATACTAATGTAATTGATGAAGATTTTTCAGAGATTATTAAATGGGAAGGAATATGTTTTGGATCCAGTATAGAGTCCTCTGAAATAAGGATTGAGAGAAAGAATGGAGTTGTAAGCTTTCACAAGTCAATGCAGGATATACTGAAAAGAGTTCATAAATTTGATGTATATGACATGTACAAGCTTGGTTTGGAGAAGGATGTAAATCAGATGAAAATTGCTCTTGAAAGGCACATATGGGAATGGTTGCAGATGATGTTTGAACCAGAGTTGTATGGTGTTATATTCTTATGTGCTGAGTTGGTTGCATACTGGAGACATTTTGCTAGAGCTGGAGTGCATTGTATTTCTCTTAAGAATGGTAAATATGTGTATAAGTTGGAAGAAAGAGAATACATTCTGAGCATAGTATTGTTAAAGCAACTGATTGGAGAAAATTGCAAGTTGTTGTGAAGACTGAAAAAGGAAAAGATATTATCTACTGGATTATAAATTAATACAGTAAGAGAGATCAATCAAGCAAGAAAAGATAGAAACTTAATGCAATGCAAGATTGATTAAGTTTAGGGGGAGATTGTTGGGATATGAGTTGATTTGATTAAGTATTGTAGTGCTAGCCACTGTTAGAAGAATTGAAGAACTAGCCACTGCTAGTATTGAAGGCTGCCACTGTTGGAAATATGTATTTGGTTTTTGTACAAGTTAACCACTGTTAGTAATAATGTATCATAGCCACTGTTGGTGTAAGTTTATAAGTCGGTTGAAGGTTGTTAGAGTTATTTATGGGATAGATTCGAATACCATAATAACTAGAGATTGTTTAGGACTCTATGCATTATAAATAGAGATCCTTAGACCTAGATTAGGTTACGATTGATTACGCAACTTCAAGGTTTTCTGTAACCCTAATACTTAAGTGTATTCGTCTTATATCATTAATAAGATTGAAGCTTTTGATATTAATTGTGTATTACAAATTGTTATAATTCTCGATCTTCTTAATATTATTGAGTGTGATTCTGTAACTTCTCAATAATAATTCAAGACTTATTGAATTGTTTATTAGATTTGTCTGGGTTTAACATTGAACTAGCTAAGATTGATGTGCGTAGGTTAAGTGATGATAAACAGGACTTAAAAGATAAAATTAATTCTGATGCTTCTGATAGGATTGCACTTAGAGATACCATTAATGAAAAAGTTGTCATCATAGATGGTCTCTATATGAATCTAAAAGACTTAAATCAGACAATTGCTAATAAGGAGAAAGAGTTAGCTGACTGTAAATTGAAGCTAGTTGAGCAAAATCGAAAGATAGAAAATTATAGAACCACTGAGATGGACAAGATGCTAGATGCTCAACGAAGTGTAAAGGATAAGTCAGGACTAGGTTATAACGAGACACCTCCTCCTTTCAATTCGAATTACACTAGGCTTCCAGAAGATACTGAAATGACTGAAGTATGTTCTGAAGAACCAGTAGCTAAACCTGATCAGTCAGAGGCACAGAAGAATGTTATTAAGAATCCTTCATCTGATGATAGTAAGAGAATTCCTCACACTAAAGTACATTTTGTACCGGGTGGAGTAATTAATGATACTAAGATTGATGAAGTGGTTAATAAAGAACATGTAGTTGAACCTTTAGTGCCTAAGACACCGACTGCGGGTGGGTGCAAAAGTTAGTAAGTCACGAAAACAGATTTCCTGCTTCAAGTGTCACCAAAAAGGACATGTAGCTTCTTGTTGTCCAAATAAGAAGTTGGAAGCATCACATAAGTTAGTGAATACTGAAAAGACACCGACCACTTCTAGTTCAATTGTAGACAGGTTAGGCTCCAAACCGGGATTAGGAAGCAAACCTGTAAACATTCTGAAAAGAGATGAAAAGAGATGGTAATCATAGTGTCTCTCCACCTAAACCTAAAAGGCCTTATACTCTAAACGAAAATACTTTCAATAAGCCAAGAGATAAGACACCTTCGAGGTTTAGGACCCCAAGTAGAAACCATAGTCAGTTTGAAAATGGTTCTACTTCAAGTGCACAGGGAACTAAGTTTGTGCCTAGGAGGTTTTCTACTCACTCTCCTCATAGGCCTAAGCCTACAGATCATCAACAATCTCAAACTCCTGTGAAAGTTACCAAGACTCCCGATGGGAATAGTTATGGTTACTTTAAGGAGGTTCAGATTGTAGATGATCAGGGACAAACCAAGACCGTAATGGCTTGGGTCCCTCTTGAAAACTAACTGTGTACAACTTGTTATGTGTAGGAGTAGACTGTGAACAAAGACAGCTGGTGGTATGTAGACAATGGATGCTCAAGACACATGACAGGTGAACGAAGTCTACTGAAGGACTTCAGAGAAGGTTTCAAGCAAAAAGTAAATTTTGCAGGAGACAAAGGAGGAGTAATTACTGGGAAAGGAAAAGTTTCAAATGGAACTTTGACTCTAGAGGATGTGAATTATGTTGAAGAACTAACTCATAACCTAGTGAGTGTTTCCCAAGTCTGCGATAAAGGTCATCCAGTTCATTTCAATGAAAAGGAGGCTTTAGTTCTGAAGCCAGGCTTCACAATTCCTGAAGAATGGATATTGATGAGGGCACCAAGGAAGAAAGACATCTATGCTATAAACATGGGTGTTTCTAATTCTTCAATGGTGTCGACATGCTTACTATCCAAGGCCTCAGAAGCAGATGCACTTTTATGCCATAGGAGAATGGCACATCTAAATTTTCGAAAAATGAACTACATAACCAAGAATGGTTTAGTTCTATGTGTACCACAGAAACGTTTCGAGTCTGAAGACAAGTGTGTTCCTTGCCTAAAAGGAAAGCAGCACAAGAAACCACACAGGTCTAAGACTGAAAACTCAATCTCCTTGCCATTTGAACTACTACACATGAACCTCTTTGGCCCAATAAGCAAGAGAAGTCTAGGTGGCAAGTGGTACTGTTTAGTTATCACAGATGATTACTCCAGATTCTCATGGGTATTCTTTTTGGGATCTAAGGATGAAACTCCAGGAATTCTAATGAAGTTCTTTGATCTAGTAGAGAATATCTATAAAACAAGAGTTAAGCGTATTCGTAGTGATAATGGAATGGAATTCCAGAACTCAACGTTGAAAATATATTGCTTAAGCAAAGGGATACAACATCAATTCAGTGCACCATATGAGCCTCAACAGAATGGTGTTGCTGAAAGGAAAAATCGAACGTTTATTGAAGCTGCTAGAACAATGCTTGCAGATTCAAAGCTTCCGATCATCTTTTGGGAAGAAGCGGTGAATACAGCATGTCATGTTCCAAATAGGGTTCTTACGGTCAAAAAGCGTAACAAGACATGTTACGAATTATTGAACAATAAGAAACCTAATCTGAAGGGATTTGAACCCTTTGGAGTTGCATGTACGATATTGAAAACAGGAAATCAAGCTAAATTTGGCGAAAAGGCTGACGAAGGATTTTTCCTAGGTTATGTGCCCAATTCGTCTAATAAAAGAGTTTTCAATAAAGTCACAGGATGACTGGAAATCGTTTATAACATTGAGGTTACGAGCTATGTACCTGTTGTACATAAGGTATTAGATTGGCAATTTGACTATTCAGATCTCTTTCAGTCATTTAAAGTTCTCATAAGTGACTTTGTCAGTGATTCAGAGATCTCTCAGCACTTATTGCATGAAGACTTGGACAATGGTCCGTCTTCAACATCGAGTGTTCTGAAATCTGGAATCAGGACAACAGATGACTCAAATGAAGCTTCTTCAAGTGGGTCACAACAACCTTCAAAGGATAAGTATCAAGAAACAGAAGATTCTGAGGAGGATCTTCAAACAACGTTTGATGATGTACTTACTTCTTTGAACCATTTAAGGTTATCTTCAGCTAGTTCAGAAGACATGCCTTCATTAGAAGAGATTGGTACTAACTTAGGATATGAGTTAATAGTTGACCCTATACCGGTTACAAGAACGAGTAAGAATCATCCCGTTGAAAACATCATCGGTGATATTAATACTCCTGTTCAAACTAGGACTCAATCTAAAGCTAGTACATCTGAAAATGTAGAAAGCTTGTATATTGCTATGAAAGAGACAGGGATTCCTAATCAATGTCTATATTCATGATTTATCTCACAAGTTGAGCCTAAAAATGTGCAAATGGCTCTCAAAGAAAGCTCGTGGGTTGAAGCTATGCAAGAAGAACTGCAACAGTTCTCAAAATTACAAGTATGGGAGTTGGTTGACCTTCCAAAGGGAGAATATCCAATTAGAACTAGATGGGTATTTAAGTGTAAGAGAGATGACCGGGGAGTCATTACTCACAATAAAGCTCATCTAGTGGTTCAAGGGTTTAATCAACAAGAAGGAATAGATTACAACGAAGTGTTTGCACCAGTTGCTAGGCTAGAAGCAATTAGAGTATTCTTAGCATTTGCCTCTTTTAAAGGTATCAAAGTTTATCAGTTAGATGTTAAGAGTGCCTTTTTGTATGGCAAAGTTGAAGAATTGGTGTATGTTTCACAACCGCCAGGGTTTACTGATTCTGACTATCCAGATAGAGTATATCGCTTGAATAAGGCTCTATATGGATTACATCAGGCACCTAGGGCATGGTATGGAACACTATCAATGTATCTACTTGAGAATGGATTTACAAGAGGATCAATTGATAGTACACTTTTCGTAAAGTGGAACAAGAATGACTTTCTACTTGTACAAGTATATGTTGATGACATTATCTTTGGATCATCCGATGAAAAGATGTGTCAAGAGTTTGAGAAAGTCATGAAAAAAAGGTTTGAGATGTCTGCAATGGGAGAGTTAAACTTCTTCTTAGGATTGCAAGTTGATCAAAAGAAGGATGGATTCTTTATTCATCAATCTAAATATACATATGAGCTATTGGAACGCTTTAAGATGGATGAAAGTAAGGTCTATAATACTCCAATTCCAGTCAATCACAACCTTAGACCAAATACATCGAGTTATACCGATGTGGATCCAACTCTTTATAGAGCCATGATCGGATCACTAATGTATCTTACTGCCTCTAGGCCTGACATTATGTTTGCTGTTTGTATATGCGCAAGATATCAGGCAAATCCGAAAGAGTCACACATGCAAGCTGTTAAACGGATCCTTCGTTACCTCAAAGGGAAACCGAAGCTGGGACTTTGGTATCCGATTGATGGAGACTTAGATCTCATAGCTTATATTGATTCGGATTATGGAGGATGCAATCAGAATAGGAAATCTACAACCGGAGGATGCCAATTCTTAGGAGGTAGATTAGTATCTTGGCAGTGCAATAAGCAAAGCTCAGTAGCCATTTCTACATGTGAAGCTGAGTATGTTGCAGCTGGCAGCTGTTGTTCTCAAGTTCTTTGGATCCAACAGCAACTGCGGGATTACGGGTTAAATATAACCAATACTCCTATGATGATTGATAACGAATCAACAATGTCGATCACCAATAATCCGGTGAAGCACAGTAAAACTAAGCACATTGATATTCGACATCATTTTATTAGGGACTGTGCTGAGAAGAATTTGATAAAGTTAGTTAAGGTTCCATCTTTGGATAACTTAGCAGACTTATACACCAAGGCGTTCGACAGAGCTCGATTTGAGATGTTTGTTGAACTTAACGGAATGAGAAATCCAGAGTGATTAGTCTTCCAAGGGTATTTCTGTAATAGTTAGTAGTAAGTTTTATGCTTTAAAAAAAAAAGAGCCGGGGGGGGGGGGGGGGGGTATGGCATTCATTTGCTTGTTACCTGAGGGGAATCGCCTCCAATAAAAGAACAACCAAAGTTCTTTTAGGAAAAGCTTTCAGTTTTGGCTGTAAAAACTTGGGAAATAATAGTACATTAGGAGAATGAGCTTAAGAATAATAAATCTAAGTGCTAAGATTGATGTGTTAGTAGATTCCTATAAGTTTCATTAGAATTGCACACTTACCTAGGAGTTTACTTATATTTATCTGATTATACACCTATATCCACTGATAATAACTCGTGTCCTTTATATAAGTGATAAGAATAACTAAAGTCTATTCAGCTTCATTATATAATATATTGGTAGGCAAATTATTCTTAGATTTATGAGCAATTAAGAAATTCTAATTTTGCGTGTCATATCCTTTGTGAACTGTTATATACTGTATGACATTTGTCTTAATTGATGAATGATGGTACTGCCATACACTGTTATCTTGCATTTATCTACAGATGACAAATAGTTAAAAATATGGTTATTAGTGAAACTAACAGATAACTCTATTGTACGTGAGTACAGACCTGTTGCCTTTAGTTTTGCCAATAGTCTCAAACTTATTTTAATTATACTAAGGGATCCTCTGTTGTACGTGAGTACAGATCTGGAACCACTAGTATCTTTAAAAGATGTTTGATATTTGTCAAAATCTTAATTCAAGTGTATATTATATGTTTCGAAAAGATACATCATTTAGTAACCTCTACCTTGAAATTAAAAGATGCAGTGTTATGTGTTTTACTTAAGTTCTTCAGTATATTATATAACAGAACAATTTAGATATTGTTCACATTAATAATAACAGGTTTGCTCATAAATCTATGTCTAAATTGTTTATGTGGATCATGATACTGGTAATCATCTTGGACTGTTTAAGATATTGGAACATTCACTTTTTGTGAATAATTGGTTCTAAATATATAAGAAGTTATTTTAATATCCAAGTTATGTCTCGTGGATAAAGGTAAATAAGATATAATGTTTTAAATATAAGTTAAATTATGGGTTAAGTTGTGGTTTTATTGTATTTATATGAATTTCATGAGGTATGCATACTAACAATCGTCTTGCTCTTATTAAAATCAAATATAAATGGCTTATTCTTCCTAATATGATCCCTAAGCAGTTCAAATTTTAACCATTTTTTATTTTTAATTTTGTTTGCTTTCATATGATGTTAGTTCTCTTAAATTCTTATTTCTTATTTTGTATTCATGTTTAATGATTAATAGAAAGTTTTATTTTATTTTATTTTATTCAATGTGTTACCCTTTAGAATTGAATTATACTGGATATTTATGTTGAACAAATGTGTGTTGAGAACTGAAAAATACTATATAGGTTACGTGGAATGTTAATCGAAAGTCTTCCGACTCATATGTAGTCGAGCAGCGTGTCCTAATTTTATATCAGCGGTTAATTTTTCTATTATAACTTATATATATTTTAGACTTGTCTATATACTTAAGACTATAAGGTATATAAGTAAATAATTTTAGCTCGAGATTTTTCTTTATACAAGATTAACTGTATCACGGGTTTAGTCGGTTAATATATGTAAGAAGATTATCATTGAGGAAAAATTAAGCAAAAAAATTTTCTTTAAAATGTTTAGACTACATAGTTACAGAGTTAACTATATAATTGTGGATGGGTTTACATTTATACTTAGGATTTAATTTGCATTTTTATTTAAACTTGCGAGTTTGACTGGTCAACGCTGCGAAGTGAGTCCAGTTCTGCGAGTTGACATTAACCTTGCGAATCGAGTTAAAGTATAAAAGGGAGGTCAAACGAGTCAAAGCCACCGAACCCATTTCACTTGCGAGCTCACTTAAACTTGCGAATCGAATACTGGCGAAACGAGACGAAAATAGTGTTTCGTTCGATTTCGAAATTTCAATTACAAGGGACGAGTTTTTGATCCGTAGTTTTTATACATCTTTGTCTTGCGATCATTTTGAGGTATAAAACGATGGATTTCACCGTTTAAATTACACGAAATTGAATTTTTTATGTATCTAGGGTTTCATTTTAAGGTTTAAACGATTAACGTAGATTAAAGGTGTTATTTAACTCGAATCTTATGGATTAATGTTAAACGAACCTTAATGAACGTACACCAATTGATAGATCTTAATAACTTTGAGAATTTAATCGATTTTGAATTCAACTCGCAACACCATTTCATGTTGCGAGTTGACCACAACTTCAATTCGCAGTGCCACAATTAGCGAGTTGAGATTGCTCTCGATCCGCAGATTTCTCTTTGCGAATTGAACACAGACTCAACTCGCAGATTTACTTTAGCGAGTTGAGATTCTGACTTGTTGACCATGCGAGTCAACAATGCTCTTTTCACTTGTTGACCATGCGAGTCGACTATGTTTGTTGACTTGTTGACATGCGGACCGAGTTGATTAGCGAATCGACTTGCGAGTCAAGTTGCGGATTGACTTGGTTAGCGAGTTGACAAGGTTGCGAATCGAGTTGTGAGTTCAGTTTTGCTTTTTGCGAGTTGAACATAACTTGTAAAAATAAAATGTAATTTGCAATTTAAACTTTTAATGCAATAAGCTACTTTTATTTGAATGTACAAGACTTTATGATTTTAAAAGTTTATTATAATATGTTTAGACGTACGAATTTTATATTAATACGTAATGACATATGTATCTTTATATATATATATATATATAAGACTTTGGTCAGCCACAAGCCGCTGCCGGCCTTAATTATGGTAAGTAGTTATCTGTACCCATGACGTGCAATAAGTAAGACACGGTGAAACCATTCGTTGTACATATTAGATTTCTGCACTGCTTTTTATTTAGTTAGTTTAGAGTGTCACTTTCACTGTTAATTACTCTTGACCGCATGTAAGAAGCCGTGGAACTACCATGTAAAGTACACTGTTTATTACTGAAAGGTATGGTCTGCATATGAAACACGTTTTGACAAACTGCGAATAATCCAAGGATGTATAACTGTTTGAAAAGGAGAGGTCTAGGTCATAAATCAAAGTAATTAGAGCTTAAGAAAAGTATTAACAAGGTCTAGAAAGGAAAGTCTTAGTGACTTAGATACATGAACCCCCTAGATCTTACATATTTGATTCTTTAAACATAGTAAGTTAATAATTAGATACACATTTAGAAGAACGCGAGATAAGCTTAGGTGTTAAGAACGGTCTGACATATGAGACAATACGCTGCTTTATTCATGTACCTCGGTTTTTCACCAAGATAGGTTGCTTATCTTTCAACTAGGTAAGTATTGGGAGTTTAGCGTATTGCTCCGATCAGAATCACGATAACCTAGTTCCTAATGACATGCCAACGGGAATTTAATTGGTAGGGTTCTAGTGTTTACACCAAAGTCTGTTAATCTATTAATCTGAAAGTGTCCCCATCATAAACACCATCCCGGTATTATACTATCCCAAGTCATGGTGAACCACGCCTTCCCTATCCTTGGTTGTTCCATACGTGCTAGCTAGCTTATTTTTAATTTCATTGTTAGTAGTTTAAATTAGATAAAAACAAAAAAAAACCAACTATCTGAACCTCATCTTAAAGACTTAATTATCCAAACAAGCTCTATTTCAAATTCGACCGTCTGGAGACGACCCTGATCATCCTTACCACGTACTAGTATTAGGTTTTTGTACCTTGTACCAGTAGGTAGTTCGGAGGTTTAAGACCCGAGCGAAATAAATTTTAAAACACCCTGATCGCCCCATCAGTCGTTACAACAACACCAACGACACTGACGGTTGGGAGCGCGTCAAGTTTTTGGCACCGCTGCCGGGGAGGGTAGTACGATTTGGAGCCTGTTTAGATAAGTTAGTTTTTTAAGAGATCCTTTTGACTGGGAATCACCATCCTTTTCAGAAGTTACTTTTTTTCACGTAGTTTAGTGTAGTTAGGATTACCTTAGTATTAGTTTAGATAAAGTTCCATTCTCACCCCCGACTTTAATTCTGAAACCTTCTCCTTATGCCGTCTTTTCTGATCCCATGGGAAATGTTAACACAAGGACAACAATTAGATCAAATGCAAAGTCTTATTAATTCAATTGAAAATAGATGTAGGATGTGCGGTAATACCCACTTAGATGGAGAATGCCAAAGCCAAAGTATTATGTTTTCGGATAACGTAGGGTACTTAGATCCTCAAATACAATATCAATATGACCCCAATGCTGTCCAACCACATCCATACCAACCTTTTTATCCCCAACCATTCGAAATCTATCCACACTCACCTTACCCTGTATGTGAACCACAACCTTACAAGCTTCCTAACTTAAGAGATACGCCCTTAGTCTGTCTCAGCAGTAATACTACTTTCTCACCTCCTTCCGACCCACTTGAAGAAATGATTAAAGAACAAGAAGACATATGATAACACGCAAAAAGTCATGTTTTTGCGTGCATCAATCTCACCTTTTTGGCCCAATATGTGACGAAACTAATCAAAATAGATACTTTATCATTAAAACTCGTCACATGGGCCAAAATATAGACAATGTTTTAAAAGTCATCTAAAATGGTCGAAAAACACGATAAATCTAACGAATACGATCATGAGCATTCTCGTTCACTCGTTCCAGCACTTTTTGAGCTACACAAAGAATTATGACCTCTAACTTACGTCATTTTCTTCGTTAGGAAAATACGAACGCGTGGATATAAAGAACGCTCAAAACGGATAAACAACGAAGAAGTTACGCCCGAACGAAGAAACGAAGAACCGAGGAACCAGCATACTGCTGAACCAGGCCGTATACGGCTGGTCCAGGCCGTATACGGCTGGACCTAGACCGTATACGGTCTGTGCAGGCCGTATACGGCCCATGCACAGCCGTATACGGTCCAGTTCAGCCGTATTCACCCTATGCACAGCCGTATACGGTCCAGTTCAGCCGTATACGGTCCAGCTCAGCCGTATCATGCGTTTGGGTGATAAAAATGTGATTTTTATTCGCCTTTGCGATACGGTTGTGCGTTTGTAGGTTTGGATACGGTCTACGGATACGGTTGTGCGATCTCTATAAATACAAGCCTCATTTCATCATTTCAACATACCAACACATCTCACACCTCACTTCTACACTTTCTCTCACTACTCTCTCTCTAAATTAGTTAGTTAGTTAATTAGATTAGTTAAGCTAGTAGATTAGTAGCTTAATTGTACGAAGGTGCTCCGAGACTGCGGTGTCGCACGATTTGTAATAAAGCTTTGTCAGGTTCTATTATAATCTCTATCTTGTTATTTTAAATAATGTTGTGCTGTTGCTATACTTGTTTAGAATTATTTGCTAGGATTATTGCCATGCTTAGCTAGACAAATCTGTGTTTGCTATGATAGTTGCCATGCTAGGGTAGTTATACTTAAATCATGCTGTTACTCTGTCTGTATGCGGTTGAATCATATTTGAATCTATGAATTGAATCTCAAATGTTTATCTATCCAACTTATGCTGTGGTTAGTAACATCCTTCTAGGCTTGGCCAATTGCTAGTTGTATGCCACTAATTATTCTGTGTCTGATGATCGTTGAACTCGACATGGCCGGTGTTCTCCTAGTTGAAATATTACCGGAGGGAGACACGGAGCGTAGGATTAGAGATAGATTAGATTCAGGCCATTTAACAAGTGTCTTAGAGAGAACTTTCGGGACACTTGTGACTTAACCATGTACCCCGTCACTCTGCATAAATTGATCCCTGCTATGCTGCCTTTCTGCATGTTCTTGTTTGATTGTTGCTTAGGGTTTGCATGCTAGTATCTGTTATGCTGATTAGTTACATGATTAGGTTTTCGAATATTTATCAATTGCATATGCCAGTTTAACATGCATAGAATAGTTAAAATGATTTATATGGAATAATGATGAACAATTTAATCAGCCGTTAGACCAGACCATCCCAACTTGTCCCGGTAGGAAACCCCTGTTCATGTTTTTGTTTATTCAACAATTCATGCCATGATTCGGATATCTCAAATGTCCGAGATTGGGGGACAAGACTCGAGGATGGTTGTTGGTTAAATTGGTTGCTACATTTGGGACAACTTCCGGTGTAGTTTACATTCCATGACTGTTATCCATGTGACATATTATTTATCTGATTGCGGACAACTCTACGTTAGATAGATAATAGGCTAGTAGTTATGGCTCATTAGGAAATATTAATGTCATCTTAAGTAAGGCTTTATCTCATTAACTACCCCTAAATAGCATGAGTAATTATCATAGTAAACACTCGCTTCACCTATAAGTTCTCGTTGCCACCTCCACTCCACTTTACTTTTATTTAGTTTAATTTTAGATAATTAGTAGTTAGATAAAACCAAAACAACCCAAAAACCTCTTTTAAACCCTAGCTAAATTCCCGTAGATAACTAAAGTCCTAGATCCCATGTCCGTTGTAGTTTGAAGAACGACCCTAGGTCATACCTATCGCTATACTTATCCATAGCTTTAGTATACTTAGGTCCAGTATAAAACAAACTTTTTAAAAACCCTCACTGACGCCGCCGCTGACGGACGGTCCGACGACAGGGTGAAAACCCGATCGACCGTTGGGGGCGCGTCAACATACTTAGGAGTTTTACTTATAATGTGTCTAAAATCTTTACTAAACTATCAATACACGCCCAAGAGAGTAGTGAGGAGAGTATGAATCAAGCTAGAGCCAACTCTAGGATACAGAAAGTTGAGAGACACACACACTCCACATCTATTACACCCGACACAGACTTACATTCTCATAAGTTCGGTTCCAATATCCCTTTAACTCCTACACCAACCCAATCTTCTAAACCTTCAATTTCACCTATTCCTAACCTATCAACGTCAAAGATCAACAGAGGGTTTGTTCTAGAAGAACTTTCCGAACCACTACAACTCGAAACTTCCGGCCGGAGTGACGAGGATAATTAAGTAGACGAAGAGATCGAGATGGAAAGCCTGAATTTGGAGATTTACATAGAAGACTCAACTTCACATGGACTGGAGGAATACATACCGACTCTGAGTAGTGAACTCATTCAAATTAATATGGTTGAACATGTCCCACAACCAGTTGTGGTTGACTGTATCCCAAAAATCCCTTTGATTGATTCACTTCCTGATCTAATTGACTTTACTAGTGCCTTAGAGGAGACAGACACCCAAGTATTTGATGATAATGTTGCTATGAGATTCGAGATGCTAATGGACATCGTCCCATCTCCATGCCCAGAGTACAACTTTCTCATCAAACCAAAGACTTTAGGAAGCAAAGTGGGTTTTGCGTCAAGAGCACCTTACAAACCATCTCTCCATTACATAATGACGTACACGTCGTGGAGTGATAAGGACCTCTTTGACGAACCCAAACAACCCAAAATGCAAGAGATAGAAAAAGTCGGAGCTTTGTTTTGCCTCAAGTAAAATAAATCACTCACTTTTCTATGCCTTCTTACCTTATTGGACATACCTTGACCATAATCAACTTTAATCCCTTAGGTATGTACCAATACTTCCGCTTATGTCTACTGATGGATGCAAAGGAGCCCCCTAGATTTCCCAAGAAATAGGTTTAGAGTCAAGCTAGTGACTCGAACAAAAACAAGCGCTTCTCGGGAGGCAACCCGTGTCTAACATAGGATTATCAGTAGTAGTTAAAGTAGTTTAAGTAGTGAACTAACCCAATAAGTAGAAATGAAACCCTAAAATGAATGTTCCAAGTTTTCTATCTTTATGAACAAAAATGGATGGTTTGCGAAATTACTTCGTTAAAAGTCAAATTTTTGTCAAACCTTAATACTTCCTACTCCCAGTCATTTTGAATTTATTGCAACATCTATTTTCACCATTTTCTAAAGTTCTTGTTATCCGTTTCACTCACAAAAATGGAAACCTACTAGGAGTTAGGAGCCTTAGTCATTCTAAACACCCACTGACATGTTTCGAGCATTTGGGGGTACTTACATATATTATTGTGAACATACATAAGATATTAATGCTTAATCTGATTTGTATGTCAATATGTGTATTATGCTCGAACTCGTTTAAAAATATGTGCTTTGGATATCTTTATACTTGGCTACCTGATTCAACTGATAATACTGGTATTTCCATGTCTGCTATTTGTGCTGCGGTGAAATTATAGGCAACTAACACTTTTTGTGTGAGATTAAACCCAAAGTCGTACACTTGTTTGTTTCATCTACAAAGCACTCACTTTGATAGGTTCTTCGCAAACCAGTGAATCTATGATTTGGATAATAATCACTTGTTTGTTAGATCATATTTATTTGATCTACTTGTAACAGACTGGGACTGACGCCTATGGATAAAGAATCTTTAAGGATAATGGAAAGATGACAAGAGGAGCTTACAGTTCATTGAGTATGGGAATCTTTGGAGCATTGCTTTGCAGGGGACAAGAGATGACACTTCTGGATACAAAGATGATTTCTAGTTGTCTATGACTAGTTCATCAAGTTGATCAGCTCAATACTCATCATATGTGCCTACAAATTCCAAGTCCTATAGCTAAACCTTGCCACATAATGGAACCCTTAACCATAATCACCATATCCACCCACATTCACCCATCCATCCACCCATTCACACATACAACCATCACCCTCAGGGACTATTCATACAAAGGAATGGATACGGGAACAATTTGGAAACTGGAGATATTAGTCGATAAAAGAACAACATCAGATTCATTACATCAGTTGTCAGCAAAAGATCTCGGGTAATAAAGATTCATGGTCATTGGATTCAACACTTTCAGATCATTAGGAGCAGTTGAGTTTTAACAGCGGCTCTTGAAGATTAGGATCTTTGTCCATTAATCTCTATCCAACATTTGGGGATTATTGGTCAATTATGCTTGTGTCCGAAGGGCGACATCACTTCATTTTCTGCAATCTATCCTTTAGCTCTTAGTTATTTTCGTGAGGAAACTGGTTGAGTGATTGAAGAAAGGTTATACTGCTGGAGCTCAAGTTCAATACATGAAGGCTGATGCCAACCAAGTTCAGAATCCATTGGAGATGACATAGTCAACCACTCAGATCCTCATCTCACAGTCGTATAGACGATAAGGGAGTTCTGCATTCCTTTATCTAGTTTATTTATCCGTTTTTGCAAGATTATATCAACCTATATCCCATTCCAAACACTAAGTGTGAGATCCTTGGACTCCACAAAATACTAAGAGATATTTTCCATAATTAGTAGAAATTCTAAGTGTGGGATACTTCGACAAGAGGTACTCAATGCATAGATTCGAACATTAGGGACAATGTTCCTCTAAGTGTGGGATATACGGTCTGCAACCGCAAGTTTAACCTCTTGTCTGTAAGTCAAACAATATTTTCATTAAAAGGCTAAAAATAGAGAAATTTTCAAAAAATTTAGGATTCAAAAGCAACACTTTAGAACCTCTATTTTCCAAAAATGTAAATTACAACAAGAAACGAGTTTTAACAAAGAAACAAAACTGTTTACTTAGAATAAGATACGGACGAAAAGGGCAACACATGGCTAGGCATTGACAAAAACATTCGATTCGTTAGGTTTGAGCCCGTGACTAGCATTCATCATTTAAAATGCTTCACTTTTCGTTTCATGTGTGTGCCGATGTATGCATTTGAATTAGAACTTGCTCTTGCAATACATTTCGAGATCACACCAATGAGTGCCATAAGTGGAATAGGTACAATCTATCTTGATAACTTCTAAGGAATCTCAACACCCTCTCACCACCAAACATCCACTCACTCAACATCCACTTCGCACCCAATCAAAACCTCCTTTTATTCATTCCGAACCCACAGAAGTAACATCTTCCAAAAATTTTCAGAGACACTCTCGATTTCCCAAGACTTTTGCAAGAAAAGCCATCACAACCCAATACCATAAGAAACCTTTCGGGCCATAAAATATATATATCCATCGGTGAGGTCGGCATGACAAAAAGAAAAGAAAAATAGAAAAGGAAGAAAACAAGAACCATATATGCCGGCACTACCAAAAAAAGTTCCAGAAGAGGAAATTAAAAATCCAAAAAGGGTTACGCTACCAAGTCTTTTCAAAATCAGAGAAATTTCAAAAGAGACTCTCTCAAGAAAAGCACCCCAGTTTCGAGAAAATACAAGGAAAGCCCATCACACCCCTCATCACACACCTTCTTCAAAACCAAACACTCGATTCCTTTCTAAGATGTCTTGAAAGATTAGTACCGTTCTAATCAAAAGTGACGGAGATTTGATTCTTGATCAAGCTTATAACGAGAATGCTGCATGACTGGCTATCTGAGTGATTGACACTAGCAAGTAGGAAACTCTAAACACCTGAGTGATTTGAGTGACCCACTGTGAGGATTACCTAGTCATGATTATCATCTAAGTTGCTCGAAGAAGGTATCAAATTCTATAAACTTTTAGTTTCCCGTAAGAACTCTTTCATAACTGTAACTTTATACTATTTAGAAATAGTCTTTCTAAAAATAAGTGCAATTAGAATCATTCCAAAAGCCTTTCATGAATGAGTTTGCTTGAGGACAATCAAAGTTCTAAGTGTGGGATACTTGATATCGCGTAAAAAGTCATGTTTTTACTACCGATATCTCTCTCATTCTGGAACGAATCTTGGCATTTTAAACTAAGAAACAATACAAATCAGTGATATTATGCCAAGATGGTCAAAACAAGGTTGCTCGACAAAAATCAAGCAAAACGGATGAAAAACGAAGATTCCACGCACGTTTGAAGATTCAAGGCATCAAAACAAGATTTCAAGACAAAAGTGCCCATCATCAACATCCATCTCATCCAAGAGTTTTGTTTTCAAATTACGAATCCAACAGAAGAAGAATCAACAAAAATGGACGAAGAATGAAGATTCTACGTATGTCGGAAGATCCAAAAGATTCGTATGAGACATCCAAAGATGGGAGACATATTTTTGGGAAATCTTTACATCAAAGTCTTTGTTTTTGAAATACGAATCCAACGCAAAAAGAATAACCGCAAATAGATGCATAACGAAGAAGATACGCGCGAATTAAGCAACGCAGCGAAAGACGACGGACGAGTGGCAGCAAGCGCCCCCCCCCCCCCCCGTCTCATTTCTGCTTTTTGGTACTTGCGCGTACCTGGTGTGCCACTTTTCCATGCTTTTTCGTACCCGGTGCGCAACCTTTCGCTACTTTTTCGTACCCGGTGCACCACCTTTCACTCTTTTTCTAATGTGAGCCTAGGAATGCTAACGTGAGCCACTTTTCACATATAAATAGCAGCCCTAAGGCTTCATTTTCACACACACCTTCCACACCTTTCATATCTTTCTTATTTCTTTCTAGCTTTAATTTTCTTTTTCTCTCTACTTTCTCTCTAAGCTAATTTAATTAATTTAGTGAGAGATAAGTAGGAGATTAATTATGTAATAGTTAGTAGTAGCTAGCTTAGCAATGTAACGCTTTGGAATATTCAGAAGTAATATAAGCATCATTTTGCTCGCAATAATTACGGGTAATATCTATCATTTCTTTTATTAATTATTTGTAATGTTCTTTTTGATGTTTACGATTTATTAACATTAGAAATGTCTATTGCCATGATATGCGAGTAGTTGCTTATATGTTTTCCATGATTTAGATAGTTATAATGGATTGATATTAATTATTGTAAAGTAATATGATGACCCCTATTCGACTATTCCCAGATATAGTGCTGGAAACGCTTTATGCGGAGTACAAACGTATGGAAGTCTGGGACGACCGAAGGTAGTTATATTACGGATCAATATTATAAATGTGCTCAAAGAATTTCTGTTTATAGTTTAATTATAATATTATGAACGAATGATGGCATGTTTGGCCAACCGCTTATGACCAGACTGCCCCCAACTTATTCCGGTAGGGTAAAACCTGTTTATGCGACTATTTATTCAATAGACCGTGCCATGATACGGACGTCTCTGACGACCGAGATTGGGGAATAGGATTCGAGGGTAGTCGTTGGCCGATGTGTTCAGTACATTTGGGAGAACTTCCGGTGTATTGTAATTGTTTGTGTTTACTATCCATGTGACATATCTTCTATCTGATTGCGGACAACTCTACGTTAGTTAGTTGATAGGATCGTTAAAACAACTCATTCCAACATAGTTTAAATTTATAAAAAGAAACTTATATGAATGGGAATTGTTATACTTTGTTATTGTTTAAATATATGACACTAAACCTAATTTATGGAACCTTAATTAGGGAGTCATGAACCTTAATTATGGTAAGTAGTTATCTGTACCCATGACGTGCAATAAGTAAGACACAGTGAAACCATTCGTTGTACATATTAGATTTTTGCACTGCTTTTTATTTAGTTAGTTTAGAGTGTCACTTTCACTTTCAATTACTCTTGACCGCATATAAGAAGCCGTGGAACTACCATGTAAAGTACACTGTTTATTACTGAAAGGTATGGTCTGCATATGAAACACGTTTTGACAAACTGCGAATAATCCAGGGATGTATAACTGTTTGAAAAGAAGAGGTCTAGGTCATAAATCAAAGTAATTAGAGCTTAAGAAAAGTATTAACAAGGTCTAGAAAGGAAAGTCTTAGTGACTTAGATACATGAACCCCCTAGATCTTACATATTTGATTCTTTAAACATAGTAAGTTAATAATTAGATACACATTTAGAAGAACGCGAGATAAGCTTAGGTGTTAAGAACGGTCGGACATATGAGACAATACGCTGCTTTATTCATGTATCTCGGTTTTTCACCAAGATAGGTTGCTTATCTTTCAACTAGGTAAGTATTGGGAGTTTAGCGTATTGCTCCGATCAGAATCACGATAACCTAGTTCCTAGTGACATGCCAACGGGAATTTAATTGATAGGGTTCTAGTGTTTACACCAAAGTCTGTTAATCTATTAATCTGAAAGTATCCCCATCATAAACACCATCCCGGTATTATACTATCCCAAGTCATGGTGAACCACGCCTTCCCTATCCTTGGTTGTTCCATACGTGCTAGCTAGCTTATTTTTAATTTCATTGTTAGTAGTTTAAATTAGATAAAAACAAAACAAAACCAACTATCTGAACCCCATCTTAAAGACTTAATTATCCAAACAAGCTCTGTTTCAAATTCGACCGTCTGGAGACGACCCTGATCATCCTTACCATGTACTAGTATTAGGTATTTGTACCCAGTACAAGTAGGTAGTTCGGAGGTTTAGGCCCCGAGCGAAATAAGTTTTAAAACACCCTGATCGCCCCCTCGGTCATTACAACAACACCAACGACACTGACGGTTGGGAGCGCATCAACGTGTCTCGCACTGATTCAGCCTTGATTGTAGGACGAAGATTTTGTTTCGGTTGCCGATCACTTGGTTGTGGACAACCTCCATAGTTTCGATGGTTTCACCCAGACGGTTGTCAAGGGTGTCCATGTGGTTGACGGTTTTTTCGTGATCGTCGGAGACTTGATTGATACGTTCGAGTGATGTGAGTCTCCAGTTTTCATTGGTTTCTTGGAGTTCGATATCCATAGTATTAAGTCGTTGCTCGTGTCGGTATAGCCTAGTGGCTAAGTCCGACAAAGTGAAGTGAGTGGGGTATGGGTCAGCTCGAGGTAACCTGGTGTTCCTCCTAGCCACCCTTGGGTTTCACGATCCATACAGATGAGAGTGTGACGAATTGGGTGGTGTGTTTGCCATTCTGAGATAAAGCGTTAGAGAGAATGAGGCCTATATTCATATAATACATATATAATACTAGTACATGGTAAGGATGATTAGCCTAAAGTGTATATATATATATATATATATATATATATATATATATATATATCACATAACAGCCTAAAGTGTCTAACACAGACATGTTTGAGTCCCGGTTTCTCTCGTGATTAGAGTCAACTAATGTATCCTGTTCAGTCATGACTCCTTTCAGATCTCACATAATATCCTTTTAATTATACATAGTTGATCAGGCTATGTTAAATTAAACCAATACCATGTAGTCACTGAACCTAATCATACTTAATAAGGAATACTGCATAATGGTCATAGTCTAGGCCAACTAAATGCAACCTATTTCACTATAACCTTAGGCTCTGATACCAATCTGTCGCACCCCCAAATTCGGGTTGCGGAAGCGAATCAGGTCGGAGCGCGACTAATCAATAATCACAAGCACAAAGATATAATGAACGACCACTAAATGCGTCGTTTTACATTGTATTGATAAAACCAAAGTTTACATCAAAATATTGTTTACATTAGCTCAGTTACTTGAAATTGAGAGATTTACATTACATAATTAATCTATACAAAATATAATAATGCAATTAAATCTCTGATTTGATTGAATGCAGACTCGAGCTAATGATTCCTTATTTGGGCAGCCAACCTACTGCCGAGTACCTGTGATACATGCTAAAATGGGTCAGCGAAACACTGGTGAGCTCACAGGTTTGTATGTCAACACATATTTGTATGAACCGCAAAATTTAATTGAATTTAAAATGCAAATAAGCAAAATAAAAGTTATACAGCCATGAGCAGATATTCTGAGCTTAACTTGAGCGTCAGGTCCAATTAAGGAAACCCAACTGAGTTGCCTCCTACGAGTGCCTAATCTACACTCGTCTTCCCAAATGCTAATACGTCCATTTGACCAGTTAGTGTGTGCTAACCCGGACGAGGATTGTCAATCCTATATGATATCCTATACTAACATTCACGCTACAGATGTATTACCAAACTATGTTATGGAGGGATTTGAAATGATTAGTGAAAACAACTCATGTAGTATTTGATTTGTATTGTACTTGCGTTCATATTGTAAAATAAAACGAGCAATGTAATCACACCCTTGATGAAAATCGTAAAATAGGGGCTATGAGACTCACCTGAGCCTTGAGAAGTTTAACTTAATAAACTTGTTTGATTAGCCGTGAATTGATGTCCGAAGACTTATAACATGAGGGTGTCCAAGACACGCGATGGTTATAAACATGAGTAGGTATCTCGAAAGACTACCTTTGTAGTTGTTTGTCCAACTAGAATGTCCAAATTACTACGATTTGGTTGATTGAGATGTCCAAATTACTGCGATTTGGTTGATTGAATTGTCCAAATTACTACGATTTTGGTTGTTTAACTTGTCCAAGTTACTACGACTTGGTTGATTTGGTTATCCAAATTACTACGACTTGGTTGATTGGTTTATGTTTTGAAAACGTGTACGGCCCGTTGGTGATTGGTTGTAATAATAATCTCATTATTATTATTATGGTTTCGAGTGTTCATGTTCATAAACGTATTCCGATGTGTTTAAAAGTCGTATCGTATAAGTGTTTGAAATGACACAAGTTTGACACTTAGTAAAAATCCATGTTTTCAAGCAACTGTCTTATGCGACATTAGGAGCGACATAAAGCTTTGTGTCGCTATATGCGACATAGTCTGTTGTGTCGCAGATCATGATTGCGACATAAGGGCTTGTGTCGCTAAGTGCGACATCCGCAATTTGATGTGACATAAGGTGTTGTGTCGCTATGTGCGACGGGAATAAGTTTAGCGACATAGTGTTTTATGTCGCTATATGCGACGTCCGTAATTATTGCGACATAACCATTTGTGTCGCTATATGCGACATCCGTGATGTAGTGCGACATAGTGGCTTATGTCGCTATATGCGACATAAGACCTGATTTGGCGACATAAGAGCTTATGTCGCAGGTGGCCTAGAGCCTCTGCGACATAATGAGCTGTTGGCCGGAAAATGAGCCGAAAAAGTATTTTCCGGTTTCCGTTTGACTTGAAACTTTTACCCAACTCATATTTGGACATTATATGTTTAATAACCCATAAACAAGTAAAAATAAGTAAAATCGGAGTGTTTCGGGATTTGTCGGAAAACTTACGACTTCACGTCGGAGAATTCCGAAAAGAGGGAAATGTAGATCGTGATGTCATGGTTCTTTTTCTTCAAATGGGCGAGATGATCCGAGTTCGTTTTGTGGTGTTATTTAAGTGATTTAAGTGGTGGTGTTGTGGTGGTTATGGTTAGAGAGAAAAGAGAGAAAGGAGGTGGAAGAGAGAGATGATAATGAAAAAGTGAGGGGAAAAAAGGGGTGGGAAAAGGCAGATTTTGGGGAGGAAATAGGGGAGGAAATCTCTCAAATTTTACTCTCCACGTTCGTGCTCCGTGCGGTGTTCGTTTCCCCTTTAATTGTTTAAATAATTATTTTAAAATACGAATATTTATTAAGGTTTTTGTTGAAGTATTTCATCAAATACTTTTACTCGAGGTATAAAATATAACTTACTCTTGTTTCGATTGCTCGCGCGTTTATTATTTTAATTGCGTAATTGTTGTTTGTACGATACGAATTTGAGTTGAAATATTATATAAATAATATTTTGGATAAAATAGAGTTATTAAATAATGTTATATTATTTAATAAAATTGTTCACCAATGTCCGTATTAATTGAACCGAATTGCATTCGATTTGAAACTTGTACGATTTAATCAAATCGCATACTTGTATATATTCAACAATATATATATTGATACATTAATTAGCCTAACACATAACTAATTACATGTATTACACTTGATTAGCACTAATTACTAGTCCTAATTTGACGGGTGTCACATATTTTTTTAACGACCGTGGATCGCACGGGCTAAAATTTAGTGTGTGTATATATATATATATATATATATATATATATATATATATATATGATGAATCAATAATATATCCGTATATATATAAAAAAGTAGCCCATCATGTTGCACACTTGACAATTGCATGTGAAAATAGACGTTTTATTAGGAAGATTTGATGTTAGGATATGATATCCAACTAGTATGGAATATGGACGGAATGAATTATTGAAAAAGGGGTGCCCAAAATAATTATGGCACGTCGTAAAATAACCAACTCCATGTGGACAAATTATACAGCTTCGATCTCTCAATAATGGTGAATTGTTCCAAGTGAACAACTTAAAAAGCTTCGATTTCTCAACCAACGAAACCGTTCGCCACTTTCAGTATTAATAACAGCTTTAGCAATGCAAGTTGCAAGAGATATCGGTTCATGGTTGGGACGGATTTAGAAGGGGAACAGGGTTTTGATCATTAATAATTCTAAAATTGTGAAAACAAAATAATTTTTAAACTAATTATTGACTTTTATTAATTTTGTCCTTTCAAAATATTAGAAAAGAAAAAAATAAATTGCCCTCTCATATATACTTCGGCTCCACTCTTGTTCATTGGCCATATAGTTCGTTATGTAGGTCCTCTCTTTGTATAACTTAACCTCGCTATTTTGGTTGTGATGTTCTCCAAATTATAAATTGTTGCTGA
This sequence comes from Pseudognaphalium luteoalbum, assembly GCA_963422505.1. NCBI lineage: Eukaryota > Viridiplantae > Streptophyta > Magnoliopsida > Asterales > Asteraceae > Pseudognaphalium > Pseudognaphalium luteoalbum. The sequence continues at coordinate 82,403,725 of OY730197.1, forward strand.
CAAATGATGCTATGGCCCGAGATGTCTATCATGTACCATCAATATCGTTTTTTCTATTTTAAAGGGAAAGTCGGAACCTTTTTCAAGCGACCGTTTGTAAATGATACTCACGAAGTTACAATGTATATGATCATATATAATTAAGATACATAATTAACTTTTATGTCATCTTGATGGTGTATCGCATACTTTTGCCTCACAACATAGCTAAGCCCATGAGCTTTAATGTCGGGTCTGCCCCTCCCCTTTATAAGGGAAAATCCTAGTTGCAGCTTATGATTCAACATAACAATCAACACACTTACAACATGCTTTGGACAACTCCCATGCCTCCATTAGAATATCCTTACATAAACCATGAAGATCCATGTTCATTCACTTCAATCTTTACCACCCTTCACGAATTTATTCATATAGGGTACCTGGTTATAACAACAATCAACCTAAGTGTAAAGATGGATTCCGTCATTACCCAATACACTCATGCCACTTAATGCTTGATCAAAAAGTACATGCGTAAAAGTTTAACCTTGTATTTAATTCTCTCGTTCTACTTTTTTCCATTTTTTTAATTAACAAGAAAAAAGGAAAAGGTATAAGTAACGTAGCTTTTGGTACAATGTAAAGTTTGCTCAAATCTGATGAATTTTTTTTTGTACGCCAAGTGTTTGAGAAAATGTCTCAACCAATTATACAAATATATATATGCATATTGTACAAGCCCTTTTTTGTTGATATTACTTTAGTTTTATTAGTAAGAGAGGGTTGTGGTAATTTCATGCTAAATCCCAACTTAAATCGAGGAATAATCATATATACAACTTCTGTTAGAGGTTTACATTATTCTTAATCGACCTCAGCCTCTATCGACAATACCTGATAGCGGCCTCCATCGGCAATCCCTATCTATAGCCTCTCTAGATAATGCATGGCCACAACCTCTCTCAGCAATTCCTGACCTAGCTTCTCTCTGCTAGCCCAAGCCCCGGGCTCTCTCGCCTAACTCAAGCCCCAACCTCTCTCGCAATCCCTAGGCTCGCCCCAGTCTCTCTCTACGAACTCAAGCCCCAGCCTCTTTAGTAATTAGGTGTGTTCGTGGACGGTTAAACGGAGACTCGGTTAACCGGAGACCGGTTAACCGGAGTCCCGGTTTGATATTTTTTTAAACCTAAACCTAAACCGAAAAATTCGGTTAACCGGAAATCATTTAACCATTTTTTTGGTTCGGTTAATCGGTTAACCAAATTAACCGTTTATTAACCAATACATATTTAAAAAGTAATAAATAACACAAAAATATATACTTATTTTTTAGTGTTCACTATATTTATAATATTTTGATGATAGAAATATCAAACGATAATCATTTTACTCTTTATAATCATGTATTTAAGTTATACGTACATAAGTCGTCTGGATATAATTAGAAACATAGTAGTAATAATTCCCATATTAGGCCAAATATATGCTAGTATATTACATTAAAATGAGTGAAAAAGAAATATAAATTATTGTATCAAAATACAGGTGTAAATATCTATATATAAATATAAAATGTACAATATGTATAGAAATATATATAACTATATACTCCCTCCGTCCCATATCTATTGTCAACTATACCTTTTTGGGATGTCCCAATTTAATTGTCCACTTCCATATATAGAAAAGAATAATGAGATAAAATTCATTTTTACCCCTAATTTATATATGTAAGACAAAAAGGTAGGTAAAAAGTAAAGGGTAAAATTGTCTTGTTACCAAAAAGTAAGAGAGATGGTAATATTTTTCTTAAACTGCGTGTTTTTTGTTGGGGGACAATAAAATTGGGACGGAGGGAGTATAACTTTTCGGTTTTTTCGGTTAACCATTTATCACGTTCATTCCAAAATCATGAACCGAAATCGAAACCAAAAAACAAAACAAAAAATTGGTTCGGTTAACCGAAACCGGAAAACAAAAAAAAGTCGGTTCGGTTAACCAAAATTCGGTTCGAATCTACCAGTTTTCGGATCGGTTTTTCGGTTTCGGTATATTTTGAATACCCCTACTAGTAATCCCTTGGCTCTCTTGCTTGACCCTTGCCCCATGTGTCAATCCCAACGGTCGGTCGGGTTTTACACCGGTCGTTGTTCCAGCCAATCAGGACACGCGCACAGTGAGATTTAAGTTTATAAGAGCTACGGCTCAAACTATAAGTACTACCTACTTTGGGAATAAGCAGTGACTATAACTCGAGGTCGTTCTTTTATCGGAGCGAATTGAAATGAAGCGGATCACCAAAGATGAGGTTCACTTAATAGGATAGGAAAGATAGATAGATTTTTGGATATGTTCTGTTTTCTAATTTAACCTAAGTGCAGAAAATTAAATAACGAAAATTAAAGTATAGAATAAGACAAGTAGAGATGTGATTGCTGAAACTTTGATAATTAGGGTTTCAGGATGATGTTCATTATAAATTTAATTGAAGACTTACCAGATAAACAATATGTATACTTTTAGTGTAAATACTAGGACCCTACGTTTCAGGTTAAAACCCTAAAAGCATATGTCATTGGAATCCTAGGCTAGAATAATTTTGATCAGATCAACCTATTTTCAAACCCCCCACACTTTTCTTGATAAATACATAGTGACCCTCTAAATGGATATATGAATCGGGGGTGCTGGCATAAGGCAACAGACCGTAAGTTATCTAGTGACCTTTCCTAACACCTAATCGTCTATTTGCTTTTATCATGGTAAATACTAATTGTATCCTATGTACGTTAAACTATCAGTTAGGTAGAGCTTAGCATGTTTAAGCATTATTACTTTCTTGACATAACTCTGTATTTTCTATTTAAAGCATATATTCAATCGTCATAAACATAAACCCTCCTTTACATTCAGGCGCTCATCCCTAGGAATAATCACGGTGTACCAGGCAATTAGGCATTTCCATGGTTTTCCAAACGCTATATGTACTAACGGTGTACTAGGCAATTAAGCATTTCCACAACTTTCCCGATCTTAGGTGTACTCACGGTGTACTGTGCAACGAGCATTTCCAGAGCTTTGATTCCTAGACCACAGTTCTATAAATGTCACTTCTAAGTAATCTATGATGAAACAATCCTATGGCATTTCCTTAGCTTCCACGTATTTGTACTCCACACGAGGTGTTTCCAGCGTTATACGAAGTACCGTGTCATTACAAGGAAAGTTCATAGCTTCATACTGTATCTGGAGATGACTGCATGTACGTAGTATTAAGGTTGATCAGATCTTATGGCATTTCTCTTCCATTCTACACAATAATTCTATACAATTCAACACAAAACCTTTCTTTTGCTTATTCCTAAAAACGGATTCAACCTCCTCGTCGAGTTCCTCTGAAGATGATCTTATGGAACAATATTTTGAGCTGACACAATGTTTCAATCCAGTCCCGATGCTCGACATTGTTGATACGTTGGATTAAGAAAATTAAATAAACCAAGCTGAAACTTCTAGTCAGCCACCAAGAGCTCCAAGAAGATTCTTACCATGAAATCATTTGGCTAGCGGTGAACGGTTGTATCAAGATTACTTTTCCCCAAACGCCACATTCTAGGCGGATTACTTTCGAAAACGATTTCAGATGAGTCATGAATTATTTCTTTGTATATGTGGAGGTACAACATCTTATGATCAACAACCCATACCTCCTTATTTTTGTTATTTCCATCAAGGCTACGGTTGTACCGAATTACTTGGTTTCAACGTTTACCAGAAGGTAACATCCGTCGTACGTTAAATGGATTACGGTATCGTGGCCGATGCTTTTGATGAATATTTACACATGGGTCAACAAACATCATACGAGTGTTTAGATAACTTTTGGAAGTGTATGCTTCATCCTTACTCCGCCGAATACCTTAGAAAACACTCCAAGATGTTCAACATTTACAAGCCAAACATCAATAGTTGCATGGTTTTCCAAGTATGCTCGGAAGCATAGATTGTATGCATTGGACATATAAAAATTATCCGGTAGCATGGAAAGGACAATACACACGAGGTGATCATGAGCATCCAACCATAATGCTTGAAGTGGTTGCCTCATATGATATGTGAATTTGGTACGCTTATTTTGGTCTGGCTAGTTCAAACACAACATCAATGTTCTTAATGAATCGGATTTGTTTAATGATCTACTACAAGATAGAGCGCTCGCATAACTATTTACTATTGAGGGTCAAACCTTTACGAAAGGATATTACCTCACCGACTGGATTTATCCGGAATGAGTGACTCTTGTTAAGTTGTTTAATTATCCGATCGAGGAAAGGAATATGAAGTTTAAGACCTACCGAGAAGAGGCACGGAAAGATATAGAACGCGCATTCAGAATGCTTCAAGGACGTTGGGGAATAACCAAAAAACCTGCGAAGCCGTATAGCGTTGATAAAATTAAACGAATTTTGTACACTTGTATTATCTTATGCAACATGATCACCGAGGACAACGGACGTAATATATGTGAACTTGAGGAAGACTGATGGGTCCGAAAGCGTCGGTGTCGTTGATGGTAACTAATCGGGCGCCAACAGGGGTTTTAAAATTTATAAATAGCGGGGCTTAAATTATATGTACTACCTACTCTGGTTAGTAAGCGGTAAGTATAACCTAAGATCATTCTATGAATCGAAACGTGTGGGTGATTAAATCTGGTGCTTTCGGTAGGGAAATATTTAGGATGGAACAAACTCGGTAGGTTTAGGGGTTTTTAAACTAAAGACAAATAATTGAAGTGCAGGAAAGTAAATTGCAGGAAATTAAAATACATGGAAGCAGATAAAGATAAATATGTGATTGCTGAGACTTTGATGATTAATGTTTCGGGATGACAGATTAAATAGGGACAATACTTAACATAATAAGTAAACTATTAGGTGTAAACTGTAGAACCCTACTAACTAATTTTCCCATTGGCGTGTCACTAGGAACTAAATTATCATGATTCCGATCGGAGCAATACGCAAACTTCCAATACTTATCTAGTTAAAAGATAAACAACCTATCTTGGTTTTAAACCGAGGTGCATGAATCAGCAGCGTATCGTCTCATAGGTCCGACCGTTCTTAATCCCTAAGATAGTTTACTATTCTATTAGCATGCAGATTAATAACTTTGTATGTTTAGACCGCCGATTTTGTAAGACCTAGAGGTTTAAGTATCCAAAGTCACTTGGACTTTTACTTTCATATCTAAGTCTTATTTATGACTAACTAGATTCCGGTTTCTTCGACTTATGACTTAAATCTCTCCTTTTCAAACAGTTATACATCCCTGGATTATTCGCAGTTTATCAAAACATGTTTCATATGCAGACCATGCCTTTCAGTAATTAGACAATGTACTTTACATGGTAGTTCCACTGCTTCTTGCATCCCACACACGGTCAAGAGTAATTGACAGTGAGAATGACACTCTAAACTAACTAAATTTAAAGCAGTTTAGAAATGTAAACCTAATATATACAACGAGTGGTTTCACTGTGTCTTACTTATTGCATGTCATGGGCACAGATAACTACTTATCATAATTAAGGTTGATCATGTCCTAATTACTAGGTTGCAGTCACGTGGATAACCAGAAAGGGTACTCCATAGATTAAACTTAAGTTCATAAAGTCTTAACAGTACAAGGGTTACTAATTCATATTTTATCTGAACGTGTTTTACGAACATTACTTTACAGTGCGTTGACTTTCGTAGGATATACCAGTTAGTTGTGAAGTTGTATTATCCTTTCGGAATTCCAACTGTTAAACCAGAGCTGATTCCAGTGATATGACTACCTTCGGTCGTTTATGACTTCCATACATCTGTACTTTGCTCGAAAGCATTTCTAGTACTATATCAATTAAACAGTCGAATAGGGGCCATCATATCACTTTACGATTATCGTGCACTAATTATATAATGTCATCCCTATTTATAATTATCTACATCATCAAAAATCACAATAATAAACTACTCGCAATTCATGGCAACAAGTAAATCACATACCAAGTAATAATGCATATTTAAAATACAAAATAAAATAAGTATGATAAAGGTTTAGATATCACCCGGAGTTAAATGCGTAGCAGCGTATTATTATGATTGACAACTCTTTCGCAAGTACGAAGATTAATCTCCAAATCCCTAGAGTTCGTTCTAGCCTCTATATTAATTCGTAGATTAATTACAATAATCCTAGAATGAGAAAAACTATAAAATACAAGAGAATTTGAGAAAGTGGAAGTTTGTGATTCCAAGAGTGTGTGAGTAGTGAGATATGAGGTGTGTCTTGAAATGAACCATGAAGCACCTATTTATACTTGAGATTTAGTGCATTTTAGCAACTAGGAGCACATGTTAGCAAAAGGTGGTAAAGTTGCCAGCACATGTACCCTAAAGCGCGAAAAGGTCTATCACGTGTACCCTAAAGCTGCGGAAAAGGTCTAGCACGTGTACCCGGCGAGTACGAGCAAGGAAAGAAAAGCGGTCGGGGGACGGTGGGAATGCAGCCGATGCCGCCATCATGGCAGCCGGCGGCGGCGGCCTGGTGGCCAGCGGCGGCTGGCAGGCTGCCGCCCTGGTTCGCTGCCTTTTGCTTCGTTTCTTGATTTACGCGTATCTTCGTCGTTATGCGTCCATTTTTATCGATTCTTTTTGCGTTGGATTCATTTTTCAAAAACGAAGACTACGATGAAAAGAAATCCCTAAAATGCATATCTGATCTTTAGATGTCTCGTACGAATCATTTGAATCTTCCGGTGTACATAGAATCTTTATTCTTCATCCGTTTTTGCTTATTCTTCTTCTATTGGATTCGTATTTTGAAAACGAACATCTTGGATAAAGGGTACCTTGGTGATGGGTACTTTGTCTCTAAATCTAGTTTTGGATGCCTTGAATCTTCAATTGCATGAGGAATCTTCATTTTTCGTCCATTTTGCTTGATTTTTCTTGTGCAACTTCATTTTGTCCATATTGGAAAAGTTTCATTGATTTGTATATTATCTGAGTTTATTTTCCAAGTATTGTTCCAAAATGAGAGAGATATTGGTAGTAAAAAACGTGATTTTTTTGCGATATCAAGTATCCCACACTTAGAACTTTGCTTGTCCTCAAGCAAACTCATTCATAATAGACCTTTAGAAAGATTCTAGTTACACATATATTTTAGAAATAATATTTCCAGAGAACATAAAGCTCCGGTCATGAAACAGTTCTTATGAGAAACTAAGGGTTTATAGAATTTGATACTTTCTTCAAGCAACTTAAATGGTAATCATGACTAGGCAATCCTCGCAGTGGGTCACTCAAATCACTCAGGTGTTTAGGATTCCTACTTGCTAGTGTCAATCTCTCAGATAGCCAGCCATGCAGCATTCTCGTCATAGGCTTGATCAAGAATCAAATCTCCATCACTTTGGATGAGAACGGTACCAATCTTTCAAGATATCTTAGAAAGGAATCGGGCTTTTTGATTTGGGATAATTGAAGAAGGTGTGTGAAAAGGAAGATTATGGGTTTTTCTTTCCTCGTATCTTTCTTGAAGCTTGGGTATTTTTCCGAGAAAGTCTCTTTTGGAATTTCTCAGACTTGAAAAGACTTAATAGTGCAACCCTTTTGCAGATTTAAATTTTCCTTTTCTGGACTTTTCTGGGTAGTGTTGGCATATATGTTTCTTGTTTTTTTTCTTTTTTTTTTCTCATTTTTTTCCTCTTTTTTTTTATATGCCAGCCTTGCCGATGGATGTTTTTGTCCGAAAGGTTTCGTATGGTATTGGGATGTGAGGTTGTGTTGGCTTTCCTTGTGGAAATTTAGGAAATTGAGAGTGTCTCTGAATATATTGGAAGACGTGGCTTCCAGATATCGCGTAAAAAGTCATGTTTTTACTACCGATATCTCTCTCATTCTAGAATGATTCTTGGCATTTTAAACTCAAAAATAGTACAAATCAGTGATATTATGCCAAGATGGTCAAAACAAGGTTGCACGACAAAAATCAAACAAAACGAATGAAAAACGAAGATTCCACGCACGTTTAAAGATTAAAGGCATCAAAACGAGATTTCAAGACAAAAGTGCCCATCATCCACATCCATCTCATCTAAGATGTTGGTTTTCAAATTACGAATCCAACAGCAGAAGAATCAACAAAAATGGATAAAGAATGAAGATTCTACGCCTGCCGGAAGATCCAAATGATTCACATGCAATATCTGGAGATAGGAGACATATTTTTGGGATATCTTTACATCAAAGTCTTCGTTTTTGAATTATGAATCCAATGCAAAAAGAATCAACGCCAACGGACGCATAACAAGAAGATACGCGCGAATTAAGCAACGCAGCGAAAGACGACGGACCGGGACTGGTGGCAGCCAGCCGCCGGCGGCCACCACCAGGCCGCCGCCGGCCACCTGGTGGGCGGCACTGGCCACCTGCCTCCCGTCTCTTTTCCGCTTTTCCGTCCTTGCGTGTACCCGGTGCACCACCTTTCGCTACTTTTTCGTACCCGGTGCACCACCTTTCGCTACTTTTTCGTACCCGGTGCACCACCTTTCACTCTGTTTCTAATGTGAGCCTAGGGATGCTAATGTGAGCCACTTTTCACCTATAAATAGCAGCCCTTAGGCTTCATTTCAACATACACCATTCTTAGAACAATATACTTCTCTTAAGATATTGCTTCTATTTTCTTTCTATTTTCTTACTAAAAATTAGTTTTAGGCTAGTTTAGGAGCTTGTTTAGAATAGAAGGAAAGTACGGAACACATTGTAAATCTTCGATGTAAGCTTGGAATTGTGTCAATTAATTCAAGTCTACTTTCTCCCGCATTTAATCCTGGTGCTTTCTAATCCTTATCTATCTTAATTAATTACATTTATATTGATTATGCTAGATTTAGTTATTGCCATGATTAGAGAATAGTATACTTGAGTGTTTGCTTGCGACGTAGTTAATTAATTATGTGATGATTTATAATTAAATATTAAAGATCGGTAGTATCGCTTTGATCGTCTTATTGCATGTTCTTGTTTGATTGTTGCCTTAGGATCATCATAGTGGTAAAATATAAATGGTCTTAATTATTGTAAAGTAATATGATGGCCCCTATGCGACTGTTACTCGATATAGTACTGGAAACACTTCAAGGTGGAGTACAAATGTATGGAAGTCGAGTAACGACCGAAGGTAGTTATATTACCGACTAACATATAAAATGAGAAACCTAGTTTAATTAACCTTTCTAAATAGACTTTTAAACTTCAAATTAATCTAATCGCCTTTCCACCAATAAACGTGATTACCACACCTTTTTAACGACGTCCAATTGAAAGGTAGTCAGTCATCTATGTCAATATAATTTGTCAAAGATATGAAACTATGGAACCGCGAGGCTACATGGGGGATTATCGTAGGACAAGACATGGTCAAGGTTTGAAGCGGGGGAACCACTTAAAGTGAGGAACGCTGTGAATAACTAGGGGATTTATTGGGTAGTCTTAAGCAAGGGCTGGTTTAAAGTCATAAATGAACCGTTTTAAATATACGAATCTGTTAGGATGACGAGGAATCGTTATATGATTCAGTTGTGTCTAGTACCTTAAGATTTCGATCCTGTTCATATGAAAGTATTATTAAACCATAATTAAGATTTTGCTTATTATTCTAAATACTTTATAATGTTACCATAACCTAGCTTTCGGTGCGACATGCAAATGGGATTTTAGTTAGTAGGGAGTCTAGTGTTTACATACAAGTATTCAAGAATGATAATTAACTAATATCTTTCAAAACAGTTTCTCCAGATATCATCCCATAACTTAATTAACGAAGTCTCAGCAAATACGATCTTTATTTTATCTTCTTTATCTTTTATTTTTATTTCGCTTTTATATATATTTACTTGCCTAAGTTAGTTAATATAAAAATCAAAACTCCCTCACTATTTTATAAAACCTTCACTAGTTTGAAAGCCCTCATCTGCCACGCCTTAGTTTCAATTTAGTTGGTTTGAAGAACGACTCTAGGTCATACCTACCACTTGCTCACCCTTAGGATTAGCATTGTTAGGGTAAACTTAGGCTCCGCAATTACAAATTTAAAACACTCCACTGATGCCCGCCGCCGCTATCCGGTGCAACGACAAGGGTTGAAATCCTTACCGACCGCTGGCGACGCATCAAGTTTTTGGCGCCGCTGCCGGGGAACCAACTGTACGATCCTTAGGCGTTAAGACGAACTTACTTACTAGAGAACCTTTAGGATTTTTTAAACCCCTACATTTTTCTTTATTTTTCCTTCCTTTTACCACTTTTAGAAATGACCACTCCTATCCATTCAACTAGTCAACCACCTCCCAACGAGACTATGACAGCTGCACGTATCACTCTCGCTGCAGACTCTAAACCTTTGATTAAAGGTCGAGGAGGACCAATCGTCTATCCGGAAACCGATAGAACTTCATTTGAATTAAAGCCCCACATTGTTCAGTTACTCCAAAACCTCTGTCAATTCCGTGGCCTACCAAATGATGTTCCCAACTCCCACCTTGACAAACTCATTTCCTTATCCAACTCCTTTAAGCCGATTGGGGTTAATCAGGACGTAGTCTATCTATACCTATTTCCCTATTCACTCACTCTCAATGCAAAAACCTGGTTTGAGGAACTAGAAGTCAACTCTATAACCTCTTGGGTACAATTAGCAATCAAGTTTTTGGACAAATACTTCCCCCCCCATCAAAACAAGCCACGTTTAGGTCCAACATCATAAACTTCTGCCAAGTTCACGATGAATCAATCTACGATGCATGGGAACGCTTTAAGAAATTGCTTAAGAAATGTCCAAATCATCGTTTTGAGCGCTCAGACCAGTTGCGCATTTTCTACAATGGTCTCTTCCCACATCACCATCGTTTACTTGATACCGCCTCTCAAGGCAGTTTTATGAACTGTACGGCCAATGACGCTTGGAGCCTTATTGAGAAAATGACAATACACAACCATGACTGGAACAGTGAAAATCACCCCTCATTAGTGAATTCACCTACTACAATCGGGAATGAAGCTATAAAACCCTCACTCAGCGAGTGGAAGAACTAACCAAAGAGATCAAGGAATTGAAAAGTCAAAAACAACAAGTCTGTCAAGTTCAAACCTGCCTTAGTTGTGCTAATCCGAACCACTCAGCCCAAATTCCTCAGTCTCATCTAACTTCACCCAATACTAACCCTTCTCTTAACCCACCTAGGAATAGTCCACTAACTTACCAACCTCAACCTTTGGAACCCTCTTCCTCACAAATCTATAGTTTTGACGACACCCTGATACAAGTCATTCAAGGACTCTCAGCTAGACAAGACCAAACTGATATCATCTTAAGAGATCATTTGGCTTTGTTAAAAGCTTTAGAATCCCAATTAGGATAATTAGCACAAAGTATTAACGCTAAACCTCGGGATAGTCCAACTAGTTGCCATAAAGAGGCTTCCCATATTCAAGACTCTCAGGTAGCACATAGCCCACCTACGATTTCTTCTCCGGTGAAGGAACCACCTATTGTCCCATCGACAATAGATTTAGAGTCTACACCGAATAGGAAAGTAAACATTCCATTTCCGGTGCATCTTAAACAACGACCCGGCAAGCTTAAGTCTTTTAAGCTTGATAGGAAATTCCTAGATACCGTATCTGAAGTTCCTTCCAAAAAGTACTTCAGAAGACTTCTTACAACCAAGGATAAGGTACCCGAAGTACCCAATGTCCCGCTAAACGAGCAATGTTCAGCTATCTTGAAAAATACCATTCCAGAAAAACTCGGAGACACCGAACGTTTTACTCTCCCCTGTTCTATCTACAATTCAGGCATCATCTGTTCTCTTGCCGATTTAGGAGCTAGTGTTAACCTTATGCCATACTCGCTTTTCAAGAGGCTTGAGTTAGAAAATCTTCGACCTACCAAAATGACCATACAGCTTACTGACCACTCGGTCAAATACCCTAAGGGAATAGCTGAAAATGTTTTAGTAAGGATTGACAAATTTCTTTACCCAGCAGATTTTGTAGTAATGGATATGCAGGAAGATGTACACATCCCAATCATACTAGGAAGACCTTTCATGAATACGGCCAAGGCAATCATCAACGTCTTCGCACAAACTATCAGCTTGCAGTCTCAGGGAGAAACCATCACCTTCCATATCGACAATCCTAACGCTGGAGACCAAGCCGATATGTACATGATCTCCATGAACAAGACCACAAAGGAAAAAGAAACTACAAGGTCAACAAGTGAAAGTAAATCTAGTATGGAACTGGCAATCATGCCATATTTTCCGATTGACCTCAGACGAATAGGACAAGAGATGAAAAATAGTATGGAACTGGCAATCATGGCGTGCCCATCTCGATTATCTCTGACCGAGATGCTCGATTTACTTCCCGCTTCTGGCAATCACTACAAAAATCCCTCAGTACTCGTTTGGACATGAATACTGCTTATCATCCACAAACTGACGGCCAGAGTGAACGAACCATACAAACACTGGAAGATATGCTACGAGCCTGCGTAGTTGACTTCGGTAAAAACTGGGAAAATCACTTGCCTTTGTGTGAGTTTTCCTACAACAACAGTTATCACACCAGCATCAAAGCTGCACCCTTCGAAGCACTGTACGGTCGTAAGTGCCGGTCGCCTATGTGTTGGACTGAGGTGGGGGATGCACAACTCACCGGTCCGGAAATCATACATGAAACAACTGAAAAGATCGTCGGCATACAAAACCGACTGAAAGCAGCACGTGATCGTCAGAAAAGCTATGCTGACGTGAGACGCAAACACCTCGAATTCCAGATTGGAGATCGAGTACTTCTGAAAATCTCGCCTTGGAAAGGCGTTATTCGTTTTGGCAAACGTGGGAAATTGAATCCCAGGTACATTGGAACGTTCGAAATCCTTGAAAGGATTGGTTCAGTGGCGTACAGACTGCAGCTACCTCCTGAACTCAGTAGCGTGCACCCTACCTTTCACATTTCTAACTTAAAGAAATGTCTGTCTGATGAGACGCTGGTTATACCTCTTGATGAGATACACATTGACGACAAACTACACTTTGTCGAGGAACCCGTGGAAATTATGGACCGTGAGGTCAAACGCTTAAAACAGAGTCGTATTCCCATTGTTAAAGTCAGGTGGAATTCGAGGCGTGGTCCTGAATTCACTTGGGAACGGGAAGACCAAATGCGACTAAAACATCCACACCTGTTTACTGACTCTACTCACACCGCGACTTCGAGCTAATTTCGGGACGAAATTCTCCTAACAAGGGGAGAATGTAACAACTGCTAATTTAGGACTTTAATTAGTGCCTAAACTACTTGTAATTATGTGTATTTAGCTTATGTTAATCTAAATATACATGATCGTCTGTGTAATTACATACACGTTTACACGATTTGTTTAAATCGTACGATTATGAACCGGATGGATATCCGACAACAAAAATATGGACGTTGGTGACAAACTATTAAAATAATGTGGAATTATCTAAACAAATATTGTTTACCTTAATATATTGTGAGAATATATTACACGTACTAAATATCGTATAAAACACTCAGTACGCGACGAAAATGCGCGAGCGCACCCGACGGATAAAATAAAGTCAAACTACATCTTATATCACATTATTAAGTATTTTAATAAAATACATCAAGTTAAAATATCGGGTTTTAAAATCTTTAATTAAATATGCGTAACAAATGTTTAACGCCTAAATAAATATCGAAACGAATGGGTAAACAAGCACCACCTTATTGTAAACTGGGAAATTAATTTAACACACCTACAAGAGTGGGACCCCCTTGAAATCTGCAGAAAATCAGCCAAGTATGGCTTCCCTCCACTATCATAAGATCTTGACCAAAAACCCACACAAACACTTAAACCATTTCACACTCTTTCACCACCTCACCTTCACTTTCTCTCTCTAATCCCTCCCATCCTCTCTCTGGCCGAATTCAGGCTGTCACCAGCCACCCCCACACCACCTAGACACCACCGCAAGTCTACCATATCACCACCATAGAGCCATCACGAACCGCCATGCCGGAAATTAAGAAAACGCAAGAAAACGAGCATTCGGCCTTCCTTTCTCCTTCTCCTCATCATTTCTTTGTAAGAACTCTTGAACTTTCATTATATTACTTTGAAAACATATAATTACTTGTTATAATGTCCACTTAACGATTACATGTCCAAAACATAAATCAAAGCGCAATTTAAATCTAGAAACTATGAGTTTATGTTCCTGTCCAGATTCTGTTTCCGCTTCCACGAATTTTATAAAAATCATTACAACAACAAAATGGACGTTTCTTAAGCCTAGAATGTAGTACAAGAAGTTATCTTTCCAACAAAATTAGTCTCGTGACTTTTTGACTCAGTTTGCTACTCGAAAACATTTTTCTCCGGTGACATAGGTTTACTGTTCCGGCAGACAGGAATTTTCAGTAACTTCTCGAGACCATATCTCGAGTTCTAGACCACTAAAACGTATGAGACCAGTGCCAAAACCTCACATATTTTGTCAACTTTAAAAAGTTCTTCTATGACCATTTCCAGAAATGTCCGTAATTTCGTGTATAACTCGATCTTTGAACATATAACCGTTTTGGACCAAATCTGACCACCCTTCATAAACATTTTTGAACTCATAAAAGTACCATAAAGTGCAGAATTTAACAAAACATCTAGGAGAAGATGTGTGATTTTTGGTAGGTCCTGATTCGACCTAGAACTAGTCAAAACGAGAGGACAAAAATGAGTAAAATCTAATGGGATAACCTCTTAGGTCGCTGACCCTTCAGCGACTAACCCTTTTAGTCACTGACCCACCATCAGCGACTAGTAACTTAGACCAGCGACTTAGATCAGCGAGACCAGCGACACTTACCCAAGTGACGCCTATAGCGTCACTTACCCTAAGTGACGCACAGAGTGACGCCCTGTGTGACGCCTAAAACAGAATATAAACAGTGGGAAAATTATAACTAACAGTGGTAACGAGTTATAACTAACAGTGGGAAAGATAACTAACAGTTGCAACGAGAACAGTGGGAGTTATAACTAACAGTGGCAACGAGATAACAGTGGGAGTTATAACTAACAGTGGCAACGAGATAACAGTGGGAGTTATAACTAACAGTGGCAACGAGAACAGTGGGAGTTATAACTAACAGTGGCAACGAGATAACAGTGGGAGTTATAACTAACAGTGGCAACGAGATAACAGTGGGAGTTATAACTAACAGTGGCAACGAGATAACAGTGGGAAAGTTATAACGAACAGTGGTAACGAGTTTAGCGAACAGTGGGAACAAAGTATAACTTGTATTCTAGAAAATCATTGGTCCGTCAATCCTTATTGTCGCATGAAACAGAAAGTTAAACACTTTTATGCTAAGTATTTCAAAACACTACACTTACAAGATATACAAGCACAATGAATTACATAATAATAATACTTCAATTATTATTACACCTCCGTCACCAACGGGCCACACTTATTTACGAAATGATCACAAATGTACAAACAAATACTTGGACATAACTAGTTGAGTGGACAACTAGCATGAATGGTTCTTGGAGACATTCACTTATACATACAACCTTATATGCTTAGGGCATTAGAAGGTTGCGGATTCGTGGAACCTACGGGTTAATACTACTTTCAGACTTCACGTTTATTTAAACGCTTGCTTGTTTGACTCAGGTGAGTCTTACAGCCCCATTTTTATTGTTTATCTAAACTACTGGGGTGAGATACTTAGCTACCGATTTACATGTGAACGCAATGTACTGTACTGATTTACTACTGCTTTTACACAAACTTTGCATGAGTTACTTTTATCCACTGAAATCCTCCTATCGTAAGTTGTTAGTTATGGACTTAAGCGCGATTACTAGTAAATGGATCCATTTGGGACTGACAATCCCTGTCTGGGGTGGTAGCGCCACCACGTACTGATTTACACGTAGAAACAGACATATTAGTATTTGTTACATATGAGTGTGCGGATAGCACTCACGGGGGTACGTGATATATTCACACTACACGGTTAAGCTTCAACTTATGAGCTCATGGCAACTGTGTGTACATACTGATTTACTTACTTTGCTTGCTAACACTGGTACATTACTTGTGGTTCACAGACGATTACTTTATTACTAAACCTGTGAGATTCACCAACCTTTTTGGTTGACCTTTTTAGCTTTGTATCTCAGGTACACAAACGGAGTAGGATTACCCCAGGACTGATAGCTCGAGTCGCATGCATACAAACTTGTGGAGATTCCGTTGCATTACTTTTTGTTTATCAGTTATGTATTAGAATCTCTAGGAAATCATCTTCGAACTCGAAGCTTGTATTATGATTCAAACAATGTAATATTTTTGTACTATTGTACGACGTTGCATATAGATGTCGTTTGCTTTACTTTGGTGCTTGATTATTGATTAGTAACACCCAAAGTTTGCTTCCGCGCAACAGTAAATTTGGGGGTGTTACAGTATGCTCTCTCTGGCAAAACCCACCGCCAAGAGAGGTTGTTAAGACAGACACAACCACCATGATCGACCCTAATGGGACTATCACTAAAGCAGTTGACTACATCACATTCGGACTTCACGAACTTGCAAGGACAACTTCAGAGCATCTTCTAAATTATAAAGAATCATCGAGAGATAGTCCACTCGAATTAATTACGACAATAGTCAATCATTTCAAGAGAATCTATCTACCTCGATACACTTTTCCGCAACCTAGGGCCCACAATATCAGCAGTGGGGATCCCATGGATGCATTCATCTCTATCTAGTAAGGAAAAAAGAAGTCGAGCTCTCGACTTTAAAAGAGCGCTTCTCGGGAGGCAACCCGTGTTTACATTTATGCAATTTTACATTCCAAGAAGTGATGAAGTCTCCGACTATCTTTCACACTTGGATATACGAAGAAGACCGACACATCAAGTTTTTGGCGCCGCATCAAACATCAAGTTTTTGGAACCGGAATTAAGAAAAGTATATCCAACGTGTTCACACCTACGAGACAAATCACAAGAGACTTGAAGAAATCGGAGCACACAACAGCAACGAAGGGACTCTACGGAAAATTCGGCAATCGTGTGCTTCAGAGCACTCCTCATCATCACCAACAAGGCATATATATAAATGGGGAGTACTTTTGTTCTAAGCTCTTTTTCGTTATGAATATACCCTATCCATAATGCTTATCACTAAGTGTGGGATTCAAACCCAACACACACCGCTAAAAGAATACGTCTTAGATGTTTCAATTTCTAAGTGTGGGATTTTACCTCAGTCAGAGCATAGAATAACATCGAGGACGATGTTCCTTAAAGTGTGGGATAGCAGTAGTTACACTACTATAAAATGGATAATGGTATATGCTTGATTATAAACTCGTTGCTCTTTAGATCATCCTTCTCCAATAAGCAAACAAAATTTTTCAAAATTGAGTTAAAAATATGTTGAAAATGAAAAATTTTAGACAAACATGATTTACTTTGGGGAAGAAGGATAAATAAAATACGAATTCCTTTGGAAAATTAGTTTAATAATCCCATAAAGAGCATCGCATGACTAGGCACACAAAAAACCAACTTTCAATTCGTGAGGTACCTTGAGCCATATAAAGCATTCACTTTTAATGCTTCACTTCTTCGATTCTTGAGTGTGCCGAATCAGAACTTGCTCCTGTTATGCATTTCAAATCCGGGATTGGTGAGTAAAGAAGAGATTGAATCACTATCCATATACCCATAAATAAACACGTTATCCCTACCTTCTCGAAAGCATCCCTCAAACTTCATAGTAAGTCCCAAAGATGAAAGAAAAGAAGTTACAAGGATATGACGTCAAAGAAGAAAACCCAAGAAAGAAAATTCGAAGAAAAGAAAATCAATTGGAGATAAAGACTCCTTCTGCAAACACCAAAAGAAAAGGGCGTCAATCCTCCCAAAAATTTCAACTTCACAAAATAGGAAACCAATGAAAACCCAACAAAACCCCCTCTCACATCACCAACACTTCACCCCAAAAACCCTACATCACTTCCCTAGAAATGATTGTGGCTAGATCCACTTCGCGCTCACCAAAAAGGTAACGATTTGATCCTCGATCAAGCCTATGATGATAAACGATACATGACTGGCGTTCAGAGTGATTGATAATACTAGAATCGGAAACCCTAAACACTTTGAGTGATTGGAGTGACCACCTTGAGAGGATCGCCTAGTCATGTATCCAAGATCAAAGATCAAAAGCATGCTCCCAAAGATTACAACCTCGTTTTTCAAAGAACAAATATTTCATTTTTTCCAAAATCCCCTTTAGTGAAAAGTTCCGCCTCAAAATATTTCATTATCCACTTATCTTTAACCATGTTGAAATTCGAGTTTGCTTGAGGACAAGCAAAGTTCTAAGTGTAGAATACTTGATATCGCGTAAAAAGTCATATTTTTACTACCGATATCTCTCTCATTCTAGAATGATTCTTGGCATTTTAAACTCAAAAACAGTACAAATCAGTGATATTATGGCAGCATGGTCAAAACAAGGTTGCACGACAAAAATCAAGCAAAACGAATGAAAAACGAAGATTCCACGCACGTTGGAAGATTCAAGGCATCAAAATGAGATTTCAAGAAAAAAGTGCCCATCATCAACATCCATCTCATCTAAGTTGTTGGTTTTCAAATTACGAATCCAACAGAATAAGAATCAACAAAAACGGATAAAGAATAAAGATTCTACGCCCGCCGGAAGATCCAAATGATTCGTACGCAATATCTGGAGATAGGAGACATATTTTTGGGATACATTTACATCAAAGTCTTCGTTTTTGAATTACGAATCCAACGCAAAAAGAATCAACGCAAACGGACGCATTACAAGAAGATACGCGCGAATTAAGCAACGCAGCGAAAGACGACGGACCGGGACTGGTGGCAGCCAGCCGTCGACGGCCACCACCAGGCCGCCGCCGGCCACCTGGTGGGCGGCGCCGGCCACCTGCCCCCCGTCTCTTTTCCGCTTTTCCGTCCTTGCGTGTACCCGGTGCACCACCTTTCGCTACTTTTCCGTACCCGGTGCACCACCTTTCGCTACTTTTTCGTACCTGGTGCACCACCTTTCACTCTTTTTCTAATGTGAGCCTAGGGATGCTAATGTGAGCCACTTTTCACCTATAAATAGCAGCCTTTAGGCTTCATTTCAACACACACCATTCTTAGAACAATATACTTCTCTTAAGATATTGCTTCTACTTTCTTTCTATTTTCTTACTAAAATTAGTTTTAGGCTAGTTTAGGAGCTTGTTTAGAATAGAAGGAAAGTACGGAACGCGTTGTAAATCTTCGGTGTAAGCTTGGAATTGTGTCAATTAATTCAAGTCTACTTTCTCCCGTATTTAATCCTGGTGCTTTCTAATCCTTATCTATCTTAATTAATTACATTTATATTGATTATGCTAGATTTAGTTATTGCCATAATTAGAGAATAGTATACTTGTTGTGTTTGATTGCGATGTAGTTAATTAATTATGGGATGATTTATAATTAAATATTAAAGACCGGTAGTATCGCTTTGATCGTCTTATTGCATGTTCTTGTTTGATTGTTGCCTTAGGATCATCATAGTGGTAAAATATAAACGGTCTTATTTATCGTAAAGTAATATGATGGCCCCTATTCGACTGTTACTCGATATAGTACTGGAAACACTTCAAGGTGGAGTACAAATGTATGGAAGTCGAGTAACGACCGAAGGTAGTTATATTACGGACTAACATATATAATGAGAAACCTAGTTTAATTAACATTTCTAAATAGACTTTTAAACTTCAAATTAATCTAATCGCCTTTCCACCAATAAACGTGATTACAACACCTTTTTAACGACGTCCAATTGAAAGGTAGTCAGTCATCTATGTCAATATAAGTTGTCAAAGATATAAAACTATGGAACCGCGAGGCTACATGGGGGATTATCGTAGGACAAGACATGGTCAAGGTTTGAAGCGGTGGAACCACTTAAAGTGAGGAACGCTGTGAATAACTAGGGGATTATTGGGTAGTCTTAAGCAAGGGCTGGTTTAAAGTCATAAATGAACCGTTTTAAATATACGAATCTGTTAGGATGACGAGGAATCGTTATATGATTCAGTTGTATCTAGTACCTTAAGATTTCGCTCCTGTTCATATGAAAGTATTATTAAACCATAATTAAGATTTTGCTTATTATTCTAAATACTTTTTTCGGTGTGACATGCCAATGGGATTTTAATTAGTAGGGAGTCTAGTGTTTACATACAAGTATTCAAGAATGATAATTAACTAATATCTTTCAAAACAGTTTCTCCAAATATGATCCCATAACTTAATTAACGAAGTCTCAGCAAACACGATCTTTATTTTATCTGCTTTATCTTTTATTTTTATTTCGCTTTTATTTATTTACTTGCCTAAGTTAGTTAATATTAAAACCAAAACTCCCTCACTATTTTATAAAACCTTCACTAGTTTGAAAGCCCTCATCTGCCATGCCTTAGTTTCAATTCAGTCGGTTTGAAGAACGACTCTAGGTCATACCTACCACTTGCTCACCCTTAGGATTAGCATTGTTAGGGAAAACTTAGGCCCCGCAATTACAAATTTAAAACACTCCACTGATGCCCACCGCCGGTATCCAGTGCAACGACAAGGGTTGAAATCCTTACCGACCGCTGGCGACGCATCAATTCCCTAGGTTCGGGTTGAAGATATAAAGGGAAATTTTGTTTGGATAGTTGGTGTGAAGAGTGAGTGGATGTTTGGTGGTAAGTGGGTGATATCGCGTAAAAAGTCATATTTTTACTACCGATATCTCTCTCATTCTAGAATGATTCTTGGCATTTTAAACTCAAAACCAATACAAATCAATGATATTATGCCAAGATGGTCAAAACAAGGTTGCACGATCAAAATCAAGCAAAGCGGATGAAAAACGAAGATTCCACACACGTTTGAAGATTCAAGGCATCATAACGAGATTTCAAGACAAAAGTTCCCATCATCAACATCCATCTCATCCAAGATGTTTGTTTTCAAATTACGAATCCAACAGAATAAGAATCAACAAAAACGGATAAAGAATGAAGATTCTACGCCCGTCGGAAGATCCAAATGATTTGTACGCAATATCTGGAGATAGGAGACATATTTTTGGGATATCCTTACATCAAAGTCTTCGTTTTTGAATTACGAATCCAACGCAAATAGAATCAACGCAAACGGACGCATAACGAAGAAGATACACGCGAATTATGAAACGCAATGAAAGATGATGGACCGGGACGGGTGGCAGCCAGCCGCCGCAGGCCACCACCAGGCCGCCACCGGCCACCTGCCCTCTATCTTGTTTCAAATTTCCATCATTGTGTGTACCCGGTGTGCCACCTTTCGCTACTTTTTCTTACCTGGTGCACCACCTTTCACCCTTTTTCTAATGTGTGCTATGGAATGCTAACATGAGCCACATTTCACCTATAAATAGCAGCCCTAAGGCTTCATTTTCACACACACCTTACACACCTTTCATATCTTTCTTATTTCTTTCTAGCTTTTATTTTCTTTTTCTCTCTACTTTCTCTCTAAGCTAATTTAATTAATTTAGTGAGAGATAAGTAGGAGATTAATTATGTAGTAGTTAGTAGTAGATAGCTTAGAAATGTAACGCTTTGGAATATTCGGAAGTAATATAAGCATCGTTTTGCTCGCAATAATTACGGGTAATATCTATCCTTTCTTTTATTAATTATTTGTAATGTTCTTGTTTGATGTTTACGATTTATTAACATTAGAAATGTCAATTGCCATGATATGCGTGTAGTTGCTTATATGTTTGCCATGATTTAGATAGTTATAACGGGATGATATTAAATAGTGTAAAGTAATATGACGGCCCCTATTCGACTGTTCCCGGATATAGTGCTGGAAACGCTTTATGGGGAGTACAAACGTATGAAAGCCTGGGACGACTGAAGGTAGTTATATTACGGATCAATATTATAAATGTGCTAAATGAATTTCTGTTTATAGTTTAATTATAATATTATGAACGAATGATGGCATGTTTGGCCAACCGCTTATGACCAGACTGCCCCAACTTATTCCGGTAGGGTAAAACTTGTTTATGCGACTATTTATTCAATAGACCATGCCATGATACGAACGTCTCTAACGACCGAGATTGGGGAATAGGATTCGAGGGTAGTCGTTGGCCGATGTGTTCAATACATTTGGGAGAACTTCCGGTGTATTGTAATTGCTTTTGCTTACTATCCATGTGACATATCTTCTATCTGATTGCGAACAACTCTACGTTAGTTAGTTGATAGGATCGTAAAAACAACTCATTCCAACATAGTTTAAATTTATAAATAGAAACTTTATATGAATGGGAATTATGATACTTTGTTATTGTTTAAATATATGACACTAGACCTAATTTATGGAGCACGTTAGACGTAAGAGGCCATGGAATTACTCTGTAAAATATACTGTTTAATACTGAAAGGGTATGGTCTGCATATGAAACACGTTTTGACAAACTGCGAATAAAACTAGGGATGTATAAATGTTTGAAAAGGAGCGGTCTAGATCATAAATCAAAGTAATTAGAGCTTTAGAAAAGTATTAACAAGGTCTAGAAAGGAAAGTCTCAGTGACTTAGATACATGAACCCCCTAGATCTTACATATTTGGTTCTTTAAACATAGCAAGTTAATAATAAGATACACATTTAGAAGAACGCGAGATAAGCTTAGGTGTTAAGAATGGTCGGACCTATGAGACAATACGCTGCTTTATGTACCTCGGTTTTTCACCAATATAGGTTGCTTATCTTTCAACTCGGTAAGTATTGGGAGTTTAGCGTACTGCTCCGATCAGATCCATGATAACCTAGTTCCTAGTGACATGCCAACGGGAATTTAATTGGTAGGGTTCTAGTGTTTACACCAAAGTCTGTTAATCTATTAATCTGAAAGTGTCCCCATCATAAACACTATCCCGGTATTATACTATCCCAAGTCATGGTGAACCACGTCTTCCCTATCCTTGGTTGTTCCATACGTGTTAGCTAGGTTATTTTTAATTTCATTGTTAGTAGTTTAAATTAGATAAAAAAAAACAAAACCAACTATATAAACCCCATCTTAAAGACTTAATTATCCCAACAAGCTCCGTTTCAAATTCGACCATCTGGAGACGACCCTGATCATCCTTACCACGTACTAGTATCTGGTACTTGTACCTAGTACCAGTAGGTAGTTTGGAGGTTTAGGCCCCGATCAAAATAAATTTTAAAACACCCTGATCGCCTCTCAGTTGTTACAACAACACCAACGACACTGACGGCTGGGAGCACATCAAGTTTTTGGCGCCGCTGCCGGGGACGGTAGTACGATTTGGAGCCTGTTTAGATAAGTTAGTTTTTAAGAGATCCTTTTGACTGGGAATCACCATTCTTATCAGAAGTTACTTTTTTCACGTAGTTTAGTGTAGTTAGGATTACCTTAGTATTAGTTTAGATTAAGTTCCCTTCTCACCACCGACTTTAATTCTGAAACCTTCTCCTTATGCCGTCTTTTCTGATCCCATGGGAAATGTTAACTCAAGGACAACAATTAGATCAAACGCAAATTCTTATTAATTCAATTGAAAATAGATGTAGGATGTGCGGTAATACCCACTTAGATGGAGAATGCCAAAGCCAAAGTATTATGTTTTCGGATAACGTAGGGTACTTAGATCCTCAAACACAATATCAATATGACCCCAATGCTGTCCAACCACATCCATACCAACCTTTTATCCCCAACCATTCGAAATCTATCCACACTTACCTTACCCTGTATGTGAACCACAACCTTACAAGCTTCCTAACTTGAGAGATACACCCTTAGCCTGTCTCAGCAGTAATGCTGCTTTCTCACCTCCTTCCGGCCCACTTGAAGAAATGATTAAACAACAAGATGACATACTTAGGAGTTTTACTTATAATGTGTCTAAAATCTTTACTAAACTATCAATACACGCCCAAGAGAGTAGTGAGGAGAGTAGGAATCAAGCTAGAGCCAACTCTAGGATACAGAAAGTTGAGAGACACACACAGTCCACATCTATTACACCCGACACAGACTTACATTCTCATAAGTTCGGTTGCAATATTTCTTAAACTCCCACACCGACCCAATCTTCTAAACCTTCAATTTCACCTATTCCTGACCTATCAACGTCAAAGATCGACGGAGGGTTTGTTCTAGAAGAACTTTCCGAACCACTGCAACTCAAAACTTCCAGCCGGAGTGACAAGGATGATGAAGTAGACGAAGAGATCCAGATGGAAAGCCCGAATTTGAAGATTTACATAGAAGACTCAACTTCACATGAAATAAAGGAATGCATACCGACTCTAAGTAGTGAACTCATTCAAACTAATATGGTTGAACACGTCCCACAACCAGTTGTGGTTGACTGTATCCCAAAAATCCCTTTGATTGATTCACTTCCTGATCTAATTGACTTTACTAGTGCCTTAGAGGAGACATACACCCAAGTATTTGATGATAATGTTGCTATGAGATTGGAGACACTAATGGATATTGTCCCACCTCCATGCCCAGAGTACAACATTATCATCCAACCAAAGGCTTTAGGAAGCAAGGTGGGTTTTGCATCAAGAGCACCCTGCAAACCATCTCTCCATTACATAATGACGTACACGTTGTGGAGTGATGAGGACCTCTTTGACCAACGCAAACAACCTAAAACTCAAGAGGTAGAAAAAGTCGAGAGCTTTGTTTTACCTCAAGTAAAACAAATCACTCACTTTATCATGCCTCTTCCACTGATTGGACATACCTTGACCATAATCTGCTTTAATCCCTTAGGTATGTACCAATACTTCCGCTTATGTCTACTGATGGATGCAAAGGAGCCCCCTAGATTTCCCAAGAAATAGGTTTGGAGTCAAGCTAGTGACTCGAACAAAAACAAGTGCTTCTCGGAAGGCAACCTGTGTCTAACATAGGATTATCAGTAGTAGTTAAAGTAGTTTAAGTAGTGAACTAACCCAATAAGTAGAAATGAAACCCTAAAATGAATGTTCCAATTTTTCTATCTTTATGAACAAAAATGGATGGTTTGCGAAATTACTTCGTTAAAAGTCAAATTTTTGTCAAACCTTAATACTTCCTACTCCTAGTCATTTGGAATTTATTGCAACATCTATTTTCACCATTTTCTAAAGTTCTTGTTATCCCTTTCACTCACAAAAATGGAAACCTACTAGGAGTTAGGAGCCTTAGTCATTCTAAACACCCACTGACATGTTTCGAGCATTTGGGGGTACTTACATATATTATTGTGAACATACATAAGATATTGATGCTTAATCTGATTTGTATGTCAATATGTGTATTATGCTCGAACTCATTTAAAAATATGTGCTTTGGATATCTTTTTACTTGGCTACCTGATTCAACTGATAATACTAATATTTCCATGTCTGCTATTTGTGCTGCGGTGAAATTATAGGCAACTAACACTTTTTGTGTAAGATTAAACTCAAAGTCGCACACTTGTTTGTTTCATCTACAAAGCACTCACTTTGATAGGTTCTTCTCAAACCAGTGAATCTATGATTTGGAGAATAATCACTTGTTTGTAAGATCATGTTTATTTGATCTACTTGTAACAGACAGGGACTGACGTCTATGGATAAAGAATCTTTAAGGATAATGGAAAGATGACAAGAGGAGCTTACAGTTCATTGAGTATGGGAATCTTTGGAGCATTGCTTTGCAGGGGACAAGAGATGACACTTCTGGATACGAAGATGATTTCTAGTTGTCTATGACTAGTTCATCAAGCTGATCAGCTCAATACTCATCATATGTGCCCACAAATTCCAAGTCCTATAGCTAAACCTTACCACATAATGGAACCCTAAACCATCATCACCATATCCACCCACATTCACCCATCCATCCACCCCTTCACACATACAACCATCACCCTCAGGGACTAGTCATACAAAGGAATAGATATGGGAACAATTTGAAAACTGGAGATATCAGTCGATAAAAGAGCAACATTAGGTTCATTACATCAGTTGTCAGCAAAAGATCTTGGGTAATAAAGATTCATGGTCATTGGATTCAACACTTTCAGATCATTAGGAGCAGTTGAGTTACAGCAGCGGCTCTTGAAGATTTGGATCTTTGTCCATTAATCTCTATCCAACATTTGGTGTTCATTGGTTAATTATGCTTGTGTCCGAAGGGCGACATCACTTCATTTTCTACAATCTATCCTTTAGCTCTTAGTTATTTTCGTGAGGAAACTGGTTGAGTGATTGAAGAAAGGTTACACTGCTGGAGCTCAAGTTTAGTACATGAAGGCTGATGCCAACCAAGTTTAGAATCCATTGGAGATGACACATTCAACCACTCAGATCCTCAGCTCACGGTCGTATAGACGATAAGGGAGTTCTGCGTTCCTTTCTGATATCGTGTAAAAAGTTATGTTTTTACTACCGATATCTCTCTCATTCTGGAACGATTCTTGGCATTTTAAACTCAAAACCAATACAAATCAGTGATATTATGCCAAGATGGTAAAAACAAGGTTGCACGATAAAAATCAAGCAAAACGGGTGAAAAACGAAGATTCCACACACGTTTGAAGATTCAAGGTATCAAAATGAGATTTCAAAACAAAAGTGCCCATCACCAACATCCATCTCACCCAAGATGTTCGTTTTCAAATTACGAATCCAACAGAAGAAGAATCAACAAAAACGGATAAAGAATGAAGGTTCTACGCCCGCCAGAAGATCTAAATGATTCGTACACAACATCTGGAGATAAGAGAGATATTTTTGGGATGTCTTTACATTAAAGTCTTCGTTTTTAAATTATTAATCCAACGCAAAATGAATCGATGCAAATGGACGCATAACGACGAAGATACGCGCGAATTAAACAACGCAACGAAAGACGACGGACCGGGACGGGTGGCAGCCGGCCGCCGGCCAGCCAACAGCCAGCCGCCGCCGGCCAGCAGCCAGGCAGCGCCGCCACCCCCACCCCCATCTTTCTTGCGCTTTTTCATCCTTGCTCATACCTGGTGCACCACCTTTCGCTACTTTTTCGTACCTGGTGCACCACCTTTCGCTACTTTTTCATACCTGGTGCACCACCTTTCGCTACTTTTGCTAATGTGAGCCTAGGGGTGCTAACGTGAACCATATTTTGCCTATAAATAGCAGCTCCTGAGTCTCATTTTAACACACATTGAAGAATACACTTCTACATTCTAATACTTCCACACACTCCTTTTCCATTTCCACTTTCTCACTCTATAAATTCTCTTATAGTCTAGGATTATTGTAATTAATCTTCAGATTAGTATAGAGGTTAGAACGAACGTTAGGAGGTTTGAAGATTCATCTTTGTAAGTGTAAACGAGTTGTCAATCATAATAATACGCTGCTGCGCATTTAATTCCGGGTGATATCTAAACCTTTATCATACTTGTTTTACTCCATATTTCAAATATGTGTTACTGCTTGGTATGTGATATATTTGTTGCCATGAATTGCGAGTAGTTTATTATTGTGGTTGTGGATAATGTAGATAATTATAAGTAAGGATGACATTATATAATTAATGCACGACAATCGTAAAGAGATATGACGGCCCCTATTCGACTGTTTACCCGATATAGTACTGGAAACGCTTTAAGGCGGAGTACAAATGTATGGAAGTCGGTAAACGACCGAAGGTAGTTATATCTCTGGAATCAGCTCTGGTTTAATAGTTGGAATTCCAAAGGGGTAATACAACTTCACAACTAACTGGTATATCCTACGAAAGTCAAAACACTATAAAATAATGTTCATGAGATACGTTCAGATAAAGTAGGAATTAGTAACCTTTGTAATGTTAAGACTTTATGAATTCAAGTTTAATTTATGGATTACCCTTTCTGGTTATCCACGTGATTGCAACCTAGTAATTAGGACCTGATCAACCTTATAATGGTAAGTAGTTATCTGTGCCCATGACATGCAATAAGTAAGACACATTGAAACCACTCGTTGTATATATTAGGTTTACATTTCTGCACTGCTTTACATTTAGTTAGATAGAGTGTCACTTTCAATGTCAATTACTCTCGACCGCATGTTGATATGAGAAACCGTGGAACTACTACGTAAAGTACACTGTCTATCATTGAAAGGCATGGTCCGCATATGAAACACGTTTTAATAAACTGCGAATAATCCGGGGATGTATAACTGTTTGAAAAGGAGAGATTTGAATCATAAGTCGAAGTAACTAAAGCTTAAATGAATGATAACAGGACTTCGGAATTAGATCAAAGTCATAATGGCCTAGAATCCTTAAAACACCAACTCTTATAAAATCGGCGGTCCAAACATACAAAGTTATTAATCTGCATGCTAATTGAACATTAAACTATTTTAGGAGTTAAGAACGGTCGGACCTATGAGACGATACGCTACTGATTCATGAACCTCGGTATAAAACCAAGATAGGTTGCTTATTTTTCAACTAGATAAGTATTGGAAGTTTGCGTATTTCTCCGATCAGAATCATGATAACCTAGTTCCTAGTGACATGCCAATGGGAAATTGAATTGGTAGGGTTCTAGAGTTTACGCCTAGTAGTTTGGTTGCCACATTAGTATCATCCCTATTTATTCTGTCATCCCGAAATATTAATTATCGAAATCTCAACAACCACATATTTATCTTTATCTGCTTTCCTGTACTTTAATTTCCTGCATTTTAATTATTTGTCTTTATCCCCCCCCCCCCCCAAACCTACCTACTTTGTTCCATCCTAGATACTTCCATACTGAAAGTGCCAACTTTAAATTATGCACACGTTTGGATTCATAGAACGATCTTAGGTTATACTTACCGCTTACTAACCAGAGTAGGTAGTACATATAATTTAAGCCCCGCTAATTGTAAATTTTAAAACCCGTGATGGTGCCCGATTAAGTTGCAATCAACGACACCGACGCTTTCGGGTGCCATCACTTTCTCTAGTTTATTTATCCGTTTTTGCAAGATTATATCGACCTATATTCTATTCCAAACACTAAGTGTGGGATCCTTAGACTCCACAAAATACTAAGAGATATTTTCCATAATTAGTAGAAATTCTAAGTGTGGGATACTTCGACAAGAGGTACTCAATGCATAGATTTGAACATTAAGGACAATGTTCCTCTAAGTGTGGGATATACGGTCTGCAACCGCAAGTTTATCCTCTTGTCCGTAAGTCAAACAATATTTTCATTAAAAGGCTAAAAATAGAGAAATTTCCAAAATTTTGGGATTCAAAAGCAACACTTTAGAACCTCTATTTTCCAAAAAATGTAAATTACAACAAGAAACGAGTTTTAACAAAGAAACAAAACTGTTTACTTAGAATAAGATACGGATGAAAAGGGCAACACATGGCTAGGCATTGACCAAAACATTCGATTCGTGAGGTTTGAGCCCGTGACTAGCATTCATTATTTAAAATGCTTCACTTTTCGTTTCATGTGTGTGCTGATGTATGCATTTGAATTAGAACTTGCTCTTGCAATACATTTCGAGATCACACCAATGAGTGCCATACGTGGAATAGGTACAATCTATCTTGATAACTTCCAAGGAATCTCAACACCCTCTCACCACTAAACATCCACTTACTCAACATCCACTTCGCACCCTATCAAAACCTCCTTTTATTCATTCCGAACCCACAGAAGTAACATCTTCCAAAAATTTTCAGAGACACTCTCGATTTCCTAAGACTTTTGCAAGAAAAGCCATCACAACCCAATACCATAAGAAACCTTTTGGGCCATAAAATATATATATCCATCGGTGAGGTCGGCATGATAAAAAGAAAAGAAAAATAGAAAAGGAAGAAAACAAGAACCATATATGCCGGCACTACCAAAAAATGGTCCAGAAGAGGAAATTAAAAATCCAAAAAGGGTTACGCTACCAAGTCTTTTCAAAATCTAAGAATTTTCAAAAGAGACTCTCTCAAGAAAAGCACCCCAGTTTCGAGAAAATACAAGGAAAACCCATCACACCCCTCATTACACACCTTCTTCAAAACCAAACACTCGATTCCTTTCTAAGATGTCTTGAAAGATTAGTACCGTTCTCACTAAAAGTGATGGAGATTTGATTCTTGATCAAGCTTATGACGAGAATGCTGCATGACTGGCTATCTGAGTGATTGACACTAGCAAGTATGAAACTCTAAACACCTGAGTAATTTGAGTGACCCACTGTGAGGATTTCCTAGTCATGATTATCATCTAAGTTGCTCGAAGAAGGTATCAAATTCTATAAACCCTTAGTTTCCCGTAAGAACACTTTCATAACTGTAACTTTATATTCTTTAGAAATAGTATTTCTAAAAATAAGTCCAATTAGAATCATTTTAAAATCCTTTCATTAATGAGTTTGCTTGAGGACAAGCAAAGTTCTAAGTGTGGGATACTTGATATCGTGTAAAAAGTCATGTTTTACTACTGATATCTCTCTCATTCTAGAATGATTCTTGGCATTTTAAACTCAAAACCAATAAAAATCAATGATATTATGCCAAGATGGTCAAAACAAGGTTGCACGATAAAAATCAAGCAAAGCTGATGAAAAATGAAGATTCCACACACGTTTGAAGATTCAAGGCATCAAAACGAGATTTCAAGACAAAAGTTCCCATCATCAACATCCATCTCATCCAAGATGTTTGTTTTCAAATTACGAATCCAACAGAATAAGAATCAACAAAAACGGATAAAGAATGAAGATTCTACGCCCGCCGAAAGATCCAAATGATTTGTACGCAATATCTGGAGATAGGAGACATATTTTTGGTATATCCTTACATCAAAGTCTTCGTTTTTGAATTACGAATCCAACGCAAAAAGAATCAACGCAAACGGACGCATAACAAAGAAGATACACGCGAATTAAGAAACGTAATGAAAGACGACAGACCGGGATGGGTGGCAGCCAGCCGCCGCCGGCCACCACCAGGCCGCTGCCGGCCACCTGGTGGGCGGCGCCGGCCACCTGCCCTCTATCTCGTTTCAAATTTCTGTCCTTGCGTGTACCCGGTGCGCCACCTTTCGCTACTTTTTCTTACCTGGTGCACCACCTTTCACCCTTTTTCTAATGTGTGCTATGGAATGCTAACATGAGCCACATTTCACCTATAAATAGCAGCCCTAAGGCTTCATTTTCACACACACCTTACACACCTTTCATATCTTTCTTATTTCTTTCTAGCTTTTATTTTCTTTTTCTCTCTACTTTCTCTCTAAGCTAATTTAATTAATTTAGTGAGAGATAAGTAGGAGATTAATTATGTAGTAGTTAGTAGTAGATAGCTTAGAAATGTAACGCTTTGGAATATTCGGAAGTAATATAAGCATCGTTTTGCTCGCAATAATTACGGGTAATATCTATCCTTTCTTTTATTAATTATTTGTAATGTTCTTGTTTGATGTTTACGATTTATTAACATTAGAAATGTCTATTGCCATGATATGCGTGTAGTTGCTTATATGTTTGCCATGATTTAGATAGTTATAACGGGATGATATTAAATATTGTAAAGTAATATGACGGCCCCTATTCGACTGTTCCCGGATATAGTGCTGGAAACGCTTTATGCGGAGTACAAACGTATGAAAGCCTGGGACGACTGAAGGTAGTTATATTACGGATCAATATTATAAATGTGCTAAATGAATTTCTGTTTATAGTTTAATTATAATATTATGAACGAATGATGGCATGTTTGGCTAACCGCTTATGACCAGACTGCCCCTAACTTATTCCGGTAGGGTAAAACCTGTTTATGTGACTATTTATTCGATAGACCGTGCCATGATACGGACGTCTCTGACGACCGAGATTGGGGAATAGGATTCGAGGGTAGTCATTGGCCGATGTGTTTAGTACATTTGGGAGAACTTCCGGTGTATTGTAATTGTTTGTGTTTACTATCCATGTGACATATCTTCTATCTGATTGCGAACAACTCTACGTTAGTTAGTTGATAGGATCGTAAAAACAACTCATTCCAACATAGTTTAAATTTATAAATAGAAACTTATATGAATGGGAATTATTATACTTTGTTATTGTTTGAATATATGACACTAGACCTAATTTATGGAGCACCCTTTCTAGTTATCCACGTGACTACAACTTAGATATTAGGGAGTCATGAACCTTAATTATGGTAAGTAGTTATCTGTACCCATGACATGCAATAAGTAAGACACAGTGATCCCATTCGTTGTACATATTAGATTTACATTTCTGCACTGCTTTTCATTTAATTAGTTTAGAATGCCACTTTCACTGTCAATTACTCCTGACCGCACGTTAGACGTAAGAGGCCGTGGAATTACTCTGTAAAATACACTGTTTAATACTGAAAGGGTATGGTCTGCATATGAAACACGTTTTGACAAACTTCGAATAAACCAGGGATGTATAACTGTTTGAAAAGGAGAGGTCTAGATCATAAATCAAAGTAATTAGAGCTTAAGAAAAGTATTAACAAGGTCTAGAAAGGAAAGTCTTAGTGACTTAGATACATGAACCCCCTAGATCTTACATATTTGGTTCTTTAAACATAGCAAGTTAATAATTAGATACACATTTAGAAGAACGCGGGATAAGCTTAGGTGTTAAGAATGGTCAGACATATGAGACAATACGCTGCTTTATGTACCTCGGTTTTTCACTAATATAGGTTGCTTATCTTTCAACTAGGTAAGTATTGGGAGTTTAGCCTACTACTCCGATCAGAATCACGATAACCTAGTTCCTAGTGACATGCCAACGGGAATTTAATTGGTAGGGTTCTAGTATTTATACCAAAGTCTGTTAATCTATTAATCTGAAAGTGTCCCCATCATAAACACCATCCCGGTATTATACTATCCCAAGTCATGGTGAACCACATCTTCCCTATCCTTGGTTGTTCCATACGTGCTAGCTAGCTTATTTTTAATTTCATTGTTAGTAGTTTAAATTAGATAAAAACAAAACAAAACCAACTATCTGAACCCCATCTTAAAGACTTAATTATCCAAACAAGCTCCATTTCAAATTCGACCGTCTGGAGGTGACCTTGATCATCCTTACCACGTACTAGTATCAGGTACTTGTACCTAGTACCAGTCGGTAGTTTGGAGGTTTAGGCCCCGAGCAAAATAAATTTTAAAACACCCTGATCGCCCCTCAGTCGTTACAAAAACACCAACGACACTGATGGCTGGGAGCGCATCAGTGGGTGTTGGGATTCCTTAGAATGTATCGAGATAGGTTGTACCTATGCCACGTATGGCACTCATTGGTGTGATCTCAAAATGTATTGCAAGAGCAAGTTCTAATTCAAATGCATGCATCGGCACACACATGAAATGAAAAGTGAAGCATCTTAAAGATGAATGCTAATCAGGGCTCAAACCTTACGAATTGAATGTTTTGTCAATGTGTGCCTAGCAATGTGTTGCCCTTTTCGTTCGTATCTTATTCTAAGAAAACCTATTTGTTTCTTTAAAAACTCGTTTCTTGTTGTAATTTATATCGTTGAAAATAGAGATTCTTAAAGAATGTTACTTTTGAATCTAGAAAATTTTGAAAATTTCTCTATTTATAGCCTTTTAATGAAAATATTGTTTATGTTACGGACAAGAGGTTAAAATTTCGGTTGCAGATCGTATATCCCACACTTAGATGAACATTGTCCCTAATGTTTGAATCTATGTATTGAACACCTCTTGTCGAAGTATCCCATACTTAGAGATTCTAGTTATTCTCGGATTGTTACGTAAAAATAGTGGGTTTGGGAGATCCCACACTTATTTTTGGAATATCGGATGAGATAATCAAGGCATTAAACGGATAGAAAGTTTGGAACGGGTTACCGCTTTGTGATACGTTGTGCGTACTTTCAGCTACTTGTCAGAAGATTGCTGGTTTGCAGTTTTCGGTTTCCGGCATCCTTTATGGCGTGGTCGACAACTTCCTCCGTTATGGTAGTGTTTGGATTCAAACAAACATGCCACTCAATAATCAAGTAATAGATGCCAATAAGAAAAAAGTAAAGTGATAGCATAATAAAGTAATAAATGGATAGAGGTGATGTCTGTGCATCCACAGTACATCAAATACAATTAGTAATAATAAAGTCTGATAGAAAATAGTAAGAAGTCAGAAAGCGGAGAAATTTATTGCTCGACTGGTGGTGCTCGTGATACGGTTGATGAAGATCCGATAGGTGCATAGGAGGTCTCATCTGATGAGGAATCATCTTGTAGATTATGCTGATGTTGGGTACCTTCATTTGATGCATCCTGCATAGCTCATGTATCTGTAAAAACTCCATCCTGTATCAACTGGTCAACAAATGGCCCTGCAGGCATACCAAAACTGTCAAATGGGATGACAGGCGATCCCTGCTGAGTGTGTCCCTGAATAAGTCTGTCTGTCTGTGGGAGGACACTAGGGCCTGTACTATGATGGTGGGATCGGACTGTCTAAGACTCCTGCGACTCTGTGCAGTGGCAACTTGCCTAGAAACTCAGGATCTGCCTAACCCGCATGGTATGTTTGTAAGTGGGTTCACTGGTATCCCTGTAATCTGCTATCTCATAGCCCTGTAACATCTTACCTACATCTGCATAAGCCAGTACCAATAGTCTGGCCCTGGAGGTATCTCGTAGTGATAGAATTATCTGGGCATATGTATTCTGGGGTCGGGGTAGAAGGTCATGCCCTGACAGGCGGTGGTACTACTGGTAGTGGTGCAATTGGGTCTACAGGTACATCCTCATCCTCATCTAAATCTGAATCTCTAGGCTCTCCTGACCGCTTTCTCTTTTTCGTCCCTCTAAGTAGAACTAGATCTGGCACCAGGGTGTCAACACTATCGGGATCTGCTAGTCATGCTCTAATATAGACTGTGTCATCTCTCAAAATCTTGATTATCCCCATCAATCTCAGAAACTCATAGTCTATTGGTTAGGCACTCCAATTGGGTAGACTCTTGAATTTTTCCACTTCTGTTGTTCAGAGCAGTCCCATTTTTCTAATCAACCTTATAACCACAGGGCCCATGAATGACCTTTTTGATTCATAACTCTTTTCCTCAAGAATTCTCTGAGCAACTAAGTGGGCAACCTGGATGTTCCTCCTGCTGAGGATAGATTCCATCAAAGCAACGTCAAACTCGGCAACTCGACCATTAGTCGTGTGTTTCCCATCAATCGAACAGGCCAACAACTTGTGTAGAATCTGTAGGACTGGGTCTCTGAGTTAGGTAGCTTTAATACCCGAGAAAAACTTCATCGGCGACCAATGACTCCATGCCTCTGTGGGCGTAGTCGTGAGGGAAACTGTGGTGGCTCCACTAGTGAACAGAGAAGATCGTATCTCTTCTGGAGTGTAGACATCTAGGTGTTGTGCGAACTGAGCTAGTGATAAGGTGAACAAGCGGCCCATATATTGAAATGTAATCGAACCACTACCAACTCTACTCCCTGGCTCACATGTATACGTGGTCATGAACTCGGTAATCATCTCCATGTATACCGGCTCATCAATGCTGAACAGTCTTTTGAAAGACTCAAACTGCTGACCCTCTACTGAGTAACTGAGCAGACTCTCTAATCTCTGACTAAATCCCAATGTCTGTAGCTTATCCCAATCTATATATCTGAAACGGCCAAATGATTTATCCCTCCATATACGTGTCATCCGGTCGTACTCGGGTGTGGCACTGAGGTAGGTAAGAGATCCTGCAAGTGGTCGTGCTGGGTTTAGCTTTGATATCTTCTTTGGCGATATGGTACCTGAGAACATGAGAAATTTAAAGTAATAGATTCTCAAGAAAGAGAAAATTTAAAGCATTTTCAAAATTTCTTAAAGAAAAATTCGAAATGAGGGCTTTAAATTTGTGACAGTCCAAAGATTACATCAAATATCCAATGTTCCCAAGCAACAAATAATTTGTTTAATAATACTAAGGTGACATGTAGTGTGGTTGGTAATCAATATATGAAAATGTAAAGTCAAGAAATGGTTATAGCTTTGTCGTGAAATATTGTTATTTACAAGTTTGGCGTTACCCAATTTTGAAATGTCAAGATTTCACAATTCTTGGTCATATCGTTCAAGTTGAAGTAAGATTTTTGAAAAAAATGATTTTCAAAGAGAAATCAATACTTCAAGTTGACTTTTCAAGTCAAAGCTTTCTTTAAATGATATTTTCAAGTATCCGCATGCCAAAATTATAACCTATTCATGTATACATGATCTAAACTATTTTAAGCATTTCCTAATTGGTAAACAAGCTAGGTTATGCACAAAAAGTTATCATACACATGTGTTTGGTTTAATTTAAGGCTTTTATCCTCAAAATGATGATTCTCTAGTTATATTGTCTATTCTGTTCTAGTCAAGCAGATACAAGCATCCTAGTAAGCAAGAATGGTCAATCAATTTTAATCCATTATTCTATTCATGCTAGCTAGTTAACTTTTTGTTGACTTTAAGAGTCAAATTTGCAATTTACAACCATAAACTAACCACATGGTACAATTATCAAGGAATAATCATTCAAAGCTTCACAATTAAACTTAAATACCTAGATACTAGCATGGTAGTAGCATGTAATTGTTCTAAGCATCTAAACAAGCACTTTTAAGTTTAAGGTGGGTTTTGATGATCATACCTTAGTTTTAATGAACAAAACTTGAAAATGATTGTACAACCGTGAAGAGCATGCAAAGAGGAGTTCAAAAGATACAAGATTACAAGTTTTGGTGGAGTTTTGATGGTGGTTTAATGGTGGTCTATGGGTGGCCGGTTTTCGGGTGTGGGGAGGGAGGAAGAAGAAGTTTTCTTCTTGCTTTTGAATTATGGAGATATATGGAAGGTTTAGTGGTCCCTAGAAATATGTGTCATGTCCTTAAGTACCATATTCCTTACACATGGTCCCTAGTGTACTCTAGGATTAAGCCTAATGTTTCTAGATTAATTCCTAATGTCCTATTGATCATAATTACAAATCTTAAGTATACTTATTGTAACTAGTTACTCGTTGGTTCCTTGTTACGTTATAAATAATTTAAGAAACGTGCAAATTCTTGTAGGACAATTATAATTAATCCAAGATATTAAATTTAGCGTATTTTTGGGTGTTTTAAAATCTTTGTCTGACGCGGGTCTTTTGAATGTACATGTTTCAGCTAAAGGCTTGAAATTGCGTATTCCTTTCGACATGCGCGTGTTTTTCAGAAAATAATTCAAAAACGTTTTCTTAAAGGTCGCTTTCAAGAATTTATTTATTAATATATGTATACTAAAATAAGCT
The DNA here is from genome assembly GCA_963422505.1 of Pseudognaphalium luteoalbum. Lineage (NCBI taxonomy): Eukaryota > Viridiplantae > Streptophyta > Magnoliopsida > Asterales > Asteraceae > Pseudognaphalium > Pseudognaphalium luteoalbum. The sequence continues at coordinate 82,441,329 of OY730197.1, forward strand.
TTTTTAAAGTTGTGAACCTTGACCTTTTCGGAGAGAATTGTTTTACGATTCGTTCCGATCCCTATATGGGGAAAGGGTTGAGATTTGCTCCCTCAAGTGAACTTTTTTAGGTACAAAACTTTTTGAAAGCTCCCAAATGACATTATAAATTAAATAGTAATGACTATCCTCTAATTCCCCTAGGACTTTTCGTTCCTCATATCCTAAATTGACAAGATCGTTGATGAACTTATTGTATACCTTCCTTATCTTTCTAGGGTTTGACAAGACGTCGTGTGGTCCTTGGTCTTTATAATTTAGATCGTGAGTGAGTTTATTCATGACTTCCGGAAACACTTTCTCTTCCTGCGAATCAGGTTCTCCGGTTGTAGATTTAATTATCCTAAAGGGTTCACTGATTGTGGCTTCTTGTGTGGAAGTGAAGGGGTATTTGGTAAAGGCAAAGATTCGAATAAGCTTGATGTGAAGGTCTTTTTTTTTAGTGAAGAGGGCTGTGTAAATTCTTTTCTTGGCGGAGTCAGGAAAAACATCTTGCAATTTTGAGATCAAGTAAGAGGCGGGGCAACAAAGAATGGAATTTTACCAGGAATGACGATGGGAATCACCGGGTCTTGTTCTATCCAGCACTCATGTTTCTCGATCATTGCAGCGACATTGTGATTGACTAATATCATAGATATTGGAAGAAAGTTCATTTCGGCAAGTGATTCAAAAAGTAGATCTAAATCTTCTTTGAACTTTAGTTCTTGGTCTTGGAAATTTGTGAAAGTGCTCTCGCATTCATTACTTGACAGGCGAAGAAGAAATTCTACTTGTTTTTCTAAATTGATAATAGTCTCTCGTTGTTCGTATGAAAACGGGAGGTCGGTATATTTTAATTGCCTAACGAATGCTTTGTAGACATCTACCCTATGGGAAGGATTGAAAGAAGCACCGAGGTGGCGTTCTTCAAAACAAGGTTGTTCTGACTCGACTGATGGAACCTTATCCACCACTCGATAAATGGTGTATTTGTGTTCATGTGAAAGTAATGGAGAGATACCGTCATTACAAGAATCGGAAAGGGTTTGGGCATGCACTGATGTTTCAGGAATGAGGGTGATTAAGTCACGTAATTTCGGAGGTTTGATTTCATAATCATCTTCGGGGAGATAATTGAAGTGGACAGAATTTGGTAAATCAGGTGAATGAAAAGTTGGAGAGTGATCTTCTTGAGATGATACAAGGTCAGGTAACTGATCCGTGTTATAAAAGTCCAGGCAATGTTTTGGAATGGAAAGTGGTGTTCTAAATTCTTCAAGGATTTCAGAAGTTTCCTTACCTTTAGAGGAAGAAGGTGAAAAGAAATCAGATCCTATCACTTTTTCTAAGTAGTTGAAGAATTCCGCATCATCCATTGCCTTCAATTCATCCTTTGAAACGAGGCAAGAAGTGGGTTTTCGAGTTGTCATATTTAAACTAATATTGTCCTAATTAACTAATACTTAATCAATACTTAATTACTTAAATGAAGGATTTCTGAGAAGATTTCGATCGGAAGGATCTCCTAAATACTACTAATTAAGGCGGCTATGAATCGTACGTTTTACGATTCCCCGACAGCGGCGCCAAAAACTTGATGGGCTCGAAAGAGTCGGTGTCGTTAATGGTAATATGCGACTCGAGCTATGCTTTCCAAAAGCATCCTACAATCTTGATTCCTGTGGGTAGTCCTATTGCGTCTGTAAACCTGAGAATACATACTAAAAGGGTCAACATAAAGTTGGTGAGTTCATAGGTTTGTTAAACAGTTGTTTTGATATCAGTATGAAACACAAGATTTAATAATGTTTGAAATCAATCAAATATGTATACTATTGCCATGATCTCATAGTCCGAAGCTTAACAATGTGTGTCGTGCCTCTTTCGTGTACACGATCGTTGGTGCCCCTGCAAATGTCTAATCCGATACACTCGTGTGTACAAATATTAATACGTCCGTTTGACAAGTTAGCGCGACAAACCCGGACGGGGATTGTCAGTCCCAAATAGATATGTTTACTAATACTCGCGCTTAGTCCAAATTAACGAAGCTATGATGTGTGAGGACTTTAAATGGATTAGTGTGTTAACTCATGCAGTCCGTATAGCGTTGTTTGTTGTACTTGTGTTCATAAAAACAGTTGTGTAAAAGCAGTTGTATGTATTTTCTCCCCTGGATATCAAATAGTAAAAAGGGGCTATGAAACTCACCTAAGTTAAGCAATTAGCGAGCAAATAATCAAATAAGCAAGCAAGGTGTCCCAAGGTGCAACCTTCTAACGTCCTAAACGTATAATGTTGTATATAAGTAGATGTCTCAAAGACCTTCTATGTAAGTGGAGGGTTAATGTCCACTTAAGTCAATAGTATAGGTGGAGGGTTGATGTCCACCTAAAAACAAGTTCTCTCAACTAGTATGTTTAGTTAAGTTGTTGTTTAAAAATGTGTACGACCCGTTGGTAAAAGTTTGTAATAATAATTCTTTAAGATTTTATTATTAAGTTTTTTTTTGTTATATACTATTCATTAGTACATATCGTGTGTCGCAAACAGATTATTTAGTTCGTAAAAACCTTAAACCGTAGGTCAAAGTTGGTCAATTCGTTGGTCAAACTGGTCAAAGGTGGTCAAACATAGTCAAACTGGTCAAAGGTGGTCAAACCTAGTCAAAGTTGGTCAAATTTACCAACTAAGTCACCCAAACCCATTTTTGTTACCATTTTTCAAAAATAGTAAGTTTGTCGGTTTTTAGAAGTCGAGCCCCGTTTTTGTTGACTTGGTCAAACCTACTCGGTTTGACCCGAATCTTTTCCCAAACCCTTAAATATGTTCATAAGTCATAAAAAGTTAGTTTTTCCCTAAATAGCAAGTCCGCAAGTGTTGGTTTTCAAGTTTTACCAAAACTAGTCCACAGTTTATGTTTTCGAGAAAAATACATCTCATTGTTGGATTTTTATAAAAATATACATTGCGTAAAAAGTCCCAAACAAATTACTAATTGTTCCCGTTTATGTTATTTACTTCCAGTACTTTTTCCATGCATTATAGAATAGTCTAAGTATTTTTAAAAATTACATTTCCATTCTAAGTTCAGATTCGGACACATGCATGCTATCAACGTTTCTGAGAAAAATCTACAAGGAACTAGTAAAAGTTGTAAACATTAAAGTTGTAGTCAATGAAATTTTTAAAATTTGAGCGGTTTTTCAAGTCATTTGGATATGTGTAGCTCGATATATGGTCAAAAACATGAGACCTAAGTTTCTGACCTTTCTTGACAGATTATACATGTCCTTTTACATAAATTATTAAAAATACTTAACAAGTTCATAAAAATATGAGGTTTACTATTTTGGAAAGCTTACTTCTTAAACTTCATTTTTGTCTATAAAAACGTCCATTTTCATGGAGAGATAATTTTTCTAAAAATCGTGGAAGTGAGCACAACGTTCTGGACAGAAAGTTTGTCTTACATTTTTATTGATTTCAAGTTATGAAAAATGGTTTTTGAGCAAGATTTTGTTATAATACTTGTTGAGTGAACTTAATATCATTTAAATAAAGTATTAAGAAGAAGAAAGAGTCCTTACAATGATGATAATGAAGAGATTTGGATAGAAGTGAGATGAGAAGGTCTTATAGTCTAGTAGTTTTCAAAATTTCTTGCAAAATGATGATAAATTGAGTGGTGGTTCAATGGTGGTTTGTGGTGGTGATTGGTGATGAAGGTGGTGGAGCATGGTGGCTGAAAAATCTGGAGTTAGAGAGAGAATTTTGGTAGAGAGAAAAGTGAAGTTTTGAGTGTAATGGTGAAATGAATTATGGTCATGCATGTGGGTGTAGAATTCAAGTTGTAGAATCTCATCATGAGAAAATGCATGAAATCTTAGAGGTGGTGAGGGTGGTGGCTGGCCCCACCACGGTCCCCATATGATTTTGTGTGTTTTTAATTAAGTTTCGACTGTGTTGCGTACTGTGGTCGTTTATTCGTTAAACCGTTAAATCGCGTCGCGTTTTCTAGTGTCGTTTTAATTCATGATACATTTAGGATTACTTTTCATTGAAGTATTATTAAAATACTTAAATTGAGTTGTCGAAATATTAATTAGGGTTTCATTTGGTTGTCGGGTTCAGTTTGCGCGTTTTCACCTCGTTTGTTACGTTTTAAACAAAATGTCAAGGTGTTCGTGTATTATTATATAAAAATAATAATATATGATAATTAACTTTTAAAAATAGATTAAAGTTATTTATAGAAAGGTTTTCATCAACGTCGTATATTCTGTCGGACTCCGTCCGGTTGTTTCGCGTAATTACAACTAATGTGTAATATAAAAGGATTATGGGAGTATATATTCACATAAATATACAAATAGTTACAAGTAATTACAAGTATTTAGCCTAATACTAAACTAAAAACACGTAATTAAGGTTTCTAGCAGGTTAATCAGTAAGCCTAAATTTTCTGGTGTCACATTCTCCCCTCGTTAGGAGAATTTCATCCCGAAATTACCATGTTGCCGCAGTCTGTGGGGTATTTAAGAATAGATGTGGGCTTCGTCACGTGGAATGATAAGTGTCTCCTCAGACAGATATTTCTTCAAGTTAGAAATGTGGAAAGTGTTGTGTACGCTGAGTTGTAATGGTAGTTGTTGTCGCTATGCCACCAGAAAGATTCTTTCGAGAATTTCGAGTGGTCCAATGTATTTAAGTTTCAGTTTACCGCATTTACCAAAACGAATGACACATTTCCATGGTGACACTTTCAAGAGTACTTTCAGCGTGGTGTGATGCTCAACCTTGTTTTGATGGTCTCCCCTTGTTTGATAATTGTTCCACCGGTATTGAGAGGTGTACGAACGATTTCCTCATCGCAGAAGATTTCGGTGCGAATCTTATAAAAGCCAATTCATGGTAATGATATCATCGAGAAGAGAAAGAGGGGATAAGGTTTTCGGTTTCGGAGTGAAACACGGAACTATGTTCACTTGTTTATACTGATTTGTTAATTCCTTGTCGTTCTTAGCTTCTAAGTCGGTGGGAGTGATATCGTGAACTGGACTAAACTAATCCAACATCGTATAAGATTGAAATAATTATGTCATTGTCTCCTTTAGTTTTATCCTCCAATAGTTTCGTATTGGTCGTTGTCACCTCTCTCACTAACGTCTCGGTTTGTCTCTATAAGAATTAACTTCATCCGATTTGCAAGATCGAGTATTGTTACTATCAAACCGACTACTAAGAGAATCTTATTTCGTACTAGTCTATCGTACATATGCCTTTATTGGAAAACCACAATCCAACTTCTTATCTTAGAATTTCCTTAGCAATGCTTCAGGTTTAATCAGCATTCTAGTTTCAAAATGGGATTAAAGGTTAGATCATAGAGAAAGATTGAGTGAAAATCAAGTGTTTGTTGATATATATGGTTTTCTTTTGCCAAAAACGTCATCGTAATTTTTGATAACTTTGTTAATAATTTATGAATTTTGAAAGTTCCGTAAAAACATTTTGTGGCAAAACTTGTTTAAAATCGCTGCTGACGTGAATCTGTTGAAAACTCTTATCATTAACAAAACAGGGAAAATTTTGTTTAACAAAAATCCATTGAAAAATTGAAGTTGTGGAGAATTTCGAGTAACCGTTTGATGAAAATTCGTTAAAGGCTCAAATAGATGAAAATACGTTGAAAACTCTGGTCATTGAAAAGTGCTGAAAAGTCTGTTTGTAAAAAATGTTGGATGATTTATGTTTGTGAATAATTCGTGGAAAATGTCTGACGAAAGATTTATTTGAAAATTGTTTCGTACACAAAGTACATGTTTAGTGGAACTTCTACTAGACCTAAGCCAGTTCTATTTTGCACACTAGTCTTAATCGCAAGGCAGTGACTTCGTCTCTAGTCTCCATCGTTTGAAGATGGATAGTTTCTATGGTTTTGCTAAGATTCTGTCGATCCTCAAGGATCTGTGCAACTCGGCCCTGTGCCAGGTGCATGTTGTTATAACTCCATAGTGTCTATTCTATTTTCATGGAGGCGTAGCCTAGTAGCTAGTACTAGAACAGTATGGTAAGTGGGTTCATGTGCGTATAGAGAGGTTCGCATGTCGATAGCTTCTTCGTCCTCTGTAGAAATCTATATTCCTTATTCAGTTCACCAAGTCTCAAGTGTTGCGGGTAACCAATTCCATTGGCGGACATCTGCCCTACGACGGGTCCTAGTGGGTGGAGTATTAGTAGTAGTGGTATGAATAGGACAAGTTCTAGTTCGAGGTGGTGTGTCTGTTCTTCTAGTCGTGTGTAGCACGCGCGCTCCATGGGTCTATGATACAAGTGGGAACGAAGAGTGCGAAGTGATGGGAGGAGGTGTAGTTCATCTAGGTAATGAAGTATCGTACGGTTCAAGTTCTATACGTGTTCCCGAATGATTAGGATGAGAGTGGAAAGAAGAGGGTGAAGTAGGTGTGACTTGTTTGATTGGCGAATCCTCAAGTAGATTCTTCTCAAATGAGTCCTATTCGATTAGGTAGCTTCCCGATACGGTTGGGCAAGTGGTACCGTGGAAGTCTCCTCAGTGGTAAGTAAGGGTTGAGTTTCATTTTCTGTGTCGGGTGACGTAGTTGTGGGAGTGGTTGCCGTAAGAGTGGCAATTAAGTTTAGTGTACATAAGGTTATACATATATATATATACACATAAAAGCGTAGCACTTAAGCACATATAAAGGTTGGTCCCGTTCTATCCTTGGTCAAAGTCTTCTAATGCATTCCCATTCACTATAACTATTTCAGGTCTTGCATCGAATCTCCTTTAATTGTACATAGTTGATCAGGCTATGTTATATTAAATTCAAATGATGCAATCGCTGAACCAGTCATACTAAACAAAGAATACTAACCTAATGTTTATATTTAAGGTCACTAATGCAATCCTAGTTCACTATAACCTTTGGCTATGATACCAATCTGTCGCACCCCCAAAACACGTGGCAGCGGAAGTATGAGGTGTCATGAGGGCTACGACCAAATCAAATATCATCACACAAAGCTTACAACAAACAACCTCTACATGAGACGTTTGAAAAATAGTTACATTTCCATAATCAAATGTTTACAACTGTTACCCAAAAATATTGGAGTTCGCAAAAATAGTCTAGAGATTTCTAATACATAGTTGTTGATACAAAATATCGTAATGCAATTAATTCTCTTGTTTGAAAATATGCGACACGAGCTATGCTTTTCAAAAGCATCCTACAATCTTGATTACTGTGGGTAGTCCTATTGTGTCTGTAAACCTGAGAATACATACTAAAAGGGTCAACATAAAGTTGGTGAGTTCATAGGTTTGTTAAACAGATGTTTAGATATCAGTGTGAAACACAAGATTTAATAATGTTTGAAGTCAATCAAAAATGTATACTATTGCCATGAGCTCATAGTCTGAAGCTTAACAATGTGTGTCGTGCCTCTTTCGAGTACATGATCGTTGGTGCCCCTGCAAATGTCTAATCCGATACACTCGTGTGACAAATATTAATACGTCCGTTTGACAGGTTAGCGCGACAAACCCGGACGGGGAATGTCAGTCCCGAAATAGATCTGTTTACTAATACTCGCGCTTAGTCCAAATTAACGAAGCTATGATGTGTGAGGACTTTAAATGGATTAGTGTGTTAACTCATGCAATCCGTATAGCGTTGTTTGTTGTACTTGTGTTCATAAAAACAGTTGTGTAAAAGCAGTTGTATGTATTTTCTCCCCTGGATATCAAATAGTAAAAAGGGGCTATGAAACTCACCTAAGTTAAGCAATTAGCGAGCAAATAATCAAATAAGCAAGCAAGGTGTCCCAAGGTGCAACCTTCTAACGTCCTAAACGTATAATGTTGTATATAAGTAGATGTCTCAAAGACCTTCTATGTAAGTGGAGGGTTAATGTCCACTTAAGTCAATAGTATAGGTGGAGGGTTGATGTCCACCTAAAAACAAGTTCTCTCAACTAGTATGTTTAGTTAAGTTGTTGATTAAAAATGTGTACGATCCGTTGGTAAAAGTTTGTAATAATAATTCTTTAAGATTTTATTATTAAGTTTTTTTTTATATACTATTCATTAGTACATATCGTGTGTCGCAAGCAGATTATTTAGTTCGTAAAAACCTTAAACCGTAGGTCAAAGTTGGTCAATTCGTTGGTCAAACTGGTCAAAGGTGGTCAAACATAGTCAAACTGGTCAAAGGTGGTCAAACCTAGTCAAAGTTGGTCAAATTTACCAACTAAGTCACCCAAACCCATTTTTGTTACCATTTTTCAAAAATAGTAAGTTTGTCGGTTTTTAGAAGTCGAGCCCCGTTTTTGTTGACTTGGTCAAACCTACTCGGTTTGACCCGAATCTTTTCCCAAACCCTTAAATATGTTCATAAGTCATAAAAAGTTAGTTTTTCCCTAAATAGCAAGTCCGCAAGTGTTGGTTTTCAAGTTTTACCAAAACCAGTCCACACTTTATGTTTTCCAGAAAATACTTCTCATTGTTGGATTTTTATAAAAATATACATTACGTAAAAAGTCCCAAACAAATTACTAATTGTTCCCTTTTATGTTATTCAATTCCAGTAATTTTTCCATGCATTATAGAATAGTCTAAGTATTTGTAAAAATTACATTTCCATTCTAAGTTGAGATTCGGACACATGCATGCTATCAACATTTCTGAGAAAAATCTACAAAGAACTAGTAAAAGTTGTAAACATGAAAGTTGTAGTCAATGAAATCTGTAAAATTTGAGTGGTGTTTTCAGGTTATTTGGATATGTGTAGCTCGATATATGGTCAAAACCATGAGACCTAAGTTTCTGACCTTTCTTGCCAGATTATACATGTCCTTTTACACAAATTATTAAAAATATTTAACAAGTTTAGAAAAATATGAGGTTTTCGATTTTAGAAAGCTTACTTCTTAAACTTCATTTTTGACTATAAAAACGTCCACTTTTCATGGGGAGATGATTTTTCTAAAAATCGTGGAAGTGAGCACAACGTTCTGGACAGAAAGTTTGTCTTACATTTTTGTTGATTTCAAGTTTTGAAAAATGGTTTTTGAGCAAGATTTTGTTATAATACTTGTTGAGTGAACTTAATATCATTTAAATAAAGTATTAAGAAGAAGAAAGAGTCCTTACAATGATGATAATGAAGAGATTTGGACAGAAGTGAGATGAGAAGGTCTTATTGTCTAGTAGTTTTCAAAATTTCTTGCAAAATGATGATAAATTGAGTGTTGGTTCAATGGTGGTTTTTGGTGGTGATTGGTGATGAAGGTGGTGGAGCATGGTGGCTGAAAAATCTGGAGTTAGAGAGAGGATTTTGGTAGAGAGAAAAGTGAAGTTTTGAGTGTAATGGTGAAATGAATTATGGTCATGCATGTGGGTGTAGAATTCAAGTTGTAGAATCTCATCATGAGAAAATGCATGAAATCTTAGAGGTGGTGAGGGTGGTGGCTGGCCCCACCATGGGCCCCATATGATTTTGTGTGTTTTTAATTAAGTTTCGACTGTTTTGCGTATTGTGGTCGTTTATTCGTTAAACCGTTAAATCGCGTAGCGTTTTCTAGTGTCGTTTTAATTCATGATATATTTAGGATTATTTTTCATTGAAGTATTATTAAAATAGTTAAATTGAGTTGTCGAAATATTAATTAGGGTTTCGTTTGGTTGTCGGGTTCAGTTTGCGCGTTTTCACCGCGTTTGTTACGTTTTAAACAAAATGTCGAGGTGTTCGTGTATTATTATATAAAAATAAAAATATATGTAAATTAACTTCTAAAAATAAAATAAAATTATTTATAGAAAGGTTTTCACCAACGTCGTATGTTCTGTCGGACTCCGTCCGATTGTTTCGCGTAATTACAACAAATGCGTAATATAAAACGATTACGGGAGTATATATTCACATAAATATACAAATAGTTACAAGTAATTACAAGTATTTAGCGTAATACTAAACTAAAAACATGTAATTAAGGTTTCTAGCAGGTTAATCAGTAAGCCTAAATTATCGGGTGTCACATTCTCCCCTTGTTAGGAAAATTTCATCCCGAAATTACCTTATTGCCGCAGTCTGTGTGGTATCTAAGAATAGATGTGGGTTTCGTCACGTGGAATGATAAGTGTCTCATCAGACAGACATTTCTTTAGGTTAGAAATGTGGAAAGTGTTGTGTACGCTGAGTTGTAATGGTAGTTGCTGTCGCTATGCCACCAAAAAATTGTTTCGAGAATTTCGAGTGGTCCAATGTATTTAGGTTTCAGTTTACCGCGTTTACCAAAATGAATAACACCTTTCCATGGTGACACTTTCAAGAGTACTTTCTACGTGGTGTGATGCTCAACCTTGTTTTGTTGGTCTCCCCTTGTTTGATAATTATTCCACCGGTATTGAGAGGTGTACGAACGATTTCCTCATCGCAGAAGATTTCGGTGCGAATCTTATAAAAATCAATTAATGGTAATGATATCATCGAGAAGAGAAAGAGGGGATAAGGTTTTCGGTTTCGGAGTGAAACACGGAACTATGTTTACTTGTTTATACTGATTTGTTAATTCCTTGACGTTCTTAGCTTCTAAGTCGGTGGCAGTGATAAATAGATCTATTTACTAATACTCGCGTTTAGTCCAAATTAACGAAGCTATGATGTGTGAGGACTTTAAATGGATTAGTGTGTTAACTCATGCAATCCGTATAGCGTTGTTTGTTGTACTTGTGTTCATAAAAACAGTTGTGTAAAAGCAGTTGTATGTATTTTCACCCCTGGATATCAAATAGTAAAAAGGGGCTATGAAACTCACATGAGTTAAGCAATTAGCGAGCAAATAATCAAATAAGCAAGCAAGGTGTCCCAAGGTGCAACCTTCTAACGTCCTAAACGTATAATGTTGTATAAAAGTAGATGTCTCAAAGACCATCTATGTAAGTGGAGGGTTAATATCCACTTAAGTCAATAGTATAGGTGGAGGGTTGATGTCCACCTAAAAACAAGTTCTCTCAACTAGTATGTTTAGTTAAGTTGTTGATTAAAAATGTGTACGACCCGTTGGTAAAAGTTTGTAATAATAATTCTTTAAGATTTTATTATTAAGTTTGTTTTGTTATATACTATTCATTAGTACATATCGTGTGTCGCAAACAGATTATTTAGTTCGTAAAAACCTTAAACCGTAGGTCAAAGTTGGTCAATTCGTTGGTCAAACTGGTCAAAGGTGGTCAAACATAGTCAAACTGGTCAAAGGTGGTCAAACCTAGTCAAAGTTGGTCAAATTTACCAACTAAGTCACCCAAACCCATTTTTGTTACCATTTTTCAAAAATAGTAAGTTTGTCGGTTGTTAGAAGTCGAGCCCCGTTTTTATTGACTTGGTCAAACCTACTCGGTTTGACCCGAATCTTTTCCCAAACCCTTAAATATGTTCATAAGTCACAAAAAGTTTATTTTTCCCTAAATAGCAAGTCCGCAAGTGTTGGTTTTCAAGTTTTACCAAAACCCAGTCCACACTTTATGTTTTCCAGAAAATACATCTCCTTGTTAGATTTTTATAAAAATATACAATGCGTAAAAAGTCCCAAACAAATTGCTAATTGTTACATTTTATGTTATTTACTTCCATTAATTTTTCCATGCATTATATAATAGTCTAAGTATTTTTAAATATTACATTTCCATTCTAAGTTCGGATTTGGACACATGCATGCTATTAACGTTTCTGAGAAAAATCTACAAGGAACTAGTAAAAGTTGTAAACATGAAAGTTGTAGTCAATGAAATGTGTAAAATTTGAGTGGTGTTTTCAGGTTATTTGGATATGTGTAGCTCGATATATGGTCAAAACCTGGAGTTTTGAGTGTAATGGTGAAATGAATTATGGTCATGCATGTGGGTGTAGAATTCAAGTTGTAGAATCTCATCATGAGAAAATGCATGAAATCTTAGAGGTGGTGAGGGTGGTGTATGGCCCCAACATGGGCCCCATTTGATTTTGTGTATTTTTAATTAAGTTTCCAGACTGTGTTGTGTACTGTGGTCGTTTATTCGTTAAACCGTTAAATCGCGTAGCGTTTTCTAGTTTCGTTTTAATTCATGATATATTTAGGATTATTTTTCATTGAAGTATTATTAAAATACTTAATTTGAGTTGTCGAAATATTAATTAGGGTTTCGTTTGGTTGCCGGATTCAGTTTGCGCGTTTTCCTCGCGTTTGTTACGTTTTAAACAAAATGTCGAGGTGTTCGTGTATTATTATATAAAAATAATAATATATGATAATTAACTTCTAAAAATAGATTAAAGTTATTAATAGAATGGTTTTCACCAACGTCGTATATTCTGTCGGACTCCGTCTGGTTGTTTCGCGTAATTACAACTAATGCGTAATATAAAACGATTACGGGAGTGTATATTCACATAAATATACAAATAGTTACAAGTAATTACAAATATTTAGCCTAATACTAAACTAAAAACACGTAATTAAGGTTTCTAGCAAGTCAATCAGTAAGCCTAAATTGTCGGGTGTCACATGCATTAAGTGAAAACTTGTGTTTATCATGTACTTGTTTACAATCTATTGAGAAATTGATGATTGTATCTTTGTATTTGACCAAATAAAAGGTTTTGAATTGAAATTGGAAATCTTGATTGTTCGTGTATCACATTTAGGGACACCTTGTGTGGTTGTAACACTTACGACGGTAAGGTTAGCTATCAAATCATGAAGTTACTAGAATTAACAATAGGTGGTTAATAATTATTGGTGTCAAGGACACTTGCACTAAGAAAGGTTAATCATTCAATTGGTTTTGTGACAACAAAGTGATTGTTTTGTTAATTGCACATTATCGGTCGTGTCTTGTACTTAATCTATACATCCAAGTCTAGGGCGAGTAAATCTAAGTAAACATTATTCATACCATTGAGATCATAATATCTTTATTACTTTATTTATTTTATTGTTTGAATCTTTACCATGACTACCTGTCGTTAAAAGGCACTATCTTCATATTTACTTGCTTACAATAAAGGTTAACTATTAGTTGATAACAAATTTATAATACTCGTAAACTGTTCCATGGACGATAACCTAGAACTTATCTTTGCTATACTATTATACGATAGGTACACTGCCTATGTGTGTAATAGCCAATACTTAGATATTTTCTTATACATTTTATAACTCGGTATTTGCACATCAAGTTTTTGGCGCCGCTGCCGAGGAATAGTTTGTATTTTGAGCATGTTTGATCTAATAGTTAATCGAACCTTTCTTTGGAATTTATTTCTTAGAGAGTTAAATGCTTTATTATTTTTGTAGTTTGTTTTGCTATTTTTATGCTTTGTTGCGAGTTTTTATTTATATTTATGCTCTGCTTTTTAGTTTGTTTTGCTATTTTGTGCGCTTTGTTATTTTTGTGCTTGCTGCGAGTCTGTGTTTGTGATTTTATGGTTACAGGCATTGCACGGCTTATTTCTATGAAGTTAAATCTCGAGCCCGTGGTTAAGTAGTATCTAATAAGTTTTGTGAAGTTGTGTTTTGCTTCAAGGATGAGCTGGAATAAAACTGCATGAATATGTTGGCACTAGGTTCAACAACATCCACTATCCTACTTTCCATCAACCTACTGCTTTGTGGATTACCCCCAGGGAAGTACTCGCTCTCTTTTACTATTCCCGCTTGATTTCCGTTATGTATTTATTTTGGTTCATTGAGGACAATGCATAACTCTAGTGTGGGGGAGGGGGGGTAGTTGATTAAACTTTTGCTGTCGTCATGAGATTAGTTGCAATATTCATATAAGGTTAAATATTAGTATAATTGGTAACTAATCTCCCTCTTGGCTGAAATTTTTTGATTGAGAGCAATCTCATTGGGTGAATTGCATGACTAGCACACTTGTAGCCCCACTAAATATGTGAGAATTTTGAGCCTTATTGGAAGCACTTATCTTTAGTGCTTATATTTTGTTTGCTATGAGTGTGCTGGTGTTGTAATTTGTTCTAGAACTTGCTCTAGTTGATGAATTTCAAGATCGCAGTGGGACCACATTCATGTGGTATAGGTGTATTCGCATGATAAAGAGGCATTTAGGATTTAACCACTTCGTTTTTAGCCTTTCGTTTGTTTTATTTATTATCTAATCGCAATGGTTAGTTAATTTCCATGTTAACCCTTTGTAGCACTCATTTTTAGTGCTAGATACCCTAGTTAACCATGTTGCACCTTAACCTTATTCCTTTGTATATAACCACATAAATATTTAGACATTTTCCTTTTTAGCCTTCTTTTATCCGTAAATAAAAATCTGAACAGTTGCTTTTAGTTGCTAGTTGTTGCGAATTGTATTGGTTATTGGAGGTAGTTTCAAGATGGTTGATTTGGGTGTTAATGGTTTATCTTCTAATATGTGATAGTTTTGTAAAGTTAAATGTTAAACTGGCCGTTATGTAGAGTAAAAGTAGTCAATAAAAAAAAAGAAAAAAAAAGTAAGACTTGGGCTACATAACGAAATCAGTTTAATATTCATTTTGTGTACTATTAATAGCGTACACGTGTAAGGAAATAAAGTTTGGAAGGATGTAAGGATTTTAAAGTCTGAAGAACGTAAGTTAGTGTTGGTGAACGTTAGTAATTTCACAGTTGTATAGTTTTGGGATAACAACTAGGTGTTTATTTGTTCTAACTGTTCAGATTATCGTTTGCATTTTTAACCACTTGTAAATATTCCATTCCATACCCTTAAACCCAAGCTTGAATATTACAACCTTAATAAAAGTCCTCTTTTGATAGTATACCTGGTGCCTACGCCAATCGGTGGAGATTTGATCCTTTTGCAAGCATATGGTAACTATTGCATCATGACTTGGCTTAATGAGTGTTTATATATTCCATTCCCAATTTAGATTAGATTGAGAGTTGAGTGATTTAAACACATTTTCTATTGTTAGGTGCTAAGTCGTGCATTCGGGATTGATAAATTAATCAACTCAGCTTTTTATGATTATTATATATTGTGCGCTAATATGATTGCTTATGTAATTATTGTTAGTGTTATTTTTTTTTTCAAAACCTGATCACCATTTATAAAATGCCAGAGGAATTGTTTTGGTATTGTTTAATTATAGTTTGCTTGAGGACAAGAAAAATTCAAGTGTGAGGGATTTTGATATTGCTTAATTTATACATATTTTAAGAGGCAATATCAATCCCAATTATATCTTATCTAAGTCAACTATGTGAACTTTTGGTACTTATTTGGTTTAAAATTTATTTCAGATGAATATGTTGAAGAATGATTGAAGAAGTGAAGAATCCAAGTGAAAATGTGAAAATTATAGCTTGCTGAATTTCAGTCCATCGCATGGCGATCTCCTTTCATCACGCAGCGACCACTTTTTCTCTCCAGGTCATCGCATGGCGACCGTATATGGTCGCACAGCGAACACTGACGGCACAACAAAGTATAAAAAATGCATTTTAAGCCATTTTTAGGGTTATCTCATATGTGTGACGGCATGGGGTAATAGTCAGAGACTTTTAGAGACATCCTAAGTGCTCCAACATAATCTCCATCATTCCAGAACAAAGGATCATGCCACAATCATCCAATTTCAATTCTCTATTCGGTTTAATCTCTTATTCATTGATATGGGTTGTTCCATGAGTTTTGTTTGTTTGATGTTTGTGCTCTTCATATGATTGATTCTTGTGTCTATTTAAGTGTGTGAAACCTTGTAACACCCGGTCAAAAAGTTAAATTTCACACTAAATTTAAACGTTAAATAATTGTATTATTATATGCCATTACAACCAAGTGATCGAAACTTTTATATATTTCTATATAATAAACAAGGATTATTTAATAATCACAATTGAAACGAGCTGAGACCAAATTTCATTTTTGTAATTCAAGTGAAATATTTTCTTTTAAAATATTTACGAAATAGTATGGACAAAATTATAAATTTAACATATTAAATTTGTATAATAATCGGGTATGAAAATACGGGTATTTTATACTGCGAATTGGGGACAAAGTGGGATAAAATCCCCTCCCCTCTTGGTTGGCCAAACCCCAAACCCCCCACCATTTCCCCTCTTTGTTTTCAATAAACACAAAACACACACATCTATACCTCTATCTCTATCTCTTTCTCTTTTCTTTCATACCACCAAACAACAACAACAATAATTAACAACAACATCATCACCATCACTATTATTTTCGGAATCATCATCAACAAGAGCAACAACAAGCATCCATCATCATCTTCAACTTCATCTTCTTCATCAAGTTCTTCACCACCACCATCAAACCCTCGATCTTAAATTGTAAGGATTCACACCCTCTTTCCTTGTCATTTCATGTTAGAAACACTTAATATATCATGTTTTAACATTATATCAACTAGATTTGGCTAGAAATCAGGATAGATCTTGATTTTGGGGGAAAAATCGTCGAACAGATCGTTGTGTCGCAGGGACCAAAAATAGTACTACGACACAGCCTGTGTCGAAGGTTAATGTTGCATGATTATGTCGCAGCCTTATGTCGCATAAAATACGGGTGTCGCACTTGGCGACACAACCCTTGTGTCGCAGAACCTTTTAGCGACACAATCCCTGTGTCGCAAAACACAGAACCTTGAAAACACATGATTTCACTAAGTGTTGAAACTAAGATTTTGCTACTCAATTTTACTCCAAAATGGAATTTCGGAGCGTTTTTCACTATAGCTCGACCCCAGCCAGGGGCTCTGCCCCTTGGACCCCGCCAGGGGTTGCCACCCCTTGGACCCCGCTACAAGGGGTGCTGCCCCTGGACCCCCGTACACGGTTTCTAAACCTGAACCACAAATGAATACTTACACAACTCGCTTAGACAAACTGATTGTCTCATACTCATATAACCTCACGTGTTTAGGACACTAGGAGGTTACCCATCGGACGACGCGCGTATCGTAGGATTGCTAACTCCTCAGGTGAGTTCATAGCCCTACTCTTTCCACCGTTTTACTGTTTTCTAGGTGAGACGCATGTTCAATAACTGTTTTCGAATTATATTAATATTCCTTTATAATTTACACTTACTTATATTAATGTATGTAATACAAATGTGTAATACTTAGGAATTACACCCAACACATTGAGTTGGAACAATATCAATACCTGACCCAGATAGGTTACAATCGTACACTGTTAGATTGTTGGAAAAGAATTACCAATACATAACTTGATTAAGTTATCACTACCCATTGCCCGTATTGTCGCGGGACAATATCATCGAATACATTAGAACTAGTTAGTTCTACATACACTGGACAACATATATACTTTTACAGGATTAGTTTCCCTTTTTGGAACTAAGACTGTCGACATACTCCATGATCATTAGAATGGAAACTGAACTTAAGTGAACATTCTCCCGAGACTCCAATATACTTGCTAGGCTTAGGGCTAGAAGTATACAATAGTATCATATGTTAGTATAGATTCCTTAGAATGGAAACTATATATATATCTACATACTTGTACGTTATCTCGAGCACTTGGTGCTATTTACAATATTACATGTGTATATTAGTATACATACATTTATGCAACCACGATCATACTAGTCGGGCATGTCGTAGTACTGCCGGCTCAATTACATACTTTGCTTGCGAGCAATTCGGTCGATGCCATATGGGCACAAAATGATGCCACGGTAAAGTAGGCACAAAACGATGCCACGGTATTGCAGTGGGCACAAGTACGATATCGCGGTAAAGCGATACAAATCGATGGATGGGTGGGCTTATGCTCGTGGTACACACACATTCATGGATGGGCGAGCTTATGCTCGTGATCCGCAACAAGTTAACGGGTCAGTGGAGTTTCCACGCGAGGCCGTTAGCTCAATCATGTATGGGTTAGCTTACACTAACTGGTCAAGCGGACACACTAAACAATCAAACATAGATCTGCGGGTCTATAATAAATTGTTGCTGGATGCAACGCACTATATATACCCAATCATAGTTCTGCTGAACTACAATTATTTGTTATCATATGACGTGGTCATACCATTACTCTATAGCTACTAGGCATGTACTGCCTCACGTTTATGGACTCACTATTACCTGATAGGTATCTAGGCATGGATTGCCACATTTCATTATGTACTTAGGTGCACAACTAAACCGATTTAGGTATGAGATACCTTGTAGGATGTATACACATTGGTGTTACAACTTTAATACCATACATATCAAAATCGTAGATTTTGAATTACTTTTCAAAACATAAAAGGGTTTATAATTTATGTATCCACTAACAATCTTATGAACTTACCAGCTTTATAGCTGACTCGTTTTAGCATGTGTTCTCAGGTGCCCAGCAGGATTAGGATTGCTACAAGATAAACTAGCTCGAGTCGCATATTTTCAAACAATGGGGACCACTCTGCATTTACTTTTATATTTTCCAATTATCTAATTGAAACTTCTATTAAACTCGCAATGTTGTAAACATTCTACTTTGGAAAATATATAATTATTTTCAAACGTTTCATTTAGAGTCGTTCATTATGTATCTTATGCTGTGATATTTGATTTGGTAACACCCGAACCGACCGCTTCCGCAACCCGAAATTTGAGGGTGTTACAAACCTAGTATTTGGATGTATCGTATAAGATTGGATTGATTGATGTGTTAATTTTATGTTTGATTAAGGAACCATGAGTGGTTTGGGTTTTGATTTTGATTCAATTGATAAGTATTTGTTGCATTAAGTGAAAACTTGTGTTTATCATGTACTTGTTTACAATCTATTGAGATATTGATGATTGTATCTTTGTATTTGACCAAATAAAAGGTTTTGAATTGAAATTGGAAATCTTGATTGTTCGTGTATCACATTTAGGGACACCTTGTGTGGTTGTAACACTTACGACGGTAAGGTTAGCTATCAAATCATGAAATTACTAGAATTAACAATAGGTGGTTAATAACTATTGGTGTCAAGTACACTTGCACTAAGAAAGGTTAATCATTCAAATGCTTTTGTGACAACAAAGTGATTGTTTTGTTAATTGCACATTATCGGACGTGTCTTGTACTTAATCTATACATCCAAGTCTAGGGCGAGTAAATCTAAGTAAACATTGTTCATACCATTGAGATCATACTATCTTTATTGCTTTATTTATTTTATTGTTTGAATCTTTACCATGACTACCTGTCGTTAAAAGGCACTATCTTCATATTTACTTGCTTACAATAAAGGTTAACTATTAGTTGATAACAGTTTTATAATACTCATAAACTGTTCCATGGACGATAACCTAGAACTTATCTTTGCTATACTATTATACGATAGGTACATTGCCTATGTGTGTAATAGCCAATACTTAGATAATTTATTATACATCTTATAACTCGGTATTTGCACATCAGGGATGACAGATTAAATAGGGACAATACTTAACATAATAAGTAAACTATTAGATGTAAACTCTAGAACCCTACCAACTAATTTTCCCATTGCGTGTCACTAGGAACTAGGTTATCATGATTCTGATCGGAACAATACGCAAACTTCCAATACTTATCTAGTTAAAAGATAAACAACCTATCTTGGTTTTAAACCGAGGTGCATGAATTAGCAGCGTATCGTCTCATAGGTTCGACCATTCTTAACCCTAAGATAGTTTACTATTCTATTAGCATGCAGATTAATAACTTTGTATGTTTAGACCGCCAATTTTGTAAGACCTAGAGGTATAAGTATCCTAAGTCACTTGGACTTTTACTTTCATTTCTAAGTCTTATTTATGACTAACTAGATTTCGGTTTCTTCGACTTATGACTTAAATCTCTCCTTTTCAAAACGTGTTTCATATGCAGACCATGCCTTTCAGTAATTAGATAGTGTACTTTACATGGTAGTTCCACTGCTTCTTACATCCCACATGCGGTCAAGAGTAATTGACAGTGAGAATGACACTCTAAACTAACTAAATGTAAAGCAGTGCAGAAATGTAAACCTAATATATACAACGAGTGGTTTCACTATGTCTTACTTATTGCATGTCATGGGCAAAGATAACTACTTACCATAATTAAGGTTGATCAGGTCCAAATTACTAGGTTACAGTCATGTGGATAACCAGAAAGGGTACTCCATAGATTAAACTTAAGTTCATAAAGTCTTAACAGTACAACGGTTACAAATTTCTATTTTATCTGAACGTGTTTTGCGAACATTACTTTACAGTGCGTTGACTTTTGTAGGATATACCAGTTAGTTGTGAAGTTGTATTATCCTTTCGGAATTCCAACTGTTAAACCAGAGATGATTTCAGTGATATGACTACCTTCGGTCGTTTATGACTTCCATATATTTGTACTTAGCTCGAAAGCATTTCTAATACTATATCGAATAAACAGTCGAATAAGGGCTATCATATCACTTTACGATTATCGTGCACTAATTATATAATGTCATCCTTACTTATAATTATCTACATCATCAAAAATCACAATAATAAACTACTCGCAATTCATGGCAACAAGTAAATCACTACCAAGTAATAATGCATATTTAAATACGAAATAAAACAAGTATGATAAAGGTTTAGTTATCACCCGGAACTAAATGCGTAGCAGCGTATTATTATGATTGACAACTCTTTCGCACGTACAAAGATTAATCTCCAAATCCCTAGCATTCATTCTAGCCTCTATATTAATCCGTAGATTAATTACAATAATCCTAGAATGAGAAAAACTATAAATACAAGAGAATTTGAGAAAGTGGAATTTTGTGATTCCAAGAGTGTATGAGTAGTGAGATATGAGGTGTGTCTTGAAATGAACCATGAAGAACCTATTTATACTTGAGATTTGGTGCATTTTAGCAACTAGGAGCACATGTTAGCAAAAGGTGGTAAAGTTGCTAGCACATGTACCCTAAAGCACGAAAAGGTCTAGCACGTGTACCCTAAAGCTGCGGAAAAGGTATAGCACGTGTACCAGGCGAGTACGAGGAAGGACGGAAAAGAGACCGGGGGATGGGCGGAGTGCAGCCAGCGCTGCCACCATGGCAGCCGACGGCGGTGGCCTGGTGGCCGGCGGCGGCTGGCAGGCTGCCGCCCCGGTTCGCTGTCTTTTGCTTCGTTTCCTGATCTGCGCGTATCTTCTTTGTTATGCGTCCGTTTTTGTCGATTCTCTTTGCGTTGGATTCGTTTTTCAAAAACAAAGACTTTGATGAAAAGAAATCCCTGAAATGCATCTCTGATCTTTAGATGTCTAGTACGAATCGTTTGAATTTTCCGGTGTACGTAGAATCTTCATTCTTCATTCGTTTTTGCTGATTCTTCTTCTTTTGGATTCATATTTTGAAAACGAACATCTTGGATAAAAGGGACCTTGGTGATGGGTAATTTGTCTCTAAATCTTGTTTCGGATGCCTTGAATCTTCAATTGCATGTGAAATCTTCGTTTTTCATCCGTTATGCTTGATTTTTCTCGTGCAACTTCATTTTGACCGTCTTGAAAAATTTCATTGATTTGTACATTATCTGAGTTTATTTACCAAGTATTGTTCCAGAATGAGAGAGATATCGGTAGTAAAAATGTGACGTTTTACGCGATATCAAAGACTATCCGTCAGACCCGAGAAACATTTCAAAATGTTCGTAGGACGAGAGGGTTGCAACACAATTGCACATGGATAAGGAACTACGCGACCAACGGGTTCATCGTCAACTTCGCAATGCTTTTATCGAACACATTTTGAATCTCCCACGTGGTTTCGTCGCCTGCACCATTCTTAGTTTATTTTATTATTTTCAATAAATATAACGTTTTATTTTTATTATCGTAATGTTTTTTTGAATTATTATTATAATTATCATTTTTAGGATTTAATATTTTTATTTATTAATGTAATGTTTTTAATTATTAATGAAGTCGTTTTATTTAGTTTGTGTTGAATTAGTTAAATTAATAGTTAGTAGGTCCCAAAATTGTAAAGGAAGAAATGATTGTGGGCAGTGCTTTGTCAGTATTTCATCAGTTTTGGTTGTGCTGACATGTCGCTGAGTTGGCACAAGGGAATAAAGAAGTGACGAAATCAACACTATGTGACAATAAGCTTGTATAGAATAATTAACTTAATTTGATTTTGATTTGTGACACTCTGGTTAATGCGAAAGGGTTTAAGTCACCGGATTGCCAACATACACCTTTTTGTTCCGAGATCACCAATCAACCGGTTTTATTACTAGGATCACCAACATACTTGTTAATTTCGTGTTGATGTCACCAATGTACTTTTATATACGGGTTTGATATCGCCGCATACTTCTTAGTACGGAGTTAAGATCGCCAACAAAATTTACAAAGAATTTCATTTTTTATAGTATGTTGGTGATGCTAGTAATAAAACCGATTGGTTGGTGATCTCGGAACAAAAAGGAGAGTACATTGGCGATCCATGACTTAAACCCTAATGCGAAACTTAGTAGTAGTGCAAAACTTATGTTTAAGTTTCGCATGCCGCAGTTTGTTAGAGTTTCACATCTGATTGTATACATATGAGTGTCGTGGTCATTGTTTAGAGTTGAGTGAGTGAAGATCTTCATTGTAATATCAGATAGAGAATGAGCTTGAGAGAGAGAGAGACAACCTAATAGGTTATGCTTTATTGACATTGTACAAAACTTCTATTTTACGCTTCCATTTATATAGGATTGTTTAAAGGGATAAGTGCGTAAAAATGCAATTAACTATGACCTGACATTCATAATGTGTACTCAACTATTAAGGCTTCCATTGTGTGTAATAAACTAGTTATTTCATGCTATTGTATGCAATTTTCGATTTTTTTTTCACGTGTCATCTAGATAATGTGCCACGTGCACTAGTACAAAATGAGGCTTTGGTCACACATGCTCGAAATCAGATTGTCACACATTCGAACATTTGTGTGACTATAGGTATGAAAATAAAAATCGCGTTATTATTTAGTCACACACGTTCGAACATTTATGTGGCGAAAGGGATCTGCTATTTTTTTGCTGATTAGTTAGTCACATATGAATTTGGAATGCGTGACAAATGAATAGTAAGTTCGATGAATTAGTCACATTATACAAATTAAATGTGACGAATCTTTGTCACACTCTTGAACACTGTGACCACATGCCACTATATGGTCACATGAATCAATTGTTAATGTGACTAAATCATGAAGTCGAGTTTGTCACACATAATTTCAGTGTAACCAAAATCAGGAACATATGGTCACATAACTTTTTATGTGACCATATGTGCAGTGTGTGTTAGAATGTGGAAAAGCTAGTGTGTATAGTCACACTATTTTGTAGCAAGATCATGTGACTATCTGGCTTTACAATAGCCATACCATTTCACAAATGTGTAAACAAATGATGTTTATGGTCACGTTTAAGCTGATTCTATGTGACGAATATATTCACAACAGTCACTTTGTGAAATATTCATGTGGCTATTTTTTAGAGCCAAAATGGACATCAATTATCATTACATTTTATATTGGTCACCTACAATGTTATTTTGTGTGTCGAAATCATATGCCACTATATGGTCACTTGAAGTAATTGTTTATGTGACTAAATCATGTAGTCGAGTTTGTCACACATGATATCAGTGTAGCCAAAACCAGGTACATATGGTCACACATATGGCTTTACAATAGCCACACCATTTCACAAATGTGTAACTAAATGATGTTTATGGTTACGTTTAAGCTGATTGTATGTGACGAATATATTCACAACAGTCACTTTGTGAAATATTCACGTGGCTATGTTTTAGAGCCAAAATGGACATCAATTATCATTAAGTTTTATATTGGTCACATACATTGTTATTTTGTGTGTCTAAATCATACGCCACTATATGGTCACTTGAAATAATTGTTTATGGGACTAAATCATGTAGTCAAGTTTGTCACACATGAGTTCAGTGTAGCCAAAACCAGGTACATATGGTCACACATATGGCTTTACAATAGCCACACCATTTCACAAATGTGTAACCAAATGATGTTTATGGTCACGTTTAAGCTGATTGTATGTGACGAATAAATTCACAACAGTCACTTTGTGAAATATTCATGTGGCTATTTTTTAGAGCCAAAATGGACATCAATTATCATTAAGTTTTATATTGGTCACATACATTGTTATTTTGTGTGTCTAAATCATATGCCACTATATGGTCACTTGAAATAATTGTTTATATGACTAAATCATGTAGTCGAGTTTGTCACACATGATTTTAGTGTAGCCAAAAGCAGGTACATATGGTCACACATATGGCTTTACAATAGCCACACCATTTCACAAATGTGTAATCAAATGATGTTTATGGTCACGTTTAAGTCATAGAAATTAAGATACAAATAATCATTGTTTAAGTCATAGAAATTAAGATACAAATAAACATTCCATAAAATAATTAAAAGGTAATTTACAAGGCTAATGTATTACAATTATATAGCTAGTGTTCCGGCATGACATGGTGCGGTCACTTAGATTTTATAACAATACCTCCACAGTTTGTTCGATAGTAATCATCTCGTAATTCATTACCCAAGTCACGTGGATCCACCCGTGGCAAAATGTTATCATTGTGCGGGTGAATGACGGTACTAAATTCCTCATCGATTTCATCATATGTATCTCTATAATTCTTGGGAGGTGTTTTCAAGACAATATAATTTCTACTTTTCTGGTCTTTCACATAAAACAGTTATCGTGCTTGTGAGGCTAATATGAACGGATCAACCTTGTGGCCTAAATTATTCAGGTCAACCAATGTATAACCAAGCGTAGTATCGCGTCTGACCGCACCAGCCCGACGATGGTTAACCCAATCACATTTGAAAATAGAAAGTTGCCTGAAACGGTAATCTAGTACCCATATCTCTTGCAAAACCCCATAATACAATTTGCGTCTTGTGGTTGTTACTCCTTTGGATATGTGCATATCTTCTGTCACAACACTAACCCCACTGTTTTGGTAAACGTTGCCATCACTACATTTAGTACGAAATGTATACCCATTGATGTTGTATGCATTGTATTTCACTATGGTGGCGTGTGGTCCATGTGAAATCCACCTTACGGTTTCTGATACAGTTTATTTGGAGATAGCTAATTCTATGGCAACCTGACTATCATTACAACACATGAGCTTCAAATTGAATTAAGGTACAACAAACAAGCAGTTACAAAAAATAATTAATTACCTCTTCGCGTAACCAGGTACCAAAAGATATACTGTGCTCATTCTCCAGCAACGCTTTTCGCTTACCCGGGTTTTGTGTTTCTAAAACTTGCTTGTGTCGCCTGAAACAAGGTGTCTGGTTATTATGTTTGTTGCAACAATTTAAGTAACTAAACAGACATGTGTTAGTAATACTTACTCGATATATGGTAGAATTTCATCTGTGTTTTGTATTACATACAAATGTGCTTTTTGAAGCAGTTCTGCAGAAACACCACTTGATTTGCCTGCCGACAGTGGCTTTCCGTCCTCATTGTTTTCATCAGTTTCATGTTTATCATGTGGGATACCGATAGTTTTCATGGAATTTTAATATTCTGCGAAAAACTCTATTGTTTCTTCTCCAATAGTCTCCTCAGCAATGCATCCTTCTGGTTTAGTTTTGTTTCGCACATGTCCTTTAATAACCTTCATAAAGCGTTCGAAGGGATAAATCCAACGAAAGCATACCGGACCACATAATTTTACCTCCCTGGTTAGGTGCACAGTTAAATGGACCATAATATCAAAAAATGACGGAGGAAAGAACTTTTCGAGCAGGCAGAGTGTGACACAAAGTTCTTCTTGCATCTTATCTAGTTCATCCAATACTATTTCTTTGTTACATATCGATTTAAAAAAAAAAAAGCAAAACCTGATGATAGCATATCGTGTGGGTTGTTCCATGATTGACCGTATTGCAATGGGCAAAAACTCTTGCATTAGCATGTGATATTCATGTGATTTAAGGCCGATGAGCTTCATGTCTTTTAGGCTGACTAAAGATGAGAAATTTAAACAATAGCCTTGAGGTACCCTGATGTTGTATAACGTTTCACAAAAGACATCTTTCTTGCATTCGTTAATGTGTAACCTGCTGGAGGTAGTATTGTTTTGTCTCCTTCTTTCCTAGCAAACAACTCTGGTTTATCTATCCCTAACTCTTTCAGATCCAATCGAGCATTCTCTCCATCTTTCGTCTTTCCTGGAACATTTAGCAAAGTTCCGACTAGACTCTCACCAACATTCTTTTCTATATGCATGAAATCAATACAATGGTTAACTTCATTATGCCTCCAATACTTAAGCTTTTGATACCAAATGTTGAATTTCTTCCAGTACGCATCTTGATCGTCTATCTGGCTTGAACTACCATCTTGAGTTCCTCTTTTCCTTTTGTGCTTTTGGATCTTCCTGCCTATGCCTCTCGCAGCTTTTCTTGTTTCCTGATGCCTTATTGTTTGGTCGGTTTACCCTTCCCCACTTATTTTCAATATGTTTGACCTCGTTGTATATTTCTTCCCCAGTCATTGGAATTGGAGACGGGCGGAATTCTTGTTGTCCATTAAACGCCTTCTTTAGCTTTCTGAACGGGTGTGTATATGGTAGATATCTTCTGTGACCAACATAACTCTGCTTGGATGACGCAGGAAGTCTAACACAATTTGTTTGTTTCCCACATACTATACAACCTTTGTATCCACTGGTTGGGCAGCCACATAAAGTACCGAGCGCAGGGTAATCATTTATTGTCCATAACACAACCGCATGTAGATTAAAGACTTCTTTTGTGGAAGCATCATATGTGTCGACCCCTTTCTCGAATAAGGTTTGCAGATCATCAACCAACGGTTCCAAAAAAACATCGATATCATTTCCCGGGTATCCAGTTATCAACACGGAAAGCAATATAAACTTTCTTTTAATACACAACCATGGAGGAAGATTATAAATGACAGTTCATTATCATCAGGTAGCATCTTTTTTAATAATCCTAGTAGTTCAGTAAAGAACTTATCAGAACAACCATACTTACTTTTTAAGTTTAGTAGTTGAACAATTGCTGACAACTTTGTGAACGGACATCCTTTGTAAAGCGGTTTCTCTGCATCTGAAAGTAGTTCATGAAACTTGACTTGGTCATCCGGATCCTCATCATCAAAATTATCGTTTGCAGCATTAACCATTTCAACTATTTCTGGGGCATCTGTTGGAATGTCTGTATCAGAATCCGTTTGGGTGTCAACAAAATCTGTTGCACCATTGTGATGTTCCACGGCACTTGATGATGAATCATCCTTTTCTCCATGTTTAGTCCACTTTGTGTAGTTTAGATCAATGTCATTACCGAATAAATGGAAATGCACTTCCTCCACTTTACGCACTACATGGTTTAAACATTTGGTACATGGACATGGGATCTCAACATGTTGTTTATTTACTTGAGGGTCGATGTTAGTCATCTTCTTCAAGTTGCCTTCCGCGTAATCAATAAATGATTTTACTGCATCTATATAACGTGTGTTCATCCTGTTTGTTCCCATCCAAGACTTGTCCATTGGAGGGTTTGAATCTTAGATTAGTTGTGCACGACATGTTGTTTTGTAAATAATTAGGGTTTTAATTATGTAAATTAGGGGAATTATAGAAAACTGATCACCTCCATACACTTTAAAATGAATACCTTACATAAATATGAACAAAAAGATCTTGTGCTTGAGTGGTTTCTGTGTGTTGTGTAAAGGTATATGAGGGCTACCATTTAAACCTGTGTTCGAATCTAGGCTGAGGCAGGTTTTTTTTCTTTTAGTTTCATTGATTAATACAACTTATCCTAAGTTTCATTTCATCATTTATTGAATAATAACACTTATCCTAAGTTTCATTTCATCATTTATTGAATAATAACACTTATCCTAAGTTTTCTATCTAGGTATGTCACACGCGCCACTAACAAACTTAGGATATAATTATTTCATCATTTATTGAATAATAACACTTATCCTAAGTTTTATTTCATCATTTATTGAATAATAACACTTATCCTAAGTTTTGTACCAAGGTATGTCACACGCGCCACTAACAAACTTAGGATATAATTATTTCATCATTTATTGAATAATAACACTTATCCTAAGTTTTGTATCAAGTATAAAAATAAATTATCTTGTTACCATATATGTACACGTCTAAATATATACAATAAATGTGTTATTGACATAAATACCCTTACTAAAAGAATAAGAAGCCTATTATTTTTAATGGTATTTCTGTAATTGACTATAAAACCAAAAATGGCGGCCTATGGTGAGTACACTTCATCACCAGGCGTTTCAGTTCCCGGCATACCAACTTCCAAAACACTTTGAAACAGAGCATAACCAAAACTTCAAACAAGATCATAATCATGGAATTCCAACTTTCAAAAAAACGCCGACTGAGTATGGAACACGGGTTGTCGCTATCTGATCTTCCGGACGATGTGATCGCAAAGATATTAGCGCATTTGGGGGCCATCGACGTTCTCAAGTGCAAGACGCTGTAAGTTTACAAACCCTAGTTCACATTATAGATTCAAGTTAAATAACACTGCATTTGCCTATTTTAAGTAGAATTTTAAAGAACCGTATCGCATCTATTAGGGCTCAAATTTAAATTGTATCCAATTAAAAATTTAGTTTTTAAGAAATTACCATTTATGAGGAATTTATTTTGGTTTCCTGATTACCTACATTATAGTTGCAAAGCCTTCGCACGAGCAGGGGAAAAGGATGAGGTGTATCTGAGGATGGAAGTTGATTCCATCTTTTCACTTAGGTTTAACTTTCTTAAGTTTGAGCTGCTAGCACTTTTGAGGGAAAAGGGAAACCAAACATGTTGTTTAGAGATGGAGTGGTACGTCCTATCTTCCAATCAATTTAATTTTTTGATGCATGGTACTCTCTTACATACATATTTATGTTTATTTGGTGTGCTGATCAGGTGAAGGTGTTTTATATTGGCGATGAGGTGGCTGGAAAGGGAATGCTGCAGCAGGCAGCGAAGTTGGGACAAAGTGATGCTACCCTTGTCCTTGGTATGTTATTGATGCAGAAGGTGGAGAAAGGATAGCAGAAGCAAGGTGTCTCTTGAATGACGAATACACAAAGGCAGCAAGTCGTAGGGATGTGGTACAAAGCGTGACCAAGGTTAGTATACTGCTGTGGGATCACCCGCGATTAACCCACAGGGAATTTCATGTCTGCCTTAGTTGTACACACCACCATGCATCCAGGGATAGATTAATCGATGCGTGGTGGAACCGCCGTGAATGGCTGTTTTGTTGTAACGTTTGTTTGTGGGACGCGTGTTACCTCATGTTTGCAGCCATTTGAGATTTGAATTATAATTAGGTAGTTAATTGGTACAATTTGTTAATTATGTACATATTTTTTGCTGCTAAATATATATATATATATATATATATATATATAGTATATATAAGTTAATTTGAATTCGTGTGTTTGTTGGTACAATTTGTTATTTGTTTTGCTGCTCAATTTAATTATGTGCATCTGATTTCATATATTTTGGGTTTTACTCTTTTGTTGGTTTGAAATTAAAACTGTTAACACACATGGTTAATGGTTAAAACTGATTAATCAATAATGAGGGATCAAAATGCAACTACTAAAACTCGGGTTATTCGAACTCGGGTGGATAAATAAGCTTTCGATTCCGGGTTAGTTATTCGGTGTCGGTTATTTGCGACAACCTAAGATTAATAGCAACATCGGTTTGTATTGATTATCAATTGCAACGTTTAATCATGATTAATTAATTAAACTCTTTCAAAACAATTTTTAATAAATATGCGAAAAACTTGAAAGGCTTGATGCAAAAGAAGAATGCCAGCATTGTAAATGTGTTATTAGTAATAACTTATTACATTGATAAGTGATTTTCAATTCATATTTGACCAATTAATCATTAAGTATCATTTGGAAATATCTTCTAAGTTTCCATATACATTAAACTAATGATAAGGGTATAATTCACTTTTAGCATCTTTTAAAGGGTAAGTTTGTTATTAAAATGTGGAAACCCTTTATAAGGAAGTATAGATATTTCACATTAAAATATAACATGATTACTTTACAAAAAAAAAAAAAAAAAAGTAACATGCAAGACTTGAACACGCAACCAGCAGACAACTTTATCCACCACCTTTACCACTAAGCTATATGAAGCGTTTTTGTTATATTTCTTAAAATAAATATAAAAAAATAGAACAAGTTTATTGTTTTCTTTGTTGTTTTGGAGCCAAATTTGTGGCTGAAAATTTTAAATTTAAATTTAGCGAAAAATTTTAAATTAGTCGTGACCATTTACCTTCCTAAAAAATCGATAATTACAGTTAATGCCTACAAACCACAAGCCCAAACAATCATTAATCTGTTTTTACACTATTATTCCGATCTAAGTTAAACACTAACCAAAACATTATCTTTTACTACTCTCTCCTAAACAACTAAAGATTCATGGATAAAGCAGCCGATAATGTTTATCATGGCAACGAAGATGAGATGAGGTATGAATCAGAGGAGTATGATTCATCTTCAGATGAAGAACATGATGCCCGTGAAAACACCTATTCAACAATCAAAATAGTTCCTCCAAGGGGCATCACAAGGCTATCTAGGTTTCGCAACAAGTTTAGCAAACCCGGTGCATCAAAACTCAAGGTAGCCTTCGATTCGATGGGCAGGCTCACAGGGGATCACAGCACAGTGTTTCAAGTTTCTTAGGAGACATGGTGCGTGAGCATATAGGCTTAAAGATTCCTACATGGAAGAAGGTCGATCCAGAATCAAGAGCAAAACTATGGGATGAAATCACGGCAAGTTTTAAACACTGATCAGATCCCTTTAGTTTCCTTTATTAAAAAATTAATACTGAGAAGACACTATATATACATTATATATGCAAGTATATATAATTAATTATTTTGTTAATGTTAAAAAACCACATTAGATTGCTGTTAAACAGACTCGTGAATGTTGAGAATACATTATATATATATATATATATATATATATATATATATCTAGTATATGTAATATGTTTGCTATCTAGTATATTGATCAGTTTTGTGTTAATTAACCTAAGATAAAGATGTTTTGTTACAATTACTTTCAGTTTTTGATCCAATTGAGTATTCTAATATTGCAGCGATATTTTGATCTTGAGGAGACATACAAAGGGAAAGTAATGCATCGTCTAGGTGGGCATCTACGAACTTTCAGAAGGAAATTGAGGGAAAAGTACATCCTGCCCAACCTAGACACACCTTCAAATCTAAATGAAGTCCCATTTAAGTACAGTTCAATTGTCACATCCGCGGAATGGGCCGCATTCGTAGAGTATACGAGCACGGAAAATTACCAGGTTAGTGATGGTCATTTATATTTAACTCCATACATAATATAGCTTTCATATGCTTTGAGTTTGCAAATTTATGCCTAAATTAAACTAATTAATTATCATTTTGTTCTTCTGTAACTAAGCACAAGTCACGTGCATTAAAAGAGGCGCACTCCAAGTCTGTTTATCCGCATACAATGGGACGTGGTGGATACACATATGAAAAAGAAAATGGTACTTACATTTACAAAGCGAATGTTTGTTTCTAATTACTACATGTATATATAATAAGTCTTAAATGTATTTTTTTTTTGTTTTTTATTGTCTAAGTTAATACATTAATTGGTTTAACTTTACATGTATATTTGATGATTATATATAATTAAGATCGAAGAAAAAGTTATTGAACAACATGAAGAACCCCCACGTGCTATGTTGTGGGTGAAAGGAAGGCAAAACAAAGAAGGTTATTTTGAGACGAAACAACCAAAGAAAAGGCAAATGCAGTAGTAAGCATTTTGACATGAAGTTTTCCATTTATAAATTCATGTTTATTTTGCATTAAACACATTAATTGCCTGATGGAATCTTTACTGTAGGAAGCCGCTGAGGAGCAGATCAAAGCCGGAACCTTAAAGGTTGACAATGGCGACGGATTGACAGAGGTGCTTGGTCCCGAAAAATCTGGGTATGCAAGAGGAGTGGGAGGCGGAGTGACAGTCAAGAAGTATTTTAATCTTTACTGTAGGAAGTATTTTAATTTACCCCGAAACAAAAAAGCATACGATGATGCGAGATTCAAAGTACTTGAAGCAGAACTTGCAGCTGAGAAACGCAAAAATGAAGACAAAGAGAAATTAGTAACGACGTTGTCCAGCCAAGTGACAGAAACACAGGCAATGGTTATCGAACTTAAGAGTCAGTTGGATGCGTTGACACCTAAAGTACCAGCATTACAGGAAAGGTTTTCATTGTTTTACTTATGCTAACGTTTTATTCTTTAATAACATGTTGCTGACAAATGTATTTCTTAATTTATATTGCAGGTGTCGTCTCCTACAGTGGATATATGTCCTAACGATGCTACCCATCCTGATCAGGAGGGCGGATATACTTCCTTAAGTGATGTTGTTTGTGGGAATGATGACAGCTCTCGCAAGTCTAATTATAGACTTTCAACTTTGGAAAAGCCAACAGAATCAAGTGTAAGTGTTAAAACATTGAGTTAATTTGATTTTAGTATTTCTCACTGTGGTTTAATAATTTTACATATTACATACTTGATATTTACCGAGTATTATATAGGAAATTTGTTATAAATCTGTTGAGCAAGCAAACAGGCTGTAAGATTCACAAGACAACACGTCCCAACCAAAACAGTCAGAATCGCAAAAGAATCTGACTCCAACAATGACAACACTGCAGGTGGAGGTAATGTAATCCTAAATGTTCATACATTATTCAGTTTAATCAAATTACGATGCATACACACACACACATATACATATACATATACATATACATACATATATATATATATATACATGTAATAATCGTTATCATTTTCTTTAGTTTTACAAGTGTAAACTATGGCACTTAAAGAGGGCAAACATCATTGCTTTGGGTACTGTCTGGATGTCAAATGAAAAAATGAAGCTTCATAACAGATCACTCCCAAACGATTGCTACAAAGTGTTTGTTGATAAATCGTTAGTGGATGCAGCTTTTATTCCGGACAATGCAAACAATGGTGTCAAAACAGTTAAGGATGTAGAAGGTGGTTATTGTGCGTGGCCAAAGGATCAAGTGATTATTGATGAGGAGGTACATATATAGTACACGTTTTTATATATCTTACTACAGATACATATAGTTCTTCAAATTTTATTTAGTGTTTGATACATATGCGCCTTGTTTCTTGTACAGGTAACACCACCACCTACTTATCTACAAAAGTCAGCTGATCATGATGAGAACAGAACTGTACGAGAAATATCAAAGAAAAGGCACAAATCTTTTGTGTCTAGTGATTTCATGGTAAAGCAAACGAAGAGGAAATTGAATAGTAAAAAGTCATTACAACTGTGATGATTGTAATTAGTCGATTTTGATCATGTACATTCCAACTTTTACATGCAATTAATTATGCACATTCCAATTTTTATTTGTGGTGTTATATATAATAATTCAAATTGTTACACATCTTATTGATTTTTTAAATGTGACTAAAAGATGCACTCGCGTAATATGGTCACACATTGTGGCCACTGTTTGTTACATTATTTGTGTGACTCAATAGTGCAAAACGCCACACAAAATACAAATCAGGTGGCCATTGGGTGAACAATGATCACACTTATTATCACCTACGACCACTTTTGGTTAATTTTATGTGAGCAAATCCCATAATAAATCACTACTTGTGTGACTAAATGATACAAAACGTCACACAAATATGAAAATAAAGTGGTAATTGGATGGACAATAGTCACACAAAATACAAGTTTACTTGACGTTAGAGAGCATATGGTCACACTTATTATCACCTACGACCACTTTTGGTTTAATTCTATGTGACCAAATCCCAGAATAAATCACTACTTGTGTGACTAAATGATACATAACGTCACACAAACATGAAAATAAAGTGGCCATTGGATGGACAATAGTCACAAAAAATACAAGTTTAGTTGACATTAGAGAGCATATGGTCACACTTATTATCACCTACGACCACTTTTGGCTTAATTTTATGTGACCAAATCCCATAATAAATCACTACTTGTGTGACTAAATGATACATAACGTCACAGAAATATGAAAATAAAGTGGCCATTGGATGGACAATAGTCACACAAAATACAAGTTTAGTTGACATTAGAGAGCATATGGTCACACTTATTATCACCTACGACCACTTTTGGCTTAATTTTATGTGATCAAATCCCAGAATAAATCACTCCTTGTGTGACTAAATGATACAAAACGTCACACAAACATGAAAATAAAGTGGCCATTGGATGGACAATAGTCACACAAAATACAAGTTTACTTGACATTAGAGAGCATATGGTCACACTTATTATCACCTACGGCCACTTTTGGCTTAATTTTATGTGACCAAATCCCAGAATAAATCACTCCTTGTGTGACTAAATGATACAATACGTCACACAAATATGAAAATAAAGTGGCCATTGGATAGACAACAGTCACACAAAATACAAGATTTACTTGACATTAATGAGCATATGGTCACACAAAATACAAGTTTACCTTACTTTAAAGATCATATGGTCACACTTATTAACATTTTTGGTCACTTTTGGCTTAAATTTATGTAACCAAATCCCAAATAAAGTTCTCGTTGTGTGACTAAATGTTACAAATAATCACACAAACATACAACTCAAGTAACCATTGGATGGAAAATAGTCACACAAAATACACTTTCACTTGATTTTAAAGAGCTTATGGTCACACATTTTATGGTTTTGGTTACTCTTTTTAAATGGATATGGCCATTAACCATCTAGTGTGACCGTATGGACCCCTTTGGTCACGGGACCTTTAGTCACACACAAGGTGAAAAAATGAGTGTGACCATATGGTTTTAGTCACACTTTTCTGGTGTGACCAAATCGCACATCTGTACTAGTGGTGTCATCCTTATAGGTTTGACACGTCACCAAATTACATACAATGGCAAGAAATAACTAGTTTTTTACACACAATGGAAGCCCGAATAGTTGAGTACACACTATGAATGTCTGGTCATAGTTGATTGCATTTTTATGTACTTACCCCTTGTTTAAATGGCCATATTATTCAATTATGCATTTATTTCAATTAAGTGATACTAGTCAACAGATACACATAACCCGTAATAATCAGAGAATACATACCCATAATTCGTGCCTCTCAATTTACGTATCATCAATATATGAGGTGAACTATGACCATCACTTTGCCGACTAACGCTAGACTCTAGTCAGAATCACCAGTATCATACGCAGTGGCGAATCTAGGATACGATCTAAGGGGGGGTCCAAATTAATAATGCTATAAAATGAACAAGTTAGATAGGTCAACTAACTGGTCGGGTCGGGTCGGGTCAGTATTAAATTGTTTAAAAATTTAAAGTTCCAATATAAGTATTCAAGTTCTATAGATATAATGACTCGATTGAAAATTATGAATGTTATAGAACTTTCAAGACCAAAACGGAGTACAATATGTATACATATTATAGCTTTTTTAAAATATAATGAAATAGTTTTTCGTGTTTAAAGATTTATGAAAAAGATAAAATAAGTTATAATCATAAATAAATTTAATATTGTTTCAAGCATCTTAATTTTGAGTACCATCAGAGTTATATTTTGAATACCAGAAGTTACAACAGTTGTCATTAATTAACTATATATCGAAGTTAAACTAGTAATTCGTAATATCATACTCCATCCGTCCCAAAATAAGTGTCATGTTTTTGTTTTTGAAATCTTTCTTTTTCAACTTTAACCTTAAATATCTTTGTTTGTGTTATATAATCCTCTATGAAAATTATACCAATGGTAATACATCTTATACTTTATGTACCTATATAAGTTAAGTAAGTTAAATTACATAGAAGCAATTGACAAAAGTAAGTCACTAGACGCATGAAATTAGCGAATTTTTTTATTCTAATCTATGCTATTTATGTTGACTATATATATACTATTAGAATTGTTATGGGGTGGTTTGGAAAATTTATATTTATAGGGACTCAAGATATGATGTATTTTAATTTGAGTTTTTTTTTTGCACTCTCATAAATACTATATAAGGGGCATTTGTGAAAATGTATATTCTCTTTCATCATCAGCAGCATATCTGCATATCGCCATTTTCTTTGATTTTACCACTAAAGTACCATACAAATTTTACTCACATGCTCCTTCACTGTTTGATTCCCTTTAAGGAGCTGCAAGTCTTCAATATTGAAGATCAAACAAGATAAGGGTGGTCCAATTCTAATTTTAAGGGTGGTCCATAAGAAAATTATTGACCACCCTTGAGACCACGTAGATTCGCCCCTGATCATACGTAAATTATCTGCGGTACTTTAGAGTCCGCCTCTAGTTCGATGTAAATTGACAAACTGCCTGTTGCAACATATTCGATTGAGCCAATCAATTGAGAGTTTCAACCGTTGTAATTATTTAACCTCCAAAAGGAGTATCAATCAATAATGAAAATCGGATCCAAAGGTGTGGTACATAACCATTTTTTGCGTGAATTATGGAAATCACACCATATGTAAAGAGATAACTATTTTTTAAACTTGTATGTTTTATTTATGAGAATGTGGCCTGGATGTCAAATATATAATACTACCGTTAAGTTTATGTTCTATGTTTTGTGTTGATGACCTGACCCGGTTCCGCATATGTGAATATTTATTTGGGCTAAATGCCTGTAATTATATTGAACTTGTCACAAAATCCTATTGTATCTATTCAACTTTTAAAAGTCCTATTGTGTGTATCGAACTTACTAATTATTCCTATTGTATGTACTCATTAACACTAATGACGTTTGACTGGTCATAAGCATCCTACGTATCATTTTCATCCTATGTATCACTGCCACGTAAGCTCATGATATCAAAAGTTGGATACATTTTTTTGGATCATCATCTTCAATTTTCCGGCGACCCATTTTTCCGGCGACCACCATTTTTTCTGACGACCCATCTTTCTTCGTATTGTCCGTACAAGAACCAAAGCCACAAAGATGCTCTAGTGTACAAGAAATTTTTAGTACCCAAAATGGAGCTCTTTAGGGGGTGTTTGGTAGGATGGAATGGTAGAGAATGGAATCGATCCATAGCATAGAATTAAAGAGAAAGAGAATGAGTGCAGAGAAACATAAAGAATTAATTCTTTGGTATAAACATAGAATCAAAAGAGAGGAAGGAACATGAGAATAATTCTGTTGTTTGGTAATTGGTATGGAATACAACTACAAGTAAAACCATAAAAACTCTCTCCACACCTCCTGCCACCCCCCTCTAATCCATCACCACTCCTCCACACCTCCACACCGCCGCCACCCTCCTCACCTCCGGCCACCCCCTCTAATCCATCACCACTCCACCAGCAACACCACTGGCCACACCCTCGAACCCACCACCGCTCTACTGCCTCCTCATAGTGCCATTCACGTCCGTCACAACCGACGGCCGCCATCATCTAAACTGTTCTCCTCCATCATCTATGTCACACCCCCAAAATCAGTTATCGCGTTTATTTAGTAATTAGCGGAAGCATTTGATTATTAGCGGAAGCATTTTAAGTTTACAGTTCAACAGCGGGGGTGCTGACGTTATAATAGTGCATTCATCGTATCAGAGCATATGATCACACAGAACATATTGATTTAAGATGCCATAAGTTTAAACGTTATTACAAAAGGGTACGACTTATAAAGTCGTACAAGTAGTGGTGTTGTAGAACAACATAAGTTTACAAAACATGAGTTTATAAAAGAGGGATTTCGTAAGTATAACCAATGGAATTGGTAATACGAAGGAAATCCAAGTGTCCCAAAAGTGGCATCATAAATAGTCTGGGTTGCCTACGTCCTTTATGCATGCAGAAGTACCTGAGTCCTAATTCCCTGAAAAACATAGTAAACCGTCAACATTGAATGTTGAGTGAATTCACAGGTTTAGTATAAAAGTAGTTAAACCAAGTTTTGTATAAATCATTCATGTACACAAACATAATGTTTATATGTATAGCAGGAAACACAAGTGTTCTTATTAAAGAAAACATTTCCTATTTGACTGTAAGAATGTCATTCTTACTACAAATCAGTCGATGTGTTAGGAAACACAAGTTTAATCATAAACATTTCCTAATAATAGTTGCAGGAAATACAGTTTAACAATCAAGTAAACATTTCCATATAAATAGTCGTAGGAAACACAGGTTTAACAGTTAAGTAAACATTTCCTATAAAAGTTGTTTTGTCGGGAAACCAAGTTTATCCAATCGAGGTAAACGTTTCCTAAAAAGAAATCATGTGTAGGAACACCTGTCCTATTAGTTGTCACAGGGAATACCCTTCCCAAATCAAGTTGTAGTTTAGTTGTTTAGTTATGTGGGAAAATATAGACTATGATCCCTCTAAGGTGAGCGACACCTTTAAAGTTAAAGTACGACTCCTAGTACTATAACCAAACCACGACTAGTTGATGTTGTTGTTGCCTCAGTAACACGGTAAGTATACACTCCTCGTTACGACTGCCGTCGTGTGGTTGGAATGACCAACGAGTTATTTTAGTGGGAGGGTTGTCAAATCGATAGTACTATCTGTATACTCAGTGGCTAGAGTCACCTAGCTAATGGTTATAGGTTGCAAGCACTGGGACTTATGTGCACTACAACTACCTCGCGTAAACCTAGGATCGTACCAAGATTCGTTGTCTTATTCCCAAAATAGTTGTGAAAACGTTTCATATAGTTAACAATTGATTTATAAAGCAATAAGCATTATTACAAATCAATTCGATATAAAAGCATGTCAAGCAATTATATAAACAAGTAGCATGTAATAGCACGTAGTTCTATGTTTTCCACCCCTGGTTTTAAAAGCATTTAAAACAAGTAAAAGGTAGGGGCTGTGAACTCACGTGTAGCAAGTCTTCAGCTAGTACAGCTAGAAGTACTGTAGTCCGAACGTGCCTCTCAATTACCTAAGCACAATTAAATATACTTTACATAAGTATATGGATAAATCGTTAAGTTGAAATGTTCATGACATTTTAATTATTGGTGACAATTGCGTTGAAGTAATCGTGGCGTATAAGTATATATTTACATATACTTATTAGTTGAATATATATATCCTAATATATATATGTCATTTTTCATCATCTTATATATATATATATATATATATATATATATATATATATATATATATATATATATATATGTAGTTGTCATTGTTGTTGATTATGTTTCCAAAACCTAAGTATAGTAGTTATAAAAATAACTTTGTTTAATACTATTGTCGTAGTTCATTTATATAGCTATATATAAATTATAATAGTCGACTATATATATAACTCATTTGTCGTGTTTCTAATCTCATTTGTCTTGTTTAACTCGTCACTTATATATATTCTTTCCACTGCTAGTTATTTGTTACCACTGTTAGTTATATTCTTCCCACTGTTAGTTAGTCTGTTACCACTGTTAGTTATATTCCACTGTTAGTTATATTCTTTCCACTGCTAGTTATTTGTTACCACTGTTAGTTATATTCTTCCCACTGTTAGTTATAGTTTGTTGCCCCTGTTAGTTATAACTTTGCCACTGTTAGTTATAACTTTGCCACTGTTAGTTATAGTTTGTTGCCCCTGTTAGTTATAACTTTGCCACTGTTAGTTATAGTTTGTTGCCCCTGTTAGTTATAACTTTGCCACTGTTAGTTATAGTTTGTTGCCCCTGTTAGTTATAACTTTGCCACTGTTAGTTATAACTCGTTAAGCCTTTCGATTTGGAGCATTTCTCTTTCGATTTATACCTAACCAAAAATCACGCATGTTCTCATATATGTCTAGTTTATTTCTGCACTTTATGGTATTTTTATATGTTCATTTACTATTTTAAACAAAAATAGTTTCAAGGTGTGGTCAGACTGGGTCCA
This sequence comes from Pseudognaphalium luteoalbum, assembly GCA_963422505.1. NCBI lineage: Eukaryota > Viridiplantae > Streptophyta > Magnoliopsida > Asterales > Asteraceae > Pseudognaphalium > Pseudognaphalium luteoalbum. The sequence goes on from OY730197.1 coordinate 82,481,574, forward strand.
AAACAGTTATATGTTCAAAGATCAAGTTATACACGAAATTACGGACATTTCTGGAAATGGTCATAGAAGAACTTTTTAAAGTTAACAAAATATGTGAGGTTTTGGCACTGGTCTCATACGTTTTAGTGGTCTAGAACTCAAGATATGGTCTCGAGAAGTTACTGAAAATTCCTGTCTGCCGGAACAGTAAACCTATGTCACCGAAGAAAAATGTTTTCGAGTAGCAAACGGAGTCAAAAAGTCACGAGACTAATTTTGTTGGAAAGATAACTTCTTGTACTACATTCTAGGCTTAAGAAACGTCCATTTTGTTGTTGTAATGATTTTTATAAAATTCGTGGAAGTGGAAACAGAATCTGGACAGGAACATAAACTCTTAGTTTCTAGATTTAAATTGCGTTTCGGTTAATGTTTTGGACATGTAGAAGTTGAGTGAACACTAACACATGTCTATAACCATAAAGAAAGTAGAACTTGTGAAAATAAAAGAGTCCTTACAATGGTGATGATGATAAAATGGTAGATGTGCTGCTGATTATCGTGAAGAAGAAGAAGAAATAGCCTCAGCTCAGATCTCCTGTTGTTGCTTCAGTCGATGGATGAAGAAGAAGAAACAGAGAAAACCAATAATTTGAGTTGGTGGGAACTTGTGTGTGTGTGTATTTGATATTGAGTGTAAGAAAGTATAAAGGATGGTGTATGGTTTAAATTGTCAACGTAGGGAGTATGGTTCAACAGGAGAATGTTCCCCAGATATTTTAGTTGGGTTAAAATTGTAGGCTTTTAACATGTTAATTTCATATAATATCTTATATTATTTCAATAATATAAGTTACTAATATTAGTAATTAATAATTTTCGAATTATTAATTATTTTGTGTCACCAACTTTATTGTATTTTAGTTTGTCACGTCTAGTACGTTTATTTCACCCGTAATTATATACATATAACTACGAATTTAATATATCACGTATCACATAGTAAGTTTCATAAACTTAACATATAGAAATTATTTTGAATTCACTAATCAGGGAATTACTCTAGGTAATGCATGAAATTAAGAAAGGATTAATACCCTAAATGGAGGATTGTCACATTCTCCCCCCGTTAGCGAAATCTCGTCCCGAGATTTAAGTTGAGTTGTTCGTGTTAGGTGTTTGTTCAAACAGGTGAGGGTATTTCTTTCGTATCTCATCCTCGCGTTCCCAAGTAAACTCCGGGCTATGTTTCGAGTTCCAACGAATCTTGACAAGTTTGATTCGTTTGTGTCGGAGTTTCTGTGTTTTCGTATCAGTTATTTCGATAGGTTCCTCCACAAAGTTAAGTTTTGAGTTAATAAACACTTCGTCGGGAGGGATGATAAGTGTTTCATCGGAAAGACACTTCTTCAAGTTACACACGTGAAAAGTGTCGTGCATGCTACTAAGCTCTTGTGGCAACTTTAGTTTGTAAGCGACAGGACCAATCCTCGCAAGGATTTCAAAAGGTCCAACATATCGCGGGTTAAGTTTTCCTCGTTTGCCAAATCGTGCTACCCCTTTCCAGGGCGATACTTTGAGTAGGACCTTGTCTCCTACTTGGAACTCAAGAGGTTTACGACGGTTATCGGCGTAACTCTTTTGTCTGTCCCTTGCCGTTTTCAGTCGGTTGAGTACTTGCGATATCTTGTCTGTGGTTTCCTGGACAAGCTCTGGTCCGGACAGTTGTCTGTCACCCAACTCTGCCCAACAGAGTGGTGATCGGCATTTGCGTCCATACAGTGCTTCGAATGGAGCCATCTGTATGCTGGTGTGATAACTGTTGTTATAGGAGAATTCAGCTAGTGGGAGGTGAGTATCCCAGTTTCCCCCAAAGTCAATCACACATGCTCTCAATAAATCCTCGAGCGTTTGAATCGTTCGTTCACTCTGGCCATCTGTTTGTGGATGATAGGCTGTACTCATGTCGAGTCGAGTACCTAAAGCCTGCTGTAGTGATTGCCAGAAGCGAGATGTGAATCTGCTATCTCTATCAGATATAATGGATAATGGTACACCGTGTCGAGAAACGATCTCTTTGATATAGATCTTCGCCAGTTTCTCTAGTTTGTCAGACTCTTTGATAGCAACAAAGTGGGCTGATTTCGTCAATCGATCGACAATCACCCATATGGAATCAACTCCAGTTGATGTCTTTGGTAGTTTCGTGATGAAGTCCATCGTTATGTGCTCCCATTTCCATTTTGGCATTTCTGGTTGTTGCAAAAGTCCTGAAGGTTTTTGATACTCAACCTTGACCTTTGAACAAGTTAGACACTTGCTGACATAAGTAGCGATGTCTCTTTTCATGTTAGGCCACCAATAGAAACCTTTCACATCTTGGTACATCTTATCAGCACCAGGATGAACCGAGTAGTTGGACTTGTGAGCTTCGTCCAAAATCAGTTTGCGTAGTTCATCATCGCATGGTACCCAAATTCGATTCATGAAGTATAAAACTTCATTTTCTTTGGTTTCGAGTTGTTTCTCCATTCCTCTCAGGGATTCTTCTTTCATGCGTTCGGTGGTGAAAGCTATTCGTTGTGCATCACGAATTTGAGTAATAAGATTCGAGTGGATTGTTAATACCAAAGCTCGAACTCTACGAGGTTTTACATTCTCTTTACGACTCAGGGCATCCGCTACTACATTAGCCTTGCCCGGATGGTACTTAATCTCACAGTCGTAATCGTTCAGCAATTCGACCCAACGTCTTTGTCTCATGTTGAGCTCTTTTTGGTCGAATATGTGTTGTAGACTCTTGTGGTCGGTGAAGATCGTACACTTTGTACCGTATAGATAGTGTCTCCAGACCTTGAGTGCAAAGACGACTGCTCCCAACTCTAAGTCATGAGTTGTATAATTCTTCTCGTGAATCTTCAATTGACGAGATGCATAAGCAATAACTTTGTCGTTTTGCATGAGAACACACCCTAATCCTTGATGTGAGGCATCACAGTAAACGATGAAGTTTTCTGTTCCCTCAGGTAGAGATAGGATCGGTGCGGTGCTCAACTTTTGTTTCAATAGTTGGAAGGCGTTTTCTTGTTTTTCGCCCCATTCGAATTTCTTATCCTTTTGAGTTAATGTGGTGAGTGACTGGGCTATTTTGGAAAAGTTTTCGATAAATCGACGGTAATAGCCAGCCAAACCAAGAAATTGTCGAATCTCGGTTGGGGTCCTTGGAGCTTCCCAGTTTCTGATCGCCTCTATTTTGGATGGGTCCACATGAATTCCTTTATCATTTATCACGTGACCGAGGAAATGAACCTCTCTAATCCAAAATTCACATTTGGAGAACTTAGCATACAGCTTCTCGTTCTCGAGTAGTTGGAGGATAAGTTTCAAGTGTTGTTCGTGATCCTCTTTCGTTTTCGAGTAAATCAGGATGTCGTCAATGAACACAATGACAAACTTATCAAGATAAGGTTTGCACACTCGGTTCATGAGATCCATGAATACTGCAGGCGCGTTAGTCAATCCAAACGGCATGACTAGGAACTCATAATGACCATATCGAGTCCTGAACGCGGTCTTTGGTACATCCTCTTCTCGTACCTTCAGTTGATGGTAACCAGAACGCAGATCGATCTTCGAGTAGTAGCCCGATCCTTGTAACTGATCGAACAGGTCATCTATGCGAGGTAATGGATATCGGTTCTTGATAGTTACCTTATTCAGCTCTCGGTAGTCAATACACATCCGCATAGATCCATCCTTCTTCTTGACAAACAAAACCGGAGCTCCCCAAGGTGAAAAGCTCGGTCGGATGAATCCTAAGTCTAGGAGTTCCTGCAACTGTGCAGACAGTTCTTGCATTTCTGATGGAGCTAGACGATAAGGTGAGCGAGCGATTGGTGCAGCTCCTGGCACCAGATCGATGCGAAACTCGACTTGTCGCGGAGGTGGTAATCCTGGCAGATCATCAGGAAACACTCCCGGATAGTCTCGCACTATAGGTATATCACTTAATCTTTGCTCCTCGGGTCTCTTTTCTACAACATGTGCTAAAAACGCTTGGTATCCCTTTCGGAGATACTTAGTGGCTTTTAAGCAATTGATCATTTTAACGGCACTCGTCCTCTTATCTCCTTGTATCACCAAGGTTTCTCCAGTCAATAATGGTAAACGTACCATTTTATCAAAACAAACAATCTCCGCACGATTCTTCGACAACCAGTCCATACCGACTACGATGTCAAAGCTTCCCAACTCAACCGGTAGTAAGTCTATTTTGAAAGAATGACTCTCCAATGTTAGAGTACATCCTGGTACTATTTCTCCTGATTCAATCAACCTACCATCGGCTAGTTCTAAAGTGTACTTGTTATCTAGTTTACGGGATTTAATGTCTAATAGTGGTCTAAATTCCGTAGACACAAAACTCAAATCGGCGCCTGAATCAAATAACACAGAGGCATAATGGTTGTTAACTAGGAACGTACCAGTGACAGTGTTGGGGTCCTGGCGTGCCTCCTGCGCTCCAATGACAAACGCACGACCTCGAGCTGGTTGGTTGTTGGTGTTACCACGGTTGTTGTTGTTCGGGTTTGCATTGCGGTTCCGATTGTTTTGATTTCCATGGCTAAGTTTAGGGCACTTGTTTCGGAAATGACCTTGCTCGCCACATTCGAAACATCCATTAGTTGGTCGATCCCTATTTGTTTGAGTAGTAGGGTTCGATCTACAATATTGGGCCAGATGCCCCCAGCGTTTGCAATTCCCACAGAAAGTACAATCACCATCATGGTGACGTTCACACTTGCCACACTTGGGCTTGTTCCCCAAGTAAGTCTTGTGTTCAGCATTCGTGGCAAGGTAAGCTTTCGTGGTTCCTGTCGGCTTCTTGTTCTGTTGACCTTGATGGTCATTCCACTTACGTTTTCCTTTTCCAGCATCAGCACTGCTGGATTCAACCTTTCCCGAAGTAGTTTTCTTAGCAAGGGTTCCCATTCGGATTGCTTCGTCGGTCAAACGCTGTGCTAGTTCCACAGCACTCTTAAAGGTGGCAGGATTAGACGAAGTCACCAAGCTTCTAATCTGCGGCACTAATCCCCAGATATACCTTTCAGTGCGCTTGTACTCAGGTGTGACCATGTGTGGTACAAGGCGTGCCAGTTCTTGAAATCTGGTGGTATATCCTGTGATATCAGTACCAACCATAGTGATGTCCCAGAGCTCAGTCTCAATCTTCTGCAGCTCACTGCGGGGACAAAATTCTTCCACAACCATGGTTTTCAAAGTTTCCCAAGTCATCGAGTGGGCGGTTGTGCGTCCAAGTGCTTGAACTTGGCTATTCCACCATGTCAATGCCTTATCAGAAAATGTGCAGGTAGCATACTTTACCATGCAGTCACGAGCACAGTTGCTAATATCTAGCACAGACTCCATTTTCTCTATCCAATGAATGATTCCAATAGCACCCTCAGTACCACGAAAGTGGCTCGGTTTGCAAGCTAAGAATGTTTTGTACGAACATCCTCTTTGGGTACTCTCAGGGTTACCGTCAGATACAACAGGTTCGGTATTTCTGCTACCGCTGACCCTGTCGCTACGGTTTCGGTCAGTATCATACTGAGCAAGTGCTTCAGCAATCCTTCGGTTGACCATTTGTTCAGTTGTCTCCTCAATAGCAGGAGGTGGTGAAGTGTTTCTGCGGACGTTCCGGGTATTCCTACGCTTAGGCGGCATGACTCAGTCCTAATCACACACAAGAAGCACTCGTAAGATACCCTAATCAAATCATCACTCATAAGGTATGTGATAAATATAGATATAGTATGATAATCAATCATCAATTGATATCACTCACAGTGTACACATTGACATAAACTAAACATAAGTTATATATCATATATAAGGCAAAAGGTGTTACATAAGTTTTGTACAATGATGGGGTTGACAATAACGAGAAAATACACCCATCAGATCAAACATGATCTACAAAATGTGATGGATTTAACCTATACATCCATCTAGTCAAAAGTTTTGTCCTACTACATCATAGCTATAATCCTAATACATCATAGATACCATCCTAACATGGTGAATCTAATAGAAATATGCTAAAAACATCCCTACAACTATCCTAACAGCTGCCATCAGTACACAAACTCCAACTGCAGAACCTACTATCCCCAGACGTCTCTCAAGCCTAATCAGACGTGCCCTAGTCGCATCGGCTGACTCTCGATCCATCTCAATGTGTACCTCAGAAGTGGCAAGGCGTCCATAGATAGTAAGTACATCACCGTCCAGTCGAGAGGCATCACTGTGCAACTCTCTGATAGAATCCTGCGTACCATAATGAAATCCAAGAAGGGTACGGACAACTGCAACTACAGTAGGGATAGTGAGCTCCAGAGGCTCCTCAGTCAGATGTAAGGGGGTCGATGAGTGAGATGACTCCCCAGTCTCGAAAGTGGAAGGAATCCTCTCAAGTGTCCTCCAGTAGCGTAGTATACGCGGCATCCAGTCAAGATGCGGGACTCTAGTCCTCTGTAATGACTGCTGATCACAAGGTATCTCTCTCTCCTCAGTCATCGGATCCTTGTCACGAGGTGCCAAGGGTCCTACAGGTGGGGATCTAACGCTCATCCTAGCCGTCCTGCACAATCCAGGCCCACGTGAAGACTCTCCAACATGGCGAGTCGCCATGAAAGTAGATCCTAGCATACGAGTAGTGGGATCAGTGGGTGATGATGGTGGAGTGCCTATGGTGCCATCTGAAGTAGCTCTAGGAAATGTGGGTGGGTAGACCTCCTCAGAAAGGTCATCACTAGCATAGTCAGGCTCCTCCTCTGACTCTGAGATGTAGACCGGAAACTGCCTAGACATAACTGTGACAAAGGCAATTGTGTGTGTCGTGTTAGACGTATGCAAAGTATGAATGCAGAAATGTGTTAGCCAAGGCTATAGTCTAGGTCTCTAAGGTTTTCAGTTACTTAAAGGCTCCTAGTTCTCTATAACCAATGGCTCTGATACCAAGTTCTGTCACACCCCCAAAATCAGTTATCGCGTTTATTTAGTAATTAGCGGAAGCATTTGATTATTAGCGGAAGCATTTTAAGTTTACAGTTCAACAGCGGGGGTGCTGACGTTATAATAGTGCATTCATCGTATCAGAGCATATGATCACACAGAACATATTGATTTAAGATGCCATAAGTTTAAACGTTATTACAAAAGGGTACGACTTATAAAGTCGTACAAGTAGTGGTGTTGTAGAACAACATAAGTTTACAAAACATGAGTTTATAAAAGAGGGATTTCGTAAGTATAACCAATGGAATTGGTAATACGAAGGAAATCCAAGTGTCCCAAAAGTGGCATCATAAATAGTCTGGGTTGCCTACGTCCTTTATGCATGCAGAAGTACCTGAGTCCTAATTCCCTGAAAAACATAGTAAACCGTCAACATTGAATGTTGAGTGAATTCACAGGTTTAGTATAAAAGTAGTTAAACCAAGTTTTGTATAAATCATTCATGTACACAAACATAATGTTTATATGTATAGCAGGAAACACAAGTGTTCTTATTAAAGAAAACATTTCCTATTTGACTGTAAGAATGTCATTCTTACTACAAATCAGTCGATGTGTTAGGAAACACAAGTTTAATCATAAACATTTCCTAATAATAGTTGCAGGAAATACAGTTTAACAATCAAGTAAACATTTCCATATAAATAGTCGTAGGAAACACAGGTTTAACAGTTAAGTAAACATTTCCTATAAAAGTTGTTTTGTCGGGAAACCAAGTTTATCCAATCGAGGTAAACGTTTCCTAAAAAGAAATCATGTGTAGGAACACCTGTCCTATTAGTTGTCACAGGGAATACCCTTCCCAAATCAAGTTGTAGTTTAGTTGTTTAGTTATGTGGGAAAATATAGACTATGATCCCTCTAAGGTGAGCGACACCTTTAAAGTTAAAGTACGACTCCTAGTACTATAACCAAACCACGACTAGTTGATGTTGTTGTTGCCTCAGTAACACGGTAAGTATACACTCCTCGTTACGACTGCCGTCGTGTGGTTGGAATGACCAACGAGTTATTTCAGTGGGAGGGTTGTCAAATCGATAGTACTATCTGTATACTCAGTGGCTAGAGTCACCTAGCTAATGGTTATAGGTTGCAAGCACTGGGACTTATGTGCACTACAACTACCTCGCGTAAACCTAGGATCGTACCAAGATTCGTTGTCTTATTCCCAAAATAGTTGTGAAAACGTTTCATATAGTTAACAATTGATTTATAAAGCAATAAGCATTATTACAAATCAATTCGATATAAAAGCATGTCAAGCAATTATATAAACAAGTAGCATGTAATAGCACGTAGTTCTATGTTTTCCACCCCTGGTTTTAAAAGCATTTAAAACAAGTAAAAGGTAGGGGCTGTGAACTCACGTGTAGCAAGTCTTCAGCTAGTACAGCTAGAAGTACTGTAGTCCGAACGTGCCTCTCAATTACCTAAGCACAATTAAATATACTTTACATAAGTATATGGATAAATCGTTAAGTTGAAATGTTCATGACATTTTAATTATTGGTGACAATTGCGTTGAAGTAATCGTGGCGTATAAGTATATATTTACATATACTTATTAGTTGAATATATATATCCTAATATATATATGTCATTTTTCATCATCTTATATATATATATATATATATATATGTAGTTGTCATTGTTGTTGATTATGTTTCCAAAACCTAAGTATAGTAGTTATAAAAATAACTTTGTTTAATACTATTGTCGTAGTTCATTTATATAGCTATATATAAATTATAATAGTCGACTATATATATAACTCATTTGTCGTGTTTCTAATCTCATTTGTCTTGTTTAACTCGTCACTTATATATATTCTTTCCACTGCTAGTTATTTGTTACCACTGTTAGTTATATTCTTCCCACTGTTAGTTAGTCTGTTACCACTGTTAGTTATATTCCACTGTTAGTTATATTCTTTCCACTGCTAGTTATTTGTTACCACTGTTAGTTATATTCTTCCCACTGTTAGTTATAGTTTGTTGCCCCTGTTAGTTATAACTTTGCCACTGTTAGTTATAACTTTGCCACTGTTAGTTATAGTTTGTTGCCCCTGTTAGTTATAACTTTGCCACTGTTAGTTATAGTTTGTTGCCCCTGTTAGTTATAACTTTGCCACTGTTAGTTATAGTTTGTTGCCCCTGTTAGTTATAACTTTGCCACTGTTAGTTATAACTCGTTAAGCCTTTCGATTTGGAGCATTTCTCTTTCGATTTATACCTAACCAAAAATCACGCATGTTCTCATATATGTCTAGTTTATTTCTGCACTTTATGGTATTTTTATATGTTCATTTACTATTTTAAACAAAAATAGTTTCAAGGTGTGGTCAGACTGGGTCCAAAACAGTTATATGTTCAAAGATCAAGTTATACACGAAATTACGGACATTTCTGGAAATGGTCATAGAAGAACTTTTTAAAGTTAACAAAATATGTGAGGTTTTGGCACTGGTCTCATACGTTTTAGTGGTCTAGAACTCAAGATATGGTCTCGAGAAGTTACTGAAAATTCCTGTCTGCCGGAACAGTAAACCTATGTCACCGAAGAAAAATGTTTTCGAGTAGCAAACGGAGTCAAAAAGTCACGAGACTAATTTTGTTGGAAAGATAACTTCTTGTACTACATTCTAGGCTTAAGAAACGTCCATTTTGTTGTTGTAATGATTTTTATAAAATTCGTGGAAGTGGAAACAGAATCTGGACAGGAACATAAACTCTTAGTTTCTAGATTTAAATTGCGTTTCGGTTAATGTTTTGGACATGTAGAAGTTGAGTGAACACTAACACATGTCTATAACCATAAAGAAAGTAGAACTTGTGAAAATAAAAGAGTCCTTACAATGGTGATGATGATAAAATGGTAGATGTGCTGCTGATTATCGTGAAGAAGAAGAAGAAATAGCCTCAGCTCAGATCTCCTGTTGTTGCTTCAGTCGATGGATGAAGAAGAAGAAACAGAGAAAACCAATAATTTGAGTTGGTGGGAACTTGTGTGTGTGTGTATTTGATATTGAGTGTAAGAAAGTATAAAGGATGGTGTATGGTTTAAATTGTCAACGTAGGGAGTATGGTTCAACAGGAGAATGTTCCCCAGATATTTTAGTTGGGTTAAAATTGTAGGCTTTTAACATGTTAATTTCATATAATATCTTATATTATTTCAATAATATAAGTTACTAATATTAGTAATTAATAATTTTCGAATTATTAATTATTTTGTGTCACCAACTTTATTGTATTTTAGTTTGTCACGTCTAGTACGTTTATTTCACCCGTAATTATATACATATAACTACGAATTTAATATATCACGTATCACATAGTAAGTTTCATAAACTTAACATATAGAAATTATTTTGAATTCACTAATCAGGGAATTACTCTAGGTAATGCATGAAATTAAGAAAGGATTAATACCCTAAATGGAGGATTGTCACAATCTAACTGCTGTCACCCACCCTATCTTCCACCACCATCTCGGTTGGTACGGTGGTCGCGCGATTTTGATACGGTAGCGGTTCTAAATCTTGGTTTTCCGGTGGCTTTTTGGTAAGACAATACTTTTGTTTTTTCAAGCTAGACGGTGGTGCGAGGTTTCTTATCTTGTACCGGTGGTGGTTTCGGTGGTTTTTTGTTGCGATGGTTTTCAGTGGTTGCGACGGTTTAGGTTGTTTCCGGCTAGTAGGATTCCGGTGACCATACTTTCGAAGAACTTGAAATATGTTTTCCATATTAATTGATTATTTGGAAACCCATAACATGATTAGTTTGAAGAACAATGGTTGTTTCATTGTTTGTTGTAATCGGGTCAGGGACTCAAAGGAGGTAAAGTTTTATATATAATTCCCTAATTTTGTAAGCGGAGCGGGAAAAACTACATTGATGGATATTTTAGCAGGAAGAAAGATAAGTGGTTATATTAGAAAGACAGATGATTCGCCGGAAAAAATACTAGTCGCCGGAAAAAATGGGTCGCCGTAAAATTGAAGATGATGATCCGAAAAGTATCGAACTTTTGATGACGTGGAGCTTACGTGGCAGTGACACGTAGGATGAAAATGACACATAGAATGCTTATGACCAGTCAAACATCATTAGTGTTAATGAGTACATACAATAGGAATAATTCGTAAGTTCGATACACACAATAGGACTTTTAAAAGTTGGATACATACAATAGGATTTTGTGAAAAGTTCAATACATTTACAGACATTTAGCCTTATTTATTTTGTGATAGACCCACTTCAATTTGGATTATAGATTCACCAATGCTTATAATCATTACGATTTTCTTTCCAATTGGTGCCGTGTAAAGCACCAACGTTACCTATTTAGGCTATAGTGTAAGAAACTTATTGCACAATAAAAATATTTACACATTGATTGATTGGAGAATCAATTTTTTTTTGTTCAAAAATTATTCTTTTAGTTCAACGGGTATTTACACAAATGGAACATATATTAAGGATTAAGCTTGTAATTATATGAGGGTATATTAATCTTTGCCCCAAAAAAGTGGGATTAGTGTGTTAATAATCGAATTAAGGGTGAGATGATTATTGTTGATCCTTCATTTAATGGTTTTTGTTTATAAGACATTTCTTATAATGTATCAAATAGAAATAGATCTGAACATCCAAAATAAGAACCGTTGGTAATTGTATTGTAATGGAAAATTAGGGGTGTTTGGAATTGTATTTGAAAATAGATTATGTGTTTTCAATAATTAAACTAGATTATAACCCGCAAATTTTGCGGGCTACTTCCTAATTTTGATCGTTTAAGCTGACATATTTTTGCTGATGACACTACAAAAATATTTTGAATTGAAATAGAAATGTTTATCTATTTATAGTAGCTAGCTTTGGAGATACATTGTAAAGAACGATTTATAACATTATATATATATATATATATATATATATATATATATATTAAAAAACTAAACAACAAAGTGGCAACATATAAAGATAAGGTTTTAACATGATCAACTTAGTGAGCAACGTTCAAACAATCAAAATATAGAAACTATAAAGTTTGCAAGTCATTGTCATCTTCAATAATAATAATAATTGTTTCATATTGACCGTCATACCATTTCACTATCGTACAAAACCAATGCATACAATTACACGTACATATGATATGTGTCGCACCCTCAAATTCATGATGCGGAAGCGATTCGGGTCGGGGATCGACTAATCGGGTAAACACAGCACATAAGATATAATTAACGAATCTAAATGTGTCGTTTACAAATTTTATTGATAATATAAAAGTTTTAGAATGTTGTAATAGTTACAAAAGCTCGTAAGCCAAATGTAAAAGATTCTAAGGCATATCTAGTTTTACAAAATTGTAGAAATGTAAGGGAATCTCCTGATGTCTATATGCGACTCGAGCTATCTAATCCTGAGCAGACCTACTGCTGCTGAGTACCTGAGAATACATACTAAAAAGGTCAGCTCAAAGCTGGTGAGCTCACAGGTGTCATGATGAAATAGTAATGTATGAACCACAAGATTTAATCATGTTTGAAATCAATCAAATAAATGTGTATATCACTGCCATGAGCTCATAGTTCGAGCTTACCTGAGCGGGGTTGCCTCCTGCGAGTGCCTAATCTATACTCGTTATGAACAAATGATAATGCGTCTGTTCGACCGCAGTCGTGGTAGCGCGACTACCCCGGACGGGGATTCTCAATCCAATATGGTATCATACACTAACATTCACACTAAATCCATATTAACAAACTATGTAGTGGAGGACTTCATGATTAGTAAAACAAACTCATGCAATCAATATATCGATGTTTTCTACTTGTGTTCACATGTGAATAAAAACTCAGCATGTATCCTATCCCCGAGGTAAAAATATTAAAAAGCGGGCTATGAGACTCACCTGAGTCTGGTATATTGCTATCAAGCAAGTATGATGTTGTACAAGGCGATGTTGTCCGAAGACTGTAACCTGCCGGACATCCTAAACGATCAAGATTATAACGTAAGTAGATGTCTCAACAGACCATCTATGCTAGTTGTCCATTCAACTAGTTATGTCCGAATGTTTGATTGTTTATTTGTGTTTTGAAAACATGTACGGCCCATTGGTGACGGTTGTAATAATAAGCACAATTATTATTATTATGTGTTTCGTTGTATACTTGTATAAGTATACGTGTTTGCCCGTTCTAGTAGTATCGTATAAAGTTCGGTTGTGTAAGTGTTCAACACTTAGGACAATAAGTGTTCTATGTCTTTTGAATGACTGGGGTCCGGGGGGAGCGCCCCTGGTAGCGGGGTCCAAGGGTTGGCAACCCTTGTCGGGGTCCAAGGGGCAGAGCCCCTAGCTGCGTAGATTCAAGATTTCTGTATATATTACCTTAATAAAAATGCATTGAAAATTCAAGATTCTGTAAATTGCGACACTGGTTGCGACACTAGAGTTGTGTCGCATAAATCAGAAATCATACTTATGCGCCATATGGCTTTGTGTCGTTATATGCGACATTCAATTCAGTGCGACACAAGCGTTTGCGTCGCTAAGTGCGACATTCGAAATCATTACGACATAAGGGTTTGTGTCGCACCATGCGACATTGAAATTTGTTAGCGACGTAACTGTTGCATCGCAGGTTGCGACATAGGTAACTTTGGCGACATAGTGGCTTGTGTCGCAGTCGGGTTAGCCCTGATGCGACACAAGAGGCTATGATGGTTTTACATGTTCTGTTTTGTGGTCAAACGTGTCCGGTTTGACTCGAGACTTTTACCCAACCCTTAAAATGGTCAAATAAGCTTATGAAAATTATTGGTTCATGTCGAGGATAACCTGATGTGTCGGTTTTTAAAAGTTTACATCAAATTATTAAAACATTATATTTGTCAGATTTTTGGTCCCGATTCCTCTCACGATCTCGACCACTTTTATTCCGCAATAATTCATGATAAAAATAACATACGTTCATCTACATCTCTAGTATTTTATCAAATTTTTCCATGAATTTTAGAGGTGGTTTAGTTACATAGGTAAAATAGGAAATGACAATAGGTCTAATTTCGGCCAAAAGTTACATATGTTCATAACTCGAACTTTAGAGAAAAATCAGTGAGTTTCAAGAGAAAGTGTCCCAAATAAAAGTTGTAGCTAACAAAAATATGAAGGTTTTGATATATTATTCATGGTCTGATTCGGTGTACACGATTTTATACAATTTTTCTACTAAACTGAAAATTTGGGACAGAAAACTGTTACTACTTATATGTTTAGAAAGCGAGTTTAAGCTTAAGATTTGGACATTTCTTGGTTATGTGAACAATATAGCATGTTAACAATCATGTTCCGAGTAAGATTAAAGAAAGAGATGAGTTCTTTATCAAAGAAATGAAGATCTAAGACTGGAAATGAGATGAGGAGGCGATGGGCTTCGTTTCCTTGTGTTTATCTTCGATTTTCTTCAAGACAAAGGTGGCGGTCCTTGGCAGTTTGTGGTGGATGGTTATGGTGGAGGGTGGTGGCCGCCTTGGTGTCGCATCCCCAGAACACGTGGCAGCGAAAGGATGAGGTGTCACGGGGGTGCCAACCAAATCAAATATCATAACACAAAGATTACAACAAACGACCTCTAAATGAGACGTTTTGAAATTAGTTACATTTCATAATTTAAAATGTTTACAAACTTCTTGGAGTTCGCGTCAATTGTCTAGAGATTCCAACTACATAAATGTTAATACAAAATATAGTAAATGCAGCCTAATCTCTTGTTGTTTGAAAACATGCGACTCAATATAGAAGCTTCCATAAGCATCCTACTGTGGCGGGTTACCTGAAAAATACATACTAAAAGGCCAACATAAAGTTGGTGAATGCATAGGTTTGTAAACAATTGTAAACATATGTAAAAAACATAAGATTTCCGTTGTGATTCACGTATGCAAAAACAGTTGTAAAAGTGTCATGTTATCATTTGTATTCCTTTGTTATCCTTTGTTTTTCCCTTGTTGTCATTTGTTATCCTTTGCGTCATGAGCTCATAGTTCGACGCTTAACCCTTGTTGTTGCCTCAACAGGTGTCTAATCCGGAACACTCATTTAAACAAATAATACTGCATCTGTGGGTTGGCTAGAGCGACTAGCCCGGACGGGGATGTCAATCCCCAATAGATCTATCCAATAATATTCACACTTCAAAATTAACGAACTACGATGTGTGAGGGCTTTGTTGGATTATGGTCTCACTCATGCGCTATCCTTTTTTCCTTTGTTTTCCTTTGTTTCCTTTATTATCCATTATTTATAAAACAGTTGTATATAAGCAGTTGCATAATGACAGTTGTTTAAAACAGTTGTATAAACATGTGCGTTTGTATTCTCACCCCAAAATAGTTAAAATGAGTAAAAAGGGCTATGAAACTCACCCGAGTTTAGCAAATAGCAAACAAGTAATCAAGTAAGCAAGCAATGCGTTTTCACGTGCAACTTTCTAACATCCTAAACGTATAAGGTAGTGTATAAATATATGTCTCAAAAGACCATCTATGTAGGTGGAGGGTTAATGTCCACCTATATGTCATATGTGCAAGTGGGGTGTTAAAGTCCACTTGTAAGTTGTCTAGGTGGAGGGTTAATGTCCACCTACGCTAGTTCACTCAACTAGTATGCCTAAGTAGTTTGTTTATTAAAAACGTGTATGACCCGTTGGTGAAAGTTTGTAATAATAATTCATTAAGACATTATTATTAGGTTTGTTTCATTGTATACTATGCATTCGTATATATTATGTGTCGATGTGTTGTTATCGTATGTGGTTATACATTGTTATCCAAGTTGAATACTTAGAGAAAATCAAATTTCGTTTTTCTGATTTTAGCAACACAAGTGTTAGTGTCGCAGATTTGGCGACACTTGTGTGGCGACATTAAGGGTCTGATTGGTTTTCTAATTTGATCCAAGTGTTCTAAGTGTCGGTTTTTCGGTCGGGTGTATTTTTGGGTCTCGTTTTTGGTCAAAGTTACTAAATATGTCACCCAAACTCTTTTTATTACCATTCTTACCAAAAATAGTAAGTTTCACGTTTTTCAAAATCGAGCCCCGTTTTCGTTGACTTGGTCAAACCTTCTCGGTTTGACCCAAAACTTTTACCCAAACCTTGAATCTATTCACAAGTCCATAAAAGTAAGTTACATCACTTATATCATGTTCAAAAGTGTTGGTTTTCACTTTTCTACATAATCAGTCCACCTTTGTATTTTTCCCGAAAATGCATCTCTTTGTCGAATTTCTATAAACTTTTTTAATCCGTATTAATTTCCAAGAAACATACTAGTTATTTCCCTATGTGTTATATACTTCAAGGAATTCTTCCATGAATTTTAGAGGAGTCTAAGTATTTTTAATATTTACATGGGTCCTCTGAGGTCCAACAGTTGACTAATCTAGACATATGCTTGAAGATCGAGTTTCTGGGCAAAATCTATAAGTTTTTAGGGAAACGTCATCATTATAACATATGTAGCTAACAAAATTCTTGAGATTTTGGAGGTGGTTTCAAGTTATTTGAAGTTGTGTAGCTTAAGATATGGCCAACACCATAAGATAAAGTTTCTGACTTTTCTAGGCAGATTGTATATGTGTTCTCATAAAAATTATTAAAAATAGTAACCGAGCTCAAAAAAATATAAGGCTTATGGTGTTTGAAATCTAACATCTTGAACTTAAAGTTAGACTACAAGAAAGTCCATTTTCCTTATATAATGAGTGAGATACTCTCAAGAGAAACTCGTGTATGTTTCTGGACAGAAGGTTTAGTTGTACTTTATGCATATTTAGTTGTACACAAATGTTTTTCAAGCAAAGTTTTGGACATATTCTTGTTAGTGAACATTATTAGCATGTTATTAAGCTAAGATGATGAACAGAAAGTTCCTCACAATGGTGTTTTAGATGAAGAAGGGCAGAAATGAAGTGTGAAGCTCTTGTAGTCTTGAAATCTTGAATTTCCTTTGTAAAGAGATGAGTATTTGAGTAGTGGTTCTTGGTGGTGTTGTGGTGGATTGTGGTGGTGATATGGTGGTTGTTTCTCCAGATTTTAGAGAGAGAGGGAACTTAGAGAGAAGTGTAAGTCCATATGTATTAGGATCGATAACGAAGTTATCTTAGGGTATTAAGGTGCGGAATCCCTCAATACTAAGTTTACGGATTGTAACGGTTTGTTTCACAATTAATTAGTGAATCAATAATCTAATATGCCTTGTATTGATTATAATGAATGTTAATCAATCAATACCTAGCCATTAGAATGTGTTGAAAGTTCTGGAAACACAAATTCGTTCGTAATTAATAAATGGCAAAAGTCTATTAGGTTTAAACCTAAATTTGTATATAAACCCGTATTGGTTCGCGGGTTTTGGGCTCTGCAAACCGACTCGGTTCGCAGCCCAGCTTGGCCCAGCGAGCTGACTCAGCTCGCCTTGTAGACTTGCCCTGCAAACTCACTCAATTTGCATCGCAGGTCTTGGACAGCTTTTGGTCAACATATATCAGCATTTAATATTTAACTCTAATATGTTTACCAACCAATATTTTCATTACAATTCAAAACCAATTTACAAACTTGATTACAGTTATCACTAGTCCTATTACAAGCTAGATCTGTTGTCATAATAACATGTTCCAACAAGAAGATGGAGAGAACTAAAGGTGAGTGCTTGTGAAATGAGTGGGAAAATACAAGTATGCATGTAATATGTTTGGTGCTTGTAAGAGATTCTCATGATGAGAATTTGCATGTGATTTTAGTGGAGAGGGGGAGGGGTGGCTGGCCCCTACATGGGCCCCACCAGATTTTGCGTGATTTAATTCTCATTTCCAGACTGTGTTGCGTTCAATGTTCGTTTATTCGTTTATTCGTTAGTTCGTTATTTGGTTAAATAGCGTAACGTTATTTTGAGTCGTTTTAATTAACGATATATTTGGGATTATTTTTCATTGAAGTATTGTTAAAATACTTTATTTTGAGTTATCGAAATATTAATTAGGGTTTTGTTTGGTTGTCGGGTTTAGTTTGTGCGGTTTCGCCGCGTTTGTTACGTTTTATACAAAACGTCTAGGTTTTTCGTGTATTATTATATGAAATAATAATAATATGTAAATAAGTACTATTTAAATCAAGAATAGTTTTATGTTATTTATAAGTGTGTTTTCACCAATGTCGTATATAGTGTTGGACTCCGTCCGATTGTTTCGCGTAATTACAATTAATTACGTAAGCGTAATCTAAACAATTACCAAAGTGTATATTCATATAAATATACAAATAGTTTCAAGAAATTACAAGTATTTAGCCTAAATTGCAGCTAAATACACGTAATTAGGGTTTCAGTTAAGTTTAACGGTTAATCTAAATCGTCGAGTGTCACACTTGGGGCTGGAATTTCGTAGAGAGGGAGAGAGGTAGAGAGAAGGGGGAGAGATTGAGTGAAATGTGGATGATTGAATGAGGTGTGAGTTGGATTTAGTCATTCAAAGAAGCAAGAAGGGAATAGGCATGGCATACCATGCCTTAGCAACTGATTTGTGGGTCCCACCCCACATGTGGGTGTGTTTAATTATTTTCCCAATTTGTGTTACGCGCGGTGCCGTTCGTTTTGTCGTTCGTTTGATCGTTATACATTTAATATGTTAGTTTTCGTTAAGGATTTAAAACACAATATTCTTATTAAAAGTTTTACCCAAAACAATATATGTTAAGTTATTAAAATATATTTCGGATTTTCGATCGGTTGTCGATCACGATTTGTACGTTTATTTAATCGCGTGACGTGTTTTACACGTTTTATTCGTACGCGTGTAATTGTAATATTTTTACTCAAAGTATTTTATTAAAATACTTAATAATGAATTATAAACTTAAATTTTGGTTTGTTTCATTGGTAGGGCGCGTTTTGCGCGTTCCCGTGGCGTACGGTTGGTTTTATACGACGCGATTAACGTGTAAAATATTATAGAAATAATATTTATTAAATAATAAGTTTATTAAATAATTTCATATTATTTAATAATTTGGTTCACCAACATCCGTATTACACTATGTCGGATTCCCTCCGATATCTTAATACACAATTTAAATAAATCGCATACATGTGTATATATATCAATATACGTAATGATACACATAATTAACCTTATACATAACTAATTACATGTATTAATAAAATGATTAGATACTAATTACAAGCCCTAATTTGTTGGGTGTCACAATATGACATTTCAAAAAACTTACCAAGTAGAACATATTCAATTGACCGGCAATTATATGACGATCAATGAATTTGGTGCCATCATAGTACTCAAATCCATGTGTTATTATTTCAGTCCAATCATAATAGTGGAAACATACATTGATCGTCATATTAGGTGGAACCAAATTCCTTGTTAAAAATATTATTAGCTAATGATTAAGAAGAAAAAATACATCCATGTTTTTAAAAGATGCAATATAAATCATTGTCCATCTTACATAATGATGGTGTGTCGAACCTTCGCAAGCGCGGGTGATCACAACGCCTATCGGTGGGTGTTTTAAATTTGTAAATGTTAGGGTCTAAGTGTGACTTATTACTACTGAACCAAAGGCTAGTAGATGGTCAGTATGACCTAGAGTCGTTCTTAAAGAGAAACTAAATTGAAACGGAGGTGATCCAATCAATTGTTCTTTTCTAGTATAGGTTTTTATAAAAGTGCGTTGGAGGTTTTGGTTCAGTTAACTAAATAAACTAAATAAATCGAATAAAAGATAATAATAAATCAGATAATGGAAAGTACTATTTGTTTAGTGTACATAAGGTTCTACATATATATACTCATAAAAGCGTAGCACTTAAGCACATATAAAGGTTGGTCCCGTTCTATCCTTGGTCAAAGTCTTCTAATGCATTCCCATTCACTATAACTATTTCAGGTCTTGCATCGAATCTTCTTTAATTGTACATAGTTAATCAGGCTATGTTATATTAAATTCAAATGATGCAATCGCTGAACCAGTCATACTAAACAAAGAATACTAACCTAATGGTTATATTTGAGGTCACTAATGCAATCCTAGTTCACTATAACCTTTGGCTATGATACCAATCTGCCGCACCCCCAAAACACGTGGCAGCGGAAGTATGAGGTGTCATGGGGGCTACGACCAAATCAAATATCATCACACAAAGCTTATAACAAACAACCTCTACATGAGACGTTTGAAAAATAGTTACATTTCCATAATCAAATGTTTACAACTGTTACCCAAAAATATTGGAGTTCGCAAAAATAGTCTAGAGATTTCTAATACATAGTTGTTGATACAAAATATCGTAATGCAATTAATTCTCTTGTTTGAAAATATGCGACTCGAGCTATGCTTTCCAAAAGCATCCTACTATCTTGATTCCTGTGGGTAGTCCTATTGTGTCTGTAAACCTGAGAATACATACTAAAAGGGTCAACATAAAGTTGGTGAGTTCATAGGTTTGTTAAACAGATGTTTAGATATCAGTATGAAACACAAGATTTAATAATGTTTGAAGTCAATCAAATATGTATACTATTGCCATGAGCTCATAGTCTGAAGCTTAACAATGTGTGTCGTGCCTCTTTCGAGTACACGATCGTTGGTGCCTCTGCAAATGTCTAATCCGATACACTCATGTGACAAATATTAATACGTCCGTTTGACAGGTTAGCGCGAATAACCCGGACGGGGATTGTCAGTCCCAAATAGATCTATTTACTAATACTCGCGCTTAGTCCAAATTAACGAAGCTATGATGTGTGAGGACTTTAAATGGATTAGTGTGTTAAGTCATGCAATCCGTATAGCGTTGTTTGTTGTACTTGTGTTCATAAAAACAGTTGTGTAAAAGCAGTTGTATGTATTCTCACCCCTGGATATAAAACAGTAAAAAGGGGCTATGAAACTCACATGAGTTAAGCAATTAGCGAGCAAATAATCAAATAAGCAAGCAAGGTGTCCCAAGGTGCAACCTTCTAACGTCCTAAACGTATAATGTTGTATATAAGTAGATGTCTCAAAGACCATCTATGTAAGTGGAGGGTTAATGTCCACTTAAGTCAATAGTATAGGTGGAGGGTTGATGTCCACCTAAAAACAAGTTCTCTCAACTAGTATGTTTAGTTAAGTTGTTGATTAAAAATGTGTACGACCCGTTGGTAAAAGTTTGTAATAATAATTCTTTAAGATTTTATTATTAAGTTTGTTTTGTTATATACTATTCATTAGTACATATCGTGTGTCGCAAACAGATTATTTAGTTCGTAAAAACCTTAAACCGTAGGTCAAAGTTGGTCAATTCGTTGGTCAAACTGGTCAAAGGTGGTCAAACATAGTCAAACTGGTCAAAGGTGGTCAAACCTAGTCAAAGTTGGTCAAATTTACCAACTAAGTCACCCAAACCCATTTTTGTTACCATTTTTCAAAAATAGTAAGTTTGACGGTTTTTAGAAGTCGAGCCCCGTTTTTGTTGACTTGGTCAAACCAACTCGGTTTGACCCGTATCTTTTCCCAAACCCTTAAATATGTTCATATGTCACAAAAAGTTAGTTTTTCCCTAAATAGCAAGTCCGCAAGTGTTGGTTTTCAAGTTTTACCAAAACCAGTCCACACTTTATGTTTTCCAGAAAATACTTCTCATTGTTGGATTTTTATAAAAATATACATTGCGTAAAAAGTCCCAAACAAATTACTAATTGTTCCCTTTTATGTTATTCAATTCCAGTAATTTTTCCATGCATTATAGAATAGTCTTGGTATTTTTAAAAATTACATTTCCATTCTAAGTTCAGATTCGGACACATGCATGCTATCAACGTTTCTTAGAAAAATCTACAAGGAACTAGTAAAAGTTGTAAACATAAAAGTTTTAGTCAATGAAATGTGTAAAATTTGAGTGATTTTTTCAGGTTATTTGGATATGTGTAGCTTGATATATGGTCAAAACCATGAGACCTAAGTTTCTGACCTTTCTTGACAGATTATACATGTCCTTTTACACAAATTATTAAAAATATTTAAAAAGTTTAGAAAAATATGAGGTTTACGATATTGGAAAGCTTACTTCTTAAACTTCATTTTTGACTATAAAAACGTCCACTTTTCATGGAGAGATGATTTTTCTAAAAATCGTGGAAGTGAGCACAACGTTCTGGACAGAAAGTTTGTCTTACATTTTTGTTGATTTCAAGTTATGAAAAATGGTTTTTGAGCAAGATTTTGTTATAATACTTGTTGAGTGAACTTAATATCATTTTAATAAAGTATTAAGAAGAATAAAGAGTCCTTACAATGATGATAATGAAGAGATTTGGACAGAAGTGAGATGAGAAGGTCTTATTGTCTAGTAGTTTTCAAAATTTCTTGCAAAATAATGATAAATTGAGTGGTGGTTCAATGGTGGTTTGTGGTGGTGATTGGTGATGAAGGTGGTGGAGCATGGTGGCTGAAAAATCTGGAGTTAGAGAGAGGATTTTGGTAGAGAGAAAAGTGAAGGTATGAGTGTGATGGTGAAATGAATTATGGTCATGCATGTGGGTGAAGAATTCAAGTTGTAGAATCTCATCATGAGAAAATGCATGAAATCTTAGAGGTGGTGAGGGTGGTGGCTGGCCCCACCATGGGCCCCATATTATTTTGTGGGTTTTTAATTAAGTTTCGACTGTGTTGCGTACTATGGTCATTTATTCGTTAAACCGTTAAATCGCGTAGCGTTTTGTAGTGTCGTTTTAATTCATGATATATTTAGGATTATTTTTCATTGAAGTATTATTAAAATACTTAAATTGAATTTTCGAAATATTAATTAGGGTTTCGTTTGGTTGTCGGGTTCAGTTTGCGCGTTTTCACCGCGTTTGGTACGTTTTAAACAAAATGTCGAGGTGTTCGTGTATTATTATATAAAAATAAAAATATATGATAATTAACTTCTAAAAATAAAATAAAATTATTTACAGAAAGGTTTTCACCAACGTCGTATGTTCTGTCGGACTCCGTCCGATTGTTTCGCGTAATTACAATTAATGCGTAATATAAAACGATTACGGGAGTATATATTAACATAAATATACAAATAGTTACAAGTAATTACAAGTATTTAGCGTAATACTAAACTAAAAACATGTAATTAAGGTTTCCAGCAGGTTAATCAGTAAGCCTAAATTGTTGGGTGTCACATTCTCCCCTTGTTAGGAAAATTTCATCCCGAAATTACCATATTGCCGCAGTCTGTGTGGTATCTAAGAATAGATGTGGGTTTCGTCACGTGGAATGATAAGTGTCTCATCAGATAGACATTTCTTCAGGTTAGAAATGTGGAAAGTGTTGTGTACGCTGAGTTGTAATGGTGGTTGCTGTCGCTATGCCACCAAAAAATTGTTTCGAGAATTTCGAGTGGTCCAATGTATTTAAGTTTCAGTTTACCGCGTTTACCAAAACGAATAACACCTTTCCATGGTGACACTTTCAAGAGTACTTTCTACGTGGTGTGATGCTCAACCTTGTTTTGTTGGTCTCCCCTTGTTTGATAATTGTTCCACCGGTATTGAGAGGTGTACGAACGATTTCCTCATCGCAGAAGATTTCGGTGCGAATCTTATAAAAATCAATTCATGGTAATGATATCATCGAGAAGAGAAAGAGGGGATAAGGTTTTTGGTTTCGG
Source organism: Pseudognaphalium luteoalbum (assembly GCA_963422505.1). Taxonomy (NCBI): domain Eukaryota; kingdom Viridiplantae; phylum Streptophyta; class Magnoliopsida; order Asterales; family Asteraceae; genus Pseudognaphalium; species Pseudognaphalium luteoalbum. The sequence goes on from OY730197.1 coordinate 82,505,372, forward strand.
AGTGAAACACGGAACTATGTTCACTTGTTTATACTGATTTGTTAATTCCTTGACGTTCTTAGCTTCTAAGTCGGTGGGAGTGATAAATAGATCTATTTACTAATACTCGCGTTTAGTCCAAATTAACGAAGCTATGATGTGTGAGGACTTTAAATGGATTAGTGTGTTAAGTCATGCAATCCGTATAGCGTTGTTTGTTGTACTTGTGTTCATAAAAACAGTTGTGTAAAAGCAGTTGTATGTATTCTCACCCCTGGATATAAAACAGTAAAAAGGGGCTATGAAACTCACATGAGTTAAGCAATTAGCGAGCAAATAATCAAATAAGCAAGCAAGGTGTCCCAAGGTGCAACCTTCTAACGTCCTAAACGTATAATGTTGTATATAAGTAGATGTCTCAAAGACCATCTATGTAAGTGGAGGGTTAATGTCCACTTAAGTCAATAGTATAGGTGGAGGGTTGATGTCCACCTAAAAACAAGTTCTCTCAACTAGTATGTTTAGTTAAGTTGTTGATTAAAAATGTGTACGACCCGTTGGTAAAAGTTTGTAATAATAATTCTTTAAGATTTTATTATTAAGTTTGTTTTGTTATATACTATTCATTAGTACATATCGTGTGTCGCAAACAGATTATTTAGTTCGTAAAAACCTTAAACCGTAGGTCAAAGTTGGTCAATTCGTTGGTCAAACTGGTCAAAGGTGGTCAAACATAGTCAAACTGGTCAAAGGTGGTCAAACCTAGTCAAAGTTGGTCAAATTTACCAACTAAGTCACCCAAACCCATTTTTGTTACCATTTTTCAAAAAGAGTAAGTTTGTCGGTTTTTAAAAGTCGAGCCCCGTTTTTGTTGACTTGGTCAAATCTACTCGGTTTGACCCGAATCTTTTCCCAAACCCTTAAATATGTTCATAAGTCACAAAAAGTTAGTTTTTCCCTAAATAGCAAGTCCGCAAGTGTCGGTTTTCAAATTTTACCAAAACCAGTCCACACTTTATGTTTTCCAGAAAATACATCTCATTGTTAGTTTTTTATAAAAATATACAATGCGTAAAAAGTCCCAAACAAATTGCTAATTGTTCCATTTTATGTTATTTACTTCCATTAATTTTTCCATGCATTATATAATAGTCTAAGTATTTTTAAATATTACATTTCCATTCTAAGTTCGGATTTGGACACATGTATGCTATCAACGTTTCTGAGAAAAATCTACAAGGAACTAGTAAAAGTTGTAAACATGAAAGTTGTAGTCAATGAAATGTGTAAAATTTGAGTGGTGTTTTCAGGTTATTTGGATATGTGTAGCTCGATATATGGTCAAAACCTGGAGTTTTGAGTGTAATGGTGAAATGAATTATGATCATGCATGTGGGTGTAGAATTCATGTTGTAGAATCTCATCATGAGAAAATGCATGAAATCTTAGAGGTGGTGAGGGTGGTGGATGGCCCCACCATGGGCCCCATTTGATTTTGTGTATGTTTAATTAAGTTTCCAGACTGTGTTGCGTACTGTGGTCATTTATTCGTTAAACCGTTAAATCGCGTAGCGTTTTCTAGTTTCGTTTTAATTCATGATATATTTAGGATTATTTTTCATTGAAGTATTATTAAAATACTTAAATTGAGTTGTCGAAATATTAATTAGGGTTTCGTTTGGTTGCCGGATTCAGTTTGCGCGTTTTCACCGCGTTTGTTACGTTTTAAACAAAATGTCGAGGTGTTCGTGTATTATTATATAAAAATAATAATATATGATAATTAACTTCTAAAAATAGATTAAAGTTATTAATAGAATGGTTTTCACCAACATCGTATATTCTGTCGGACTCCGTCTGGTTGTTTCGCGTAATTACAACTAATGCGTAATATAAAACGATTATGGGAGTGTATATTCACATAAATATACAAATAGTTACAAGTAATTACAAATATTTAGCCTAATACTAAACTAAAAACACGTAATTAAGGTTTCTAGCAAGTCAATCAGTAAGCCTAAATTGTCGGGTGTCACATGCATTAAGTGAAAACTTGTGTTTATCATGTACTTGTTTACAATCTATTGAGAAATTGATGATTGTATCTTTGTATTTGACCAAATAAAAGGTTTTGAATTGAAATTGGAAATCTTGATTGTTCGTGTATCACATTTAGGGACTCCTTGTGTGGTTGTAACACTTACGATGGTAAGGTTAGTTATCAAATCATGAAGTTACTAGAATTAACAATAGGTGGTTAATAACTATTGGTGTCAAGGACACTTGCACTAAGAAAGGTTAATCATTCAATTGGTTTTGTGACAACAAAGTGATTGTTTTGTTAATTGCACATTATCGGTCGTGTCTTGTACTTAATCTATACATCCTAGTCTAGGGCGAGTAAATCTAAGTAAACATTATTCATACCATTGAGATCATAATATCTTTATTACTTTATTTATTTTATTGTTTGAATCTTTACCATGACTACCTGTCGTTAAAAGGCACTATCTTCATATTTACTTGCTTACAATAAAGGTTAACTATTAGTTGATAACAAATTTATAATACTCGTAAACTGTTCCATGGACGATAACCTAGAACTTATATTTGCTATACTATTATACGATAGGTACACTGCCTATGTGTGTAATAGCCAATACTTAGATATTTTCTTATACATTTTATAACTCGGTATTTGCACATCAAGTTTTTGGCGCCGCTGCCGGGGAATAGTTTATATTTTGAGAATGTTTGATCTAATAGTTAATCGAACCTTTCTTTGGAATTTATTTCTTAGAGAGTTAAATGCTTTATTATTTTTGTAGTTTGTTTTTCTATTTTTATGCTTTGTTGCGAATTTTTATTTATATTTATGCTCTGCTTTTTAGTTTGTTTAGTTTGTTTTGCTATTTTGTGCGCTTTGTTATTTTTATGCTTGCTGCGGGTTTGTGTTTGAGATTTTATGGTTACAGGCAGTGCACGGCTTATTTCTATGAAGTTACATCTCGAGCCCGTGGTTAAGTAGTATCTAATAAGTTTTGTGAAGTTGTGTTTTGCTTCAAGGATGAGCTGGAATAAAACTGCATGAATATGTTGGCACTAGGTTCAACAACATCCACTATCCAACTTTCCATCAACCTACTGCTTTGTGGATTACCCCCAGGGAAGTACTCGCTCTCTTTTACTATTCCCGCTTGATTTTGTTGTCCCTTAACCTCGGATCTAGATTGAATGACTAGAATCAATTGTGTGGCGGAATCACACGATTGAAGTAACGAGCATGAAATATAAATCAACACAATGATATATTGAATAAGAATGCTTTATATTTCAATAACTAACGAATACTAGCTTGTTTACAGAGGTTTTAGTCGACAAGTTGTGCAAAGGTTTTGTCCAACCTTTGCAATGAGCCGTGATGGCTCTATATATACAAACAGATTGATCCTGCGACACTTGCTAAGTGTCGCAGATCATAACCCTAGTGCGACACTTATTAAGTGTCGCCTGAATGCGACACTAGATAAGTGTCACTCAAAACAGAAAATTATCTATTTTCTTATCTAAGTTATTACAGACCCAAGACCAACTGACAGACACACTAATATGACTCAACAAACTCCCCCGTGTCTTCAACTTGGTCTTTCAAAATATCTTCAATATCAGATCCAGTCTGTCGGGAGATTCCCGCCAGCATGAATTCCCTTAGCAATGCAGAGATCCACAACTCTCTGAAACCTTACAGCATCTTCTTGATCAATCATATCAAAATGCAATCTATTACTGTGAAGAGCTTGAAGATCATTCTTTGACATGTTAATCAGGCTAAGAGGATCAAAAACTCTAAGAGTGTAGCCAGTAACATGTTTCCATTCTTTAGCATCACGTCCCGGTCCCTTTTGAGAAAAATATTCAATAACCGCCTCTCCAGTAACTGTGTCATACCACCAGAACCTAAAATTTCCCAGCACATCAAATGGTAACTTTTCAAATGGCACTTGGGTAAGATTCTTGGTTGGAGGATAATGATAACCGTATATGGGTTGGCGCGTCCTCAGGTCCAACTTCTTCTTATTTGAAAATCTAATTCCCATTACTGGTCGAATCCATTTAAATTTCTTCGTATTTATTTCTCGACGCAGTATTTGCTGAAAGAATTCAGCTTCTCGATTATTAGTGGGATTTATCATATTCAATTGAGCTAGTCGATTTAGATCAACCTTCGGTAATGTAGTCAAATGATCTAGCCTTGCCTTAAAATATTGAATGCCATCTTGCCTTTTGATGACAAACAATCGAAAGTCAGCATCGAATTTCCAGCTTTTTATAAGCCCAGATAAGTCTCCACGAACAGAATATGCTCGGCATCTTTTCAACTCGGGCGTTGGAGGCAAAATCCATTCTGGATACTTTCTAGGTTGAGCAGTGGATGTTGAAGTACCAGCAGAATGGGAAGATGGTTCTGCAGAAGTAGCACCAGGAACGGTATCATCATCTGATTCTACCTCCTCATATGGATTATCCTCGAACTCATCTTCATCAGAAACCTCATCAGGTTCAAATTGAACATCATCGGCAAACATGTTTGGACCCTCATTTTCAACATTTGTAGTTGTTCCAAATACAAGACTTTGTAGATATTCAAGATTAGCATGCGAGTAATCTACATTTAATGGTACTGGTTGGCCAGGTACGTGAGCTGACGACGCAAAGTAATCCAAATTAATATTTTCATTAATCTCAGAATCATTGATTACATTTACATTATCATGGCCTGTGGTTTCAGGATCTAACTCCCCCGGAACCACAGCCAGAGATTCCAAATCTAACACACGACGCTCAAGATCCGGTACACGAGCAGCCGTGGACTCTAACTCCAAAATTCTTGACGCTTGAACCTGAATGAGAGCCTGTTGATTGAAGCATCTGGTTCATTTGCGCCATATCATCCATCAGTTTCTTTAAAAATTCCGGCTGTGGCTGAAGGTCATCAGAAGCAGCAGTCGAGGTTCGTTGACGACGTTGTTGAGGAACATCATCGGATTCTGTGTCCGAAGAATCCCGAACCCGCTTGCCCTTATCAGCAGCGGAGGTTGTAGCAGCAGCAGGTGTAGAAGTTGGAAAATTCTCAATGACAACTAGAACTTCTTCCAAAACTGCTTCATCAACTTGCGGAGGTGGAGCTGCAATATCAAGAAACACATTATCCGGCGGAGCCACATATTCTTCATCAATCACGTGGCCGAATAACGGAACATCAGGCAGAACTGCCTGACCCTTTGGGGGTGTTGCACAATCCCCAAATACCCTGACCAGCATCGGAGTCAAGGTCAGAATCGACCTTGGGTCAGGCTGAATCCCTAGATTCAGGGAATTCAGGATCAGCTGCAAAAAACGTGGATACATAAACCACATGTTATCGCCAGCTCGTAGATTATCTACTAGATGCCCAAAGATGTATCCAGAGTAGTTGAAAGGTTTGTTGTAAACCAAACCCAGCATCAGGGAGATCATTCCATAACTTATCCCATCAAATCCCGCCTTCCTTGGCGAGAGGCACACAATGATAATGTGTGCTAAGTACCTCCAGACTCTGCTCAAATGTTGTTTCATGTATTGATCTGGAGGAATAGCCGGATAACCCATACGCTGAAGACCACCAGCGATAAAACTGTTCTCAAACTGAGTTGGAAACTCAGAATTTTCATCAAATCCCAACACTTCTCGTACTGTATCCTCCGTAATTTCAATACGATGACTAAAAACAGATGATAAAATCCTTCTATAGTCGCCTTCTGTGTTAATCACAGCATTTGCATAAAATTCCTCGATTTGATTCATGTAGATTGGACATGAAGCGGTGAGAGCATTGAGAATCCTCGAGCGACGCAAAAACTGAATCATCGGATGAAACGGAATTGAGTTGGCGTGCGTATCATCGAGAAAAGCCACCACATTATGTCGTGGCTGCGTGCGGCGAGCATAAATAGCTAAGTTTGCCATCTGCACAAAAATAAAACATACATAATACACAAAGAAAAGTTATACCGTTAGTACAAATAAAGTGTAAACCGTTTTTTTTAAATTACTTTTAGGCGACACTTCAGTAGTGTCGCTAATTGAAGTAGCGACACTTGGGTGAGTGACGCTCAGAAGCCAAAAAAAAAATCACCATGAGACACTTAAGGTAAGTGTCGCAGCATTGCAAATCAAGAGGCGACACTCAGTGGAGTGTCGCATAAGTGCACACAATATATAAGACGACATTTAAGGACAACTGTAGGCGACACTTAAGGTAAGTGTCGCAATAGACTAGGCGGCACTTAATCAAGTGACGCAACTAATTAATGTTCCTTTAAAGTCGACACTTAAGGTAAGTGTCGCAAGAGACAAGGCGGCACTTAATCAAGTGACACATGGCAAAAAGGCGACACTCAAGTTGAGTGCCGCAGTTAGTGTTCGAATTACCAAGTTGCGACACTTAAGGCGAGTGCCGCTGCGAGTGTCGCAAAGATGAACACAAACCCAGAAACCATAAACCCAGAATTCAAATTTTTAATAAACTTAAAAGTTAGGCCGAGTTAGGTTACAAACTTGATAGATACATGTATATTGAGTATCAGGCACATTAAAGTAACACCTAACAAACATCTAACTAGTCTAGATTAATAACGATTAAAAAGAAAACGAAACCGTATGAACCCTAGAATAATTAGATCTAAATATATCATGATATGAAGAAAGATTTGTACCTTTAGGTGCGTATACCCTAGAAGAACAGAAATCGAACAAAGAATTCCAACAAGGAGCAGTAATCCACTGCAAAAAATGAAACAGATGAAGTGTCGCTTAAACGAGAGCGAGTGTCGCAGAATGGTATGTGAGTGTCGCAGGTAAATGTGATAATAAATGCCGCACGGTGGCATTTATATACTCCATACTATAGGCGACACTCGAAGCGACACTCAATGCGACACTCAGTGAGTGTCACAGACTTAAAATTTTGAAAATTCCTAACACTTTCAAATTCTTCCGCGATTCGGTTTTGGCTATTCAGTGACATTTGACTTTAAGTAAGACAAAAAATATTAAAATAATTATAACTTAACTAAGAATTCAAAACAAATACACTATTTTTGGTGACGGGATTGTTTTGGGTCTGGTTAGGGATCATATTAAGTCATCATACATTACTTTACATATGTTTGCTGTTATTCCAATTATCAGTATACTTGTCCTCTTTAAATTTACATAAGATATTTAAAATACATTTAATGACACACAGTTCAAGACAATTGTTCGTATCATTATCCGCTTAAACAACTAACCTTCATTCATCAGAGATAACCTTTTATTGTTAATATGTTTAATCTTTTGCAGTTCACACATATGACATACCCCTAACATCTACATATGGTTAATCTTTACATTAAGAAAAATTATATGAAACTTATTTTTAAGAATCAAGACATTGGTGACAGGTCTGCACTTACGTACAACAGAGCGACTTATCTTGACTTAAGTATGTATTTGTATTTGAAGCTCAAAGATTTTGCAAGTCTGATTAACTCGCAGTTGTTTAATTTTTAAGATATAGTACCAGAGACCAGGTCTGTACCGACGTACAACAAAGGAAACCAATACTATATCCCCCAAATAAGTTGATATAAAATTTCATAATATAAAAATTGTCCATATTAAATATAGGAATTAAGACACACCGCCGTACGTCATATGATGTTTACTACATAAAATTAACAAGTAGTTGAAATTACTGTTTAATATCTCCGAGAACAAATAGAGAGTTGCCTATGAACATATCATATGATGAAGCTGTATGTTAAGAAATTTATGATAAATACATTAAATAAACCTACTGATACATCAGATATAACAGTGAACATTTGCATTTCGTGAATGATACGTAATGTACTATCATATCCCAAGTTGTTTACAGACACAACCTAACGTCTTTTTATAGATGTAGCAATAATGCATTACTTTAATACTAAGAAGTATAAAGTGTGGCTCTTGCGATTTTTTTTTTTTAATCCAAGTAAAGTCAACATCACTGTAACGATTTAAAAAATCGTAAGCCAAGCATAGAAACTAATTCATCAAAATGAGAACGGGAAAAGGCCTTAGTAAACAAATCAGCCTTTTGCTTGAGTGTTTCTATTTGGATAAGGTCAATAAGGTGTTTCTCATAGCAATCCCGTATAAAGTGAAATCGTATCTCTATATGTTATGTTTTAGAGTGCTGTACGGGATTGCGTGTGATAGATATGGCTGCGGTGTTATCTATATGTATAGGAGTAAGAGTAAGATGAAACCATAATCGCGAAGTTGATGCTGAATCCATAGAACCTGTGAACAACAGCTGGCAGCAGCAATATATTCAGCCTCGGCTGTGGAGGTTGAAACGGTTGTCTGCTTTTTACATTGCCATGACACTAAGCGCGGTCCAAGAAACTGACATCCACCAGATGTGGACTTCTTATCCTTGTTGCATCCGCCATAATCTGAATCTGAATACGCAGTCAAAGTGAAGTCGTCTTCATTTGAGTACCATAGACCAAGAGTGGGTCTATATTTGAGATACCCAAAAATTCGCTGAACTGCCTTCATATGAGAAACCTTCGGATGAGCTTGGTACCTGGAACACAAAGAAACAGCAAAAACAATATCTGGTCTTGAAGCAGTAAGGTACATGAGAGAACCTATCATTGAACGATAGTCCTTCTCGTTACACTCATCATCTTCCTCAGCTGGTCCAAGTTTGTGAGATACCTCAATGGGGGTGCCATAAGTCTTACAATCATGCAAATTATACCTAGTCAACATGTCAAAGACATATTTTGACTGATGGATATAAATGCCTTTGTCAAATTTTTCAACTTGGACACCTAGAAAGAATTTGAGTTCTCCCATTGCACTCATCTCAAATTCAGACTTCATAAGTTGCTCAAATTCCTTGCAGAGAGCATTACTTGTAGAGCCAAAGATGATGTCATCCACATATACCTGCACAAGTAACAAATCATTTTTGGACCTTTTTGTAAAGAGAGTGCTGTCAATCTGTCATCTGGAAAATCCATGCTTGAGTAGATGTGTAGACAGCCTCTCGTACCATGCTCGTGGTGCTTGGTGAAGACCATACAAAGCCTTGTCTAACTTGCAGACATAATCCGGATGTACCGAGTCTTCAAATCCAGGAGGTTGCCTGACATAGACTTCCTCCACAATTTGTCCATAAAGAAAAGCACTCTTTACGACCCGAATACCTTTAAATGAAGCATAAGCCAAAAAAATGCAAATTGATTCCAATCTAGCTACAGGGGCGAATACTTCATCGTAGTCCAATCCTTCAATTTGTGTAAATCCTTGAACTACTAATCGTGCCTTATTTCTAACCACTACACCGCGGTCATCCTTCTTCACACGATATACCCAACGAGTTCCAATTGCATGGACACCCTTGGGTAGAGGAACTAATTCCCAAACTTTCAGCTTCTCAAATTGATGCAGTTCTTCTTGCATTGCTTCAACCCAATGCGGATCCTTTAATGCATCAGCTGTTTTCTTTGGTTCAACTTGAGATAGAAAACATTCTTCCATTTCAGTTACAAGACATTCCAAGGAGGCTGTAGGAGATGCTTCAGAAGTTGAAGCAGACTTGTCGGTCACAGCCAATTGATATCTAGTTTGAACACCTTTACTTAATTCACCAATGATATTATCAGTGGGGTGAGTCTTATGAATCCGAGTCTGTGGAATTGAGTTAGGCACAATAAGTAATTCCAAATTATTAAGATCTCCTTCAGTAGCATTGTTCTCGGATGGAGGATCATTGGCTTCAACATTTTCTTCTGAAGGACTAGCCATATCTAACGGTTGAGGTGATGGAGGATCTGTTGTTAGAATTGGTGCATCAACTGATGGTGTTGATGCTGAGGTGGAAGATGTATTAGGTTGGACAGGTGGTGCAGATGAAGTGTGATCTACATTAATATCCAAACCATGTAGAAGAGTGACAATAGTTTCTTCATCATCAACATTCTCAGGGGTCGGAATATTAAATGAGTCAAAGAAACTATCATACTGAAACAGATTTTCTGGTCCTTTGCCTTCGGGAGGAGCCGTATAGCGTAAACACTTGACTTCATAATGCTCCTCAATACGCTTTGTAGATAAATTGTAAACTCTCTTGTTAGGAGAATTTACAGAATATCCCAAGAATATTCCATCCATTGATTTTTCACCAAACTTGTACTTTTGAGTTCGTGACATAATGGTGCAAGGACATCCAAAGGGCTCCAGAAATTGTAAGTTTGGTTTACGGTTGTTAAACAACTCATAGCATGTTTTGTTTTCCTTTTTAACCGTCAAAACCCTATTTAAAACAAAACACGCGGTATTTACCGCCTCTGCCCAAAAAGTGATTGGAAGCTTAGAGTCGGATAGCATAGTACGCGCAGCTTCAATAAGAGTCCTGTTCTTGCGTTCAGCGACACCATTCTGTTGAGGTGTATAAGCAGAGCTGAACTGATGATGAATACCCTTCCTTAAACAGTACATCTCAATTTTTTTGTTTTTGAATTCCGTTCCATTATCACTTCTAATCCTCTTGATTCTCTTTCCATACAAGTTTTCTAACTTGTCAAACAGATATATTAAGATCTCAGGGACTTCATCTTTTGCAGAAATGAAGTAAACCCAAGAAAAACGAGAGTAGTCATCAGTGACTACTAAGCAATAAGTACTACCTCCCATACTCCTCTTATTAACTGGCCCAAATAAATCCATGTGCAATAGTTCTAGGGGCGATGCATTGGAATTCACCTTCTTCGACTTATGGGACTGCTTGTGTTGTTTTCCTTTGAGACAGGAAACACAGTTATCATCCAAACTAAATGTGAGTTTAGGCACACCAGTAACAAGCTCATTTTTTACAAGATAGTTCATCTTACGAAAGTTTATGTGTCCCATTCGCCTGTACCATAAAAGGGAATCCTTTGGAGTAGCTTTGGACAACAGACATGTATGTTCAGATGTTGTAGTTGACACAGTACTCATGTCAAGGACATACGTGTCTTTTGTCCTCGGTGCTCGAATGAGTACCCATTCCTCAGCTATTTGAAAACCCGGTTTGAGTATTAAGCACTCCGTATCCGTAAACACCGTTGTGAACTTTTTGTCACATACTTGTGATACACTAAGAAGATTATAATGCAATTGTTCCACATAGTTCACGTTGTCAAAACTCACTGATCCATTAGTGAGAGTTCCCCTACCAGTAATTTCTCCACCCTTATCACCCGCAAATGCAACATATTCTCCTTTAATAGGCAGAACATCGGAGAGTAGAGATATGTTGCCTGTCATGTGCCGAGAATAACCACTATCTACATACCATTTGCTCTTGATTACTTCTTCTGATGGCTGTAGGCACACAAAAGTAGAGAAATTAGTTTGAGTGTGAGACCCAAGCCTTGACGGACTTGGGTCTACCAGAGTCATCCATAATAACCACATCAGTGAGTACATGATTTTTCAAAATTTTGGGCTCTTTAACTGATGGGGTATTATGTGATGAAGAGTCTTCTTTGGGCTCTTTGATTTTCCAAACCTGTAGAGGTTTAGATGGTTGCTTTTTGACAAGAGGTTGCCGATTAGGTGTAACCGACATTATCTTGTCAGTTTTCTTGACAGGTTTGGGAGACATGAAACTGTGCTTAGGTAAGGATTTTGAAAAATTTCTGTAAATTGAAGATCTAGACACTGTCTTTCCAAACCGTTGTCTAGAAAGCAACGGATAAACACTTATCAAATGACCCTATTTTTTGCAGTAAAAACGGGATCTTCTCTCAACAACCGATTGAAACTGAGGTTGCAAAACTGATGAGGATTTGATATTTCTATTTACTGAACAAGCACATTGAAATGTGCAAGGTGAATTGGCACTTGAAAAAGATGTTGGTTTACTTTTGTAATTATTTGTGATTGGTTTAGAAGAAATTGATTTGTTTTCAGCAAAATTTGGTTTCTTCTTAACCTTAGAAATAGCCTTAGATTTAACCTTTAGTGAAGGGATTTCACTACACGGTTCATTTGTAATTATAAAATTTTCAGGCTTTACATCCAATTTAAGAACCTCTGTATCAATCTCATCAGTTACATCCTCAATTTCAATTACTTCCTCCTCAATAGTAGGAAGTACAGGTAATGCTTTTGCTTTCTTTTGGGAGATAGGTTTATCTCCCTTCTCAGATAGAACCAAAATAACTGGTTCTGTAACAGATAACTTGCCTTCTTTAACATTTGAAGGCACAAAATTTTTAATGTCATCCTTCGAAGGCATAGGTTCATAGTTAGCTGGGGGAGGTACCGCTTGGTATCCTATCCCCGACTTACTTTTTGTATTGATCCTTTGCGCTTGAAGGATCTCATCAAAAACAACGGAGGATGTACTGAAATTTGAAAGTTTTCGATTAAGATCAATAACCTCGGTTTTCGATTCATCAAGAGCTTTTTGTAAATCGACAATTTTCTTAAGATAACTGTCAATAGCATCTTGTTGACAATAAATCTTAGCCTTTAGATCTTTTCTTTCAGTCATAGTGACATTAATCTTTTTGTCAAAAATCTTTTCATTTTCTTTTAACAATTGGTTTGCCTGTTTTAATTTATCTAAATCAGAATACAGGCGAGCATTATCCTCAGAGTATCTGTTAATTTTACCAGTTAATTTGATACAATTAACACAAGAAAGAGGTTCATCAATTTGTACCTCATCTGTAATCTCTGCCATAAGAGCCGTGTTATGAATGTTCTCCTCTGTATCACTCCAGTTATGATATTCATCATTAGTAAGGAGAAGAGCTTCACTGATAGATTCCTCAAGCTTATCAGCATCCTTAGCAGTTGACTTCTTTGAAGCAGATGGCTTTGAAAAACCAGAAGGAGGTTGTTTAGATTTCTCACATTCTCTAGCAAAGTATCCAAGATTGTGACACTTGTAGCATTTAACCTTACTTTTATCAAAACCCAAACCCGAATCACTATCATCATCCAAGTTCTTTTTACCAGTTTTTCGCAAATATCTTTTTGTTCTCCTAGTTAACATAGCAAAATTCCATATAATATCCATTCTCTCGAGATCATCAAGATTTATTTGATAAAAATCCTCATCAGTTAAATCAATGGAACTAGTTTTCTGGGATAGAAAACTGTCATAAGCACTCAAAAATGCTTGAAATACAGCAGCGTTCTCCTCAGTAGCTGGAGAAGCTTTAGCCTTGGATCCACCAGATGATGAAAGTGATCCACCTGAAAAAATATATGATCCACTGGAGGCACCACCACTTGCAGTTGAAGTTTTAGTGGCGGATGACAAACCTCCTCCAGACAAAAGAGCAATCCCTGAAGATGAAGATTTACTCCCATAAATGCTTGGATCCTGAATATGAGCACTAGATTTTGTTTCTTTCCTTTGCATATCTAGTTCATATGCTTGCAATCGTCCAATGAAATCATCTAGAGACATAGACATTACGCCTTCGTCTTCCTCCATCATCATCACACGATGATTCCATTTCTTTGGTAACGCACTTAACAATTTCTTGTTAATATCCTCTACCTGCATTTTCACTCCCCCGTTTAAGGATTCATTTTCTAACATATCAAACAACTCATATTGTCGTTTGACCAACTCCAGCCTACTCTTCTTGTATTTATCACTACCACCGCATCGTCGTTCAAGAGCCTGCCACATATCATATGCGATGTCATGATGTTTAAACATTTTGAGTACATCAGAAGATAAGCTCATAACAAGAGCTGAATGGACTTTCCTTTCCATATCCCAAGATTTCTTTTCATCCGCATTCAACGCACGAATAGACTTAGGAGGTGCAATTCCCTCAAATACCCCCTCTTGCCTCGGATGCTCATACCTTTCAAGCAAAGGAATCATCATATCCGGTTCATTATAAGAAATAAAAGCTTCAAATTTTTGTCTCCATTCAACATAATTTGTATTAGCTGTAAAAATTGGAGCCTTATTTGTACTACCAGCTTCATTACTGGTTTTAAGCATTTGAGCAAAAGCTTGCATCGACATTGTAAATTAAACTGAAAAGAAAACTGATTTTAAAATGCTTAAGCGATACTAAGGAAGTGTCACAAACTGACAAGCGACACTGAGACAAGTGTCACAGAAAGTGTAAAATTAAACCACAGGCGACACTAGATGTAAGTGTCGCAATGTAGTGTCGCTAGCAAGTGTCTCTAGCAAGACGGGAATTACTATCGCAGTGAGTGTCACTAAATCCTTAAGGCGACACTGAAGTAAGTGTCGTTTAACGTGTCGCAAGATAATGTTACAAAACCCTAGAGGCGACACTGAGTTAAGTGTCGCTAGAAGTGTCACAACGAGTGTCGCAGAAACGCGCAGCAGCAACCCAAAAACCCTAAAAACCAAATTTTCGTAAAACCTAACGAAAATTCTCTTTCCCAGATGAACAATACCTGCAAAAACACGTTAATAACAACAAATTGAAGACCAAAAAATCTCTAATCAATGAAATTAAGCTAGTTTCTTCCCAATTTCAACCGAAACAAACTCGAAACAAACTTGAAACTGATCAAATCTGTCACAAACAGCCCAACGGCTCTGATACCACTTTGTTGTCCCTTAACCTAGGATCTAAATTGAATGACTAGAATCAATTGTGTGGCAGAATCACACGATTGAAGTAACGAGCATGAAATATAAATCAACACAATGAGATATTGAATAAGAATGCTTTATATTTCAATAACTAACGAATACTAGCTTGTTTACAGAGGTTTTAGTCGACAAGTTGTGCAAAGGTTTTGTCCAACCTTTGCAATGAGCCGTGATGGCTCTATATATACAAACAGATTGATCCTGCGACACTTGCTAAGTGTCGCAGATCATAACCCTAGTGCGACACTTATTAAGTGTCGCCTGAATGCGACACTAGATAAGTGTCACTCAAAACAGAAAATTATCTATTTTCTAATCTAAGCTATTACAGACCCAAGACCAACTGACAGACACACTAATATGACTCAACAAATTTTCGTTATGTATTTATTTTGGTGCATTGAGGACAATGCATAACTCTAGTGTGGGGGAGGGGGGTAGTTGATTAAACTTTTGTTGTCCTCATGAGATTAGTTGCAATATTCATATAAGGTTAAATATTAGTATAATTGGTAACTAATCTCCCTCTTGGCTGAAATTTTTTCATGGAGAGCAACCTCATTGGGTGAATTGCATGACTAGCACACTTGTAGCCCCACTAAATATGTGAGAATTTTGAGCCTTATTGGAAGCACTTATCTTTAGTGCTTATATTTTGTTTGCTATGAGTGTGCCGGTGTTGTAATTTTTTCTAGAACTTGCTCTAGTTGATGAATTTCAAGATCGCAGTGGGACCACATTCGTGTGGTATTGGTGTATTCGCATGATAAAGAGGCATTTAGGATTTAACCACTTCGTTTTTAGCCTTTCGTTTGTTTTATTTATTATCTAATCGCAATGGTTAGTTAATTTCCATGTTAACCCTTTGTAGCACTCATTTTTAGTGCTAGATACCCTAGTTAACCATGTTGCACCTTAACCTTATTCCTTTGTATATAACCACATAAATATTTAGACATTTTCCTTTTTAGCCTTTTTTTATCCGTAAATAAAAATCTGAACAGTTCCTTTTAGTTGCTAGTTGTTGCGAATTGTATTGGTTATTGGAGGTAGTTTCAAGATGGTTGATTTGGGTGTTAATGGTTTATCTTCTAATATGTGATAGTTTTGTAAAGTTAAATGTTAAACTGGCCGTTATGTAGAGTAAAAGTAGTCAATAAAAAAAAAGAAAAAAAAAGTAAGACTTGGGCTACATAACGAAATCAGTTTAATATTCATTTTGTGTACTATTAATAGCGTACACGTGTAAGGAAATAAAGTTTGGAAGGATGTAAGGATTTTAAAGTCTGAAGAACGGAAGTTAGTGTTGGTGAACGTTAGTAATTTCATAGTTGTATAGTTTTGGGATAACAACTAGGTGTTTATTTGTTCTAACTATTCAGATTGTTGTTTGCATTTTTAACCACTTGTAAATATTCCATTCCATACCCTTAAACCAAAGCTTGAATATTACAACCTTAATAAAAGTCCTCTTTTGATAGTACACCTGGTGCCTACGCCAATCGGTGGAGATTTGATCCTTTTGCAAGCCTATGGTAATTATTGCATCATGACTTGGCTTAATGAGTGTTTATATATTCCATTCCCAATTTAGATTAGATTGAGAGTTGAGTGATTTAAACACATTTTCTATTGTTAGGTGCTAAGTCATGCACTCAGGTTTTTATGATTATTATATATTGTGCGCTAATATGATTGCTTATGTAATTATTATTAGTGTTATTTTTTTTTTTCAAAACCTGATCACCATTTATAAAATGCCAGAGGAGTTGTTTTGGTATTGTTAAATTATAGTTTGCTTGAGGACAAGCAAAGTTCAAGTGTGAGGGATTTTGATATTGCTTAATTTATACATATTTTAAGAGGCAATATCAATCCCAATTATATCTTATCTAAGTCAACTATGTGAACATTTGGTACTTATTTGGTTTAAAATTTATTTCAGATGAATATGTTGAAGAATGATTGAAGAAGTGAAGAATCCAAGTGAAAATGTGAAAATTATAGCTTGCTGAATTTCAGTCCATTGCATGGCGATCTCCTTTCATCACGCAGCGACCACTTTTTCTCTCCAGGTCATCGCATGGCGACTGTATATGGTCGCACAGCGAACACTGACGGCCCAGCAAAGTATAAATAAGCATTTTAAGCCATTTTTAGGGTTATCTCATATGTGTGACGGCATGGGGTAATAGTCAGAGACTTTTGGAGACATCCTAAGTGCTCCAACATAATCTCCATCATTCCAGAACAAAGGATCATGCCAGAATCATCCAATTTCAATTCTCTATTCGGTTTAATCTCTTATTCATTGATATGGGTTGTTCCATGAGTTTTGTTTGTTTGATGTTTGTGCTCTTCATATGATTGATTCTTGTGTCTATTTAAGTGTGTGAAACCTTGTAACACCCGGTCAAAAAGTCAAATTTCACACTAAATTTAAACGTTAAATAATTGTATTATTATATGCCATTACAACCAAGTGATCGAAATTTTTATATATTTCTATATAATAAACAAGGATTATTTAATAATCACAATTGAAACGAGTTGAGACCAAATTTCATTTTTGTAATTCAAGTGAAATATTTTCTTTTAAAATATTTACGAAATAGTATGGACAAAATTATAAATTTAACATATTAAATTTGTATAATAATCGGGTATGAAAATACGGGTATTTTATACTGCGAATTGGGTACAAAGTGGGATAAAATCCCCTCCCCTCCCCTCTTGGTCGGCCAAACCCCAAACCCCCACCATTTCCCCTCTTTGTTTTCAATAAACACAAAACACACACATCTATACCTCTATCTCTATCTCTTTCTCTTTTCTTTCATACCACCAAACAACAACAACAATAATTAACAACAACAACATCATCATCACTATTATTTTCGGAATCATCATCAACAAGAGCAACAACAAGCATCCGTCATCATCTTCAACTTCATCTTCTTCATCAAGTTCTTCACCACCACCATCAAACCCTCGATCTTAAATTGTAAGGATTCACACCCTCTTTCCTTGTCATTTCATGTTAGAAACACTTAATATATCATATTTTAACATTATATCAACTAGATTTGGCTCGAAATCAGGATAGATCTTGATTTTGTGGGAAAAATCGTCGAACAAATCGTTGTGTCGCAGGGACCAAAAACAGTACTGCGACACAGCCTGTGTCGCAGGTTAATGTCGCATGATTATGTCGCAGCCTTATGTCGCATAAAATACGGGTGTCGCACTTGGCGACACAAACCCTTGTGTCGCAGAACCTTTTAGCGACACAATTCTGGTGTCGCAGAACCTTTTAGCGACACAATCCCTGTGTCGCAAAACACAGAACCTTGAAAACACATGATTTTCACTAAGTGTCGAAACTAAGATTTTGCCACTCAATTTTACTCCAAAATGGAATTCGGAGCATTTTTCACTACAGCTCGACCCCAGCCAGGGGCTCTGCCCCTTGGACCCCGCTACCAAGGGCGCTGCCCCCGGACCCCCGTACACTATTTCCAAACCTGAACCACAAATGAATACTTACACAACTCACTTAGACAAACTGATTGTCTCATACTCATATAACCTCACGTGTTTAGGACACTAGGAGGTTACCCATCGGACGACGCGCGTATCGTAGGATTGCTAACTCCTCAGGTGAGTTCATAGCCCTACTCTTTCCACTGTTTTACTGTTTTCGGGGTGAGACGCATGCTCAATAACTGTTTTCGAATTATATTAATATTCCTTTATAATTCACACTTACTTATAAACTGTATGTAATACAAATGTGTAATACTTAGGAATTACACCCAACACATTGAGTTGGAACAATATCAATACCTGACCCAGATAGGTGACAATCATACACTGTTAGATTGTTAGAAAAGAATTACTAATACAGAACTTGATTAAGTTATCACTACCCATTGGCCGTATTGTCGCGGGACAATATCATCGAATACATTAGGACTAGTTAGTTCTACCTACACTGGACAACATCTATACTTTTACAGGATTAGTTTCCCTTTTTGGAACTAAGACTGTCGACATACTCCACGATCATTAGAATGGAAACTGAACTTAAGTGAACATTCTCCCGAGACTCCAATATACTTTCTAGGCTTAGGGCTAGAAGTATACAATAGTATCATATGTTAGTATAGATTCCTTAGAATGGAAACTATATATATATCTACATACTTGTACGTTATCTCGAGCACTTGGTGCTATTTACAATATTACATGTGTATATTAGTATACATACATTTATGCAACCACGATCATACTAGTCGGGCATGTCGTAGTACTGTCAGCTCAATTACATACGTTGCTTGCGAGCAATTCGGTCAATGCCATATGGGCACAAAACGATGCCACGGTATTGCAGTGGGCACAAGTACGATATCGCGGTAAAGTGATACAAATCGATGGATAGGTGGGCTTATGCTCGTGGTCCACACACATTCACGGATGGGCGAGCTTATGCTCGTGATCCGCAACAAGTTAACGGGTCAGTGGAGTTTCCACGCGAGGCCGTTAGCTCAATCATGTACGGGTTAGCTTACACTAACTGGTCAAGCGGACACACTAAACAATCAAACATAGATCTGCGGGTCTACAATCAATTGTTGCTGGATGCAATGCACTATATATACCCAATCATAGTTCTGCGGAACTACAATTATTTTTTATCATATGACGTGGTCATACCATTACTCTATAGCTACTAGGCATGTACTGCCTCACGTTTATGGACTAACTATTACCTGATAGGTATCTAGGCATGGATTGCCACATTTCATTATGTACTTAGGTGCACAACTAAACCGATTTAGGTATGAGATACCTTGTAGGATGTATACACATTGGTGTTACAACTTTAATACCATACATATCAAAATCGTAGATTTTGAATTACTTTTCAAAACATAAAAGGGTTTATAATTTATGTATCCACTAACAATCCTATGAACTCACCAGCTTTATAGCTGACTCGTTTTAGCATGTGTTCTCAGGTGCCCAGCAGGATTAGGATTGCTACAAGATAAACTAGCTCGAGTCGCATATTTTCAAACAATGGGGACCACTCTGCATTTACTTTTGTATTTTCCAATTATATAATTGAAACTTCTATTAAACTCGCAACGTTGTAAACGTTCTACTTTGGAAAATATATAATTATTTTCAAACGTCTCATTTAGAGTCGTTCATTATGTATCTTATGCTGTGATATTTAATTTAGTAACACCCGAACCGACCGCTTCCGCAACCCGAAATTTGAGGGTGTTACAAACCTAGTATTTTGATGTATCGTATAAGATTGGATTGATTGATGTGTTAATTTTATGTTTGATTAAGGAACCATGAGTGGTTTAGGTTTTGATTTTGATTCAATTGATAAGTATTTGTTGCATTAAGTGAAAACTTGTGTTTATCATGTACTTGTTTACAATCTATTGAGATATTGATGATTGTATCTTTGTATTTGACCAAATAAAAGGTTTTGAATTGAAATTGGAAATCTTGATTGTTCGTGTATCACATTTAGGGACACCTTGTGTGGTTGTAACACTTACGACGGTAAGGTTAGCTATCAAATCATGAAGTTACTAGAATTAACAATAGGTGGTTAATAACTATTGGTGTCAAGTACACTTGCACTAAGAAAGGTTAATCATTCAAATGGTTTTGTGACAACAAAGTGATTGTTTTGTTAATTGCACATTATCGGACGTGTCTTGTACTTAATCTATACATCCAAGTCTAGGGCGAGTAAATCTAAGTAAACATTGTTCATACCATTGAGATCATACTATCTTTATTGCTTTATTTATTTTATTGTTTGAATCTTTACCATGACTACCTGTCGTTAAAAGGCACTATCTTCATATTTACTTGCTTATAATAAAGGTTAACTATTAGTTGATAACAGTTTTATAATACTCGTAAACTGTTCCATGGACGATAACCTAGAACTTATCTTTGCTATACTATTATACGATAGGTACACTGCCTATGTGTGTAATAGCCAATACTTAGATAATTTATTATACATCTTATAACTCGGTATTTGCACATCAGGGATGACAGATTAAATAGGGACAATAATTAACATAATAAGTAAACTATTAGGTGTAAACTCTAGAACCCTACCAACTAATTTTCCCATTGGCGTGTCACTAGGAACTAGGTTATCATGATTCTGATCGGAGCAATACGCAAACTTCCAATACTTATCTAGTTAAAAGATAGACAACCTATCTTGGTTTTAAACCGAGGTGCATGAATCAGCAGCGTATCGTCTCATAGGTCTGACCGTTCTTAACCCTAAGATAGTTTACTATTCTATTAGCATGCAGATTAATAACTTTGTATGTTTAGACCGCCAATTTTGTAAGACCTAGAGGTATAAGTATCCTAAGTCACTTGGACTTTTACTTTCATTTCTAAGTCTTATTTATGACTAACTAGATTCCGGTTTCTTCGACTTATGACTTAAATCTCTCCTTTTCAAAACGTGTTTCATATGCAGACCATGCCTTTCAGTAATTAGATATTGTACTTTACATGGTAGTTCCATTGCTTCTTACATCCCACACGCGGTCAAGAGTAATTGACAGTGAGAATGACACTCTAAACTAACTAAATGTAAAGCAGTGCAGAAATGTAAACCTAATATATACAACGAGTGGTTTCACTGTGTCTTACTTATTGCATGTCATGGGCACAGATAACTACTTACCATAATTAAGGTTGATCAGGTCCAAATTACTAGGTTACAGTCATGTGGATAACCAGAAAGGGTACTCCATAGATTAAACTTAAGTTCTTAAAGTCTTAACAGTACAACGGTTACAAATTCCTATTTTATCTGAACGTGTTTTGCGAACACTACTTTACAGTGCGTTGACTTTCGTAGGATATACCAGTTAGTTGTGAAGTTGTATTATCCTTTCGGAATTCCAACTGTTAAACCAGAGATGATTCCAGTGATATGACTACCTTCGGTCGTTTATGACTTCCATATATTTGTACTTTGCTCGAAAGCATTTCTAATACTATATCGAATAAACAGTCGAATAGGGGCTATCATATCACTTTACGATTATCGTGCACTAATTATATAATGTCCTCCTTACTTATAATTATCTACATCATCAAAAATCACAATAATAAACTACTCGCAATTCATGGCAACAAGTAAATCACTACCAAGTAATAATGCATATTTAAATACGAAATAAAACAAGTATGATAAAGGTTTAGTTATCACCCGGAACTAAATGCGTAGCAGCGTATTATTATGATTGACAACTCATTCGCACGTACAAAGATTAATCTCCAAATCTCTAGCATTCGTTCTAGTCTCTATATTAATCCGTAGATTAATTACAATAATCCTAGAATGAGAAAAACTATAAATACAAGAGAATTTGAGAAAGTGGAATTTTGTGATTCCAAGAGTGTATGAGTAGTGAGATATGAGGTGTGTCTTGAAATGAACCATGAAGAACCTATTTATACTTGAGATTTGGTGCATTTTAGCAACTAGGAGCACATGTTAGCAAAAGGTGGTAAAGTTGCTAGCACATGTACCCTAAAGCACGAAAAGGGCTAGCACGTGTACCCTAAAGCTGCGGAAAAGGTATATCATGTGTACCAGGCAAGTACGAGGAAGGACGGAAAAGCGACCGGGGGACGGGCGGAGTGCAGCCAGTGCCGCCACCATGGCAGCCGGCGGCGGTGGCCTGGTGGCCGGCGGCGGCTGGCAGGCTGCCGCCCCGGTTCGCTGTCTTTTGCTTCGTTTCCTGATTCGCGCGTATCTTCTTTGTTATGCATCCGTTTTTGTCGATTCTCTTTGCGTTGGATTCATTTTTCAAAAAACAAAGACTTTGATGAAAAGAAATCCCTGAAATGCATCTCTGATCTTTAGATGTCTAGTACGAATCATTTGAATTTTCTGGTGTACGTAGAATCTTCATTCTTCATTCGTTTTTGCTGATTCTTCTTCTTTTGGATTCATATTTTGAAAACGAACATCTTGGATAAAAGGGACCTTGGTGATGGGTAATTTGTCTCTAAATCTTGTTTCGGATGCCTTGAATCTTCAATTGCATGTGGAATCTTCGTTTTTCATCCGTTATGCTTGATTTTTCTCGTGCAACTTCATTTTGACCGTCTTGAAAAATTTCATTGATTTGTACATTATCTGAGTTTATTTACCAAGTATTGTTACAGAATGAGAGAGATATCGGTAGTAAAAATGTGACGTTTTACGCGATATCAAAGACTATCCGTCAGACCCGAGAAACATTTTAAGACGTTCGTAGGACGAGAGGGTTGCAATACAATTGCACATGGATAAGGAACTACGCAACCAACGGGTTCATCATCAACTTCGCAATGCTTTTATCGAACACATTTTGAATCTCCCACGTGGTTTCGTCGCCTGCACCATTCTTAGTTTATTTTATTATTTTCAATAAATATAACGTTTTATTTTTATTATCGTAATGTTTTTTAATTATTATTATAATTATCATTTTTAGGATTTTAATATTTTTAATTATTAATGAAGTCGTTTTATTTAGTTTGTGTTGAATTAGTTAAATTAATAGTTAGTAGGTCCCAGAATTGTAAAGGAAGAAATGATTGTGGGCAGTGTTTTGTCAGTATTTCATCAGTTTTGGTTGTGCTGACGTGTCGCTGAGTTGGCCCAAGGGAATAAAGAAGTGAAGAAATCAACACTTTGTGACAATAAGCTTGTATAGAATAATTAACTTAATTTGATTTTGATTTGTGACACTCTGGTTAATGCGAAAGGGTTTAAGTCACCGGATTGCCAACATACACCTTTTTGTTCCGAGATCACCAATCAACCGGTTTTATTACTAGGATCACCAACGTACTTGTTAATTTCGTGTTGATGTCACCAATGTACTTTTATATACGGGTTTGATATCGCCGCATACTTCTTAGTACGGAGTTAAGATCGCCAACAAAATTTACAAACAATTTCATTTTTTATAGTATGTTGGTGATGCTAGTAATAAAACCGATTGGTTGGTGATCTCGGAACAAAAAGGAGAGTACATTGGCGATCCATGACTTAAACCCTAATGCGAAACTTAGTAGTAGTGCAAAACTTATGTTTAAGTTTTGCATGCCGCAGTTTGTTAGAGTTTCACATCTGATTGTTTATATATGAGTGTCGTGGTCATTGTTTAGAGTTGAGTGAGTGAAGATCTTCATTGTAATATCAGATAGAGAATGAGCTTGAGAGAGAGAGAGACAACCTAATAGGTTATGCTTTATTGACATTGTATAAAACTTCTATTTTACGCTTCCATTTATATAGGATTGTTTAAAGGGATAAGTGCGTAAAAATGCAATTAACTATGACCTGACATTCATAATGTGTACTCAACTATTAAGGCTTCCATTGTGTGTAATAAACTAGTTATTTCATGCTATTGTATGCAATTTTCGATCTTTTTTCCACGTGTCATCTAGATAATGTGCCACGTGCACTAGTACAAAATGAGGCTTTGGTCACACATGCTCGAAATCAGATTGTCACACATTCGAACATTTGTGTGACTATAGGTACGAAAATAAAAATCACGTTATTATTTAGTCACACACGTTCGAACATTTATGTGGCGAAAGGGATCTGCTATTTTTTTGCTGATTAGTTAGTCACATATGAATTTGGAATGCGTGACAAATGAATAGTATGTTCGATGAATTAGTCATATTATACAAATTAAACGTGACGAATCTTTGTCACACTCTTGAACACTGTGACCAAATGCCACTATATGGTCACATGAAGCAATTGTTAATGTGACTAAATCATGAAGTCAAGTTTGTCACACATAATTTCAGTGTAACCAAAATCAGGAACATATGGTCACATAACTTTTTATGTGACCATATGTGCAGTGTGTGTTAGAATGTGGAAAAGCTAGTGTGTATAGTCACAGTATTTTGTAGCAAGATCATGTGACTATCTGGCTTTACAATAGCCACACCATTTCACAAATGTGTAAACAAATGATGTTTATGGTCACGTTTAAGCTGATTCTATGTGACGAATATATTCACAACAGTCACTTTGTGAAATAGTCATGTGGCTATTTTTTAGAGCCAAAATGGACATCAATTATCATTACGTTTTATATTGGTCACATACAATGTTATTTTGTGTGTCGAAATCATATGCCACTATATGGTCACTTGAAGTAATTGTTTATGTGACTAAATCACATAGTCGAGTTTGTCACACATGATATCAGTGTAGCCAAAACCAGGTACATATGGTCACACATATGGCTTTAAAATAGCCACACCATTTCACAAATGTGTAACCAAATGATGTTTATGGTCACGTTTAAGCTGATTGTATGTGACGAATATATTCACAACAGTCACTTTGTGAAATATTCACGTGGCTATTTTTTAGAGCCAAAATGGACATCAATTATCATTACGTTTTATATTGGTCACATACATTGTTATTTTGTGTGTCTGAATCATATGCCACTATATGGTCACTTGAAATAATTGTTTATGGGACTAAATCATGTAGTCGAGTTTGTCACACATGAGTTTAGTGTAGCCAAAACCAGGTACATATGGTCACACATATGGCTTTACAATAGCCACACCATTTCACAAATGTGTAACCAAATGATGTTTATGGTCACGTTTAAGCTGATTGTATGTGACGAATAAATTCACAACAGTCACTTTGTGAAATATTCATGTGGCTATTTTTTATAGCCAAAATGGACATCAATTATCATTAAGTTTTATATTGGTCACATACATTGTTATTTTGTGTGTCTAAATCATATGCCACTATATGGTCACTTGAAATAATTGTTTATGTGACTAAATCATGTAGTCGAGTTTGTCACACATGATTTTAGTGTAGCCAAAAGCAGGTACATATGGTCACACATATGGCTTTACAATAGCCACACCATTTCACAAATGTGTAACCAAATGATGTTTATGGTCACGTTTAAGTCATAGAATTTAAGATACAAATAATCATTGTTTAAGTCATAGAAATTAAGATACAAATAAACATTCCATAAAATAATTAAAAGGTAATTTACAAGGCTAATGTATTACAATTATATAGCTAGTGTTCCGGCATGACATGGTGCGGTCACTTAGATTTTATAACAATACCTCCACAGTTTGTTCGATAGTAATCATCTTGTGATTCATTACCCAAGTCACGTGGATCCACCCGTGGCAAAATGTTATCATTGTGCGGGTGAATGACGGTACTAAATTCCTCATCGATTTCATCATATGTATCTCTATAATTCTTGGGAGGTGTTTTCAAGACAATATAATTTTTACTTGCCTGGTCTTTCACATAAAACACTTGTCGTGCTTGTGAGGCTAATATGAACGGATCAACCTTGTGGCCTAAATTATTCAGGTCAACCAATGTATAACCAAGCGTAGTATCGCGTCTGACCGCACCAGCCCGTCGATGGTTAACCCAATCACATTTGAAAATAGGGAGTTGCCTGAAACGGTAATCTAGTACCCATATATTTTACAAAACCCCATAATACAATTTGCGTCTTGTGGTTGTTACTCCTTTGGATATGTGCATATCTTCTGTCACAACACTAACCCCACTATTTTGGTAAACGTTGCCATCACTACATTTAGTACGAAATGTATACCCATTGATGTTGTATGCACTGTATTTCACTATGGTGGCGTGTGGTCCATGTGAAATCCACCTTACGGTTTCTGATACAGTTTATTTGGAGATAGCTAATTCTATGGCAACCTGACTATCATTACAACACATGAGCTTCAAATTGAATTAAGGTACAACAAACAAGCAGTTACAAAAAATAATTAATTACCTCTTCGCGTAACCAGGTACCAAAAGATATACTGTGCTCATTCTCCAGCAACGCTTTTCGCTTACCCGGGTTTTGTGTTTCTAAAACCTGCTTGTGTCGCCTGAAACAAGGTGTCTGGTTATTATGTTTGTTGCAACAATTTAAGTAACTAAACAGACATGTGTTAGTAATACTTACTCGATATAGGGTAGAATTTCATCTGTGTTTTGTATACATACAAATGTGCTTTTTGAAGCAGTTCTGCAGAAACACCACTTGATTTGCCTGCCGACAGTGGCTTTCCGTCCTCATTGTTTTCATCAGTTTCATGTTTATCATGTGGGATACCGATAGTTTTCATGGAATTTTAATATTCTGCGAAAAACTCTAATGTTTCTTCTGCAATAGTCTCCTCAGCAATGCATCCTTTTGGTTTATTTTTGTTTCGCACATGTCCTTTAATAACCTTCATAAAGCGTTCGAAGGGATAAATCCAACGAAAGCATACCGGACCACATAATTTTACCTCCCTGGTTAGGTGCACAGTTAAATGGACCATAATATCAAAAAATGACGGAGGAAAGAACTTTTCGAGCAGGCAGAGTGTGACACAAAGTTCTTCTTGCATCTTATCTAGTTCATCCAATACTATTTCTTTGTTACATATCGATTTAAAAAAAAAAAAGCAAAACCTGATGATAGCATATCGTGTGGGTTGGTCCATGATTGACCGTATTGCAATGGGCAAAAACTCTTGCATTAGCATGTGATAGTCATGTGATTTAAGGCCGATGAGCTTCATGTCTTTTAGGCTGACTAAAGATGAGAAATTTGAATTGAGGTACCCTGATGTTGTATAACGTTTCACAAAAGACGTCTTTCTCGCATTCGTTAATGTGTAACCTGCTGCAGGTATTATTGTTTTGTCTCCTTCTTTCCTAGCAAACAACTCTGGTTTATCTATCCCTAACTCTTTCAGATCCAATCGAGCATTCTCTCCATCTTTCGTCTTTCCTGGAACATTTAGCAAAGTTCCGACTAGACTCTCACCAACATTCTTTTCTATATGCATGAAATCAATACAATGGTTAACTTTATTATGCCTCCAATACTTAAGATTTTGATACCAAATGTTGAATTTCTTCCAGTACGCATCTTGATCGTCGATCTGGCTTGAACTACCATCTTGAGTTCCTCTTTTCCTTTTGTGCTTTTGGATCTTCCCACCTATGCCTCTCGCAGCTTTTCTTGTTTCCTGATGCCTTATTGTTTGGTCGGTTTACCCTTCCCCACTTATTTTCAATATGTTTGACCTCGTTGTATATTTCTTCCCCAGTCATTGGAATTGGAGACGGGCGGAATTCTTGTTGTCCATTAAACGCCTTCTTTTGCTTTCTGAACGGGTGTGTATATGGTGGATATCTTCTGTGACCAACATAACTCTGCTTGGATGACGTAGGAAGTCTAACACAATTTGTTTGTTTCCCACATACTACACAACCTTTGTATCCACTAGTTGGGCAACCACATAAAGTGTCACACCCCCAAAATCAGTAATCGGGTTTATTAATGGTTTAGCGGAAGCTTTGGTTAATTAGCGGAAGCATTTGTTTATTAGCGGAAGCATTTTAAGTTTACAGTTTAACAGCGGGGGTGCTGACGTTACAAAAGTGCATTCATTGTATCAGAGCATATGATCATGATCATACAGAACATATATATTTAAGATGCCATAAGTTTAAAAGTTATTACAAAAGGGTACGACCTATCAAGTCGTACAAGTAGTGGTGTTGTAGAACAACATAGGTTTACAAAATACAGGTTTATAAAAGAGGGATTTCATAAGTATAACCAAAGGAATTGGTAATACAAAGGAAATCCAAGTGTCCCAAAAGTGGCATCATAAATAGTCTGGGTTGCCTACGTCCTTTATACATGCAGAAGTACCTGAGTCCTAATTCCCTGAAAAACATAGTAAACCGTCAACATTGAATGTTGAGTGAATTCACAGGTTTAGTATAAATGTAGTTAAACCAAGTTTTGTATAAATCATTCATGTACACAAACATAATGTTTATATGTATAGCAGGAAACACAAGTGTTCTTATTAAAGAAAACATTTCCTATTTTACTGTAAGAATGTTATTCTTACTACAATTCAGTCAATGTGTTAGGAAACACCAGTTTAATCATAAACATTTCCTAATAATAGTTGCAGGAAATACAGTTTAACAATCAAGTAAATATTTCCATATAAGTAGCTGTAGGAAACACAGGTTTAACAGTCAAGTAAACATTTCCTATAAAAGTTGTTTTGTCGGGAAACCAAGTTTATCCAATCAAGGTAAACGTTTCCTAAAAAGAAATCATGCGTAGGAACACCTGTCCTATTTGTTGTCACAGGGAATACCCTTCCCAAATCCAGTTATAGTTTTGTTGTTTAGTTTATATGGGAGATATAGACTATGATCCCACTAAGGTGAGCGACACCTTTAAAGTTAAAGTAACGACTCCTAGTACTATAACCAAACCACGACTAGTTGATGTTGTTGCCTCAGTAACACGGTAAGTATACACTCCTCGTTACGATTGTCATCGTGTGGTTGGAATAACCAACGAGTTATATCAGTGGGAGGGTTGTCAAATCGATAGTACTATCTGTATACTCAGTGGCTAGAGTCATCTAGCTAATGGTTATAGGTTGCAAGCACTGGGACTTATGTGCACTACAACTACCTCGCGTAAACCTAGGATCGTACCAAGATTCGTTGTCTTATTCCCAAAAAGTTGTGAAAACGTTTCATATAGTTAACAGTTGATTTTTAAAGCAATGAGCATTTATACAAATCAATTCGATATAAAAGCATGTCAAGCAATTATATAAACAAGTAGCATGTAATAGCACGTAGTTCTATGTTTTCCACCCCTGGTTTTAAAAGCATTTAAAACAAGTAAAAGATAGGGGCTGTGAACTCACGTGTAGCAAGTCTTCAGCTAGTACATCTAGTAATACACAGTAGTCCGAACGTGCCTCTCAAATACCTAGGCACAATTAAATATACTTGACATAAGTATATGGACTAATCGTTAAGTTGAAATGTTTATAACATCTTAGTTGTTGGTGATATTTGCGTTGAAATATTCGTTGCGTACAAGTATATATTTACATATACCTATTAGTTGAATATATATATATATTCTAATATATATATATATATATATATATATATATATATATGTTATTTGTCGTCATTGATTATACATATATACGTATATTATAAAAGTCGCGTATATATATATATATATATATATATATATATATATAGTTATTATCGTTGTTGATTATGTTTCCAAAAACATAATTATAGTAGTTATAAAAATAACTTTGTTTAATACGATTGTCGTAGTTCATTTATATATAACTATATATAAATTATAATCGTCAACTATATATATAATCTATTTATCGTGTTACTAATCTCATTTGTCCCGTTTAACACGTCACTTATATATAATCCGGTTTAAGTTTGCATTTGAAATCTCGTAGCCCGTTGGGCTCGGCCCAATTTGTTTGGCCCAATATCGAAATCAAGTAGTTTGGCCTAAATAGGTGTGGCCCAAATTAGTTTAGCCCGAATACGTTTAATGAATCATTTTAGCCCGTTAACAACATACCATTTTTGACCCAATTTAGATTCGGCCCGTTTGGCCTAAAAGTTATATTGTAAATTGTCTATGTTAAAATATTGTCCCGCGGATGAGTACAATTTTGTACCAAACTTTGTACCAATAAGTTTTATAAGTTTTATAACTTTTTAATATTTGTTTTGTGTACCCGTTAATATATTTTCACTACGAAAATTATCATCAGTGTATTAATATTTATATCCGTAAATGATCAGTACCAACATTGCCAGCCGTACCGCTAACCACCATAGTAGCCGATCGGCTAAGAGGGTTGCTAGCCGATCGGCTATAGCTCCCTCTAACCGATCGGTTACTAAGTCTAGTTAAACCGTATACATATCAACACCCATTAAATGAATTTATAACTCAATTCTAACATGTAACATGTTAACAACCACCATAGGAAGTATAAGTCATCACATAACATGTTTTACAACAACATATACAAATTATCACTAATTATAAATATATGAAATATATGAAAAATATGTATGAAAATAAAGTTTTTAGTTCCTTACAAAGTTGTGATTATAATGATGATGACTGCCGATGATGATGATGATATGATTAAGGAACCATTTTTGTGAAGTGCTTTGTGATTGAGTTTGAATATAGTAAACGGATTGAAGGAAAAATGAAAATGAAGCTTGTTAGACTTTGTTCTCTTCTGTTTTCTGCTTGTCGCCCAAACCAAAGGGAAGAAACACAGTGCACAAGTTTGGTGGAGTGAATTATTGTAGTGTGTGTTTGTGAAGGAAAAGAGTATGTATTAGAAATGGTTTTTGTTCTCATTTTCAAAGGAATCAGTAACGTGGTGAATAGAAGATGTCGAGTAGATATTTTCAGGTTGTAAATTATGTAGGTTTTTAACCCGTTAGTTCCGTGTACGGGTCCAATTATTTGTACCCCGTGTCCCACTCAATTATTCGTTTGTTTAAATTTTATTTTAAACTTTAAAATTGATAACTACAAAAATAGAATAATTTTATTTAATCATTTTTAATAAAATTATTCGCCGTAGTGGGACTGTACAGTTAAACTGCGTGCTAGATTTCGGTTGAATTTGGAATTCATATTTTGAGGTAATGTTTCAAATACTAAAACAGGAACGGAAAAATAAGTACTTTTATTATTTTCGACCTTTAGGTACGTTTTATAATTGTTTCTGTTCGTGTATGACGTGCTCGTCACGTTTTTAATATAAAACGTATAATATATCGTATATTATTTCAATAATATAAGTTAATAATATTTGTAATTAATAATTTTTGAATTATTAATTATTTTGTATCACCAACTTTGTTGTATTTAATTTGTCGAGTTTAATACGTTCATTTCGTACGTAATTATATATACATATAACCACGAATTTAATACATCACGTATCACATAGTAAATTTCACAAACTTAACACATAAAAATCATTTTGAATTCACTAATCAGGGAATTACTCTAGGTAATGTATGAAGTTAGGTAAAGGTTATTACCCTAAATGGAGGATTGTCACATAAAGTACCGAGCGCAGGGTAATCATTTATTGTCCATAACACAACCGCACGTAGATTAAAGACTTCTTTTGTGGAAGCATCATATGTGTCGACCCCTTTCTCGAATAAGGTTTGCAGATCATCAACCAACGGTTCCAAAAAAACATCGATATCATTTCCCGGGTATCCAGTTATCAACACGGAAAGCAATATAAACTTTCTTTTAATACACAACCATGGAGGAAGATTATAAATGACAGTTAAAACTGGCCACACACTGTGATGCCTATTTCCTCTGTTGACGTCAACCCCATCAGCCGATATTCCTAGCCTTAGATTTCTTGGATCTGATCCAATTTCGGGGAATTTTGTATCTATGGTACGCCATGCCTGTGAATTTGCGGGGTGACGTAACACACCATTTGTTTCCCTCCTTGTCGTGTGCCATCTTAAATCTTCGGCAATATTTTTTATCCTAAAGAGTCGTTTCATTCTTGGTATTATTGAAAATACCACATTACCTTTGCTAGAATTTTTATCTTTCACTTTATTTTGATGTCCCACAAGTTCTACACAGAGTCGATCCCTCATCGTCTTTCCAGTAAAGAAGGCAATTGTTTATACATACATCTATCTTTTTGTATCCTGACCCCATTAATTTCAAATAAAAAATTGCCTGATAAGTTTTTTCCGGTAGTTCATTATCATCAGGTAGCATCTTTTTTAACAATCCTAGTAGTTCAGTAAAGAACTTATCAGAACAACCATACTTACTTTTCATGTTTAGTAGTTGAAAAATTGCTGACAACTTTGTGAACGGACATCCTTTGTAAAGCGGTTTCTCTGCATCTGAAAGTAGTTCATGAAACTTGACTTGGTCATCCGGATCCTCATCATCAAAATTATCGTTTGCAACATTAACCATTTCAACTATTTCTGGGGCATCTGTTGGAATGTCTGTATCAGAATCCGTTTGGGTGTCAACAAAATCTGTTGCACCATTGTGATGTTCCACGGCACTTGATGATGAATCATCCTTTTCTCCATGTTTAGTCCACTTTGTGTAGTTTAGATCAATGTCATTACTGAATAAATGGAAATGCACTTCCTCCACTTTACGCACTATATGGTTTAAACATTTGGTACATGGACATGGGATCTCAACATGTTGTTTATTTACTTGAGGGTCGATGTTAGTCATCTTCTTCAAGTTCCCTTCCGTGTAATCAATAAATGATTTTACTCCATCTATATAACGTGTGTTCATCCTGTTTGTTCCCATCCAAGACTTGTCCATTGGAGGGTTTGAATCTTAGATTAGTTGTGCACGGCATGTTGTTTTGTAAATAATTAGGGTTTTAATTATGTAAATTAGGGGAATTGTAGAAAACTGATCACCTTCATACACTTTAAAATGAATACCTTACATAAATATGAACAAAAAGATCTTGTGCTTGAGTGGTTTCTGTGTGTTGTGTAAAGGTATATGAGGGCTACCATTTAAACCTGTGTTCGAATCTAGGCTGAGGCAGGTTTTTTTTCTTTTAGTTTTATTGATTAATACAACTTATCCTAAGTTTCATTTCATCATTTATTGAATAATAACACTTATCCTAAGTTTCATTTCATCATTTATTGAATAATAACACTTATCCTAAGTTTCATTTCATCATTTATTGAATAATAACACTTATCCTAAGTTTTCTATCTAGGTATGTCACACGCGCCACTAACAAACTTAGGATATAATTATTTCATCATTTATTGAATAATAACACTTATCCTAAGTTTTATTTCATCATTTATTGAATAATAACACTTATCCTAAGTTTTGTACCAAGGTATGTCACACGCGCCACTAACAAACTTAGGATATAATTATTTTATCATTTATTGAATAATAACACTTATCCTAAGTTTTCTATCTAGGTATGTCACACGCGCCACTAACAAACTTAGGATATAATTATTTCATCATTTATTGAATAATAACACTTATCCTAAGTTTTGTACCAAGGTATGTCACACGCGCCACTAACAAACTTAGGATATAATTATTTCATCATTTATTGAATAATAACACTTATCCTAAGTTTTATTTCATCATTTATTGAATAATAACACTTATCCTAAGTTTTCTACCAAGGTATGTCACACGCGCCACTAACAAACTTAGGATATAATTATTTCATCATTTATTGAATAATAACACTTATCCTAAGTTTTGTATCAAGTATAAAAATAAATTATCTTGTTACCATATATGTACACGTCTAAATATATACAATAAATGTGTTATTGACATAAATACCCTTACTAAAAGAATAAGAAGCCTATTATTTTTAAGGGTATTTCTGTAATTGACTATAAAACCAAAAATGGCGACCTATGGTGAGTACACTTCATCACCAGGCGTTTCAGTTCCCGGCGTACCAACTTCCAAAACACTTTGAAACAGAGCATAACCAAAACTTCAAACAAGATCATAATCATGGAATTCCAACTTTCAAAAAAACGCCGACTGAGTATGGAACACGGGTTGTCGCTATCTGATCTTCCGGACGATGTGATCGCAAAGATATTAGCGCATTTGGGGGCTTCAAGTGCCATCCACGTTCTCAAGTGCAAGACGCTGTAAGTTTACAAACCCTAGTTCACATTATAGATTCAAGTTAAATAACACTGCATTTGCCTATTTTAAGTAGAATTTTAAAGAACCGTATCGCATCTATTAGGGCTCAGATTTAAATTGTATCCAATTAAAAATTTAGTTTTTAAGAAATTACCATTTATGAGGAATTTATTTTGGTTTCCTGATTACCTACATTATAGTTGCAAAGCCTTCGCACGAGCAGGGGAAAAGGATGAGGTGTATCTGAGGATGGAAGTTGATTCCATCTTTTCACTAGGTTTAACTTTCTTAAGTTTGAGCTGCTAGCACTTTCGAGGGAAAAGGGAAACCCAAACATGTTGTTTAGAGATGGAGTGGTTCGCCCTATCTTCCAATCAGTTTAATTTTCTGATGCATGGTACTCTCTTACATACATATTTATGTTTATTTGGTGTGCTGATCAGGTGAAGGTGTTTTATATTGGCGATGAGGCGGCTGGAAAGGGAATGCTGCAGCAGGCAGCGAAGTTGGGACAAAGTGATGCTACCCTTGTCCTTGGTATGTTGCTGATGGCAGAAGGTGGAGAAAGGATAGCAGAAGCAAGGTGTCTCCTGAATGACGAATACACAAAGGCAGCAAGTGGTAGGGATGTGGTACAAAGCGTGACCAAGGTTAGTATACTGCTGTGGGATCACGCGCGATTAACCCACAGGGAATTTCATGTTTGCCTTAGTTGTACACACAACCATGCATCCAGGGATAGATTAATCGATGCGTGGTGGAACCGCCGTGAATGGCTGTTTTGTTGTAACGTTTGTTTGTGGGACGCGTGTTACCTCAGGTTTGCAGCCATTTGAGATTTGAATTCACTTTTAGCATCTTTTAAAGGGTAAGTTTGTTATTAAAGGGTAAGTTTGTTATTAAAATGTGGAAACCCTTTATAAGGAAGTATAGATATTTCACACTAAAATATAACATGATCACTTTACAAAAAAAAAAAGAAAAAAAAAGTAACATGCAAGACTTGAACACGCGACCAGCAGACAACTTTATCCACCACCTTTACCACTAAGCTATATGAAGCGTTTTTGTTGTATTTCTTAAAATAAATATAAAACAATAGAACAAGTTTATTGTTTTCTCTTTTTTTTTGGAGCCAAATTTGTGGCTGAAAATTTTAAATTTAAATTTAGCGAAAAATTTTAAATTAGTCGTGACCATTTACCTTCCTAAAAAATCGATAATTACAGTTAATGCCTACAAACCACAAGCCCAAACAATCATTAATCTGTTTTTACACTATTATTCCGATCTAAATTAAACACTAACCAAAACATTATCTTTTACTACTCTCTCCTAAACAACTAAAGATTCATGGATAAAGCAGCCGATAATGTTTATCATGGCAACGAAGATGAGATGAGGTATGAATCAGAGGAGTATAATTCATCTTCAGATGAAGAACATGATGCCCGTGAAAACACCTATTCAACAATCAAAATAGTTCCACCAAGGGGTATCACAAGGCTATCTAGGTAGCCTTCGATTCGATGGGCAGGCTCACAGGGGATCACAACGCAGTGTTTGCAAGTTTCTTAAAGATTCCTACATGGAAGAAGGTCGATCCAGAATCAAGAGCAAAACTATGGGATGAAATCACGGCAAGTTTTAAACACTGATCAGATCCCTTTAGTTTCCTTTATTAAAAAACTATTACTGAGAAGACACTATATATACATTATATATGCAAGTATATATATTTAATTATTTTGTTAATGTTAAAAAACCACATTAGATTGCTGTTAAACAGACTCGTGAATGTTGAGAATACATTATATATATATATATATATATATATATATATATATATATATATATATATATCTAGTATATGTAATATGTTTGCTATCTAGTATATTGATCAATTTTGTGTTAATTAACCTAAGATAAAGATGTTTTGTTACAATTACTTTCAGTTTTTGATCCAATTGAGTATTCTAATATTGCAGCGATATTTTGATCTTGAGGAGACATACAAAGGGAAAGTAATGCATCGTCTAGGTGGGCATCTACGAACTTTCAGAAGGAAATTGAGGGAAAAGTACATCCTGCCCAACCTAGACACACCTTCAAATCTAAATGAAGTCCCATTTAAGTACAGTTTAATTGTCACATCCGCGGAATGGGCCACATTCGTAGAGTATACGAGCACGGAAAATTACCAGGGTAGTGATGGTCATTTATATTTAACTCCATACATAATATAGCTTTCATATGCTTTGAGTTTGCAAATTTATGCCTAAATTAAACTAATTAATTATCATTTTGTTCTTCTGTAACTAAGCACAAATCACGTGCATTAAAAGAGGCGCACTCCAAGTCTGTTTATCCGCATACAATGGGACGTGGTGGATACACATATGAAAAAGAAAATGGTACTTACATTTACAAAGCAAATGTTTGTTTCTAATTACTACATGTATATATAATAAGTCTTAAATGTAATTTTTTTCTGTTTTTATTGTCTAAGTTAATACATTAATTGGTTTAACTTTACATGTATATTAGATGATCATATATAATTAAGATTGAAGAAAAGTTATTGAACAACATGAAGAACCCCCACGTGCTATGTTGTGGGTGAAAGGAAGGCAAAACAAAGAAGGGTATTTCGAGACGAAACAACCAAAGAAAAGGCAAATGCAGTAGTAAGCATTTTGACATGAAGTTTTCCATTTATAAATTCATGTTTATTTTGCATTAAACACATTAATTGCCTGATGGAATCTTTACTGCAGGAAGCCGCTGAGGAGCAGATCAAAGCCGGAACCTTAAAGGTTGACAATGGCGACGGATTTACAAAGGTGCTTGGTCCCGAAAAATCTGGGTATGCAAGAGGAGTGGGAGGCGGAGTGACAGTCAAGAAGTATTTTAATCTACCCCGAAACAAAAAAGCATACGATGATGCGAGATTCAAAGTACTTGAAGCAGAACTTGCAGCCGAGAAACGCAAAAATGAAGACAAAGAGAAATTAGTAACGACGTTGTCCAGCCAAGTGACAGAAACACAGGCAATGGTTATCGAACATAAGAGTCAGTTGGATGCATTGACACCTAACGTACCAGCATTACAGGAAAGGTTTTCATTGTTTTACTTATGCTAACATTTTATTCTTTAATAACATGTTGCTGACAAATGTATTTCTTAATTTATATTGCAGGTGTCGTCTCCTACAGTGGATATATGTCCTAACGACGCTACCCATCCTGATCAGGAGGGCGGATATACTTCCTTAAGTGATGTTGATTGTGGGAATGATGACAGCTCTCGCAAGTCTAATTATGGACTTGCAATTTTGGAAAAGCCAACAGAATCAAGTGTAAGTGTTAAAACATTGAGTTAATTTGATTTTAGTATTTCTCACCATGGTTTAATAATTTTACATATTACATACTTGATATTTACCGAGTATTATATAGGAAATTTGTTATAAATCTGTTGAGCAGTCAAACAGGCTGCAATATTCACAAGACAACACGTCCCAACCAAAACAGTCGGAATCGCAAAAGAATCTGACTCCAACAATGACAACACCGCAGGTTGAGGTAATGTAATCCTAAATGTTCATACATTATTCAGTTTAATCAAATTACAATGCATACACACACACACACATATACATATACATATATATATATATACACGTAATAATTGTTATCATTTTCTTTAGTTTTACAAGTGTAAACTGTGGCACTTAAAGAGGGCAAACATCATTGCGTTGGGTACTGTCTGGATGTCAAATGAAAAAATGAAGCTTCATAACAGATCACTCCCAAACGATTTCTACAAAGTGTCTGTTGATAAATCGTTAGTGGATGCAGCTTTTATTCCGGACAATGCAAACAATGGTGTCAAAATAGTTAAGGATGTAGAAGGTGGTTATTGTGCGTGGCCAAAGGATCAAGTGATTATTGATGAGGAGGTACATATATAGTACACGTTTTTATATATCTTACTACAGATACATATAGTTCTTCAAATTTTATTTAGTATTTGATACATATGCGCCTTGTTTCTTGTACAGGTAACACCACCACCTACTTATCTACAAAAGTCAGCTGATCATGATGAGAATAGAACTGTACGAGAAATATCAAAGAAAAAGCGCAAATCTTTTGTGTCTAGTGATTTCATGGTAAAGCAAACGAAGAGGAAATTGAATAGTAAAAAGTCATTACAACTGTGATGTTTGTAATTAGTCGATTTTGATCATGTACATTCCAACTTTTACATGCAATTAATTATGCACATTCCAATTTTTATTTGTGGTGTTATATATAATAATTCAAATTGTTACACATCTTATTAATTTTTTATATGTGACTAAAAGATGCACTCACGTAATATGGTCACACATTGTGGCCACTGTTTGTTACATTATTTGTGTGACTCAATAGTGCAAAACGCCACACAAAATACAAATCAGGTGGCCATTGGGTGAACAATGATCACACTTATTATCACCTACGAACACTTTTGGTTAATTTTATGTGACCAAATCCAATAATAAATCACTACTTGTGTGACTAAATGATACAAAACGTCACACAAATATGAAAATAAAGTGGTCATTGGATGGACAATAGTCACACAAAATACAAGTTTACTTGACGTTAGAGAGCATATGGTCACACTTATTATCACCTACGGCCACTTTTGGTTTAATTCTATGTGACCAAATCCCAGAATAAATCACTACTTGTGTGACTAAATGATACATAACGTCACACAAACATGAAAATAAAGTGGCCATTGGATGGACAATAGTCACACAAAATACAAGTTTAGTTGACATTAGAGAGCATATGGTCACACTTATTATCACCTACGACCACTTTTGGCTTAATTTTATGTGACCAAATCCCAGAATAAATCACTACTTGTGTGACTAAATGATACATAACGTCACAGAAAATTTGAAAATAAAGTGGCCATTGAATGGACAATAGTCACACAAAATACAAGTTTAGTTGACATTAGAGAGCAATGGTCACACTTATTATCACCTACGACCACTTTTGGCTTAATTTTATGTGATCAAATCCCAGAATAAATCACTCCTTGTGTGACTAAATGATACAAAACGTCACACAAACATGAAAATAAAGTGGCCATTGGATGGACAATAGTCACACAAAATACAAGTTTACTTGACATTAGAGAGCATATGGTCACACTTATTATCACCTACGGCCACTTTTGGCTTAATTTTATATAACCAAATCCCAGAATAAATCACTCCTTGTGTGACTAAATGATACAAAACGTCACACAAACATGAAAATAAAGTGGCCATTGGATGGACAATAGTCACACAAAATACAAGTTTACTTGACATTAGAGAGCATATGGTCACACTTATTATCACCTACGGCCACTTTTGGCTTAATTTTATGTGATCAAATCCCAGAATAAATCACTCCTTGTGTGACTAAATGATACAATACGTCACACAAATATGAAAATAAAGTGGCCATTGGATAGACAACAGTCACACAAAATACAAGATTTACTTGACATTAATGAGCATATGGTCACACAAAATACAAGTTTACCTTACTTTAAAGATCATATGGTCACACTTATTAACATTTTTGGTCACTTTTGACTTAAATTTATGTAACCAAATCCCAAAAAAAGTACTCGTTGTGTGACTAAATGTTACAAATAGTCACACAAACATAAAACTCAAGTGACCATTGGATGGAAAATAGTCACACAAAATACACTTTCACTTGATTTTAAAGAGCTTATGGTCACACATTTTATGGTTTTGGTTACTCTTTTTAAATGGATACGGCCATTAACCATCTAGTGTGACCGTATGGACCCCTTTGGTCACGGGACCTTTAGTCACACACAAGGTGAAAAAGTGAGTGTGACCATATGGTTTTAGTCACACTTTTCTGGTGTGACCAAATCGCACATCTGTACTAGTGGTGTCATCCTTATAGGTTTGACACGTCACCAAATTACATACAATGGCAAGAAATAACTAGTTTTTTACACACAATGGAAGCCCGAATAGTTGAGTACACACTATGAATGTCTGGTCATAGTTGATTGCATTTTTATGTACTTACCCCTTGTTTAAATGGCCATATTATTCAATTATGCATTTATTTCAATTAAGTGATACTAGTCAACAGATACACATAACCCGTAATAATCAGAGAATACATACCCATAATTCGTGCCTCTCAATTTACGTATCTTCAATATATGAGGTGAACTATGACCATCACTTTGCCGACTAACGCTAGACTCTAGTCAGAACCACCAGTATCATACGCAGTGGCGAATCTAGGATACGATCTAAGGGGGGTCCAACTTAATAATGCTATAAAATGAACAAGTTAGATAGGTCAACTAACGGGTCGGGTCGGGTCGGGTCAGTATTAAATTGTTTAAAAATTTAAAGTTCCAATATAAGTATTCAAGTTCTATAGATATAATGACTCGATTGAAAATTATGAATGTTATAGAACTTTCAAGACCAAAACGGAGTACAATATGTATACATATTATAGCTTTTTTAAAATATAATGAAATAGTTTTTCGTGTTTAAAGATTTATGAAAAAGATAAAATAAGTTATAATCATAAATAAGTTTAATATTGTTTCAAGCATCTTAATTTTGAGTACCATCAGAGTTATATTTTGAATACCAGAAGTTACAATAGTTGTCATTAATTAACTATATATCGAAGTTAAACTAGTAATTCGTAATATCATACTCCATCCGTCCCAAAATAAGTGTCATGTTTTAGTTTTTGAAATCTTTCTTTTTCAACTTTAACCTTAAATATCTTTGTTTGTGTTATATAATCCTCTATGAAAATTATGCCAATGGTAATACATCTTATACTTTATGTACCTATATAAGTTAAGTAAGTTAAATTACATAGAAGCAATTGACAAAAGTAAGTCACTAGACGCATGAAATTAGCGAATTTTTTTATTCTAATCTATGCTATTTATGTTGACTATATATATACTATTAGAATTGTTATGGGGTGGTTTGGAAAATTTATATTTATAGGGACTCAAGATATGATGTATTTTAATTTGAGTTTTTTTTTTGCACTCTCATAAATACTATCTAAGGGGCATTTGTGAAAATGTATATTCTCTTTCATCATCAGCTGATATATCGCCATTTTCTTTGATTTTACCACTAAAGTACCATACAAATTTTACTCACATGCTCCTTCACTGTTTGATTCCCTTTAAGGAGCTGCAAGTCTTCAATATTGAAGA
This sequence comes from Pseudognaphalium luteoalbum, assembly GCA_963422505.1. Lineage (NCBI taxonomy): Eukaryota > Viridiplantae > Streptophyta > Magnoliopsida > Asterales > Asteraceae > Pseudognaphalium > Pseudognaphalium luteoalbum. The sequence goes on from OY730197.1 coordinate 82,547,079, forward strand.
TCAAACAAGATAAGGGTGGTCCAATTCTAATTTTAAGGGTGGTCCATAAGAAAATTATTGACCACCCTTGAGACCTAGTAGATTCGCCCCTAGTCATACGTAAATTATCTGCGGTACTTTAGAGTCCGCCTCTAGTTCAATGTAAATTGACAAACTGCCTTTTGCAACATATTCGATTGAGCCAATCAATTGAGAGTTTCAACCGTTGTAATTATTTAACCTCCAAAAGGAGTATCAATCAATAATGAAAATCGGATCCAAAGGTGTGGTACACAACCATTTTTTGCGTGAATTATGGCAATCACACCATATGTAAAGAGATAACTATTTTTTAAACTTATATGTTTTATTTATGAGAATGTGGCCTGGATGTCAAATATATAATACTACTGTTAAGTTTATGTTCTATGTTTTGTGTTGATGACCTGACCCGGTTCCGCATATGTGAATATTTATTTGGGCTAAATGCCTGTAAATGTATTGAACTTGTCACAAAATCCTATTGTATCTATTCAACTTTTAAAAGTCCTATTGTGTATATCGAACTTACTAATTATTCCTATTGTATGTACTCATTAACACTAATGACGTTTGACTGGTCATAAGCATCCTACGTGTCATTTTCATCCTATGTGTCACTGCCACGTAAGCTCACGATATCAAAAGTTCGATACATTTTTTTGGATCATCATCTTCAATTTTCCGGCGACCACCATTTTTTCTGGCGACCCATCTTTCTTCGTATTGTCCGTACAAGAACCATATATTAAGGGTATTTACGCAAATGGAACATATATTAAGGATTAAGCTTGTAATTATATGAGGGTATATTAATCTTTGCCCCAAAAAAGTGGGATTAGTGTGTTAATAATCGAATTAAGGGTGAGATGATTATTGTTGATCCTTCATTTAATGGTTTTTGTTTATAAGACATTTCTTATAATGTATCAGATAGAAATAGATCTGAACATCCAAAATAAGAACCGTTGGTAATTGTATTGTAATGGAAAATTAGGGGTGTTTGGAATTGTATTTGAAAATAGATTATGTGTTTTCAATAATTAAACTAGATTATAACCCGCAAATTTTGCGGGCTACTTCATATTTTTGATCGTAAAGATACTGAATAAATTCTTGTCACTATTGTTAAAAACCCTGAATCGAACTTTCATTCTAAACCTTTCATTCAGCGGCCAACCAATAACCCACCTACTCAGTTTCTGCAACCTTTATCCTCTAATATGTCAGATTCCCCCGTAAATTCTCAACAACACTATAATGAAACTTTGACTAATTTCATAGTTGATCAAATGAACATAAACAAACAAGTAATAGATTTTCAAGATAAAATTGATGCTTTACTTAAAATATCAGAAGATTTGATCAAAAACCTGGAAGTTAATCTTAAACAACTGTTTTTAAAAGTTGAGAACAAAGGAGGAATCATGGTCATCACAAGAGGAGGTAAAGAAACCAGAAATGAGAAGTCCTCAGATAATTCTTCAAATCAACTTCCTATCTCTGAACCGACCACTGATCCAGTGCCTAGTGACACCCCTGTCACTGCAACAGATCCAGTATCACCTAAAGCCCCAGAAATCATTCCACGAACTAGGATACCCTTCCCTGGTAGGCTTAAGAAAGAGAAACATGAAGCACAATTTGGGAAATATCTAGATATGTTTAAAAGCCTGCACTTAAACGTTAGACTATTAGACGCTTTAGTAGAGATGCCTAGCTGTGCTAAGTTTTTCAAAGAACTCATTTCAAATAAGGAAAAATTAAGACAAATAGTTAGTTTACCCTTAGATGTTGAATGCTCAGCAATCATGTTACATGGCCTTCCACCCAAACTAGGAGATACTGGCCGTTTCACTATTCCCTATTTTCTTCAAAACATCCAAGTTAGTAACGCCTTAGCTGACCTAGGAGCTAGTGTCAATCTTATGCCTTACTCTCTCTATAAGAAACTAGGATTAGGTGAACTGCTACCCACTCAAATGACCATCCAATTAGCTGATAGATTAGTTAAACTCCCCCGAGGAATTGCTGAAGATATAATGGTCCGAGTCGGTAAATTTATCTTCCCGGTTGACTTTGTCATTATGGATATTGAGGAAGATGCCCACGTTCCCCTCATCCTTGGTAGACCTTTCCTAAACACTGCCAAGGCTGTGATAGATGTAAATGAAAAATCATTAAAACTGAGGGTCGGAGCGGAGGAAGTCACCTTTAATGTCGATAAGTTGATGAAGCACCCTATGGGAGAAGATCTTGGTCTTGTGGATGCCATGCAGGAAATATATGACGAGCATTTGGAGGAGATTCTAGCAGTCAGCAGTAATGAACCTTTCTCCAGCACTGTCATCACCAAAAGAAGACTTTGCCCGAACGACATCGGACTTTGCTCGGCTATCTCCGACCAATCAGCACCTTCCGGAGAGCTGCTATTTCCCTTACCTGAAATGAAGAATCCTTTAGCACCGCCTAACTACTCTCCCACGAACAACTTTGTTGTTGCTGTTCCTTTAGGTGAAGGCATCCCAATCCCACTTTTAAGAAGAAATCAGTTTTTTCCGATACCCGAATCGTCTCCGTCTGTAGCTGAGATTCTAAAATCTTTCGAGGAGATGGATTCCGGTACTTTGCCACAACTATCTGAAGGTTGTGAGAAATCAAATCCAAAAATCACCATAAGTACTTCTTCTAAAGCTCAATTTCAAAAGTTCGCACTCACCGATAACAATGATGTCATCATCACTGAGGATAATGCAACCTCTTCATCATCTACCTGCAAATACGAGTTAAAGAAGAACGCGCTTACCAATGAGACAGAACTAATAGAAATAGCATCAGCCACTACATCCGACTCATCTCCAGAAGAATCAGAGTTCCAAAAGGAGTATGACGAGTTACAAAGAGACGAGATCGCTCGAATGAAACCCTCTATCGAAGAACCGCCAGAATTGGAGCTGAAGGAATTATCCCCTCACTTGGAATATGCTTTTCTCGAAGGAACCTCACATCTACCCGTCATAATTGCCAAAGGTCTTTCACCTAAAGAGAAAGCAAGCCTTATCCAGGTCTTGAAGTCACACAAGAAGGCGATTGCATGGAAGATTTCTGATATACAAGGGATCAGTCCAAATTACTGCACACACAAGATACTCATGGAAAACGACTTCAAACCTTCCATACAGAGACAAAGGAGAGTAAACCCGAAGATTCAAGACGTGGTCAAGAAAGAGGTTATCAAACTCTTGGATGCTGGTTTGATCTATCCTATCTCAGATTCCCCATGGGTCAGCCCAGTTCAGGTTGTCCCAAAGAAAGGAGGAATGACGGTTATCGCTAATGAAGATAATGAATTGATTCCTACATGAACCGTCACCGGCTGGAGGGTGTATATCGACTACCGGAAATTAAATGAAGCCACCCGGAAAGATCACTTCCCTCTGCCGTTCATCGATCAGATGTTGGAAAGATTATCAGGGAATGAATATTACTGCTTTCTTGATGGTTTCTCCGGCTATTTTCAAATTCCTCTCGATCCAAAGGACCAGGAAAAGATGACATTCACATGTCCATATGGTACATTTGCCTACCGCCGCATGCCATTCGGTTTATGTAATGCGCCTACAACATTTCAAAGGTGTATGGTGCCAATATTCCATGACATGATTGAACAGTGTATGGAGGTATTCATGGATGACTTCTCAGTCTTCGGTGATTCCTTCACATCTTGTCTTTCCAACCTTGAAAGGATGCTAACCCGATGCGAAGAATCAAATCTTGTCTTAAACTGGGAAAAGTGCCACTTTATGGTGAAAGAAGGAATAGTTTTAGGACATCGAATATCAAAATCTGGAATCGAAGTTGACAAAGCCAAAGTTGAGACTATTGCCAAACTTCCGCCACCTACTTCTGTTAAAGCCATTCACAGTTTTCTAGGTCACGCCGGATTCTACCGTCGCTTTATCAAGGATTTCTCTAAGATCTCTCGACCTATGACGCACCTTCTCGAGAAGGATACTCTGTTTGTCTTTTCAGATGACTGTCTTAAAGCTTTCAACATTTTAAAGGATCAGCTCCAACATGCACCGATCATGGTCACCCCGATTGGAGTCTTCCGTTCGAAATCATGTGCGATGCTAGTGACTTCACTGTTGGAGCTGTCTTAGGGCAAAGGAAGGAGAAGCAGTTTCAACCAATCTACTACGCCAGCAAGACACTCACTGATGCACAAGAGAGTTACACCACAACAGAGAAAGAGCTTCTTGCGGTAGTATTCGCTTTTGATAAATTTCGTTCTTATTTAATATTGTCCAAAACTATTGTCTATACAGATCACTCAGCCTTGAAGTATCTCTTCAAAAAGCAAGACGCTAAGCCAAGACTGCTTAGATGGATTCTCCTCCTCCAAGAATTTGACATAGAAATCAAGGATAAAAAGGGAGCCGAGAATGTCGCAGCAGATCATCTTAGTCGACTGGAAAATCGGTCGATGGAGAAGCTTGATGAGAGAGAGATTCAAGATCAGTTTCCTGAAGAACAACTCATGAATATCGGAGGATACCAAAAGGGATCTCAATTCACTTACAACCCTTGGTATGCAGACTACGCAAATTATCTGGTTGGAGGAATTGTGCCAAAAGGAATGCCCACCTCTAGAAGGCGCAAATTCTTTAGAGACGTAAGGAACTACTATTGGGACGATCCATACTTATTCAAAGTATGCCCGGACCAAATCATCAGAAGATGCGCAGACGAGAGGGAGGTAAGGAACATTCTTCACCAAAGTCATCACGGACCAACTGGAGGACATCACGGAGCAAATATGACTGCAAGAAAGGTATATGACTCTGGCTTCTACTGGCCTACTATATTCAGAGACGCTCACGACTTGGTGAAACGTTGCAATGCTTGCCAAAGGTTTGGAAATATTTCATCGAGAAGTGAAATGCCACTTACTAACATCCAAGCTTGCGAGATCTTTGATATATGGGGGTTGGATTTTATGGGACCATTCCCAAAATCATATGGGAAAGAGTATATTCTGGTTGCTGTCGACTACGTCTCCAGATGGGCCGAAGCTCAAGCATTTCCTACAAATGATTCCCGAGTAGTGGTGAAATTCTTAAAGCAGCTCTTCTCACGTTTCGGTACTCCAAAGGCGATCATTAGTGATCGAGGCACGCACTTCTGTAATGCTCAGTTTATGAGGACATTACAATATTATGGTGTCACCCATAAGACCTCTACGGCTTACCACCCGCAGACGAATGGGCAAGCCGAAGTGACGAATCGAGCGCTCAAGAGAATTTTAGAACGAACCATGGTTAATCATAGGGAAAGATGGGCTGAAAAATTAGACGATGCTCTGTGGGCGTTCAGAACCGCATATAAATCACCACTAGGAACCACGCCATACAGACTAGTCTACGGAAAAGTGTGTCATCTGCCGATAGAGTTGGAGTATAAAGCTTACTGGGCGCTAAGAGATTGTAATTTAGACCCTTCTACAATTGGATCACATCGGAAAATGCAACTGAATGAACTAGCCGAATTAAGAGACCAAGCATATGATAGCTCCCTGCACTTCAAAGAACGAACAAAGAATACTCATGATGCTAAACTCAAATATTCTAAGTTCAAGCACGGAGACAAAGTTCTTCTCTTCAATTTGCGCTTCAAGAAATTCTTCGGCAAATTCAGATCAAGGTGGAGCGGACCATTTGTTGTATCAAAAGTCTTTACCTTCGGAGCAGTCGAACTAGAAGCCCCGGACGGTAATTTTAAAGTCAATGGCCATCGCTTAAAGCACTACATCGAAGATTTCCCCTCTGGTGAGGAAGTCTATATCTTTGAACCACCTTGAGCCGACTAGTAGGTACAAGGAGTCAAGCTAGAGACACTCTAAACAAGCGCTCTTGGGAGACACCCCATTGCTTATCTTATTTTATTTATTTCTTAGTTATTTTTGCTTTAGTATTATCATCCCTAAACTAACGATGCAGGATAACCCAAATATCTGACGATGCCACACTCCTACATATACATCAGATAAGTTTTATTCATAGTATACAAATGCGAATGAACAGATGACCTCGCAAAGCTTTAACATTTAAACAAACATTTCTTGAAGTCATCTGATTATTTTGCATTTGTATACCCATTTTAAAACTATAGCATTACCTGTTTATCTTTATATTTCAGGATGGACGCTTCAGCTGAGACTTCAGGACAAGCTACTCAGAAACAACAGAAGAAGAGGACCTGCAGAGGAAAAAGAAAGAAGACGACCACCACTACTGATGAGCATGCTCAGACCGCTCCTGTATCTGCCCCACTTTTTGACTTTGGAGTTACCACTTCAGATCCGATGGTGACTTGGGTGATACTCAGTGAGCTTTCGATTCAGCGTGGCTCTCAGTCCGGAATCAGAGAAGCGATGGGACTGCCGAAACTCGCCGACCAGCCGTATCAGCTTGGTCAGGGTCCTAGGCCAGCTCTCCCAACTTGGTCCTTCTTTCCAGCTGCCCCACCACAGACTGTTCCTCCCACTGCTGTTGCTCCTTCTAGGCCACCTCAGAATCCCGCTGATGCATCCATGGTGTCTGATCGCACTGCTACCTTATTACTCACTTCAGATCCAGATCCTGACGCACTTGCAGCATTTGATCCAGACACGGATGATTTACTAGACGATTTCTAGCTTATTTTATATTTAGTTATCTTTATTTATCATTAAACCTGTTATGTTGTTGAACTGATGATTATGATGGTATTTTATGACATTGCAGACCTTATCTTCGTAGGAATTGGATGAGCTTTGAAAAGAGTCTGGTCCTCATAATCTAGCAAATTATTTACACCAACCCTACACGAATATGGTCCTATATCCAGTGCCCACTGTCCGTAGGAAAGTATCTCTCCTAAACCCGTTCTTCCTACTTTAATATAACTTCGATATGCCTATTGACCACTTAAATCTCTAAGTGTGGGATCCCCCTCGCTTATAACTTTTAAATTCACATTTTTCCTAAACCAAAACCCTAAGTGTGGGATTTTCTCCCCACTTAGTGTAGAAACATTGGGGACAATGTATATTTCTAAGTGTGGGATAGCGGTATATCTCTCGTCTGTCAAAATATCTGTTTAAGTTGATCTAGAAACATGCTAGTCCTCAAAATAAATTTTCAACCCTTATTTTGCCAAAATTTTCAAAAATCTTAAAAATTTTTTTTAGTCACAATAAAAGCAAATTGGTTAAAACTTCGACAGTGAAATTGTCACTCATTCAGTTGGCCAATTAGTTTTTCAAGAATGAGTACAAATTTTTTTTACAAGTATGTCAAAAGTTGGTAAATATAAGGTCGAAATCATGTGGGATTCTAAACAATTTAAGATGAGGATCTAAGAGGGGCATCGCACGACTGGACACATATAACCCATTTTTGCGGTGAGGAATTTGAGCCTTACAAGCATTCATTTTAAATGCTTCACTGTTCGTTTGTTATGTGTGACCGGTGCACGCATTTCTGAATTAGAACTTGCCCCAGGTATACATTTCGAGATCACATTGACAGGTGTCATACGTGACATAGGTACGATTAGAGGATCTTGACATTCCTTAGGATTTAAACCCCTTTTCACATATCTTTTCAAGCCAAAAATCCTTCCAACACTCAATTTTAGTGTTGATGATCCGCTTAGAAAACCCTGTTGAGCCTTATCCTATTTTTCTTTTATTCACCCAAATTTTTAACCCCTTATTCCCCTACCAACCAGAAACTTATCTTAGTATTTTTGAAAAAAGAGATATTTAGGTATTCCTTTTTTGCTTTCACTCCAAAAATCACAAATAATGATTACTAAAACTTCTCTTGTGCGTTTTATTGATCTATACAAAAAAAAATCGAGAGTCATGTGGTGAGAAAAATTGGCACCAAAGTAAACTCAAAAAAAATAATAATAATAAAAAATAAAAAATCAAAGGATTGAAAAATGAAAAGGGATCTCAAGAAGGGAAATAAAAGAAAATCCCTTAGAAATTTCTTGGCAAGAAAAATCTAAGCCCAAAAATAGAAATAGAAATAGAAAACCAAAGAAAAAGAAAAGAAAATAGCTGAAATAAAGCTAAGTGCTTCAACTCTCTCGAAAACTCGACTCTTCAAAAGAAATATCATTCCGTGTGTTTTCAAAAGATAGAAGTTAAAATAGCTATCTTATCCCCCAAAAGTGTTATCCGTTTCCATTTTCATTAAAAAGGATATCTAGATAGAGTTTTTTTTAGAAATCCCAAGATAAGAAAACACCCTTAAAAACCCAGATACCCCCAATCTATCCATACCCTTTTAAACCCACACCAAACACTACAACCCATTTGAATGTCTGGGATAATCAGTACCGTTCCTGTCTAAGTGATGAAGATTTGATCCTCGGGCAAGCCAATGACGACGAGTGCTGCACGACTGGTATTTGAGCGATTTTTCATTTGGCTTAGGATAATAGGAACCCCGATACACTTTGAGTGAATTGAGTGACCACCAGTGAGATCGCCCAGTCGTGTATATTCCACAAATTTGAGAATTGAAAGTTTGCCTAAGTGAATCATCTTGAAAACCTTTAGATACTTCATGTGAATACCTCTTATTTATCTAACAAGCAAATACTTGTTTCCAATCTGTGTGAATTCTTCGTTGTGGGTCAAAATCAAAAACTATTTTAATGGGGAATTCTAAGAGGGTAAGTTTGCTTGAGGACAAGCAAATGGCTAAGTGTGGGATATTTGATAACACGCAAAAAGTCATGTTTTTACGTGCATTAATCTCACCTTTTTAGCCCAATATGTGACGAAACTAATCAAAATAGATACTTTATCATTAAAACTCATCACATGGGCCAAAATATAGACAATATTTCAAAAGTCAACTAAAATGGTCGAAAAACATGATAAATCTAACGAATACGATCATAAGCATTTTCGTTCACTCGTTCTAGCACTTTTTGAGCTACACAAAGAATTATGACCTCTAACTTATGTCATTTTCTTCATTAGGAAAATACGAACGCGTGATATAAAGAACGCTCAAAATGGATAAACGACGAAGAAGTTACGCCCGAACGAAGAAACGAAGAACCGAAGAACCAGCATACGGCTGAACCAGGCTATATACGGCTGGTCCAGACCGTATACGGATGGGCCTGGACTGTATACGACCTGCACAGACCGTATACGGCCTGTGCTCAGCCGTATACGGCCCAGTTCAGTCGTATTCACCCAATGCTCAGCCGTATACGGTCCAGCTCAGCCGTATCGTGCGTTTGGGTGATAAAAATCTGATTTTTATTCGCCTTTACGATACGGTTGTGCGTTTGAAGGTTTGGATACAGTCTACGGATACGGCTGTGCGATCTCTATAAATACAAGCCTCATTTCAACACACAACAACAACTACACTACACACACACTTTCTCTCACTACTCTCGCTCTAAAAATTAGTTAGTTAGTTAATTCGGTTAGTTAAGCTAGTAGATTAGTAGCTTACTTGTAACGAAGGTGCTCCGAGACTGCGGTGTCGCACAATTTGTAATAACGCTTTGTCAGGTTCTATTATAATCTTTATCTTGTTATTTTAAATAATGTTGTGCTGTTGCTATACTTGTTTAGAATTACTTGCTAGGATTATTGCCATGCTTAGCTAGACAAATCTGTGTTTGCTATGATAGTTGCCATGCTAGGGTAGTTATACTTAAATCATGTTGTTACTCTGTCTATATGCTGTTGGATTATATTTGAATCTATGAATTGAATCTCAAATGTTTATCTATCCAACTTATGCTGTGGTTAGTAACATCCTTCTAGGCTTGGCCAATTGCTAGTTGTATGCCGCTAATTATTCTGTGTCTGATGATCGTTGAACTCGACATGGCCGGTGTTCTCCTCGTTGAAATATTACCGGAGGGAGACACGGAGCGTAGGATTATAGATAGATTAGATTCAGGTCATTTAACAAGTGTCTTAGAGAGAACTTTCGGGACACTTGTGACTTAACCATGTACCCCATCACTCTGCATAATTGATCCCTGTTATGTTGCCTTTCCGCATGTTCTTGTTTGATTGTTGCTTAGGGTTTGCATGCTAGTATCTGTTATGCTGATTAGTTACATGATTAGGTTTTCGAATATTTATCAATTGCATACACCAGTTTAACATGCATAGAATAGTTAAAATGATTTATATGAAATAATGATGAACAATTTAATCATCCGTTAGACCAGACCATCCCAACTTGTCCCGGTAGGAAACCCATGTTCATGTTTTTGTTTATTCAACAATTCATGCCATGATTCAGATATCTCAAATGTCCGAGATTGGGGAACAAGACTCGAGGATGGTTGTTGGTTAAATTGGTTGCTACATTTGGGACAACTTCCGGTGTAGTTTACATTCCATAACTGTTATCCACGTGACATGTTATTAATCTGATTGCGGACAACTCTAAGTTAGATAGATAATAGGCTAGGAGTTATGGCTCATTAGGAAATATTGCTGTCATCTTAACTAAAGCTTTATCCCATTAACTACCCCTAAATAGCATGAGTAATTATCATAGTAAACACTCGCTTTACCTATAAGTTCTCGTTGCCACCTCACCTCCACTTTACTTTATTTTAATTTAATTTTAGATAATTAGTAGTTAGTTAAAACCAAAACAAACCAAAGCCTCTTTTAAACTCTAGCTAAATCCCCATAGATAACTAAAGTCCTAGATCCCATGCCCGTTGTAGTTTGAAGAACGACCCTAGGTCATACCTATCGCTGTACTCACCCATAGCTTTAGTATACTTAGGCCCAGCAAAAACAAATTTTAAAACCCATTGATTCAGCCAAGCGGGAGGCCCGCAACGACAGGAAGCGATTCCTAAAAACCGACCGTTCGGCTGGCATCAGGAGTCAGTGGGCTTATTATTGAACGCATTCGCTCGTGGGCGAAGGAACAGAGTAGCAAGTCCATAACAAGTCTAACCATTCTTAATACCACAAAGACTACAAATCCGGCAAGCAACTAACTTAGAAAATATGTTCGGACTTATTTGATTAATTCCTATTAGTGAAACTCAAGCATGGTAAGTGAGGGAAAGTGTTAGATTTCTTGCGTACATTACTTTAGGTTTCATGGTTTAAGGAAATATATCATTTTAAATTGGATTTTAAACTTGTCTTTCTCAATACAATTAACAAATCCCTAGGTTTTCGTGAACGGTTATTTAGCCTATAGCATACCTACTCTAATCTAATCTAAACTAATCTAATTAAAATGTTGGCGGCTTTTGCATAAAGTTAAACCCATACCATATCGTAAAATACGATGGTAGTTCACAATGTATTTAATCATTAACCGATATTTCCGTTGTGAATTTAATTGCTTCACAATGTATTCATGATAAGTACATTGTGATTGGAGGTGTACTATACTCATGGCAATTCCACGTAATCACATTGCATTTTATGATGATTGCATGACGTTACAATTAAACCATAGTTTTGACACAGATAACTATTGACCAAGTATTGAGGTTCGCGACTCCTCTTTACAAGGTTACAATCACGTTTGTTAATCGAAAGGCGAATATAAGTTTTATGTTTAAAATCACAAGATAAATCCGTTCATAAAATTTATATTTTTATAATGTCGATCCATAATACAACCACCTTCGATCGTTTACTGACTTACATACATTTGTACTCCGCTTAACAGCGTTTCCAGTACTATATCAAGTAAACAGTCGAATAGGAGCCGTCATATTACTTCACGACATATTTAAGGTCATCCCACAATTATTTATGCTAACTACATCACAACAATACAATAGTAATCTACTCGCTAATCATGGCACAAACTATCTCTAGCATAATTAAAGTATACTTATTTAATTAAGATAGATAAGGATAGAAAGAAGCGATATTAATGCGCGGGAAGGAATAGACTTGAATTGATAAGAATAACTCCAAGCTTACACCAAAGATTACAAGCACGTTCTTTGCTTTCGTTCTATTCTAACAAACTTCCAAAACTTAGCTTAATACTAATTTAGAAAGTAAAACTAGAGAAATGAGAAAGATATGGAAGGTGAGAAAAGGTGTGTGAGTGTATGAAAGGTTGTATGAAAAGGCGTCTTGAAATGAACCATGGAGCACCTATTTATTCTTGAAAATTGGTTCATTTTAGCCATTAGGAGCACATGTTCCCTAAAGCGAGAAAAGGTCTAGCACGTGTACCCTAAAGTTGCGAAAAACGCCTAGCATGTGTACCCTGCGAGTACGAGCAAGGACGGAAAAGCGGACAGGGGACGGGGTGCAGACAGCCGGTACCGCCACCCATGCAGCCGGCGGCGGCGGGCTGGTGGCCGGCGGCAGCTGGCAGCCTGCCGCCCCGGTTCACCGTCTTTCGCTTCGTTTCTCGATTCGTGCGTATCATCTTCTTCATGCGTCCATTTTCGTCGATTTTTTTTGCGTTGGATTCGGTTTTCAAAAACGAAGACTTTGATTAAAAGAAATCTTTGAAATGTTTCTCTAATCTTTAAATGTCTCGTGCGAATCGTTTGAATCTTCCGGCGTAACTAGAATCTTCATTCTTCATCCGTTTTTGTTAATTCTTCTTCTTTTAGATTCGTATTTTGAAAATGAATATCTTGGATAAGAGAAATCTCAGTGATGGGTACTTTACCTCTAAATCTTGTCTTGATGTCTTGAATCTTCAAACGTGTGTGGAATCTTCGTTTTTCCTCCGTTTTGCTTGATTTTTCTCGTGCAACTCTATTTTGACCTTCTTGACCTTTCATTGATTTGAACATTATCAGAGTTCATTTTCCAGATATTGTTCCAGAATGAGAGAGATATCGGTAGTTAAAATGTAACTTTTTACGCGATATCACATAATAACCATGAGAATGATCATCAACAACTTTTTTCCTTCAATACCATAAAGCATTAAATGTTTTAGATATTATAATGCATATATCATGTCATTTTAGTGATATATTAACAGTTCCCTTATATTTGCTTGACAGCTATCACAATCACCTACAACTACAACCTTCAAATAGTTTTAAAAAAATTATATAATTACACCTCACAAAGAGTAATAAATAAAAAATAACATGTCCACAATTATAATAATTATAATAAACTATTCAAAGCATTCTTCACCAATCTTATTAGTATGATCAAAATATGAGTATCAATTTGAATTGTCGAAGACCAAATAACTCGTCTGAATATCAAATGTGTACAATATCGTTGAAATGAAAATATACAATTACGAACTAATCAAGTTGGATTATATTTATACGAATTATAATAATTTAGTTGAAAAGGCGATGCAATCTATAAGGAATTTTGATTTGTTGCAGACCGAATAACCCATATGTAGTTCAAGTGTGCATAATACCATTGAAAATGAAAACATACAATAGATTGAGATGATACTTTCAACCCATTTAATTACGAACTAATCAAGTTGGATTATATTTATACATATTTAGAAAATTCATCTTAAAAGACAATGTGTCCCCAAATTCTTAATAAACCCACAACATCCTAAATCGTTATTTTATACTTATGTAGAATTTTATTTTTTGCTATGCTAAATTATGTGTAGATTTATGCATATTTTGGTGGGATTTATAAATTACTAACACATGTAAAAAACCTTAAACCTAAACCCTTTATTATACCCTAAATCAAATATCATACTAAAAAGCTAAACCCTACTAAAGGCTAAACCCTAAACCCTAAATCAAATGTACCATCAAACAATAACACATGTGTTAATAATTTATAAAACTCATCAAAAATTGAAAAAATAAAATAAAAAAAACTCGTTGAAAATATACCTTGTGAGATCTTAAATCAAATAGAAGAAAACGCCAAATTTTATGGTGCAATTTTCATAATTTTTCGATTTTCCTTTTGTGAGATCATTAATTTGCAAAAAAAAAAATCAATATTCAATATTGCTATTAATATATCACAAATCAATAAATAGCTTTCCAAACTAATTTTTTAAAAAGTCAATATAGGGTTATTATAGTCTTTTGTCATATTCTCCTCACTATTTAGATATTCATGTTTTTAAGGCTAGATCAATGGTTCACATTCAATTTAATAACCCATTTAAAGGTTGCGATTAACTTAGACTACCTTATTTACACTCAATTATAATATAGTGTACATCAGATAATAATCAGATGTATCAAAACGTATCAAAAGAATATAGTGTTTGTATTTGATTTTGAAGTTTAATAACGTAATAATCAGTTAATCAGTTTTGAAGTTTAGCGTAATAAGTTATTAATTATCTAAAAGAATATAGTGTTTGTATTTGATTTTGAAGTTTAATAACGTAATAATCAGTTAATCAGTTTTGAAGTTTAGCGTAATAAGTTATTAATTATCTAACAAGCAAAATTTACCATAAGTCAATCCCAAACACTACCCCCTCAATAATATCAGACGTATTTCATAATACCAATGAAAAACGTATTCCATTAGACAAAAAAAAAATAAAAAAATGGACCTCCTTTCAAGATATGGGCCTTGTGCGATGGACTAGCAACCGGATTCAATTATGTCTTCTTCGGATTCTAAAGTATCTATCTATATTCTATTCTATTCATTCAATTCTATGTATTTAATAAAAGAAAATGTTGTTAGAAACACTTATTAACCACCATTTTTTGAAGGTATATATGATATTGGACAAATATAATTTGCCTCCTCAAAACATAATAGATAATCCAAATATTGTTCCCCCAATTTGTTTAAAAATTTGATCTATGCAACCAATAGAAAGCCTACAATTCACTAAATATTTTAATTAACCAATTAAATGTATTCATTGAACCATGAAAAGTGGAGAATGGCTATTTTGAGGACACGCTAGTACAAATTTTGGCTTTGGTCACACCTGAAAAGTGTGACGAAAACCATATGGTTACACTTGTTTTTTCAGCGTGTGTGTGACTAAAGGTCCCGTGACCAAAGGGGTCCATACGGTCACATTATATGGTTAGTGGCCATATCCATTTAAAAAGAGTAACCAAAACCATAAAATGTGTGACCATATGCTCTTTAAAATCAAGTGAAAGTGTATTTTGTGTGACTATTGTCCAGCCAATGGTCACTTGAATTGTATGTTTGTGTGACTATTTGTAACATTTAGTCACACAACTGAGTGTTTTATTTTTGGGATTTGGTTACATAAATTTAAGCCAAAAGTGATCAAAAGTGTTAATAAGTGTGACCATATGCTCTTTAAAGTCAGGTAAACTTGTATTTTGTGTGACCATATGCTTAAAAGTGTTAACAAGTGTGACCATATGCTCTTTAAAGTCAGGTAAACTTGTATTTTTTGTGACCATATGCTTTGTAATGTCAAGTAAAATTGTATTTTGTGTGACTATTGTCCATCCAATGGCCACTTTATTTTTATGTTTGTGTGGTGTTTTGTATCATTTAGTCACACGAGTGATTTATTTTGGGATTTGGTCACATAAAATTAAGCCATAAGTGGTCGTAGGTGATAATAAGTGTGACCATATGCTCTATAATGTTAAGTAAACTTGTTTTTTGTGTGACTATTGTCCATCCAATGGCCACTTTATTTTTATGTTTGTGTGGTGTTTTGTATTATTTAGTCACACAACGAGTGATTTATTATGGGATTTGGTCACATAAAATTAAGCCAAAAGTGGACGTAGGTGATAATAAGTGTGACCATATGCTCTGTAATGTCAAGTAAACTTATATTTTGTGTGACTATTGTTCATCCAATGACCACTTTATTTTTATGTTTGTGTGGCGTTTTGTATCATTTTGTCACACAACGAGTGATTTATTCTGGGATTTGGTCACATAAAATTAAGCCAAAAATAGCCGTAGGTGATAATAAGTTTGACCATATGCTCTGTAATGTCAAGTAAACTTATTTTTTGTGTGACTATTGTCCATCCAATGGCCACTTGATTTTTATGTTTGTGTGGCATTTTGTATCATTTAGTCACACAACGAGTGATTTATTCTGGGATTTGATCATATAAAATTAAGCCAAAAGTGGTCGTAGGTGATAATAAGTGTGACCATATGCTCTATAATGTCCAGTAAACTTATTTTTTGTGTGACTATTGTCCATCGAATGGCCACTTTATTTTTATGTTTTTGTGGCGTTTTGTATTATTTAGTCACACAATGAGTGATTTATTATGGGATTTGGTCACATAAAATTAAGCCAAAAGTAGCCGTAGGTGATAATAAGTGTGATCATATGCTTTGTAATGTCAAGTAAACTTATATTTTGTGTGACTATTGTCCAACCAATGGCCACTTTATTTTTATGTTTGTGTGGTGTTTTGTATCATTTAGTCACACAACGAGTGATTTATTCGGGGATTTGGTCACATAAAATTAAGCCAAAAGTGGTCGTAGGTGATAATAAGTGTGACTGATAACACGCAAAAAGTCATGTTTTTACGTGCATTAATCTCACCTTTTTAGCCCAATATGTGACGAAACTAATCAAAATAGATGCTTTATCATTAAAACTCGTCACATGGGCCAAAATATAGACAATGTTTCAAAAGTCAACTAAAATGGTCGAAAAACACAATAAATCTAACGAATACGATCATGAGCATTCTCGTTTACTCGTTCTAGCACTTTTTGAGCTACACAAAGAATTATGACCTCTAACTTATGTCATTTTCTTCGTTAGGAAATACGAACGCGTGGATATAAAGAACGCTCAAAACGGATAAACGACGAAGAAGTTACGCCCGAACGAAGAAACGAAGAACCGAGGAACCAGCATACGGCTGAACCAGGCCGTATACGGCTGAACCAGGCCGTATACGGCTGGTCCAGGCCGTATACGGCTGGACCTGGACCGTATACGGTCTGTGCAGGCCGTATACGGCCTGTGCTCAGCCGTATACGGCCCAGTTCAGCCGTATTCACCCTATGCTCAGCCGTATACGGTCCAGTTCAGCCGTATACGGTCCAGCTCAGCCGTATACGGTCCAGCTTAGCCGTATCGTGCGTTTGGGTGATAAAAATCTGATTTTTATTCGCCTTTGCGATACGGTTGTGCGTTTGGAGGTTTGGAAACGGTCTACGGATACGGCTGTGCGATCTCTATAAATACAAGCCTCATTTCATCATTTCAACACACTTCACACACTCTACACCTCACTTCTACAACTTCACACTTACTCTCACTACTCTCTCTCTAAATTAATTAGTTAGTTAATTAGATTAGTTAAGCTAGTAGATTAGTAGCTTAATTGTAACGGAGGTGCTCCGAGACTGCGGTGTTGCACGATTTGTAATAACGCTTTGTCAGGTTCTATTATAATCTCTATCTTTTTATTTTAATTAATGTCGTGTTGTTGCTATACTTGTTTAGAATTACTTGCTAGGATTATTGCCATGCTTAGCTAGACAAATATGTGTTTTTTATGATAGTTGCCATGCTAGGGTAGTTATACTTAAATCATGCTGTTACTCTGTCTGTATGCTGTTGAATTATATTTGAATCTATGAATTGAATCTCAAATGTTTATCTATCCAACTTATGCTGTGGTTAGTAACATCCTTCTAGGCTTGGCCAATTGCTAGTTGTATGCCACTAATTATTCTGTGTCTGATGATCGTTGAACTCGACATGGCCGGTGTTCTCCTGGTTGAAATATTACCGGAGGGAGACACGGAGAGTAGGATTAGAGATAGATTAGATTCAGGCCACTTAACAAGTGTCTTAGAGAGAACTTTCTGGACACTTGTGACTTAACCATGTACCCCGTCACTCTGCATAATTTGATCCTTGTTATGCTGTCTTTCTGCATGTTCTTGTTTGATTGTTGCTTAGGGTTTGCATGCTAGTATCTGTTATGTTGATTAGTTACATGATTAGGTTTTCGAATATTTATCAATGGCATATACCAGTTTAACATGCATAGAATAGTTAAAATGATTTATATGAAATAATGATGAACAATATAATCAGCCGTTAGACCAGACCATCCCAACTTGTCCCGGTGGGAAACCCCTGTTCATGTTTTTGTTTATTCAACAATTCATGCCATGATTCGGATATCTCAAATGTCCGAGATTGGGGGATAAGACTCGAGGATGGTTGTTGTTTAAATTGGTTGCTACATTTGGGACAACTTCCGGTGTAGTTTACATTCCATAACTGTTATCCACGTGACATATTATTTATCTGATTGCGGACAACTCTACGTTAGATAGATAATAGGCTAGGAGTTATGGCTCATTAGGAAATATTAATGTCATCTTAACTAAGGCTTTATCCCATTAACTACCCCTAAATAGCATGAGTAATTATCATAGTAAACACTCGCTTCACCTATAAGTTCTCGTTGCCACCTCCCCTCCACTTTACTTTATTTTAATTTTAGATAATTAGTAGTTAGTTAAAACCAAAACAAACCAAAACCTCTTTTAAACCCTAGCTAAATTCCCGTAGATAACTAAAGTCCTAGATCCCATGCCCGTTGTAGTTTGAAGAACGACCCTAGGTCATACCTATCGCTATACTTACCCATAGCTTTAGTATACTTAGGCCCAACAAAAAACAAATTTAAAAAAAAAAAAACTCCACTGACGCTGCCGCTGACGGACGGTCCGACGACAGGGTGAAAACCCGATCGTCCGTTGGTGACGCGTCAAGTTTTTGGCGCCGCTGCCGGGGACTACAACGACCGATTTAGGAATTTAGTTGTCTTAGTTATTTAGCAGATCCTTTCGGAAGATTAATATCATCTGAAAGTTCCTTTTCTGTTCTTTCCTTTCCAAAACTCTCTTTTCTACCAAACCCGAACTTCATCAGCTATGACGAATCGTATTACTCTCGCCTCAACCTGTGCACCACTACTGGAGGGAAGAGGAGGACCTATCGTGCTGCCCGACAAAAACTTCAAAATTAAGCCTAGCGTTTTCAAGTTACTCAAAACCTTCTGCCAATTTCACGGTTTTCCGCTCGATGATCCAAATTCACATTTGGATAGATTCATCAATCAATCTTTTTCCCTATTCTTTATCTTCGCGTGCTAGAACCTGGTTTGATGAACTCGAACCCAATTCGATTCATACTTTGGAAGAGTTGGCTACTAAGTTTATGGCTAAGTTTTTTCCTCTTTCCAAGCAAACCAAGCTCAAGGATGATATCGTCAGTTTCCGACAGGAAACCAATGAATCATTCTATCTAGCATGGGAACGATTTAAGAAGATGCTTAACAGATGTCCGAATCATCAAATGGGTCAGACGAACCTAATCTGCATATTCTACAATGGTCTGACTCCTCAGCACAAGTCAACCCTCGATACTGCTTCTCAAGGAAATTTCATGTCACACACTTCTGAAGAAGCCTGGGAGCTAGTTGAGACGATAGCAATGCATCAACATGACTGGAAATTTGGCGAACCGGCTAAGGAAGTAACTAGTACTTCAAGCCTATCCTTTGAAGCTCTGCAAGCTCAAATGGAAAATCTCTCCAGAGTCTTCAAGGATCTTCAATCTTCTACACCTCAGCCTCGTAAAGATACGGAAGAAATTCTTGTCACTATTGTTAAAAACCCTGAATCGAACTTTCATTCTAAACCTTTCATTCAGCAGCCAACCAATAACCCACCTACTCAGTTTCTGCAACCTTTATCCTCTAATATGTCAGATTCTCCCGTAAATTCTCAACAACACTATAATGAAACTTTGACTAATTTCATGGTTGATCAAATGAACATAAACAAACAAGTAATAGATTTTCAAGATAAAATTGATGCTTTACTTAAAATATCAGAAGATTTGATCAAAAACCTAGAAGTTAGTCTTAAACAACTGTTTTTAAAAGTTGAGAACCAAGGAGGAATCATGGTCATCACTAGAGGAGGTAAAGAAACCAGAAATGAGAAGTCCTCAGATAATTCTTCAAATCAACTTCCTATCTCTGAACCGACCACTGATCTAGTGCCTAGTGACACCCCTGTCACTGCACCAGATCCAGTATCACCTAAAGCCCCAGAAATTATTCCACGAACTAGGATACCCTTCCCTGGTAGGCTTAAGAAAGAGAAACAGGAAGCACAATTTGGGAAATATCTAGAAATGGTTAAAAGCATGCACTTAAATGTTAGACTATTAGACGCTTTAGTAGAGATGCCTAGCTGTGCTAAGTTTTTCAAAGAACTCATTTCAAATAAGGAAAAATTGAGATAAATAGTTAGTTTACCCTTAGATGCTGAATGCTCAGCAATCATGTTACATGGCCTTCCACCCAAACTAGGAGATACTGGCCGTTTCACTATTCCCTGATTTCTTCAAAACATCCAAGTTAGTAACGCCTTAGCTGACCTAGGAGCTAGTGTCAATCTTATGCCTTACTCTCCCTATAAGAAACAAGGATTAGGTGAACTGCTAACCACTCAAATGACCATCCAATTAGCTGATAGATCAGTCAAACTCCCCCGAGGAATTGCTGAAGATATAATGGTCCGAGTCGGTAAATTTATCTTCCCGGTTGACTTTGTCATTATGGATATTGAGGAAGATGCCCACGTTCCCCTCATCCTTGGTAGACCTTTCCTAAACACTGCCAAGGATGTGATAGATGTAAACAAAAAATCTTTAAAACTGAAGGTCGGAGCGGAGGAAGTCACCTTTAATGTCGATAAGTTGATGAAGCACCCTATGGGAGAAGATCTTGTTCTTGTGGATGCCATGCAGGAAATATATGACGAGCATTTGGAGGAGATTCTAGCAGTCAGGAGTAACGAACCTTTCTCCAGCACTGTCATCACCAAAAGAAGACTTTGCCCGAACAACATCGGACTCTGCTCGGCTATCTCCGATCAATTAGCACCTTCCGGAGAGCTGCTATTTCCCTTACCTGAAATGAAGAATCCTTTAGCACCGCCTAACTACTCTTCCACGAACAACTCTGTTGTTATTGTTCCTTTAGGCGAAGGCATCCCTATCCCACTTTTAAGAAGAAATCAGTTTTTTCCGATACCCGAATCGTCTCCTTCTGTAGCTGAAATTCTAAAATCTTTCGAGGAGATGGATTCCGGTACTTTGCCACAACTATCTGAAGGTTGTGAGAAATCAAATCCAGAAATCACCATAAGTACTTCTTCTAAAGCTCAATTCCAAAAGTACGCACTCACCAATGATGTCATCATCACTGAGGATAATGCAACCTTTTCATCATCTACCTGCAAATATGAGTAAAAGAAGAACGCGCTTTCCAGTGAGACAGAACTAGTAGAAATAGCATCAGCCACTACAGCCGACTCATCTCCAGAAGAATCAGAGTTCCAAAAGGAGTATGATGAGTTACAAAGAGACGAGATCGCTCGAATGAAACCCTCTATCGAAGAACCGCCAGAATTGGAGCTGAAGGAATTACCCCCTCACTTGGAATATGCTTTTCTCGAAGGAACCTCACACCTACCCGTCATAATTGCCAAAGGTCTTTCACCAAAAGAGAAAGCAAGACTTGAAGTCACACAAGAAGGCGATTGCATGGAAGATTTCTGATATACAAGGGATCAGTCCAAATTACTGCATGCACAAGATACTTATGGAAAACAACTTCAAACCTTCTATACAGAGACAGAGGAGAGTAAACCCGAAGATTCAAAACGTGGTCAAGAAAGAGGTTATCAAACTCTTGGATGCTGGTTTGATCTATCCTATCTCAGATTCCCCATGGGTCAGCCCAGTTCAAGTTGTCCCAAAGAAAGGAGGAATGACGGTTATCGCTAACGAAAATAATGAATTAATTCCTACACGAACCATCACCGGCTGGAGGGAATGTATCGACTACCGGAAATTAAATGAAGCCACCCGGAAAGATCACTTCCCTCTGCCGTTCATCGATCAGATGTTGGAAAGATTATCGGGGAATGAATATTACTGCTTCCTCGATGGTTTCTCCGGTTATTTTCAAATTCCTCTCGATCCAAAGGACCAGGAAAAGACGACATTCACATGCCCGTATGGTACATTTGCCTACCGCTGCATGCCATTCGGTTTATGCAATGCGCCTGCAACATTTCAAAGGTGTATGGTGGCAATATTCCATGACATGATTGAACAGTGTATGGAGGTATTCATGGACGACTTCTCAGTCTTCGGTGATTCCTTCACATCTTGTCTTTCCAACCTTGAAAGGATGCTAACCCGATGCGAAGAATCAAATCTTGTCTTAAACTGGGAAAAGTGCCACTTTATGGTGAAAGAAGGAATAGTTTTAGGACATCGAATATCAAAATCTGGAATCGAAGTTGACAAAGCCAAAGTTGAGACTATTGCCAAACTTCCGCCACCTACTTCTGTTAAAGCCATTCGCAGTTTTCTAGGTCATGCCGGATTCTACCGTCGCTTTATCAAGGATTTCTCTAAGATCTCTCGACCTATGATGCACCTTCTCGAGAAGGACACTCCGTTTGTCTTTTCAAATGACTGTCTTAAAGCTTTCAACATTTTAAAGGATCAGCTCACACATGCACCGATTATGGTCGCCCCTGATTGGAGTCTTCCGTTCGAAATCATGTGCGATGCTAGTGACTTCGCTGTTGGAGCTGTCTTAGGGCAAAGGAAGGAGAAGCAGTTTCAGCCAATATACTACGCCAGCAAGACACTCACTGATGCACAAGAGAATTACACCACAACAGAAAAAGAGCTTCTTGCGGTAGTATTCACTTTTGATAAATTTTGTTCTTATTTAATATTGTCCAAAACTATTGTCTATACAGATCACTCAGCCTTGAAGTATCTCTTCAAAAAGCAAGACGCTAAGCCAAGACTGTTTAGATGGATTCTCCTCCTTCAAGAATTTGACATAGAAATCAAGGATAAAAAGGGAGCCGAAAATGTCGCAGCAGATCATCTTAGTCGACTGGAAAATCCCTCGATGGAGAAGCTTGATGAGAGAGAGATTCAAGACCAGTTTCCTGAAGAACAACTCATGAATATCGGAGGATACCAAAAGGGATCTCAATTCACTTACAACCCTTGGTATGCAGACTACGCAAATTATCTGGTTGGAGGAATTGTGCCAAAAGGATTGCCCACCTCTAGAAAGCGCAAATTCTTTAGAGACGTAAAGAACTACTATTGGGACGATCCATACTTATTCAAAGTATGCCCGGACCAAATCATCAGAAGATGCGCAGACGAGAGGGAAGCAAGGAACATTCTTCACCAAAGTCATCACGGACCAACTGGAGGACATCACGGAGCAAATACGACTGCAAGAAAGGTATATGACTCTGGCTTCTACTGGCCTACTATATACAGAGACGCTCACGACTTGGTGAAACGCTGCGATGCTTGCCAAAGGTTTGGAAGTATTTCATCGAGAAGTGAAATGCCACTTACTAACATCCAAGCTTGCGAGATCTTTGATATATGGGGGTTGGATTTTATGGGACCATTCCCAAAATCATATGGGAAAGAGTATATTCTGGTTGCTGTCGACTACGTCTCCAGATGGGCCGAAGCTCAAGCATTTCCTACAAATGATTCCCGAGTAGTGGTGAAATTCTTAAAGCAGCTCTTCTCACGTTTCGGTACTCCAAAGGCGATCATTAGTGATCGAGGCACGCACTTCTGTAATGCTCAGTTTATGAGGACATTACAATATTATGGTGTCACCCATAAGACCTCTACGGCTTACCACCCGCAGACAAATGGGCAAGTCGAAGTGACGAATCGAGCACTCAAGAGAATTTTAGAACGAACCGTGGTTAATCATAGGGAAAGATGGGCTGAAAAATTAGACGATGCTCTGTGGGCGTTCAGAACCGCATATAAATCACCACTAGGAACCACGCCCTACAGACTAGTCTACGGAAAAGCATGTCATCTGCCGATAGAGTTGGAGTATAAAGCTCACTGGGCGCTAAGAGGTTGTAATTTAGACCCTTCTGCAATTGGATCACATCGGAAAATGCAACTGAATGAACTAGCCGAATTAAGAGACCAAGTATATGAAAGCTCTCTGCACTTCAAAGAACGAACAAAGAATACTCATGATGCTAAACTCAAATATTCTAAGTTCAAGCCCGGAGACAAAGTTCTTCTCTTCAATTCGAGTTTCAAAAAATTCTCCGGCAAATTCAGATCAAGGTGGAGCGGACCATTTGTTATATCAAAAATCTTTACCTTCGGAGCGGTCGAACTAGAAGCCCCGGACGGTAATTTTAAAGTTAATGGCCATCGCTTAAAGCACTACATCGAAGATTTCCCCTCTGGTGAGGAAGTCCATATCTTTGAACCACCTTGAGCCGATTAGTAGGTATAAGGAGTCAAGCTAGAGATTCTCTAAACAAGCGCTCTTGGGAGGCACCCCATTTCTTATCTTATTTTGTTTTTTTCTTAGTTATTTTTGCTTTAGTATTATCATCCCTAAACTAACGATGCAGGATAACCCAAGTATCTGACAATGCTACACTCCTACATATACATCAGATAAGTTTTATTCACAGTATACAAATGCGAATGAACAGATGACCTCGCAAAGCTTTAACATTTAAACAAACATTTCTCGAAGTCATCTGATTATTTTGCATTTGTATACCCATTTTAAAACTATAGCATTACCTATTTATCTTTATGTTTCAGGATGGACGCTTCAGCTAAGACCTCAGGACAAGCTACTCAGAAACAACAGAAGAAAAGGACCCGCAGAGGAAAAAGAAAGAAGACGACCACCACTACTGATGAGCATGCTCAGACTGCTCCTGTATCTGCCCCACTTTTTGATTTCGGAGTTACCACTTCAGATCCGATAGTAACTTGGGCGATGTTCAGTGAGCTTTCGATTCAAAGTAGCTCTCAGTCCGAAATCAGAGAAGCGATGGGACTGCCGAAACTCGCCGACCAGCCGTATCAGCTTGGTCAGGGTCCCAGGCCAGCTCTCACACCTTTGTCCTTCTTCCCAGCTGCCCCATCACTCACTGTTCCGCCCACTGCTGTTGCTTCTTCTAGGCTACCTCAGAATCCCGCTGATGCACCCATGGTGTCTGATCAAACTACTGCCTTATCACTTACTTCAGATCCAGATCCTGACGCACTTGCAGCATTTGATCCAGACATGGATGATTTACTAGACGATTTCTAGCTTATTTTATCTTTAGTTATCTTTATTTATCATTAGACCTGTTATGTTGTTGAACTGATGATTATGATGGTATTTTATGACATTGCAGACCTTATCTTCGTAGGAATTAGATGAGCTTTGAAAAGAGTATGGTCCTCACAATCCAGCAAATTATTTACACCAACCCTACACGAATATGGTCCTATTCCAGTGCCCACTGTCCGTAGGGAAGTATCTCTCCTAAACCCGTTCTTCCTACTTTAATATAACTTCGATATGCTTATTGACCACTTAAATCTCTAAGTGTGGGATCCCCCTCTCTTATAACTTTTAAATTCACATTTTTCCTAAACCAAAACCCTAAGTGTGGGATTTTCGCTCTACTTAGTGTAGAAACATATGGGGACAATGTTTATTTCTAAGTGTGGGATAGCGGTATATCTCTCGTATGTCAAAATATCTGTTTAAGTTGATCTAGAAACATGCTAGTCCTCAAAATAAATTTTCAATTTCAAACCCTTATTTTGCCAAAATTTTCAAAAATTTTAAACTTTTTTTTTAGTCACAATAAAAGCAAATTGATTAAAAACTTCAACAGTGAAATTGTCACTCATTCAGTAAAACCTAAACAGTTTTACTTCGAAAGTGAAATTGTCACTCATTCAGTTGACCTTGACATTCCTTAGGATTTAAACCCCTTTTCACATATCTTTTCAAGCCAAAAACCCGTCCAACACTCAATTTTAGTGTTGATGATCCGCTTAGAAAACCCTGTTGAGCCTTAGCCTATTTTTCTTTCATTCACCCAAAAATTTTAAACCCCTTATTCCCCTACCCACCAGAAACTTATTTTAGTATTTTTGAAAGAAAAAAAGATATTTGGATACTCCTTTTTGCTTTCACTCCAAAAATCATAAATAATGTTTACTAAAACTTCCCGTGTGTGTTTTATTGATCTATATAGGAAAAAAAATCGAGAGTCATGTGGTGCAAAAAATTGGCACCAAAGTAAACTCAAAAATCATCAAAGGATTGAGAAATGAAAATAAGAAGGGATCTCAAGAAGGGAAATAAAAGAAAATCCCTTAGAAATTTCTTGGCAAGAAAAATCTAAGCCCAAAAAATAGAAATAGAAAAGAAAAGAAAAAGAAAAGAAAATAGCTGAAATAAAGCTAAGTGCTTCGACTCTCTCGAAAACTCGACTCTTCAAAAGAAATATCATTCCGTGTGTTTTCAAAAGATAGAAGTCAAAATAGCTATCTTATCCCCCAAAAGTGTTATCCATTTCCGTTTTCATTAAAAAGGATATCTAGATAGAGTTTTTTTTTCGAAAGTCCCAAGATAAGCAAACACCCTTAGAAACTCAGATACCCCCAATCTATCCATACCCTTTTAAACCCACACCAAACATTACAACTCATTTGAATGTCCTGGGATAATTAGTACCGTTCCTGTCTAAGTGATGAAGATTTGATCCTCGGGCAAGCCTATGACGACGAGTGCTGCACGACTGGTATTTGAGCGATTTTTCATTTGGCTTAGGATAATAGGAACCCCGATACACTTTGAGTGAATTAAGTGACCACCAGTGAGATCGCCCAGTCGTGTATATTCCACAAATTTGAGAATTGAAAGTTTGCCTAAGTGAATCATCTTGAACAACTTTTAGATACGTCATGTGAACGCCTCTTATTTATCTAACGGACAAATACTTGTTTTCAATCTGTGTGAATTCTTCGTTGTGGGTAGAAATCAAAAACTTTTTCATGGTAAATTCTAAGAGGGTAAGTTTGCTTGAGGACAAGCAAATGTCTTAGTGTGGGATATTTGATAACACGCAAAAAGTCATGTTTTTGCGTGCATTAATCTCACCTTTTTAGCCCAATATGTGACGAAACTAATCAAAATAGATGCTTTATCATTAAAACTCTTCACATGGGCCAAAATATAAACAATGTTTCAAAAGTCAACTAAAATGGTCGAAAAACACGATAAATCTAACGAATACGATCATGAGCATTCTCGTTCACTCGTTCTAGCACTTTTTGAGCTACAAAAAGAACTATGACCTCTAACTTATGTCATTTTCTTCGTTAGGAAAATACGAACGCGTGGATATAAAGAACGCTCAAAACGGATAAACGACGAATAAGTTACACCCGAACGAAGAAACGAAGAACCGAGGAACAAGCATATGGCTGAACCAGGCCGTATACGGCCGGTCCAGGCAGTATACGGCTGGACCTGGACTGTATATGGTCTGTGTAGGCCGTATACGGCCCAGTTCAGCCGTATTCACCCTATGCTCAGCCGTATACGGTCTAGTTCAGCCGTATACGGTCCAGCTCAGCCGTATCGTGCGTTTGGGTGATAAAAATCTTATTTTTTATTCGCCTTTGCGATACGGTTGTGCGTTTGGAGGTTTGGATACGGTCTACGGATACGGTTGTGCGATCTCTATAAATACAAGCCTCATTTCATCATTTCAACACACTTCACACACTCTACACCTCACTTCTACACCTTCACACTTTCTCTCACTACTCTCTCTCTAAATTAGTTAGTTAGTTAATTAGATTAGTTAAGCTAGTAGATTAGTAGCTTAATTGTAACGGAGGTGCTCCGAGACTGTGGTGTCGCACGATTTGTAACAACGCTTTGTCAGGTTCTATTATAATCTCTATCTTGTTATTTTAAATAATGTTGTGCTGTTGCTATACTTATTTAGAATTACTTGCTAGGATTATTGCCATGCTTAGCTAGACAAATATGTGTTTTCTATGATAGTTGCCATGCTAGGGTAGTTATACTTAAATCATGTTGTTACTCTATCTGTATGCTGTTGAATTATATTTGAATCTATGAATTGAATCTCAAATGTTTATCTATCCAACTTATGCTGTGGTTAGTAACATCCTTCTAGGCTTGGCCAATTGCTAGTTGTATGCCACTAATTATTCTGTGTCTGATGATCGTTGAACTCAACATGGCCGGTGTTCTCCTGGTTGAAATATTACCGAAGGGAGACACGGAGCGTAGGATTAGAGATAGATTAGATTCAGGCCACTTAACAAGTGTCTTAGAGAGAACTTTCGGGACACTTGTGACTTAACCATGTACCCCGTCACTCTGCATAATTTGATCCTTGCTATGCTGCCTTTCCGCATGTTCTTGTTTGATTGTTGCTTAGGGTTTGCATGCTAGTATCTGTTATGTTAATTAGTTACATGATTAGGTTTTCGAATATTTATCAATGGCATATACCAGTTTAACATGCATAGAATAGTTAAAATGATTTATATGAAATAATGATGAACAATTTAATCAGCCGTTAGACCAGACCATCCCAACTTGTCCCGGTGGGAAACCCCTGTTCATGTTTTTGTTTATTCAACAATTCATGCCATGATTCGGATATCTCAAATGTCCGAGATTGGGGGATAAGACTCGAGGATGGTTGTTGTTTAAATTGGTTGCTACATTTGGGACAACTTCCGGTGTAGTTTACATTCCATAACTGTTATCCACGTGACATATTATTTATTTGATTGCGGATAACTCTATGTTAGATAGATAATAGGCTAGGAGTTATGGCTCATTAGGAAATATTAATGTCATCTTAACTAAGGCTTTATCCCATTAACTACCCCTAAATAGCATGAGTAATTATCATAGTAAACACTCGCTTCACCTATAAGTTCTCGTTGCCACCTCCCCTCCACTTTACTTTATTTTAATTTTAGATAATTAGTAGTTAGTTAAAACCAAAACAAACCAAAACCTCTTTTAAACCCTAGCTAAATTCCCGTAGATAACTAAAGTCCTAGATCCCATGCCCGTTGTAGTTTGAAGAACGACCCTAGGTCATACCTATCGCTATACTTACCCATAGCTTTAGTATACTTAGGCCCAGCAAAAAACAAATTTAAAAAAAAAAACTCCACTGACGCCGCAGCTGACGGACGGTCCGACGACAGGGTGAAAACCCGATCGACCGTTGGTGACGCGTCAGTGACCATATGCTCTGTAATGTCAAGTAAACTTGTTTTCTGTGTGACTATTGTCCATCCAATGGCCACTTTATTTTTATGTTTGTGTGGCGTTTTGTATAATTTAGTCACACAACGAGTGATTTATTCTGGGATTTGGTCACATAAAATTAAGCCAAAAGTGGCTGTAGGTGATAATAAGTGTGACCATATGCTCTGTAATGTCAAGTAAACTTGTGTTGTACAAACCAGTATTACACACTTATGGTGGATTTATCAAAATCATGTTTTGATTTATCATCGCCCTTCACAAAATATACATTTAAAAAATTTGCAAAAACTTAGCGGGCTAAGTTCCCTCCTTTGATTCATTACCCCCAAATATTTTAAAACTCACAAGTTTCAGTTTAACCTTTCCCACAAAACCCGATTGTACCTTGCAGATCCAATCGTGAGGTACGTTCACAATCACACATGATGTTAATGGCAGAACAGAGATCTGGATTACATTTTTGTTTGACATCAGATTCCTATCTAATTTCTTAGTAGCATCTCATTATCTGCAGATCTGCTCATCTGCTCATCCATATTTGTCAAGTTCTACCACGAAGTTATGTGTGACAAATTCGACTTCATGATTTAGTCACATCAACAATTACTTCATGTGACCATATAGTGGCATTTGGTCACAGTGTTCAAGTGTGTGACCATATAGTTGCATTTGGTCACAGTGTTCAAGTGTGTGACCATATGTACCTGTTTTTGGCTACACTGAAACTATGTGTGACAAAATCGACTTCATGACTTAGTCATATAAACAATTACTTCATGTGACCATATAGTGGCATTTGGTCACAGTGTTCAAGTGTGTGACCATATAGTGGCATTTGGTCACGGTGTTCAAGTGTGTGACCATATAGTGACCATATGTACCTGTTTTTGGCTACACTGGAATTATGTGTGACAAACTCGACTTCATGACTTAGTCACATAAACAATTACTTCATGTGACCATATAGTGGCATTTGGTCACACTGTTCAAGTGTGTGACCATGTAGTGGCATTTGGTCACAGTGTTCAAGTGTGTGACCATATGTACCTGTTTTTGGCTGCATTGAAACTATGTGTGACAAAATCGACTTCATGAGTTAGTCACATAAACAATTACTTCATGTGACCATATAGTGGCATTTGGTCACAGTGTTCAAGTGTGTGATCATATAGTGACCATATGTACCTGTTTTTGGCTACACTGAAATTATGTGTGACAAACTCGACTTCATGACTTAGTCACATAAATAATAACTTCATGTGACCATATAGTGGCATTTGGTCACAGTGTTCAAGTGTGTGACCATATAGTGGCATTTGATCACAGTGTTCAAGTGTGTGACCATATAGTGGCATTTGGTCACGGTGTTCAAGTGTGTGACCATATAGTGACCATATGTACCTGTTTTTGGCAGCACTGAAACTATATGTGATAAAATCGACTTCATGACTTAGTCACATAAACGATAACTCCATGTGACCATATAGTGGCATTTGGCCACACTGTTCAAGTGTGTGACCATATGTACATGTTTTTGGCTACACTGAAATTATGTGTGATAAACTCGACTTCATGATTTAGTCACATAAACAATAACTTCATGTGACCATATAGTGGCATTTGGTCACAGTGTTCAAGTGTGTGACCATATAGTGGCATTTGTTCACAGTGTTCAAGTGTGTGACCATATAGTGACCATATGTACCTGTTT
Organism: Pseudognaphalium luteoalbum; assembly: GCA_963422505.1. NCBI lineage: Eukaryota > Viridiplantae > Streptophyta > Magnoliopsida > Asterales > Asteraceae > Pseudognaphalium > Pseudognaphalium luteoalbum. Next base: position 82,578,016 of record OY730197.1, read on the forward strand.
TTAGCTACACTAGAATTATGTGTGACAAACTCGACTTCATGATTTAATCACATAAACGATAACTTCATGTGACCATATAGTGGCATTTGGTCACACTGTTCAAGTGTGTGGCACAATTTTGTCACATTTTATGTGTGTAACATGACTAATGCTTCGAACTTATTCTGCATTTGTCACGCAAACCAAATTCATATGTGACTAAATAATCATCAAAAAAATAGCAGTTCCCTTTAGCCACATAAATGTTCGATGGTGTGGCAAATACATTTCAGAATGGTCACATGATTGGAGTGCATGTGTGACCAACTAATGACGTGAATTCTATTTTTGTATCTTCAGTCACATAAATATTCTAATGTGTGACGATTTGGATTTCGAGCATGTGTGACCAAAGCCCTTTTTTGGCGTAGTGACAATGGATCATTTTGCAATTTATTCAAAATAACATAGGGTGTAACACATGTTTGGCGAGTTCATTTGCTTCCTCCATCCACACAAAACACACACAAACACTCTCTAACTCTCTTTCTCTCTCTATCTCACACACACACACAAAGCACACATAAACACTCACACCACCACCACCACCACTGTCCTCCACATCCGTCACCGTCGCTCCTCCGCTACCACTACAACTCCACCCCGCACCATCGCAGCTCCGCCGCCACCACCACCGTCACCGTTACGTGACCAGAGAAAAAAAAGGAATAAAACGACGGAGGTTTTTATGGTCGGTGAGTTGTTACATGACTCACAACCGTTGGTGAACTGGCCTCCATCAGACGTAATTAACCTTGATCGTTTCTCCATCTTCTCCCGCCGCTTTAACGCCACAACTACCTCTTAACCGTCCCCACCATTTACCGCCACCACCGCCGCTCCACCACCACCGCCGCTCCACCACCACCACTATATAGATTTGGATCCGGAAACTCAAAAAGTAGATATGAAAAGTAAATTTACTTTTTAGATCTAGATCTACTTTTTAGATCAGAAAAGAAATCAACTTCATCGTATAGTTCTTCTACTTCATCTTACATGATTGCTTCATACTTTTTAGATTCGAAAAAACTACTAGAAGCTATTTACTACATCTTTTATACATACTGCATCTTATGTATTTTTTAAAATTTTGATTTATTTGTAAATCTTGATTTTTTTTCTTGAATTAAAAAAATTAGTATTACTTCTTTACAACATCATGTATATTTTTCTTACTGCATCTTGTATATTTGTTACTGTATCCTGTATATTTATCATTGCATCTTACGTGCTTTATTATTTTGACAGAATTTTCATATTAAAATTTTTTATGATCAAACGAATTTTTGGAAAACTTTAGGGTATTTTTTCAAGAAATTTTGAATGCAAGTTCATAATCTTGTCAAAATTACAAAATAGTCGTCCTTCGATCTTTTTCCTTTGCTCATGTAACCGCATTCATTTATCTATAAAACTTCTCTTACATTTAAAACCTTTAATTACGTAAAAGTTAATTAAAAATAATACTACTTCCGGGAAAATCCTCAATTTATTTTTTAATTAATAAAATACCATATGTGGGAAATTTTCTCTATTATTATATGACCCCTAAAAATGAATTCAAGTCCTGAATTTTAGAATTCAGAGAGATATTGAGAGACTTCAGAATTCTCATTATTTCTTAGATTTCTAAATCCAATTCACTTTAGTGGGATTTTTCATTCACATTCCATCAAGAACACTTTATAAAACCTTTTGACTTCTGAATTTGAAGTATCATACCTCTATTCTATCAAATAAAACCGGATGCAATATTTATAAAACTAAAAACATCTCTATTAAATTTCTTTATTTTACTGTACTTTGTGCATAACTATATATAATTGTACTCTTCGGAAGTTTAGTCTAATAGGTCTAAAATTATTATTTTTTTCTTTTCAAAGACATTTTTATACTTCTTACATCACTTCTAACAATGACACTAAAAACCTATCCCAACGCATCGTCACTTCCTCTTTCAGTTTAGAATCGATGCAAGTGGCATAAGTGTAACACTCAGTATTCGGGTCTAGTAATATTTTAATATTTTCTGACGGTAAATTATTATTTAATGTGTTGGAAAATAAGTTTGTTGTATTATTTGAAAATAAATGGGTAAAAGAGTCAAAGAATTTATTGTGGTTAATAAATTATTAAATGTTTTAATTTAATTCAGTTGACGGTATAAGAAAATGATGTTTCCCCGCAAATGGTTTTTAAGTTCCAGACAATGACAAGTATGGGGAATGAAAATTAGACAATTAGATGATAGACTCATATATTGAGTCGGTTTGTTGTTTCCATCATATATCTATATACATACATACGTACGCATCATACATACACATGAAACTTGAGATTGATCAAAAACATGAAGAAATCTTAAATTGGAGCTCTAGAAATCGAATTTAAGCTTGAAGATCATGGATTATCATCTCCTAATCCTTCTATTCAACTTGTAAGTTTCAATTTCATGAAATATGAACCCTAGAATTTGGGGGTTTTGATGTTCTTGACCTTAAATCCGAAATTAAGGTTTCAAATGATTAAATTGATGTTAGTTAAGCTTATTATTGTTGATAACTAGCAAGATTCAAGCTTAAGTTTGTAAATTAATCTTGGTTCTTAAGTTTTTGATGATTTTTGATGGGTTATTGATTATAATCTGAAAATTTAGATTAATATTTATGGGATTGATGTTGTTATACTTGTTAGTAATGTTAAGTAACATGATTCATGCTTAAGTTATAGCTTTGATTAGGGTTCTTAACTTCTTGATGATTTTGATGAGTTCATGGTGCTTTTTGAATGGATTGATGGTAATTATCATAAACTAAATCTTGATATTAGTTGAAATGGTGTTAAAATGCGTTATTAAGGAGGTTAGTAGCCTTAATCTAACCTAATAGTGGATTAATCAAGTTGTGTGAATTATAATTCAAGTGGAATTTGGTGAAAGTGTGATAATTAGGTGTTAATCATCTTGATTGGTAATAAAGAGAGATTGTTATAGAGTAGCTAGTAAAAGATGAGTTAGTATATGAGATTGTTATTCATAAGCTAAGATGATCATGGTGATGATCATGGGTTATTGATGAAATAATGGAAGAGATAAATTGTGAATTCTTAATATATGAGGTTAATAACTCAATTATGTAATTGACCATATTTGAGGTGAATTAATGTAATTTTTATGTTCATAAATTGATAGTGACGGTGAACTAATGAAGTTAAATTGGTTATTTATAATCTTGGATTGAATTGTGTTAAATGATTTTAAGTAGGTAATTAATTTGAAAGGTTGAATACTTGAAAGCTTGAATCAAGTATAATCAATTCCATGGGAGTGATGGATTGATGATTCGGATTAACTAATTATTGTGTTGTAATTATTTGATTGAGTTGTTTAGATTTTGATTACAATTGTGTGATGATATTTCACATTGAAACAAGTGACTAACTTGTGTTATTTTGTTGTAATTCCAGATATGGAGAAGACTCAGTGACATTAGACTACTGAGTGAGCTATTGATGGTATTCGGTGAGTGGACTCGTACTCTAAGTGTGATTTGGTTGTAACATATTTGGTTACAACAAGTGAACATAGTTGCTATTGTGATTGTTGATTGTTGACTATTGATTGATGAAATACACGTGTAATATGTGATGAGTCGCCTTCGGGCATTTGGTGATGTGGAGGTCAACAATTGTTGGGCTGGGTTCCTACAGGTTAGTCAACATGGGATTTGTGATCATTTGTTGAAAGTAGAACTTATGTTGACTAAAGGTAGTAACCAGCTATCGGTAAATCACTGTATTGGCCTGCAGTGATCATAAGTGTCACTTGGTGGGCCACCGCGGCTGAGGGCGCCACAAGGGCCACCGATCCTCTTGGTGATGTTGTGTCAGTGTCTATGTGATATTTGCTGATAATCAGTACTGTTATACTGAATTGTACTGATAGTGACAGGTTGACTCACTTAGCTTCGTGCTAATCCCTCACATTACTCTTGCAGGTTATATTATGATATTATGGGAGGAGCAAGAAATGTTGATTTAGATGGAATGTTTGACGACTAGCGTGCACTCTGATATTTATTTTGGATGCGTCCATATTGTGTCTTGAAATTATATGACACCCAGTTTAATATTTTATGGTTTTAGAATATTATGACTTTATGTATTATTTGTAAAGTGGTTTAACAATATTTGTCATATCCTACGCTTCCAATGTATTGTTTAAAAAAAAAAATTTGTCCTTAAATTATAGGTTGTTATAATAAGAGACGCCATTGGTATCAGAGCATAAGTTTGGGTGAATTGTACATTGTAAGATGTCCAATCGCAAACTTTGATATGTGTCAAGTCAAACATTCCAGGGTGTGGGATTAGTGGTTGTATGAGAATGTGGTTATTGAATGTGTACTAACCTATAACAAGGTTCGAGGTTGTGTTTTGGTTGCAGAGACGGAGGAATATGAGGAACCCAAGGGTATTCTCAATGATTCCTCAATATCCGTGGGCTTAAGTATATCAGGTACTCCTCATTAAGCTTGATGAATTTCAATAAGCTTGAATTGACTACTTTGCTATCATATGATTAGTAGTAAAGTAGATTGAGTTAGACTAATATGAATCCCTAGTTGTGAGTCCTTGATGATTATTACTTGTTAATATGATGATAGCAATATTAATGAGTAATTTTGAATGAACTAGAAATGAATTGTGTAGACACATGTCAAGTCAAACATTCCAGGGTGTGGGATTAGTGGTTGTATGAGAATGTGGTTATTGAATGTGTACTAACCTATAACAAGGTTCGAGGTTGTGTTTTGGTTGCAGAGACGGAGGAATATGAGGAACCCAAGGGTATTCTCAATGATTCCTCAATATCCGTGGGCTTAAGTATATCAGGTACTCCTCATTAAGCTTGATGAATTTCAATAAGCTTGAATTGACTACTTTGCTATCATATGATTAGTAGTAAAGTAGATTGAGTTAGACTAATATGAATCCCTAGTTGTGAGTCCTTGATGATTATTACTTGTTAATATGATGATAGCAATATTAATGAGTAATTTTGAATGAACTAGAAATGAATTGTGTAGACACATTGTTGAATAAAGTGTAATAGCTGTATTGTATGGAGTTAATTGTGTCTACAATATGAAATTCAAATATGAAATCGGTTGTATGAAGTGTGTATGTGGAATTATTTGCTCATGTGAAATAATGACTTTGGGAGCAATTGGATTAAGTGTAGTAATAAATATTGGAAAACAAAGTTGATATGACTCCATATAGTAAATTTAATGAGATGTTGGTAATCTCAATTAATAAGTTTGGAGTCTTGTTGTTGTGTAAATTAGAAAGTGTCCATTGATTGAAATGTGTATCTTTGACTAGGAAAAGTCAAGGTTGAAATTGGTAGAGTCAAATCTTGTAATGACTATGTTATTAAGTGATAAATGTGGTAAGATGTGTATGTGTATAATATTGATCATGATTGTGGTTGAATTATGATCTATCTACTAAAAGTGGTGTAGTAAGAAAGTCAAAGTGGTCAACCAACTTTTATAATTGTTGACAAGTTTGAAAGAAATCAAAGTTGAAAATTTGTTGTGATTGGTTTAAACATAATGATTTTAATGTGAATTGGTGTTTTAGGGTTATAGTACGATACCAATAGTGAAAACAGTTTGATTTGACTTAAAATAGTCAAAGTAATGTGAAATGGGTGTTAGAATAGTTATTATATGGGTTGAAACCCAAATGGGTTGTTAAAGTGCCCAAATGGGTCACTTGATGGTTAAACGGTTAAAATGAGTAGTGGTTTGGTTATAACCAATGTCAAAGTAATCTTAAGTCCTACATATAGTGGGAATATGTATTGAAAATGTTTTGGGTAGTCAATGTGATTGTTGTGTTAAAAATGCCCAATTGGACCCTTAAACTAGTCGACTAGTTAAAACATGATGAAATGAGTATATGAGGGTGTTGAATATGCTCAAACGACACAAATGTATATAGGAACATGTTGGCAAAGGGTGGAAGTCAGAAACCAAGCCATTTGGAATATGGCGTGTCCACCAAAATGGTCAAAAATGGCCTAAATTGAGTCATACGTCCGTTTTCTTGTAAAACGTGTAAATTGAAAAAGTGTAAAAAATGGAAAGTTGTATTTTGATTATATGAAGGTGCCCGTAAAATTTCAGACCCTAGCTATTTACGGTTTGTGAGATATGCGCGTTTGAATTTCAGAAATTTACATTAAGGTTTGCTGGTGCAGGGTCTGTTGTACAGTCATGGGACCCGGCGGTTCCAAAGGGAACCCGGCGGGTAGAGTAGTGAGCCGGCTGGTAGTACTTAAACTCGGCTGCTCCTCCAGCCCAAATACAGCAAAATGTTTCTGTTTGGCCAAAACTTAATTTACCCGGCTGCTGGGTATTAGGACCCGGCTGCTTGACCTTAGAACCCGGCGGCTCCTCTGTAGAAGCCGGCGGCTTGAGGCTTTCTCAGGTGGTAAAATAATTTTTAATTTTTTTCGACGTTCGACGTAACGTTTGACGTAGAAATTTCCGTTAGAAAATTTCGGTGTCAGAATAAGATGAAATTTACATGGTCACTCGGAAACGGCCCAACGGTCAAAGCTCTTCGCTTTGCCATGGGCCCTGACAGTTTTGGGCAGTTCGGGGTCGTTTGGAGCCCGAAAATGGCATTTTATTGTTTTTCGGACCTTATTTCGGACTTTTAGTTTACATTTTGTATTGGGCCTTTGTTTCTTTGAGCCCAGGAATCATTTTTATGACTAAATACAATATTAAAAACTTATTTTAAGAGGTCCACAGATGTTATTGCATATGAGTCATTTTCAAACGGTTTATTTAACTGCCGAAATATACCAGTAAATGGTATTGTGATTGTTTCTAACTAGGGTTAGTAAACATTGAGTAGGAAATTATGTGGATCATATATGTGAACTAATTGAAATATGATGAAGTACTTGAATCATGTAAAACATCAAAATTAATTGAATTGAGCATTTTAAGAATTTATAAGTTAAGCACATGAGCTTATAACTATGTGATCATTAAACATGAAATGCTCAATTGTGATTCAACTAAAGACATATATGTTGATGAATATGTGTTGGATATTACATATAGTATTGACAAGTGTTTAGTACTAAATGTACTATAAGTATTAAGTGATGTAACTGGTAATTGATATTGAATCAGGTAATGAAGAGGTTGACTGATGTAATGGTGTTAGACATTATATCTGTGATAATGAAATAGTGAAAAGAGTTATATCTACCTGATTATGTGATTAGTTGTTCATTTAAAAGTGATAAATTGAAAATGGTAACAAGTTAATACTTGGTCATAAATCTATTATAAGTGCTATTATAGGTGTGATAATTGTTGATTACAACATTGTGATATATGAGAGAGTAAAAGTTAATCACTTTAGAGATTAATGGTATGAAGTGGCCTGAAAATGAAGTGTACATGACATAATATGACGACGTCTGGCCAACGTATTTATATTATGCCATTTCACATGGAATTGTTGAGGCTACTAAGTACCAGATAAAGTTAAAGTAATTTTTAAATAACAGATTTGAGATATTGACTTGTAGTTGAGAAATAGTCAATGATTGACTGAAATAAAAGAATAGTAAACCACAACTTTGTTTTAATATGGTACCCATTGTAAATGGGAGGTATGTGTGATGAATTGTAACCAATAATAATTAAAAGATGATTTAAGCAAAGTAGAGGTCAGCTGACTGTGAATTTCATTGTGATGATATTTTGAATAGGTGAAGCATGATAGCACCTTGTGTTGATGAAATACCTATATTGATGACGCATGGTATTAACAGGTGTTGATTTAGCATCCGAGTTGATGTGAAGGGATACTAATTGATTATGTGATAATAGTTATACTCATAAGATTTGACCTCTACATACTGCTTACGGATTATTCCTAAGTATTAATGGTTATATGATTTTGATTCCCTTATAATAAAGAGTTTCATATAACCTAGTTGTGATTATGATTACAAATTGTAAACCAATAATTGACTAGTTGCAAAAAGTAGAGATAATCTAGCAAGTTATTAGTTAAAGAAATACCTGATTATTAGCTAGATTGCTAATTATGAGTTGAGATAAACTTTTGTTGTCATTACCACTAGTGTTATTACTATAACTGTTCATGTGACTATGTGTTTCACTTATTTCAAGTGATTAAAGTGTTTTAAATTGTATACATGGCTAGTTGTGAATGGTCATGTAAGTAGTTAGTTAAATTATGAAAGACATGATATATGCACAGTATGTGTGCATGGGGGAAAAGATAGAAACATGTACATATGGGTATATGTGCAAGTGGAAAGAATTGATAACGTATATTATATTTGTAAGTTGCTCACGGGAGTAACGTTTAATATGTGTATATATCATGATTAAATAGTTAATAATACTATCCTTTATGCTGGATATTGCATTTTGTGATAGATATTATGTGTTTATATGAATTCAATTAAAATACACATATGTGGCGTATAAATTGATGACATAATGTACCTATATAAATATATTGACATGTAAGTACATTTTGTGATTATGTGAGTACGATGTATGACAAGTACCGTATTTGTGAAATGGAATCTATTTTATTAGATTAATTACGTGTGATCAGATTTCGAGGACGAAATAGTTTTAAGGGGGGAAGATTTGTAACACCCAGTATTCGGGTCTAGTAATATTTTCTGATGGTAAATTATTATTTAATGTGTTGGAAAATAAGTTTGTTGTATTATTTGAAAATAAATGGGTAAAAGAGTCAAAGAATTTATTGTGGTTAATAAATTATTAAATATTTTAATTTAATTCAGTTGACGGTATAAGAAAATGATGTTTCCCCGCAAATGGTTTTTAAGTTCCAGACAATGACAAGTACGGGGAATGAAAATTAGACAATTAGATGATAGACTCATATATTGAGTCGGTTTGTTGTTTCCACCATATATCTATATACATACATACGTACGCATCATACATACACATGAAACTTGAGATTGATCAAAAACATGAAGAAATCTTAAATTGGAGCTCTAGAAATCGAATTCAAGCTTGAAGATCATGGATTATCATCTCCTAATCCTTCTATTCAACTTGTAAGTTTCAATTTCATGAAATATGAACCCTAGAATTTGGGGGTTTTGATGTTCTTGACCTTAAATCCGAAATTAAGGTTTCAAATGATTAAATTGATGTTAGTTAAGCTTATTATTGTTGATAACTAGCAAGATTCAAGCTTAAGTTTGTAAATTAATCTTGGTTCTTAAGTTTTTGATGATTTTTGATGGGTTATTGATTATAATCCGAAAATTTAGATTAATATTTATGGGATTGATGCTGTTATACTTGTTAGTAATGTTAAGTAACATGATTCATGCTTAAGTTATAGCTTTGATTAGGGTTCTTAACTTCTTGATGATTTTGATGAGTTCATGGTGCTTTTTGAATGGATTGATGGTAATTATCATAAACTAAATCTTGATATTAGTTGAAATGGTGTTAAAATGTGTTATTAAGGAGGTTAGTAGCCTTAATCTAACCTAATAGTGGATTAATAAAGTTGTGTGAATTATAATTCAAGTGGAATTTGGTGAAAGTGTGATAATTAGGTGTTAATCATCTTGATTGGTAATAAAGAGAGATTGTTATAGAGTAGCTAGTAAAAGATGAGTTAGTATATGAGATTGTTATTCATAAGCTAAGATGATCATGGCGATGATCATGGGTTATTGATGAAATAATGGAAGAGATAAATTGTGAATTCTTAATATATGAGGTTAATAACTCAATTATGTAATTGACCATATTTGAGGTGAATTAATGTAATTTTTATGTTCATAAATTGATAGTGACGGTGAACTAGTGAAGTTAAATTGGTTATTTATAATCTTGGATTGAATTGTGTTAAATGATTTTAAGTAGGTAATTAATTTGAAAGGTTGAATACTTGAAAGCTTAAATCAAGCATAATCAATTCCATGGGAGTGATGGATTGATGATTCGGATTAACTAATTATTGTGTTGTAATTATTTGATTGAGTTGTTTAGATTTTGATTACAATTATGTGATGATATTTCACATTGAAACAAGTGACTAACTTGTGTTATTTTGTTGTAATTCCAGATATGAAGAAGACTCAGTGACATTAGACTACTGAGTGAGCTATTGATGGTATTCGGTGAGTGGACTCGTACTCTAAGTGTGATTTGGTTGTAACATATTTGGTTACAACAAGTGAACATAGTTGCTATTGTGATTGTTGATTGTTGACTATTGATTGATGAAATACACGTGTAATATGTGATGAGTCGCCTTCGGGCATTTGGTGATGTGGAGGTCAACAATTGTTGGGCTGGGTTCCTACAAGTTAGTCAACATGGGATTTGTGATCATTTGTTGAAAGTAGAACTTATGTTGACTAAAGGTAGTAACCAGCTATCGGTAAATCACTGTATTGGCCTGCAGTGATCATAAGTGTCGCTTGGTGGGCCACCGCGGCTGAGGGCGCCACAAGGGCCACCGATCCTCTTGGTGATGTTGTGTCAGTGTCTATGTGATATTTGCTGATAATCAGTACTGTTATACTGAATTGTACTGATAGTGACAGGTTGACTCACTTAGCTTCGTGCTAATCCCCCATATTACTCTTGCAGGTTATATTATGATATTATGGGAGGTGCAAGAAATGTTGATTTAGATGGAATGTTTGACGACCAGCGTGCACTCTGATATTTATTTTGGATGCGTCCATATTGTGTCTTGAAATTATATGACACCCAGTTTAATATTTTATGGTTTTAGAATATTATGACTTTATGTATTATTTGTAAAGTGGTTTAACAATATTTGTCATAACCTACGCTTCCAATGTATTGTTTAAAAAAAAAAATTGTCCTGAAATTATGGGTTGTTATAATAAGAGACGCCATTGGTACCATGGCGTCATTTTGGACGTCGGTTTGGTGTCGTCAGTTTGGTGACGGGCGTCTCTCTCTCTCTCTCTTTTTTCTTTTGTTTATTTGTTTAGTGTATAGAAATAAAGGTATATTGGTAAATGTGGGTTCAGAAATTTAAAGTGGTGTTCACTGTTGGCAGTGTAGTGTAAATTTTGTGTTGGTTTTAAAAAGTGCTGACGTTACGCTGATTTGGTAAAAACTAATGCATCTGTTAGCGTCACAATTAGGTGTGGTCAAGTGACATATCATATTTTGTCAAATCAGCATCACGTCAGCACTTTTTAAAACCGACATAAAACTGACACTACACTGCCAACAGTGAATATCAATTTACTTTTTTGGGAACTCACATTTACCAGTATACCTTTATTGAGTTATTATTATTATTATTATATTTATATTACCAATATAGTGCTTTTACCACGAAGAACAACGAATTTTGAAGATATCTCGTGATGTCAAATTTGTTGCTTAAATTGCATATGCACAAAAACACGTCTATTACGATATCTAGAATATATTATCCTACAATATTAGATATAAATTCATACATGTTTAAATGACATAAATTTAATTGGAAAGACATCTCATATATTATTATGTTATTCATCACTAGAAAAGAAGGGAGGAAGGATATTTGCTTTGATATATATATATATATATATATATATATATATATATATATATATATCAAATAAAATAACGAACTAAAAATATATTTAAAAATAAGAATTGACTAAGGTATTAAAAACTGTTTTCTTTCTGCGGCAATGTGCAGGTTAACCAGCTCGTTTAAATAAATGAAAGATAATTGGATTTGACATCCTTACAAATATATACATGCTTACTCTAGTATGTAAAATAAAGAGAAAACAAATAATGTTTATGTTTAACTTGTGGTTTAAGGGCATATAAAAGTCACTAAAACATTTAACATACATCACAAAGTTCATTTATTAAATTCAATAATATTCTATTATACATAATGTTTAAACAAAGTTTATACTATATTTTTATTTTACTACGTAATTTTTAATTAACATATTTGTGTGGCTAACATTGTATAAACATTTTTAATTGAAAAGAGAGACGTATATGTCTTAAGTTTATTAAATATCATTAAATATGATTAAATTAAAGTAATCGAAACATTATTTATTTGTTAACAATATTATCCTACATATTGTAGATTTTAATGATAGTAAAATAATTTTTAGGTACTCAAATTATATCTTTTATTTCATTAACGTAAGGTATCTTAATTTTTTCTTACCATTAAAACGGTATTTTTATTAACAACCATTTTTTACATCAATAAATGACACCAAATCAAATTTTATATTAACGTAAAAAAACAAAAACTTGAGAACCTAATATCTTCACGCTTATAAAATATTCTTTCACATACTTTTTTAATCAAAACTTATATATAGAAAAATAGTTTATAAGAGTTGATCAACACCACTTGGTACCATGAGTATGTGATAAAGAGAAACATGTAATACTAAAAAACTTTCAAGTAATATAAGATGATGTTGCACGGTAAATGAGTTGTGTGTTGTATTTGATTAAAAAAATATCCTAAAAATGATCCGACACTATTATGATTTTCTTCACGGACCATACACTCATATATACATATTTTTTTTAAAAAAAACTAATGTTTCAGTTTTTGTTAACAGAAGTTAAAATGGAACTCTTTTATTATGAAATGGTATTTTTATATTTTTATTATCGAGTTATTTGAAATATTATAATTATTTATCTTTTTAGAAAGTTACCATTATAATTAGATTGTTGTAATAATAAGGCTAGCTGTATATAATAACAAAGCTCATAATTCGCAAAAAAGATAGAAAAAAATTCATCTTTCTATGGGGTTAAATCCAAAGACTACACTACAATACCACATTATTATATTAAATCTAATCAAGCGACAAAACTATAGTTAATATAAACAAAAACAAAAAAGGAAAAAAAATCTATCCGAAATTTGTCTGTGTAGGCGATGACCGCTCGGATAGGGCGCGACAGAGGAGCTTCGAGTGACGGGCTGTCGAAGAGCAAAGAAAAAAAGTCACTCGAAGCTTTGCCCTTTGCTTTGAATTTAATTGTTGAATGTTATTTTTGTAGAAAAACTAAAACTAAATAATAAAATGGGAAAAAAGTTAATTTAGAGGGTATCTCTACCATATTTTAGTGGTACTTGTCCGCCCCATCCCACAAGGTGAACATCAACGCCGAATAAATGACATGTCCATTAATTACCCACATATGCTAAGGTACGGATTCGAATCCATGACCTATAGGACACACATATGGGATCTGAGATTTATAAAAAAATGAAAAACTAACCAAATTAAATCTTACATTTGAGATAGAAAATTGAAATCCTTGACGACATTTAGTCGGAAATCTCGTGTACATTCACGAAACTTGAAAATTTATATTTAATTGATGAATATACATTTGATGATCGGAGAAAAATAAGTTAAAAATGAAAAACTAAAACTACAATTAGCAATTTAACAAAATAAAGTGCATATATATATATATATATATATATATATATATATAATAAAAAAGTTAAAGAAAATATTCAAATTCGAATTTATAATGATAAAATGAAGCCGCTTTGTATAATAACAAAATTCATAATTCACAAAAAATGATAGAAAAAAAATTCTTTTTGTGAGGTTAAATCCAAAGACTACACTGCGATATGACATTATTGTATTAAATCCAATCAAGCAACAAAACAAAAATTAATATAACCAAAAAAAAAGGAAACAAATATCTATTTCAAATTTATCGACTCTAAGTGTTAAATATTTTTTTTAGGAAAAACTTTTACTAAATAATAAATTGGGGGGAAAAGGTAATTTGGAGTGAGCCTCGAATCCTGTATCATATTTTAATGGTACGTGTCTGCCCCACCCTGCAAGGCGAACATCAACGCCGGACGAATCACATGTCCACAAATCACCCACATATGCCAAGACACGGATTCGAACCCATGACCTATAGGTCACATATGTGGGTCTGAAATTTATAAAAAGAATGAGTAACTAACCATATTAAAATTATAAATCTTACATTTGTGATAGAACCGTTGAAATCCTTAGAGACATTTAGTCGAACATCTTGTTTGCATGCATTCACGAAACTTGAAAATTTGTAATTAATCGATGAAATTACATTTGATGATGGGAGAAAAATTAAATTGAAAATTAATATTAAAACTACTATTAGCAATTTAACAATATATAGTGCGTATATATATACTAAAAAAGTCAAAGAAAATATTCAAATTCTAAGTTATAAATGATGAATTGTTTGGCAATCATTATGTGAATAAAAATTAAACCTTGATTTGTATTTACCTTAATTAATTAAAAATTTAATTTATATAAATGTTAAAATAAGAATAAAGTGGTAGTTTACACATTTGATCATCTCCTCTCCACTATTTAGGTAGTCATTTTATTAAGGTAAGATCAATGATCTAAATTAAAATTTTTATTTATTAATAGCGGAGATTAATTTATAGATTACTAAAAATAAAATGATTACCTAATTCACATTCTATTATAATATATAGTGTAGATAGATGTAGATTAGCTATGATCATATGATTTATAGATAATTTATTAAATGATCTTTAACTCAAGACTTCTTACAAGTCATTTTCAATTAAGAATCTTAATCTTAGTTATGTTATCTTTCAACGTTTTATGCCCGAATCCAATGCTTACCAAAAATGTTTATTACAAAAGGAGCACATAATCTATACTATATTATAAAGTGTTTAACCCTTTTTTCATTGTCTTACATAATTCAAGATGAAAAATTATATCCCTACCCCTTAAGTTACTAAAATGGCAACATCTAATAGACAAATCTTTTAATTTAATTCTTACATTAATTTAAATTGTTTTTAAAAACTAACATATATCTGTTTTTGCGATGTTAAACTATTAGAAAACGAAAACATACTTGACATATTCAAATATTGTCGGTAGCGAATCCAGGAAATTAGATTATGGGGGGTGAAAAAACTACTTTCAACGTATAAAATAAAAACCGCACTGCAACATCTAAAACCGTACACATGACTATAAAACAACCTACAATACATCTAGATGGTACTTAAACGACATCAAATGTTACAAAAAAAAAAAACAAATGCCTGAAAAACAATTTACCAACAACAAGAACATCAACTTAACGTAATAGCAAGTAAACACCCATTACAATTTATAACGAGAAATAAGCATTTGAACTTTTCTAGGTTAAAAGAGTAATAAATTGTAGCTTCCACATTAGATATTTTCATGATATGATAAATAATATAATCATAACCATAAGATAATTTAAAATCAACAACTTTTCATGATTTTACAAACGTATAGTATAAGATTCCAACCAAATATAGCAAAATGGAATAATAAAGATTAAAAAAGTGGAAGAAAATAAGGCATCTCAATAACCATGGCTACATTTTTTTCTCATTTGTCATCGCTACAAAGTACGAGTAATTCACTAGTAAGAAAGATTATCTTTAAAATAAAAATACATATTTTCTTTTTCTTTTTTTACATATCAGCTTTCAATTTTATAAAAAGATATTTACAATGCTTATAATCACATCATCATTGAGCCCAGAAATTCTATCATGTTGGTTTCTCATTTTATATGTTAGTCCGTAATATAACTACCTTCGGTCGTTACTCGACTTCCATACATTTGTACTCCACCTTGAAGTGTTTCCAGTACTATATCGAATAACAGTCGAATAGGGGCCATCATATTACTTCGTAATATTGTACCGTTTTGTAATATGACTACCTTCGGTTGTTCCTCGACTTCCATACATTTGTACTCCACCTTGAAGTGTTTCCAGTAATATATCAAGTAACAGTCGAATAGGGGCCATCATATTACTTTACGATAATTAAGACTGTCGCACCCCCAAAACACGTGACTGCGGAAGTAGGAGGTGTCATGGGGGCGCCGACCAAATCAAATATCACAACACAAAAATTAAAGCAAACGACCTCTATATGAGACGTTTGAAAAATAGTTACATTACAATAATTCAAATGCTTACAAAAGTTATAGGAGTTCGCATGACAAAAGTAGAATTACATAACTATGATTCTAAAATATAGTAAATGCAATCTAGTTCCTTGATGTTTGAAAACAATGCGACTCGAGCTACACTATCCATAAGCTTCCTATTGCGGCGGGTTACCTGAGAAATACATATTAAAAGGTCAACATAAAGTTGGTGAGTTCATAGGTTTGTTAAGTAATCAGTTGCTAAAATGATCCACAAGATTTCACAAGTTTTGCATCATTCGTCAATGATAAGTAAAAGTATCGTTAGCCAACGACAAGTAAAAGTATTGCATACAGCAATAAAAGTATACCATTTGCATGAGTCTCATAGTCAAGCTTAACGTTGTTTGCCTCCGGTAAGTGTACTAATCCGATACACTTCTAAATCACAAGTAATACTGCACCCGTGGGTTGGCTAGCGCGACTAGCCCGGACGAGGTTTGTCAAACCCTGATGGTACCACCCAATAATACTCACACACAAATTTTAATGACTATGATAAGTAGAGGACTTTAGTGGATTATTCAGGTCTCATGCAATCCGTACAAAAAGTTGTTTCCAGTACTTGTGATCATAAAGCGGTTTATAAAACAGTTGTATGTATTCTCACCCCAGTAAAAAACAGTAAAAAGGGGCTATGAAACTCACCAGAGTTGAGCAGGTAGCAAGCAATATCAAATATTAGCAAGTAGTGGGTGTTCTCGTTCCCGTGTGCAACCTCCTAACGCCCTAAACGTATGAGGTTGTATAAGTAGATGTCTCAAAAGACTATCTATAGCGATTGTATAAGTGGGGGTTAATGTCCACTTAAGCCAATCGGGTAGGTGGGGGTTTTATGTCCACCTAAAGCTAGTTCATCAACTAGTATGTCCAAATAGTAGTTCAAGTTCGTTTATCGAAAACGTGTACAACCCGTTGGTGAAAGTTTGTAATAATAATTCTTTAAGACATTATTAATTTGTTTGTGTCATTGTATACGTATTGTTATAGTATGTATCCTGTGTGGTTATAAGTTACTCATGTTCGTTACTTAGTGAAAAACAAGTTCCATACATTCTGTCATTAGCGACACTAGTAGCGACACTAGTGTCAGTGTCGCAGGTTATGCGACACTAGGGTAAATGTCGCAATGTATGCGAGTGTCGCAGGTTATGCGACACTAGTGTCAGTGTCGCAGTGAGTGTCGCAAGTTATGCGACATTAAGTCTTATGTCGCAAGTTCAAATCGATTTTCAAATAAGTAGCAACACTGATAGCGACACTTCGGTAGTGTCGCAGGTCATGCGACACTAGCGTCTGGCCAGATTTTCCATTTTTAGCCCAAGTGTAACCAAGTGTCGGTTTTTCATTCGGGAAACTTTCCAAAATTAGTTTTTGGTCCAAGTTGCTAATTAAGTCATCCAAACCCATTTTTATTACCATTTTTCAAATATAGTAAGTTTTTCGAAAACGAGCCACTTTTGTTGACTTGGTCAAACTTACTCGGTTTGACCCAAAACTTTCACCCAACCCAAATATCAGTTTATAGGGTCTAAATATGATGTCGGTTCATGCCGGAGTTCACCAAAAGTGTCGGTTTTTATAAAATTCCTAAATCTTCAAGATTTCACATTTTCGACTTTTTGTCGGTTTATTTCACCAAGTGTTTTACCAATTTCTGGTCCAAGTCAAGTCTCATAATTTTTATCAACTGATCTACTATGTGTGTAGTGTCTAACTTATGTTTTCCAAGAGTTTTAAGTCCCATAATCATAGAGAAGCAAAATAATTAGTCATGCATAGTCTAGATTCTGATTTTACCCAGGTCAGTCTCACAAATCGTCCAATAGAGAAAAACGTGTACGTTTTTGGAAAAAGTGTAAAACACGAAAGTTGTAGATCTTTTCAATACGCAAATTTTAAAAAAAAATGTATCTTCTAACTCCTCCTAAAACTCCGGATATGGTCATTTTACTAGACTGTTCTTTTGTTGACAGATTATACATCTTTTAGGAATAAATTATAAAAACGTATTTTGGTAACGAATTTGGACATAATCTTTTTGATGGAGCTGAATAACATCATAATCAGTAACATGAAAGTAAAATTAATGAAAGTTCTTGAGAATCCTTACAAGGAAATAATGAAGAACAAGTGATGATGAAGAAGATGATGTTCTTGAGCTTGAAAAACCCTAGCAAATGGTGGTGGTTATTAGTGGTGGTTCATGGTAGTTTATGGTGGTGTGAAGGTCGATAATGGGCTGAGATTTCCAGAGATTTAAGTGAGAGAGAAAAGGTAGAGAGAAGGTGGAGAAATCTTTGAGTGAAAGTGTTTGAGTGTCAAAATGGAAATGGGACTTGCATGACTAATGTATGGAGGTTGTAAGTAAAAGCAATAATTGATTTTTGCATGAAATCTAAGTGGGGGAGGGGGTGGCTGGTCGTTCTCATGGGCCCCACCAAGGGCATTATGGTCATTTTTCATTCCTAGCTTAATTTGTTGCGTTTTACGTTCGTTTACCCGATTGTTTAGACGTTTATATATACGTTAAACGTTTAATACGCGTTTTTAAGTAACGATTTAAATTTCGTCATTTTCACTTGAAGTATTTATTCTAAATACTTGAAAAACATTTATAAAAATGTTTCGTTAAGTTGTCGGTCTCGATTTGCGTGCACGTTTTACGGAGGTTTAATCGCGTAGCGTTTTAAATAGACGTTTTTCTTTGACAACTATTATACGATATTTTCAATAATAATTTCATACAAAATAATATATTTTAAATTATTAAAATATATTTTGACTTTCGTTCGATTGTCGGACGCGTTCCGCGCGTTTCTGTTGCGTTTGAGACGTTTTAATCGAAACGTCTAGGTTTTTCGGGTATTATTATATTAAAATAATAATATATGATAAATAACTTCTAGAAATAGATTTAAGTTATTTATAGAAAAAGTTTTCACCAACGTCGTATATTATGTCGGACTCCGTCTGGTTGTTTTGCACAATTTTACCAAATTGCGTAAGCGTAATTACAATTAATTACGGAGATGTATATTCACATAAAATATACAAGTAGTTACAAGTAATTACAAGTATTTAGCCTAAAACTAAACTAAACACACGTAATTAGGGTTTCTAGACGGTTAATCAGTAACCCTAAATCGTCGGGTGTCACATTCTCCCCCTGTTAGGAGAATTTCATCCCGAAATTAGCTTGTTGTTGTGGTCTGTGAGATATCTAAGAATAGATTTGGATGTTTCAGTCGCATTTGGTCTTCCCATTCCCAAGTGAATTCAGGACCACGCCTAGAATTCCACCGGACTTTAACGATGGGAATACGACTCTGTTTCAAGTGTTTGACCTCACGGTCCATGATTTCAATCGGTTCCTCAACGAAATGGAGTTTGTCATCAATGTGGATTTCGTCGAGCGGGATTACAAGTGTCTCATCAGAAAGACATTTCTTTAGGTTAGAAATGTGGAACGTGTTGTGCACGCTACTTAGTTGTGGTGGTAGCTGCAGTCGATATGCAACCGGACCAATTCTTTCAAGAATCTCAAAAGGTCCGATGTACCTGGGGTTTAGTTTTCCACGTTTGCCAAAACAAATAACACCTTTCCAAGGTGATACTTTTAAGAGTACTCGATCCCCAACCTGGAACTCGAGTGGTTTGCGTCTCACGTCAGCATAGCTTTTCTGACGATCACGTGTGGCTTTCAGCCGGTTTTGAATAGTCATGATTTTCTCGGTTGTTTCATGGATGATTTCAGGACCAGTGAGTTGGCTATCGCCGATTTCGGTCCAACAAATGGGTGATCGGCACTTTCTCCCATAAAGTGCCTCGAATGGTGCAGCATTAATGTTGGTGTGGTAACTGTTGTTGTAGGAAAATTCACACAAGGGTAGGTGGTTTTCCCATGTGTTTCCGAAGTCAACTACGCAAGCTCGTAGCATGTCTTCTAGGGTTTGAATGGTCCGTTCACTCTGACCATCGGTTTGCGGATGATAAGCAGTACTCAAATCGAGGCGAGTACCAAGGGCTCGTTGAAGTGTTTGCCAGAATCGAGAGGTGAAGCGGCTATCTCTATATGAGATGATTGAAATGGGAATACCATGTCGTGCCACAACCTCTTTGATGTAGGTGCGAGCCAGACGCTCCATCTTGTCGTTTTCTTTGATAGCTAGGAAATGGGCAAATTTCGTGAGACGATCAACGATTACCCAAATGGTATTGCAACCGCTCGGTGTTTTCGGTAGTTTCATGATGAAGTCCATTGTTATGTTTTCCCATTTCCATTGGGGTATCTCGGGTTGTTGTAGCAATCCGGAGGGTTTCTGGTATTCGGCCTTAACCTTGGAACAGGTTAAACATTTGCTAACATAAGTGGCTATGTCAGCTTTCATGTTGGGCCACCAATACTGTTGTTTGATGTCATGATACATCTTGTCGGAACCAGGGTGCATAGAGTATTGAGATTTGTGAGCTTCATCCATCACCAAATTTCGTAGGTTTCCAAAGTTTGGTAACAAGATTCGGTTGGAGAAGTATCGGTTTCCGTCGGGTTTGATTTCGAATTGTTTATCCATGCCTCGCAAGGCTTCATTTTTGATGTTTTCATTTTTGAGTGCTTCGAGTTGAGCGGTGTGGATTTGAGTGATGAGATCATTGTGAATGGTTAAACTAAGGGCTCGAACACGAAGGGGTTTTGAACGTTCTTTCCGGCTGAGGGCATCCGCAACAACATTTGCTTTGCCAGGATGGTATTTGATTTCGCAGTCATAATCGGTAAGCAACTCGACCCAGCGACGTTGCCTCATGTTGAGATCCTTTTGATCAAATATGTGTTGGAGACTTTTGTGATCGGTAAAGATGGTGCACTTAGTGCCATAAAGGTAGTGTCTCCAGATTTTGAGCGCAAATACGACAGCTCCGAGTTCAAGGTCATGAGTGGTATAATTCTTTTCGTGGATTTTGAGCTGTCGAGAGGCGTAGGCGATGACTTTTTCACGTTGCATTAACACACAACCTAGTCCTTGGCGTGAGGCGTCGCAGTATACTACGAAATCATCGGTGCCTTCGGGTAAGGACAGGATTGGTGCACTGCAGAGTTTCTGTTTCAGAAGTTGGAAGGCGGACTCCTGCTTATCGGTCCAGTCAAATTTCTTGTCTTTCTGAGTCAGTGAGGTTAAGGGTAAGGCTATTTTGGAGAAATTCTCAATGAATCGTCAATAATATCCGGCGAGACCTAAGAATTGTCGTACCTCAGTCGGTGTGGTTGGCGCTTCCCAACACTTAATGGCCTTGATCTTGGCTGGATCAACACGTATCCCTTGACTGTCAACGACATGCCCTAGGAATTGTACTGTTCGCATCCAGAACTCACACTTAGAGAACTTGGCGTATAACTCCTCGTGTCTGAGTAATTCCAAGATGGTTTTCAGGTGTTGGCCATGTTCGGTTTCCTTGCGAGAGTAGATCAAGATGTCGTTAATGAACACGATGACAAACTTATCTAGATAGGGTTTGCACACCCGATTCATAAGGTCCATGAATACAGCCGGTACGTTGGTTAAGCCAAAAGGCATCACTTGAAATTCGTAATGTCCATAGCGGGTTCTGAAAGCTGTTTTTGGGATGTCAGAGTCTCGAACTCGAAGTTGATGATAACCCGACCGTACATCGATTTTCGAGTAGAATCTCGAACCTTGAAGTTGTTCAAACAGGTCATCAATTCTTAGAAGTGGGTATCGGTTCTTGATGGTAAGTTTGTTCAGCTCCCGGTAATCGATACACATTCGGAAGGATCCGTCCTTCTTTTTAACGAATAGGACCGGAGCTCCCCAAGGTGAAGAACTCGGTTGGATGAATCCCTTGTCTAGGAGTTCCTGTAATTGAGTGGACAACTCCTGCAACTCGGAAGGGGCTAATCTATACGGGGCTCGTGCCACGGGTGCAGCACCGGGCACAAGGTCAATTTGGAATTCGACTTGTCTAGGCGGGGGTAGGCCTGGCAAGTCTTCGGGAAAGACTTCTGGATAGTCTCGGACGATGGGCACATCCTCAAGTCGCTTTTCAGCCGACTTCTTTTCGGTTACATGTGCGAGGATTTCCGAGTACCCTTTCCTCAGGTACTTTTGAGTTTTCATACAAGATATGATGTTCAGGTTTCGCCTACCAGTCTCCCCCTGTATGATCAAGGTTCTACCTGTAGTGAGAGGTATACACACGATCTTCTCGAAACAAACAATTTCGGCACGGTGTTTGGACAACCAGTCCATGCCTACGATGATATCGAAGCTTCCGATTTCCGCGGGGATGAGGTCTATAGGGAATAGTTCGTTGGCGAGGTTTAAAGTGCAATTTGGTATTACACTATTGGCCTTGATCAGTTTGCCATTCACTAATTCTACAGTGTACTTAGCATCTAAGGCAAGGGGTGTGATGTTTAGTAATGGACAGAATTTATCGGATATGAAACTTTTATCAGCTCCGGTATCGAATAAAACAGAAGTGGTTAAATCGTTGAGGAGGAACATACCAGTGACAACGTTGGGGTCTTGACGAGCTTCTCCAGCATTGAGTACAAAAGCTCGACCGCGAGGGTTGTTGTTGTTATTGTTGTTATTGTTGTTCCTGTTGTTGTTGTTGTTGTTGTTGTTACGTTTCGGGCAGTTGTTTCTAAAGTGGCTAGTGTTTCCGCACTCGAAACAAGCCTTTGGTGCGTTAGGGTTGGTGTTTGAGTTGGGGGTTCTGCAATCTTTGGCTAGATGTCCCTGTCGTTTGCACTTGGTACAGGTACAAGGGCCATCATGGTGTCGTGTACACTTGGAATAGTAAGGTTTGTTCCCAACATACCCTTTCCTGTCCCCCGACCCTGAACCAGAGGTGTAGGCCTTAACAGTCTCGGCCTTTTTGTTTGGCTGTTGATTATGGTTGTTGCCAGACCATTTCCTTTTGTTGTCCCCGATGGCTTTCTCAGTGGTTGTCCCTCGGCGGACAATCTGGGCCATGAGTTCATGTGCCATGCGGACAGCACTTTGGATGGTCCCGGGTCTTGAGGAGATGACGTTCCCCTGGATTGATTCTGGTAGCCCCCAAATGTATCTCTCGATACGTTTGTATTCGGGGTCCACCATATATGGGCATAAGACAGATAACTGGTGGAATCGAGTGGTGTAGGTGGTGATGTCGTTTCCTTGAACAGAGAGTTTCCAGAATTCTTCCTCAAGTTGTTGTAGTTGCTCACGGGGACAGTCTCTTCCCTGAGCATTGTTTTGAAGTCTTCCCATGGAAGTTGGTATGCGGTATCAATACCACAGTTTGAGCATAAGAATTCCACCAGGTGAGAGCTCTGTCAGAAAGGGTGCACGCGGAGAATTTAATCTTGTCTTCCTCAGCGCAGTTGCAGATTCGGAAAACAGATTCTGTCTTTTCGATCCAACGTATCAGACCGATAGCTCCTTCAGATCCTTTGAAATACAAGGTTTTGCAGTTCAATAAATCTTTGTAGGTAGATGGTTTTGGAGTAGATGTGTTAGCAGGTGCGCCTCTGCCGCCCGGATTTTGTTGGGCAGCAAGGACTTGAGCTACGCTCTGTGCAATGACTTGAGCGATTTCGGTGTCGGTGTAAGTATGTCGTCTTGGAGGCATGATGCTGAACAACAATGAACTGAAACATATAAGAGGTTTGCGCGAGGTTATGATATATCAGATGTGTATATATAATGAGGTAATATACAACAATACAGAATGATAAAGATAATTCATTAGATAGAAAGGTTGAATACATAGTACGAGTTTCAACAGACAACATTCATAAGGATTACAAAAGATACCGGGAATGTTACATTCGGTCTGAATTCGAAAGTTTACAGAACATAATAAAGGATAATAAGTTTGAGTACATCCTGCCTCAATAGGTTACAATAGGAGGAATAGATCTAGTCCAGACGCAGGTTTACTCGTGACAATAGAGTGACAAGGCGATTTATAGTATCCGCAAGTCTGCTTGTTTGCCTGGCACCTTCTTCAGCTAAATTTAGTCGCTGCTCGAGTGCACGAGCATACTCCTCGGCTTCTCGTGAACGTTGTTCACTTTCTTCCAACCTTGCTTGTAGGATGTCGGTAGCGCTCATGTTGTCTATTACCTGTTGATGAATCATTTCCAGAGCACGGTTCGTGCCTTCCTGTTCTTGAAGAAGTTGTGTTATGCGATCATCGGTTCGGTACAACAGGTAGTTTTCTACTATATAATGATCTCGTTCTAGGGTTTCGAGCCTTTCTTCGTGACGATGAAGTCGGGCTGCTAACACTGATACAGTATGGTGTATTGGTTCTTGAGTGTACGGGGAGATGTTCATGGGGTCAGCAGGAATCTGTATTGCTTCCTCAGACCTCCAAGTGTTTAAGGTTGTGGGTAGCCAGTCCCACCTACGGGCATATGCCGAAAGGCGGGTATTAGTCGTGGTGTTAGCAATGGAGTTTGAGTAAGGGTTTGCTCGGGATGATCCGACATTCCCTCGGCGTCTTCGTACTACACAGGCTTCTCCGATCAAGTAGTAAAGAGGTTCGGGAGAGTTTGGTGTCGTAGGGATAGGTAAGGGAGTGGTACCCCTAGTAGTGGACAGCGTTTGAGTTTCGTTGTTCAGGCCGGTTGATGATACGTTAGAGGAGTCTGCCATTTCTGTGGCAAGGAGTTTAGTATACGAGAGGTTAAGGTTATATATAGAAATATAATAACCTAGCACATAAACACGTATAGGGTTGGTCCCGTTTCTATCCTTGGTCAAAGTCTTCTAATGCATTCCCATTCACTATAACCATTTCAGGTCTTGCATCGATTCTCCTTTAATTGTACATAGTTGATCAGGCTATGTTAAATTAAATTCAAATGATGCAATCGCTGAACCAGTCATACTAAACAAGGAATACTAACCTAATGGTTATAGTCTAGGTCACTAATGCAATCGTAGTTCGCTATAACC
Source organism: Pseudognaphalium luteoalbum (assembly GCA_963422505.1). Taxonomy (NCBI): domain Eukaryota; kingdom Viridiplantae; phylum Streptophyta; class Magnoliopsida; order Asterales; family Asteraceae; genus Pseudognaphalium; species Pseudognaphalium luteoalbum. Next base: position 82,603,178 of record OY730197.1, read on the forward strand.
TTTGGCTCTGATACCAATCTGTCACACCCCCAAAACACGTGGCAGCGGAAGTAGGAGGTGTCATGGAGGCGCCGACAAAATCAAATATCACAACAAAAAATTAAAGCAAAAGACCTCTATATGAGACGTTTGAAAAATAGTTACAAATTTTAATGACTATGTTTGGCAACAACAGCCCGGACGAGGTTTGTCAAACCCTGATGGTACCACCCAATAATACTCACGCACAAATTTTAATGACTATGATAAGTAGAGGACTTTAGTGGATTATTCAGGTCTCATGCAATCCGTACAAAAAGTTGTTTCCAGTACTTGTGATCATAAAGCAGTTTATAAAACAGTTGTATGTATTCTCACCCCAGTGAAAAACAGTAAAAAGGGGCTATGAAACTCACCAGAGTTGAGCAGGTAGCAAGCAATATCAAATATTAGCAAGTAGTGGGTGTTCTCGTTCCCGTGTGCAACCTCCTAACGCCCTAAACGTATGAGGTTGTATAAGTAGATGTCTCAAAAGACTATCTATAGCGATTGTATAACTGGGGGTTAATGTCCACTTAAGCTAATCGGGTAGGTGGGGGTTTTATGTCCACCTAAAGCTAGTTCATCAACTAGTATGTCCAAATAGTAGTTCAAGTTCGTTTATCGAAAACGTGTACAACCCGTTGGTGAAAGTTTGTAATAATAATTCTTTAAGACATTATTAATTTGTTTGTGTCATTGTATACGTATTGTTATAGTATGTATCCTGTGTGGTTATAAGTTACTCATGTTCGTTACTTAGTGAAAAACAAGTTCCATACATTTTGTCATTAGCGACACTAGTAGCGACACTAGGGTAAATGTCGCAGTGTATGCGAGTTTCGCAGGTTATGCGACACTAGTGTCAGTGTCGCAGTGAGTGTCGCAAGTTATGCGACATTAAGTCTTATGTCGCAGGTTCAAATCGATTTTCAAATAAGTAGCGACACTAGTAGCAACACTTCGGTAGTGTCGCAGGTAGTGTCGCAGGTCATGCGCACTAGCGTCTGGCCAGATTTTCCATTTTAGCCCAAGTGTAACCAAGTGTCGGTTTTTCATTCGGAAAACTTTCCAAAATTAGTTTTTGGTCCAAGTTGCTAATTAAGTCATCCAAACCCATTTCTATTACCATTTTCCAAATATAGCAAGTTTTTCGAAAACGAGCCACTTTTGTTGACTTGGTCAAACTTACTCGGTTTGACCCAAAACTTTCACCCAACCCAAATATCAGTTTATAGGGTCTAACTATGATGTCGGTTCATGCCGGAGTTCACCAAAAGTGTCGGTTTTTATAAAATTCCTAAATCTTCAAGATTTCACATTTTCGACTTTTTGTCGGTTTATTTCACCAAGTGTTTTACCAATTTCTGGTCCAAGTCAAGTCTCACAATTTTTATCAACTGATCTACTATGTGTGTAGTGTCTAACTTATGTTTTCCAAGAGTTTTAAGTCCCATAATCATAGAGAAGCAAAATAATTAGTCATGCATAGTCTAGATTCTGATTTTACCCAGGTCAGTCTCACAAATCGTCCAATAGAGAAAAACGTGTACGTTTCTGGAAAACGTGTAAAACACGAAAGTTGTAGATCTTTTCAATACGCAAATTTTAAAAAAAAATGCATCTTCTAACTCCTCCTAAAACTCCGGATATGGTCATTTTACTAGACTGTTCTTTTGTTGACAGATTATACATCTTTTAGGAATAAATTATAAAAACGTATTTTGGTAAGGAATTTGGACATAATCTTTTTGATGGAGCTGAATAACATCATAATCAGTAACATGAAAGTAAAATTAATGAAAGTTCTTGAGAATCCTTACAAAGAAATGATGAAGAACAAGTGATGATGAAGAAGATGATGTTCTTGAGCTTGAAAAACCCTAGCAAATGGTGGTGGTTATTAGTGGTGGTTCATGGTAGTTTATGGTGGTGTGAAGGTGGATAATGGGCTGAGATTTCCAGAGATTTAAGTGAGAGAGAAAAGGTAGAGAGAAGGTGGAGAAATCTTTGAGTGAAAGTGTTTGAGTGTCAAAATGGAAATGGGACTTGCATGACTAATGTATGGAGGTTGTAAGTAAAAGCAATAATTGATTTTTGCATGAAATCTAAGTGGGGGAGGGGGTGGCTGGTCGTTCTCATGGGCCCCACCAAGGGCATTATGGTCATTTTTCATTCCTAGCTTAATTTGTTGCGTTTTACGTTCGTTTACCCGATTGTTTAGACGTTTATATATACGTTAAACGTTTAATACGCGTTTTTAAGTAACGATTTAAATTTCGTCATTTTCACTTGAAGTATTTATTCTAAATACTTGAAAAACATTTATAAAAATGTTTCGTTAAGTTGTCGGTCTCGATTTGCGTGCACGTTTTACGGAGGTTTAATCGCGTAGCGTTTTAAATAGACGTTTTTCTTTGACAACTATTATACGATATTTTCAATAATAATTTCATACAAAATAATATATTTTAAATTATTAAAATATATTTTGACTTTCGTTCGATTGTCAGACACGTTCCGCGCGTTTCTGTTGCGTTTGAGACGTTTTAATCGAAACGTCTAGGTTTTTCGGGTATTATTATATTAAAATAATAATATATGATAAATAACTTCTAGAAATAGATTTAAGTTATTTATAGAAAAAGTTTTCACCAACGTCGTATATTATGTCGGACTCCGTCTGGTTGTTTTGTACAATTTTACCAAATCGTCCAATAGAGAAAAACGTGTACGTTTCTAGAAAAAGTGTAAAACACGAAAGTTGTAGATCTTTTCAATACGCAAATTTTAAAAAAAAATTCATCTTCTAACTCCTCCTAAAACTCCGGATATGGTCATTTTACTAGACTGTTCTTTTGTTGACAGATTATACATCTTTTAGGAATAAATTATAAAAACGTATTTTGGTAAGGAATTTGGACATAATCTTTTTGATGAAGCTGAATAACATCATAATCAGTAACATGAAAGTAAAATTAATGAAAGTTCTTGAGAATCCTTACAAGGAAATGATGAAGAACAAGTGATGATGAAGAAGATGATGTTCTTGAGCTTGAAAAACCCTAGCAAATGGTGGTGGTTGTTAGTGGTGGTTCATGGTAGTTCATGGTGGTGTGAAGGTGGATAATGGGCTGAGTGATGACACGCAAAAAGTCATGTTTTTGTGTGCCATTATCTCACCATTTTGGCCCAATTATTAATGAAAACACTTGAATATGAACTTAAACATCACATTTCATCATAAGGGCTAAAATATAGACGATGTTTCAAGAATCGACAAAAACAACCTAAAAATGAGTAAAACAGAGCACAAACGATCATTGAATCTTCGGTTCACGTAATTTAGCACTTTTTGAGCTCCACAAAGATATATGACCTCTAACTTATGTCATTTTCTTCGTTAGGAAAATACGATCGCGTGGATATAAAGAACGCTCAAAACGGATAAACGACGAAGAAGTTACGCCCGAACGAAGAAACGAAGAACCGAGGGAGCTGGATACGGCTGAACCAGGCCGTATACGGCTGGTCCAGGCCGTATACGGCTGGACCTAGACCGTATACGGTCTGTGCAGGCCGTATACGGCCTGTGCCCACCCGTATACGGCCAAGTTCAGCCGTATTCACCCAATGCACAGCCGTATACGGTCCAGTTCACCCGTATTCACCCTAACTCAGCCGTATCGTGCGTTTGGGCGATAAAAATCTGATTTTTATTTGCCCTTGCGATACGGTCGTGCATTTTGAAGTTTGGATACGGTCTACGGATACGGTTGTGCGAGCTCTATAAATACTAGCCTCATTTTCATCATTTGATACCAACTACATACTTCTCAAGCAAGAAACACTTCAATACTTTCTCTCACTACTCTCTCTCTAGGTTTATAATATAATTAGTGGTAGATTAGTATTTAGTTAGTAGAGGGGCAATCTTGTAATATTGCTTGGCGCATACTAGGAGTTCTGCTCGTGTAACGTTCAAGTTGTATTCAGCTACGCTCTTATTACGGTTATATCTATCCTTTATCTATTTTATTATGATGATTGTTATTACTATTATCATGCTAGATTTAGGATTGATTGCCATGATTAGCGAGTAGTGATATTGCGTGTTTGCTATGATGTAGTTAGTCGTAAATTGGTTGGAATGATATTATAGTGCTTTGATTTACTTTCTATCTATGATTTTAAACCTATCAAACTAATCGCCTTTCAACTAGTAAACGTGATTACGGCCTTTATGATGGGACGTCGCGAACCCCATCAAAGGTACTTAGTTATCTGTGTCAAATATGAACATGGTCTGATTTGTTAAACCGTGTGCACATCGCTTTCTAAATGAACGCTAAGTACATCGTCATCGAGGAAATACTGTTTTCTAATATTGAACGCAAAGTACTCTGTGGCTATGGAAATATGGTTTTCAAACTGAACGCTAAGTACACTGGAGCCGTGGAAATAATGCTTTCTACTTTGAACGCAAAGTACACTGTGCCCGTGGAAATATGGTTTTCTAATTGAACGTGAATAGTGCACTGTTGACAAATTAGGGATTTATTGGGACTTAAAAGTAAGGGCTGGTTTATATCATAGATGGATAATATTATGCTTAAATACGAACTTAGTTAAGTAGTCTGGGTTAGCCTTTATGAAGCAATGTAAAGGTACCGTAAGACGGCTGATTACTCGGTATAGCGTCGACAACACCTCCGGTGTAGTTAACACGTGGAAGCCGAGGAAAAGCCGCAGTTACTAAGCCTTGTGGAATAACGGAAACTCTGTGATCAGCAGAGCTGGTACCGACTAGGTCCTTGGTTCAGCAATGGAAACACCTTCGGTGGAGTACAGTGTGAGAGTCACGGAAAGAGTCGTTGTTATCGGTCTATGTGAATCACGAGTCATGACTCAACACCCAGACTCACAAAACCATTGATAGAAAGTAATCAAGCACACTCTATAAATTTGGTCTTAAATGTTTTATTTAGATTAGATATTACTGTGGGGTTAAGAAAGGTCGGACATCGAGTTGGTTTGTCGCCTTATTCATGCACCCAGGGTTTTATCCAAGATAAGGGTCACTATACCTTCACCGGTTAGTGTTGTGGGCTGGATAAACTACTCCGATCAGAATCAGGATAGCCTAGTTGCTCATTGACATACTGATCGAGAACTCTATCAGTAGGGGGCTAGTGCTCACTCCACATAATAACTGAAATAAATAAAATACAGACCTTTAGAATACGTTCTCATTCCAACCAATAAGGTTACCGAAATCATAGCAAACACCCCTCTCTTGATTATCTGCTATTTACATTTATTTTATTCCGCTTTAGTTTAAATTTTCTGCCTAAGTATAAAAACAAACAAAAACAAAACCCCAACCAAATCTTTTAAAACCCGCTAGATTGATAAGTACGCCTATTTCGTCCAAGATCCACAATACACTGACTCAAAGAACGACCCTAGGTCATCCTTATTGCTATACACCAGTAGTAACTAGGTATACTTAGGCCCCGCACAAATAAATTTTAAAACTTACCCACCGATCCGCGCCTAGACGGATGGTCCGACGACGGGGTGAGAACCTCGACTGACCGTTTGGGCGCGATCACTGAGATTTCCAGAGATTTAAGTGAGAGAGAAAAGGTAGAGAGAAGGTGGAGAAATCTTTGAGTGAAAGTGTTTGAGTGTCAAAATGGAAATGGGACTTGCATGACTAATGTATGGAGGTTGTAAGTAAAAGCAATAATTGATTTTTGCATGAAATCTAAGTGGGGGAGGGGGTGGCTGGTCATTCTCATGGGCCCCACCAAGGGCATTATGGTCATTTTTCATTCCTAGCTTAATTTGTTGCGTTTTACGTTCGTTTACCGGATTGTTTAGACGTTTATATATACGTTAAACGTTTAATACGCGTTTTTAAGTAACGATTTAAATTTCGTCATTTTCACTTGAAGTATTTATTCTAAATACTTGAAAAACATTTATAAAAATGTTTCGTTAAGTTGTCGGTCTCGATTTGCGTGCACGTTTTACGGAGGTTTAATCGCGTAGCGTTTTAAATAGACGTTTTTCTTTGACAACTATTATACGATATTTTCAATAATAATTTCATACAAAATAATATATTTTAAATTATTAAAATATATTTTGACTTTCGTTCGATTGTCAGACACGTTCCGCGCGTTTCTGTTGCGTTTGAGACGTTTTAATCGAAACGTCTAGGTTTTTCGGGTATTATTATATTAAAATAATAATATATGATAAATAACTTCTAGAAATAGATTTAAGTTATTTATAGAAAAAGTTTTCACCAACGTCGTATATTATGTCGGACTCCGTCTGGTTGTTTTGCACAATTTTACCAAATTGCGTAAGCGTAATTACAATTAATTACGGAGGTGTATATTCACATAAAATATACAAGTAGTTACAAGTAATTACAAGTATTTAGCCTAAAACTAAACTAAACACACGTAATTAGGGTTTCTAGAGGGTTAATCAGTAACCCTAAATCGTCGGGTGTCACAAAGACCGTTTATATTTTACTACTATGATGATCCTAAGGCAACAATCAAACAAGAACATGCAATAAGACGATCAAAGTAATACTACCGATCTTTAATATTTAATAGTAAATCATCCCATACTTAACTAACTACATCGCAAACAAACACAACAAGTATACTACTCTCTAATCATGGCAATAACTAAATCTAGCATAATCAATAAAAACGTAATTAATTAAGATAGATAAGGATAGAAAGAACCAGGATTAAATGTGAGAGAGAATAGACTTTAATTAATTGACACAACTCCGAGCATACACCGAAGATTACAATGCGTTCCGCACTTTCCTTCTACTTCTAATAAAACTCCATACTAGTTAAAACTAATCTAAAGAAAGAAATATAGAGTGAGAAAGTGGGAGCTTATTTCTAGAGTGAGAAAGATAAGCTAGGAAGGTGTGTTTTTGCAAATGAGCCTCATGCCTCCTATTTATAGGAGAGTTTTGGTGCATTTTAGCAAGTGGAAGCTCACAATAGCAAAAGGTGGAAAAGGTGGTGGCACTAGGTACGAAAATGTGGAAAAGGTGGTGGCACCAAGTACGAAAAGCACATAAAGGTCTAGCACCGGGTACATGAAAGGACCAAAAAGCGCGATCCGTGCGGGTGAGTGGCGGTCAGCGGTGGCCATGTGCCATCCGGCGGCGGTGGGGTGGCTGGCCGGCGGCGCCTGGCACCCCCCGCACTGGTTCATCGCTTGTTGTCTCGTTTCTCGATTCGTGCGTGTTTTCTTCGTTATGCGTTCGTTTGCATTGATTCTTTTTGCGTTGGATTCATAATTCAGAAATGAAGCTTTTGATGAAAAGAAATCCCAAAAATATGTCTTTGAACTTTAGATGTGTCGTACGAATCGTTTGGATCTTCCGGCGTACGTAGAATCTTCATTCTTCGTCCGTTTTTGTTGATTCTTCTTCTGTTGGATTCGTAATTTGAAAACGAACATCTTGGGTGAGATGGATGTTGGTGATGGGCACTATTATCTTGAAATCTCCTTTTGATGCCTTGAATCTTCAAACGTGCGTGGAATCTTCATTTTCTATCCGTTTTGCTTGATTTTCATCGTGTAACCTTGTTTTGACCATCTTGGCATAATACTATTGATTTGTACTAAATTTGAGTTAAAGTGCCAAGAATCGTTCCAGAATGAGAGAGATATCGGTAGTTAAAACGTGACTTTTTACGCGATATCAGGTACGATGTCAAAGTTCAGTCCAATGAGGTTCGATGTAGAGAAATTTGATGGAATGATCAATTTTGGCTTCTGGCAAGTTCAGGTCAGGGATGTGTTGATTCAGTCTAGGTTACACAAGGCATTGAGGGGGAAATCAACCCCGATTTCTAGCGGTGATTCTAGCAAGGACAGTAAGATCGATGATGAAGAATGGGATGATATGGATTTGAGAGCGGCAAGTGCTATTCAATTTGTGTCTTTCAAAGAATGTTCTTGCAAATGGGGGTTATCGACGGCAAAGGAGCTTTGGGAGAAGCTTGAACAGTTGTACCAAGGCAAAGGTATCTCAAACCGGTTGTGTCTCAAGGAACAGTTCCATACTCTACATATGGAAATAGGTACAAAAATTTCAGATCATCTGAGTGTTCTTAATAATATTGTTTCAGAACTGGAGGCTATTGGAGTTGAGGTTGATGATGAAGATAAATCATTAAGACTTATATTATCTTTATCATCCTCCTATGAGCACTTGAAACCTATTCTGATGTATGGGAAAGAGACCCTGAAGTTTAAAGACGATACTAGCAAACTCCTATCTGAGGAGAAAAGACTGGAAGGTAAGGGCGGAACTTCATCGGAAGGTGCGGTTTTGGTAAGTGAAAATAGGAAGAAAAAGAACTCCAAGAAAAATCTAATATGCTGGAAGTGTGGAAAGTCTGGGCATGTCAAGATGGATTGTCCAGGTGGAGCGGATTCTGCAAAGGGCTCCAAATCTGCCGACAATGTCTCCGTTCTCAATGAGAATAGTGAGTTCTATTAAGATATGACATCCTCATGGTGTGTCCGTGCCACCATGGGAAAGGGATGGTTGTCAGCGGTTCCACATGTATTTACACATGGGCATTGGTTTGGCTTAAAATGCAAGGTGTGTGGTGAAAATTGATGTCGGTGGTTGAGGAACTTCCAGGTGAGCCAAACAGGGGAAGTTGCACCATAAACAATTTCAGCAAGTTTTTTTGACATGTGCCGAGGTGAAATGCTTATAATGGGTTATTCTGAGTGGAGATGCAATATTATGGTGGAGTATGATAATTCTCTTCGAATTATGATTATCGATCAAGACAATGGTTCTGATGTTGGAACAAAGTTATTTTTATTTTATCCATGGTGGAGATTGTTGGTTTTGGCTGAAATAAAAATAGGGTATTTGTCCCACATTGGTGGATGGAATGAAGGAGGGGGTGACTCCTTGGTTATAAAAGGAGGCCTAAGCCTTAGTTTCAAAATGTACCAAATCAATATACATCTTAAGTATTTGATTATTTCTTTCTCCCTTTGGTTTAAAGTGTTTAAGGTGTGAGTCAAATTCTTGGAGGGTGTGAGTGTTGGTTGGACGGTGGCTTAAGAGGTTAGTCTATGTGATTGTAATAATTTTTCATATAGTGGAATCTTTTCTCTTTGGAGGTCCGTGGTTTTTTCTCCGGTTTTGGAGTTTTCCACGTATATTCTTGTGTTCATATTTCTTTACTGTTTTCATTGGTTGTGTTGTTGGGGAATTCCTTGAGACCGTTTTTTCCAACAACAAGCACAAAAATTACAAGACAGTTCATTATTTCATGTTTTAAGAGGACAAAAATTCCTAGGAAGAAAAAGAAATATCAACTCTGAATAAAGATGTTATATGGATGGAATAGTGGTCTAGTCGCGGCTTGGTGAGCTATGTCCCCGGGTTCTAGGCCTTGTTATGTTAGTTTGGCTGGCATTTGTCTTGCGTCGGCGTTGTTTGATTTTAAGCTTGTATCTCATGGGTCCTTGTTTTTCCTAGTTTTGTGTCCTGCCTCAAGGCTTCTTGGTTGGTTTGTTTTGTGGTCTAACTTTTTCTGCGAATCTTTTTTCGGCATTTGCTGGATTCGCTATAGCACCACCCCATAACCGCTGCCCACCCATATTTCTGCGATAAAATTATTATATTTTTTTTTGCTTCGTTGACACTATTATGTTTTTGAATACAAATAGTGCATCATGCGTCTAAAGAAAAAATATTGCATCGTATTTTAAAGTTAAAGAGACTATAATTAATGCTTTTAAGGTTGTGTTTGGTTCGCAAAATTCGATGGAATTGGAATCTCAGTTATATTCCACAAGCATGTTTGGTTCACAAATGAATTGAGTTGTAGAGTAAGGTTCAAATGAGTATATCAATTTTGAGTGAGAATGAGGGAACCAACAAATTTATGCCATGTGTCACTTTATTCTCTATCCTCCACATTTTTAAAAATTAAATATCTCACAAACGGTAAGTCGAAAAATCATGAAAATTGCACCATAAAATTCAATATTTTCTCCTCTTCGATTTGCCGTCCCTCAAGGCATACTTTTGAAAACTTTTTTTTCTTCATTTTTGGTGGGTTTTACAAATTAGTAACACATGTGTTATAGTTTAATAGGGTTTAGGGTTTAATATGGTTTAAGGTTTAGGGTTTAGTATGATTTAGGGTTTAGAGTTTCGTAAAGCGTTTAGGGTTTAGAGTTTGGGGTTTAAGGTTTGGGGTTTGGGGTTTAGGGTTTGGGGTTTAGGGTTTGAGGTTTGGGGTTTCGCCCTGAAACCCCAAACCTCAAACCCTAAACCCCAAACCCCAAACCCTTAACCCTAAACGCAACACTTTAACAATGTGTTAGTAAATGTGAATCCCACCAAAAAAAATGGAAAAAAAAACTCGTCGAAAGTATGCCTTGAGGGACGGCAAATCGAAGAGGATGAAACGCTGAATTTAATGGTACAATTTTAATAATTTTTTGATTTGTCGTTTGTGAGATAATTGATGTTGGGGTTAATGGATTTTGTAATGTGAACATTCTCTTTGTACACATGGCTTGATATCATTGGTTCCTTCATTCTCACAAAAATTCCTATTCTCATTTGAATCTCACCCTTGAGTTGTAAGTCATCAAATTCCCCCACTCAAAGTAATTCAAATTCCATGGAGTTCTATTTTCTTTAATGAATTTCGATTCTATCAAAAATTTTCCGCAAACCAAATGGAACGTTAAGTTGAATAAGTCGGTAGCTAATATCTAGAAGTATACTAAAAATAAATTAGAAATAAAAAATAAGCCGTTACCAAATGTTTTAAAAAGTTAAAAGAAAAGAAACATAACTAAGAAACAAACAAATACAAATTAAAAACAAATACAAGTACAACAAAAAAAAGAAGTGAAAATGTTAGACCTCTGGTCGGCGCCCCACACGACTTTCGCTGCCACGTGTTTTTGGGTGCGACACCTCTCCCATCGCTAACCTTTGGTTCTTGTTGGTTTGAAGTGACGGAGGCGACGCCGATAGCACGGTTCCGTCGGTTAGCTTGTCGCTTTATTTGGGTCGGATATCCGACAAAGTTTTTTTTTTTATGTATAATATTAAAGATAAATTGGTAATTGTGGATTCCAAAAAGTAAAGTGACGGGTCATTGATGGCAGCGGTCCGTCAGTTTCAATCAGTTTTTGAAAAAACTGACGTGACACTGACGTAACTCAGTCGATTTCAGTCTGTTTTAGTCACGGATGGAACGAGTCTTAGAAAGTATATATAAAGGTTTAGAAACACGAGGGGGGGGGGGGGGGGGGGCAGGTAAAAAAGAAAAATAGAAGTTGAAAATGATTGAGAAGGACATGTTAAACGAAAGAACAATAAAAAAAGGTGAAGGAAAAAAAAAAGAAACAAAAGAATTGATCACCGGATGCTGGAAAAGAATAAAAGAATTAAAGTGAAGGGCGTGTAAGTGAAACTTAGTGTCACTTTAAGGCCACCTTCAATTATCTCCAAATTAGGAGCGGCTCAAGGTTCAATAAGGCCTAAAATGAACTTCAAATATGAGGCCTTATCGATTCTGTATAATTACTATTTTCTATACAAATTCAACAAAATTGTTTGATATAGTACGCATAATCTATCTTCTAAATTTTAATAGAGCAAATGTTAACCAATATGTTGTAATATAGTATATCAACTTTAATAGTTTGCTACTTAATACTTTTTGATAAAAAAAAATCTTAAATTCGATCAACCAAAATAAATGTATTTCAAGAAGATCATCTCCAATCTTTTACTTACGTAAATACTACGTATAAAATTTTGAAATGAGATCAAGCTATTGATCAATTATATTTGAAGATCTACATTATATTGGTCTTAGTTTATAACTTTATATGAAAGTATTATCGAAGTTTTTTAGCTAGAAATAGAAAATAAAACAATATATCACATATTTTATCCTATAACATACCAATACCTTACAAATTTAAATTTTATTGATATCATGTATGTCATGTTTACTTCTAAAAAGCATTACGTGGTATAATTAATGTCCAATTTTATGTAAAATTTGAAGACCACATATAGATACTTATTATATCAATACATTAGTTATGTCTCACTATGCGATTCAAAATAATTCATCAATTATGTTTGAAATAATTGAGCTGATTAAAAACTAACAACAAGAAAAATATAACTTTGAAACTTTTTTTTTTAAATTACTTGGAACTAAGTGATAAACAATGATCTAATCATTTTTTTCCCACATAAAATCAGCATATTATATAATATTGTTTTGTCACATAAAATGGCCTAATATCTCAAAGACTTACACTCTTTGAGGCCTTATATGACTAAAAATTGATGAAGATTATTGTTGTTATCCTATATCTAATACACAATATCAAAAATTTGAGGCCCTGCAGAATTGGGGGCCTAAAGCGGTAACTTTACTGGCTTTTTACTCTTGAGTCAACCTGCTCCAAATCTCCCATTTCAAATATAATCTCCCATTTCAAATATAAAAGAAGACGAGTATTATTTAAAGCGTCTTTCATCTCGAAAAATAATTCATCTTCAGTTATATACTCTAGATCCCTCGTACTACAAACACTTTATTATAATTTAATACGGAGTAGTTTATATATAGCTCACAACGAATAAAACATATGATTATACATTTGGAAAAAAATGAATAGTGATAGTCTACATACGGAGCATTCATTACCATACTTCAAACTTTTTTTCAAATATAGAGCAAAATTGGATAAGTATTTTTGGCTTTTTGCTTTGAATTTCAAATTTGAAAGAAAAAATAATCAATTTGAATGACAAGGTTGAAAATGACCTATCTATTATTTTTGATGCAATGGCTTTTAATCTTCTTCCCTCCTAAACCCCGTTATCTTTGGATCCCAAATCCTTATCCTTATTACTATATGTCTCATCCAATATCTTGTTAAAGGTTTAAGTGAATCCGATTAGGTGAAATATAAACAAATGAAAATGCCAAAATTAGCTATCAAACTTACCTAACAAGTGCTAATAACTTCATAAGCACCTCATATGCAATCCGTATAAAATCATATTTACTGAACAACTTCAGGCCATCCGAAATATAAAACAAACAAACACGATTTATTCAAAAATTCATTTATATTTTTCTTTGTTCATTTTTGTTGGATTTTCTAAACAAAACCCATAACACTATCGCTAACATGCATACAACATTGTACATGACATTATTTATTATTGGTGAGAGTTATTTTATTGTACTAAACTTTTCTACGGTGCTAAATTTAGAGAATTTAATTTATTTTTTTGTAAAATGAAAAAAATATATTTTGCTATACATAGCCCTTAGAGCTATTTATAACAATCGAAAATTCACGGGTAGTTATCAGTTTTAATGGAAGTTATGAGGCGATTATAATATTTTACATAGTCCTTCGACCATTCGCAATGCAGGCAAAAACGGGTGTTTTGAGCTTGAGAACGCCCATAACGCGTAACGCGGTGTTTAGGGAGCGGCGTTCTGGGGGTATCTTGCGGCGGAACATGGAGGAAGAACGGGGTGGTGTGGATCCCACGCAAATATAATATTTTTTTTTCCTTTTTGCAACCTTTTTTTAAATAAATGTTATATATATATATATATATATGTGTGTGTGTGTGTGTATGTGTGTGTACCCGTTGTATATGAGACAAAAATTTATATATTTTACCGCTGGACACTCAACGGTTTTTTTTAAAATATTTTTTTTCTTTTTTATACCCTATATATACTACACACTTCCAACCTAAAAAGCACACACTCAATTCATACAATTCATCATAAAACTCATAAATGGATGCGATTAATTTTCTTTTCAATTCTTCTTCGAAAGATGAACTTCTTTGGAAATTATGCAACAATACATCGCTGAAAAAAATATTGAGGTCGGTCAAAGTTCAAGACCACCACGAAGTCGAAGCTACATTCCAAAGGATCGTGAAGGTGTTCAACAAAGTTTGTGGGATGACTACTATGCCGAGAACCCAAAGTATCCTCCAAACTTGTTTAAATGACGTTTTCGTATGCGTCGGCATTAACTTGTTTGAATCGTACAAGGTATATTCGATTACTCTGTTGAACCTATTCCCGAGCACTTTAATTATTTTAAACAAAAACCAGATGCACTTGGTCGACTTGGTTTTACTGCGCTACAAATGTGACACCCTCCAAATTAGGACTTGTAATTAGTGTCTAATCAAGTGTAATACATGTAATTAGTTCTGTGTTAGGCCAATTAATGTATCAATATATATATTGGAGAATATATACAAGTATGTGATTTGATTAAATCGTACAAGTTTCAAATCAAATACAATTCGGTTCAATTAATACGGACGTTGGTGAACCATTTTATTAAATAATAGGACATTATTTAATAACTCTGTTTATCCAAAATATTATTTAGATAATATTTCAACTCAAATTCGTATCGTACAAACCACAATTACGCGATTAAAATAATAAACGCGCGAACAACCGAAACAAGAATAAGTTATATTTTATAACTCAAGTAAAATATGTTTGATGAAATACTTCAACCAAAAATATTAAAAAGTATTCGTGTTTTAAAATAATTATTTAAACAATTAAACGATCTGGGAAACGAACACCGCACGGAGCGCGAATGCAGGGAACAAGATTAGTGAAGCCCACACCCGTGGACCCCACCAAAAAATCAGCCAAAAAGGGGGTCATCACCTCCCCCCACCTCATTTCACTCTCACTCTCTCTTTCTTCTTCTCCATTTTCTCTCAAAACATAAACCACCACCACCTCCTAAATTCCTTAAAAACTACCACCAAACGACCTCGAATCTTCACACCCGTTTGGAAGAAAACGATCACGGAGTCACGATCTACATTTCTATCTTTTCAGAATTCTCCGGCGTTAACTTGTAAGATTCCTGACAAATCCCGCAAACTCTTAGATTTCCTTTATTTTACTTGAAAGTTGTTTGTTTAAACTTAAAATGTCCAAATATGGGTTGGGTAAAAGTTTCATGCCCAACGGTAACCGGAAATCTCATTTTCGACTCAAAATCCGGCTATCAGACGTAAGTGTCGCATAGACCAGTGCAGTATAGCGTCACTTAATGCGTCACTTAAGTGACGCACTGAGTGTCGCTAAAAGCCCTAATTTTGCGTCACTTACCCTAGTGCCGCATAAAACCCTTTTTTCCCGACACTTGCCTAAGTGTCGCAAATTCAATATCCGTCACTCCAAACCGACACTTCCAGCGTCACTTGCATAAGTGACGCCTACAATTGAAATCTGATTGTAGTGCCAAGATCTCGAAACGCAATAGAACTAATAGTTGAATATAGTGGAATTATACTCAACACACAATCTGATCAGAAGTTTAGAGAGAAATAAAATGAAATTGCTTTTGTATATCACAGAGAGAAAACTGTTGTCTATTACAAAAGACTTAGCTCAAATGAACTAATCAAAAGCCTATTTATAGACTTACTTCAATTCTATATGCGACAATACTTAATTAACTTTGACCTGGTCAACTCCGACAATGCTATTGTCGGAGTGACTATTACAACCGACAATAAGCTAATCACGAAACTATTATTGTCGCAACACTAAAACACTTAGACAGATTTACAAAACAATTAATAAATCAAGCTTTAGACAACTTGCACCAACAAACTCCCCCTTGGATAATGCTTGATATCTTGAAACTTCAGCTTTATGTATATCCAGACAGATTGCAACCAACATGAACACCTTGAGCACAACATACTTCAACAACTCGTTGGAACTTCAAGGCCATGGCTTCATCATCAAATGCATCATCATAGATAATCGGATACACTAGTAGAACTTTCAGATCATCTTTTGAGAGATTTATCAAACTCAAGGGATCGAACACATACACAATTGTCTCTCGATTCCACATAATTTCTCCCTTGTTATCTCTGTCATAGCATGCAATTTCTACTTCTCCCGTGCTTCCATTATACTTCCAATAGCTAACAAATTTCCAAAAATTAACTGGAAGTTTTTCAAGTGGAATTTTCCTCAGACATTTTACCCGTGGATAAGTAGTAATCACTCGTGGTTGATTTGAGATGGGTTCAATGTCGAAGTAATCCACAGTTCTCTTTGGAAACGTCTCTTTGATCCACGTGTATTTTCCTTTATTACATTCACGAGAGAGTACTTCAGTCATCCAATCCACCAGACCAATTTCAGAATAATTGATAATGTCAATTGAAGCGATATGATTGACTTCACACTTTGGAAGTTTCTCAAGTGCTTTAAAAGTTGGATGAAAATATTGAAGCCCATCCGTTCTCTTGATGATAAACACTTTGTTATCATTATCATACTTCCATCGAATAATCCTTCCCACACACTCATGTCTTGGAATTTTAAAGAACTTTCTGGTCTTAATTATCTCAGGCTCAGGTTGTTTAGAAAACCACCATGGAAGTTTTTGTTCAGGTTCCTTTTCTTCGTCTGGATCAACCCAAAATCCTTCTTGAGCACACATATCAGACTGAACTTTTTCTGGGTGAAGTTCATCTTCAGAATCTTCCCAGTCTTCAACATGAACATCATCAAAATCTGGCTCAAACCCTGGAGGAAATATTGGATCATCAAACTCATCAAAATCATACTCTCCATTATTACACAACTCCACAAACGGAACCAAATCTTCAACGATAACATTCAAAGGAGTAAAACATAGAATCTCTTCTTCTTCAACACTATCTGACAACTCTTCTTTATCAAATCTACTTGAAGATTCTCCGATCTCAAACATAGAAGATTCACCAAGATCATCAAACATATTTCCAAGATATAAGTCATTTAAGCCTTCTTCACCAAGATCATCAAACTCTATATTTTCAAAACTTGGTTCGGGAGTCAAAACCATAGCAGGAACAGAACTAATTGGTTCAACATTCAAGGGTTCTTCCATATCATCATTTTGAATCAGTACCATTGCTTGAGAAAAATTTGGCTGATCACCATTATCATCATTTCCACCAGAATTATCAGAATCATCAGATCCATCAGATCTTTCAACATTTTCTTCAGCATCATCATCAAATCCTTCATTACCTTGATCATTTAATCCAGCATTTCCTTGATCATCATCATCATTATTCTGATCATTTTCATTATCATCAATATCATCATTAACATCAACAACTTCATGCACATTCTCCCCCCTGATCACCTAATTTTTCTTTTAGAAGAAAGATTTCTTGTTCAAGTGATTCAATCCTTAGAGTCTGAGAAGTAATTTGTTGACCTTGATTGACAATAAGAACATCCTGAGTGCCAATTCGTTGCAAAGCATGAAATAAATCATCTCTCAACTTATCCACCAGAGTCAATAAAGGAGTCACAGCTCGTTGAAGAGAAGCATCAAGAGCTGCCATACTCACAGTAGGAGTATTTGTGGTAGATGAAGTTCCAGCAGCTGCAGAAGATGAAGTAACAAGTATTGATGAAGTAATAGGCATAGAAGTAGAAATACCAGGTTTAGAAGAAGTGACAGGCATAGATATAGAAGAAGAAATTGCTGATGAAGACATAGGCAGAGAAACAGAAGAAGGCATTGTTGAAGAAGTGACAGGCAAAGATTCAGAAGAAGATATTGCTGAAGAAGTCACTGGAAATGAAGAAGAAGAAGATCCAGTTTCAGTAGAAAAAGTTCTATTTACAATCAACTTCCTTCTTTGAGTAGGTCTAGGCTCAGGGATATACTCAGGATCCTGGGCCTCTTCTCTTGGTCGTCTCAAATCTTGTCTTTCCTTCTCGATATTTTTTCTTCAGTCAGTCTTTGAGAAGCTAAAGGATTCTTCAAAAGTCTTAGGACGAATATGTTCCTCATCCTCAGAACTAGATGATTCAATCTCAACAGGATGATCAAGATTTTGTTGAACAACATCATCAATCTCATGAACAATTTGAAGTTCATCTTCTTCTTGAACTGATTCCCTCTCAGACGAGACTTCCTCACTATCATCATCTGATTCCATTTGAATGTCAATCTGAGGTGGAAGAAATTCTTCATCAATAATATGCCCAAAGAGATCAACAATTGGTGGTGTAGGTTTACCACGATAACTATTACAATCAGCAAACAATCTTTTTAGAATCGGAGTATAATGCAAAATCTCTCCATGGTATGTAATTCCTTGAATATGTTGATCAAAAATCAGCTGAAGAAATCGTGGGTACATGAAAAATCCATCTTCATTGATGTTCCCAACCAAATTGTCAAAAATATATCTCAAAAAGTTATATGGAATGTTGAGTACCAAAGCTCTCATTAAACCAGCTAAGTGGTAACTCATTGCATCAAATCCAGCTTTTCTTGGAGAGATACAACCAATTAAAGTATGAGCCAGAAATTTCCAATGTGGGCAAAAATGATTCTTCATTATTTGAACACTCGTGGTCCTTTTGTACAACCCATTTGTTGAAGACAATCATCAATAATATTTCTTGGAATATTATTTAAAGCATTGACATTATCACCTAATTGCAAAGTATGTCTAATCAATTCCTCAGTGAGTACAAGTGGTCTTCCATCAATCGTAGCTGTGATACAAGAAGGTTGAACATCCGTGTGATATTCAGCAGTTATCCAGAAATCAGTCATATGATCTTCATAGATATTTTCCACTTGAACGGTCAAAGCATGAGAAATCCGTGATCGTAATAAAAACCTAACCATGGGAAAGAATTTCCTGGTTTCAGGTTTATCCGGTGCCTCAAGTAAATAAGTTGTTGCATTGTGACGTTTCTCAAAAATTACTGCCCTCCTAACCACATCAGGTTGAGCTGCAGCAATAGGATCGGGTTCTGCCATGATATATAAATACAAGCTGCACAAAGTATATGTTAAGCAAAATACCTAAACATACTTTGAAAAAATTTCAAGTTTCAAAAATCTGAAAAATTTTCTAAGTGTTGAAAGCATGCAACAATAATCATTTGAATACTATTCATGCGACAACCACATTATTATACGACAATAGTTATACACACACAAAGATATCCGTGAATAACATTTGTCGGAGTACTGTTTATGCGTGAATAGGTACTGTTCATGCGATAATAATGAATTGTCATAACTAGTAGTCAAACAAGTCAAAGTCCACCAAGTCAGATTCACGGAACACTGTTCATGCGTGAATAAGCTATTCACGCATCAAAACCCTAATTCACTGTTCATCCGACAATGGTTATTGTCGGACGATTCCTAGGGTACTGTTCATGAACAGTATTTTTCGCACAAATTCAACGATTAAAACTTATTTACAAGGAGATAAAGAGGGAAATTTATACCAATCGATGCGGAATGAGAAGGCGTTCAATTCTATCAGAATAAAAACAAATAAATCGTAGCACACGAACTAATCGAAGAAACAATCAACCGGCAGCGTATTGTCGGAGTATATATTGTCGGAGTGAAAAGGGTTTTGTCGGATAATAATGAAAGTGTGTGTAAAAAATTTCAAATTTTGAAATATTTATACACTCCTTTTTGTTATCCGTGAATAAGATTCAACATTTATATAAATCCAACAATAATTTTAATTAAACATTTTAATCAAATCAAATTTACTTTGGATAAAATGCTAAACTATTTAAAAACTAAAAGTTTGAAAAATTGAAAAATCTTTAAACTAGATATTTACAAACTAACATAACAAAATAAAAGAAAAATATTTTTGTTGGGGTAATTCTCTTGAGTTGGGATCATATTGTGATAAATGAATGTATTTATTTTTATTGTTTAAAAATGAAAGTCTATTTTGATTGTTAGTATTTTTGAACTCTTTAAATTTACTTAGCATTAATAAAACATGCTTTCTAAGAATCATTCTACATGTGATTATTGGTATTATTGTTCTCTTAAACACTCTGCATTTAAATATCTTTAATTCTTTTATTATTAGCATGCATATTACTTTATATAATCTAAATAGAAATATACTTTTAATTTCATAATATATTAATATTTTCATATAAATAGTGAGAATATGATGATATCTTTAGAAGTATACACATATGTTGGAATGACACTTAGTCACATATGTCATACCCCGGGTTGGACTTATAAACTGTATCACAGGTCTATACATCGTATAACAGAGTGATAGAGTTTATTTTGATTTAATATATGAAACTTTGGAATATTTGCACGTCCGTTTATAAAAATATACCAACTAAGGTCTGTACTCAGTACAACAAATAGTCAATATATTTCCCTAGATATCATAATATTAAGACCCTAAATCATGAATCATAATATACTAATCCTTCAAAATTTAAGATATTTATTATCATTTTGATAACCTTTGATCATTTTGATTAGACCTTTGATTGTCATATATTAATATTTTGGATTATGTAAAATAATATGCATATATGGTTAACATTTCTTAGACTAGATATTTTAAATGCAAAAATGCCTACCAATATATCACATATAGAATTAATTAGTAGAAAATTTGGTTTAAAAATGCTATGTAAACCTACTAACACATCAAATATAGTACTTATCATTTCTGTTACGTATTATTTATTAATACATTTCCCAATGTGCTATCATTTCCCAACTTTTTACACAAAATCTCCCCCGATTTTTTATTTTTCAAATGTTTTTGGATTTTTATTTTTTCAAATGTTTTTGGATTTTTTATTTTTATAAAAGAAAACAAGCAAACAACAAACAGAAAATAGAATCTTAAAAAATCCAAAGTTTACTTAATTTGATCCAAATGTTTCATGCCGAGCATCGAAATGAGTTCCTCAAAATGTGGTTTTGAAAAAGCTTTGGTAAACAAATCAGCTCTTTGTTTCAATGTTTCAACATGAACCAAAATGATCAAGTTTTTCTCATAGCAATTCCGAATGAAGTGAAAACGTATTTCAATATGTTTAGTTTTTGAGTGCTGAACGGGATTACGTGTGATACTTATGGCTGCAGTATTGTCAATATGCAAAGGAGTGTTGGTAAGAAGTAAACCATAATCTCGAAGTTGTTGAATCCAGAGGATTTGCGAACAACAACTGACAGCAGCAATATATTCTAATTCCGCAGTAGAGGTAGAAACCGTGTTTTGTTTCTTGCATTGCCAGGTCACGAGTCGATCTCCCAAAAATTGACATCCGCCTGATGTGGATTTGAAGTCAATACCACATCCGCCATAGTCAGAATCAGAGTATGCTGAAAGTGTAAAGTCTCCATCATTCGAATACCAGATTCCTAGATCAGGCTTGCCCTTCAAATATCTAAAGATTCTCTGTACGGCCCTCAAATGTGAGACTTTGGGATTTGCTTGATACCTCGAACAAATAGACACAGCAAACATAATATCAGGTCTTGAAGCAGTTAAGTACATGAGAGAATCAATCATTGACCGATATTCCTTTTGATCAGTTGGTGTGTCATCAAGAGCAGGTCCAATTTTTTCAACAAGATCAACGGGAGTTGAAATAGATTTGGCATCCAACATCGTAAATTTCTTTAAGATGTCATGAACATACTTCGTTTGATGTATGAAAATGCCCTTGTCTAGTTGCTGAACTTGCAAACCTAGAAAGAAAGACATTTCCCCCATTGAACTCATTTCAAACTTAGACTTCATGATATGCTTAAATTCTTTGCACAAACTGTCATTCGTAGACCCGAATATAATGTCGTCCACATATACTTGAACAAATAGCAAATCACCTTTTGTGTTCTGAATGAAGAGTGTACTATCAATTTGACCTCTCAAAAATCCATTAGCGAGAAGATGTTGAGATAAAGTCTCATACCAAGCTCGAGGAGCTTGATGTAACCCGTATAAGGCTTTATCCAACCGAAACACATAATTTGGGAATTTAGGATCTTCAAAACCTGGTGGTTGTTTGACAAACACTTCTTCATGCACTTTCCCATACAAAAATGCACATTTGACATCTAACTAATACACTTTGAAATTCATGAAAGAAGCATATGCTAGAAAAATCCGAATGGATTCAAGTCTAGCAACCGGAGCAAAAACCTCGTCATAATCCAAACCTTCAATTTGAGTGAACCCGTGAACTACTAATCTTGCTTTATTACGAACCACAATTCCTCGAACATCTTTCTTATTTCTGAAAACCCAACGCGTGCCAATAGGATGAATATCCTTGGGAGGTTTCACTAATGTCCAAACTTGAAAATTTTACAAACTGCTGCAATTCTTCTTGCATTGCTTGAACCCAAGAACAATCTGACAAAGCTATCTGAACATTCTTTGGTTCAATCTGTGATAAGAAACAAGTAGAAGACTTGTGTTGATTTCGAGTTTTGATACCATCTGAAACATCTCCAATTACATTTGTGAGTGGATGTTTATGCTCAGAATTAACCCGCAAAGTAGGAACAGCTTCCACATTCAAGTTGGTTCCTAAATGTGAATCCTCAGGATTACTTACTACTTCATCACTAGAATCATCATGAGATGAATCTTCTAGTTCAGTAGAAGGTTCATGAAAATCTTCAGTATCATCAGGATTTGAAGTTGTGTCAACTTCATCATTTGTCATAGGTTGAGAAGGTTCATGAGCAATAGATTCTTCAGTTGATTGTGGAGGAGAAAGATTAGAAGTAAATACTTGTAAGAGAGAAGTAAGAAGCGGTTCAGCAGGAGAAGAAAGAACCGGAATAACAAAATCATCAGAATCCTCAACAGGAGATGTCACATCATGATGAAAAGAAGCAAGAGAATTAAAGAATGAGTCATAGTCAAATAACCATTCTGGATCGATCCCATCGGATGGAGAAGAATACCGTAAAAATTCAACCTCATAGCATTCTTCTATTCGATGTGATGCCATGTTATAAACTCTTTTGTTTTGAGAATTTGCTGAGTAACCTAAGAAAAAGCCAGATTCAGATTTCTCAGCAAATTTTGAAAGACGATCCTTAGTTTTCATCAATAAACATGGGCATCCAAAAGGTTCCAAAAAGTGAATATTTGGCTTCCGATTATTCAATAACTCATAGCTCGTTTTCTTCTTGTCTTTGACCACAAGAACTTTATTTAACACGAAAAAATCCGTATTAACTGCTTCTGCCCAAAAAGTTATTGGTAATTTTGCATCCGAAAGCATAGTTCTTGCAGCTTCGATCAATGTTCTGTTCTTTCTTTCAGCGACTCCATTTTGCTGTGGAGTTCGAGAAGCACTGAATTGTTGTGAAATACCATGTTGAAGACGGAACATTTCCATGATGTATTTCTTAAACTCCGTTCCATTATCACTTCGTAACCTTTTTACTTTCAACGAAAATAAAGTCTCTAATCGTAAAATTAGATACTTAATTTTCTCAGTCGTCTCATCTTTGGTACTTAGAAAGTAAACCCATGAAAATCTTGAGTAATCATCAGTGATTACCAAGCAATAGGATTTACCACCAATACTCCTCACACTAACTGGGCCAACCAAATCCATATGGAGAAGTTCCAATGGAGTGTTAATTGAATTTATCAACTTAGGTTTATGAGACTTTTTAGTTTGTTTTCCCTTTTACAGGAAATACAATGATCATTTAGTGAAAAAGTCTGTTTAGGAACTCCAATCACTAAATCATGTTTGACTAAAAAGTTCATTTTCCTAAAGTTGATATGACCCATCCGTCTGTGCCATAAAACTGAGTCCTTCTATGATGCTTTTGACAAAAAACAAGTATGCTCCATTGTAGAAGTTATAGAACGCATATCTAGGATATACATATCTTTAACCCTAGGAGCCCTCATAAGAATCCATTCTTCTGGCACAACAAATCCTGGTTTGAGAATCAAACATTCTTCATCATTGAACCATGTTGACAGCTTTTTGTCACACACTCGTGAAACACTAAGTAAATTATGTTGAAGTTGTTCAACTTAATTCACTTTGTCAAAACTTATTTCACCATTCGTAACAGTTCCTTCGCCTAAAATCATTCCTCCTTTATCTCCCACAAAAGCAACAAACCCTCCATTTTTGATTTTAACATCTTCAAGTAAGGAGAGATTCCCTGTCATATGTCTTGAGCAGCCACTATCAATGTACCACACATTATCGATAGCTCGGGATGACTGCAAGACATTTGATGGAAACAATTAGTTGCTAATGGAGACCCAAGCCTTGGAGGCTTTGGGTCGTCCAGTGATTTCATCTAGGATGAAAACGTCAATTTCTTTGAAATCCTTTTTGAAATCTTTTGAGTGATTAATTGACACATCATAAGATGTTGATTTCTTCTTGGAAGAAACAAAAGTACTGATTCTCAGTTTTTGTGGATTTTCAAGAAGTGGTTTTGAAACATTTTTGTTCTTTAAAGATTTATCTTGCTTCAAATGTTCTCTCGAACGTTTTCTAGCAAGTTTATGACAATCATTTAAAAGATGTCCACGAATTCCACAATAGAAACAACTTCGTGTTTCATACTTTCTTCGAGAATGAAAACTTTTATGAGAACCATGATATGAAGGTTTACTTGTAATAGCATCACATTTAGAATATGAGCTTTTACTAGTAGAAGCTTCACAGTTTGAAGATTCAGGTTTAAAAGCATGATATTGACCTTTTGTTGATGAAGAAGATGATTGTGATTTGTTTGGAGAAGAAGTGCTTTTCAAAATCTTGGTAACTTGTTTTGGAATTTCACAAGCTTTAGATTTTTCTTTATTATTTTGATTCAAAACACACTTCTTATTCTTTTCACAATCATCACAATCATTGTTCTTCATCTTTGAAGGTTGATGAGAAAAATCTGATGAATTATTCTCATGTGGTGATTCAGAACTCTCATTAGAAGAAACCTTTTGAGTTGCTTCATCAACTTTTCCCTTCCCATACACAAACTCAGAATCAGATTCATCTTTAACTGGCAATTGAAAATAAGATTTTGGTGGTAGAACAAAATGATATCCAATTCCAGCATTAGAATTTGCTTTTGATGCTTTGGTTTTTTCATTTAAATCATTTTGATATCCAATACCAGATTTAGATTTGGTATCTAGACGCTGTTTATGGATAATTTCATCAAAAACCACTGCTGATGTAGAAACATTCAACAATTGTCTTTCAAGATCTAAAATTTTAGAATCAGCTTCAGATTTTTCTTGATGGATTGCTGATTTAAAATTTTAGCTTTCAAATCATGAGTCTCAACATCAGTTGACTCAAAACGTTTATGTAAAAGCTTGTTGTTTTCCACCAACTCCTTATTTTGATTTTTAATCAATTCAATGTCAGTTAAAAACTGTTGATTTTGAGTTTGGTAAAGACTGAGTTGATCACTCAAGTCAGTACATTTTGAACAAATTTGTTCAAATGGAGAAGAATCAACCTCGGAGACATTTGCCATGAAAGCTTGGTTATGAGAGTAATCCTCCACATGCGCACTCCAATCATAGATTCCATCTGCTGTTGAACCTAGTGCTGATGATATGGGAGCAGGAGATATATCTTTTCCAGAAGATTGTGGTTGAGCAGAAGAATAATAGCTTTTGGATGTAGAAGGCTTGGTGAAACCAGATGTAGGTGCTTTGCTTTTCTCATATTCCCGAGCAAAGTGTCCTAAATTCTGACAGTTGTAACACCGAACCTTCGATTTATCGAATCCTGGTTTACCCCCCAACTTGATTTTTCCAGTTCTTTGAAGAAACTTTTTAACTTTTCTTGTTAACATAGCAAGATTCCATTGGAGGTCCATTTCTTCAAGATCGTCGGGATGTAACTGATCGTAATCCTCTTCTGTCAAGTCTACATTACCAACCTTTCCAGAAATAAACGCTTCATATGATGAAAGAAAAGCTGTGACAACATTTGCATGATCTTCAGTAATCTTTGAAACATGTTGGTTGGAATTTTGTTGTTGATGACTGGTAGTTGAAGTACTTCCAGATCCATAAAATCCATAACCAGAATATCCACCTGTGGCTCCACCAGAATTCCCACCATTGAATGTCTCAGAACCAGAGAACAATGCTGTTGTTTCTGAAGTTTTCTTAGAACCGAATTGAGAATATTGCATCATCTTTCCAGTCTCCTTTTTCTGTAAAGAAACATCATATACTTGCAACTTGTTGATCAAATCTTCATATGCATATTCACCCAATGATTCATCTTCCATCAAAATGTTAGCCTTAATATCCCACCTTGAAGGTAAAGCTTCAATCAACTTCTCATTGATTTCAAGACGTTCCAAAATCAAACCATGTCTTTTGAGTTCACTGATTAACTGGGAATATCGAAAAATTAAGTCATTAAAAGATTCATTTGGCATGCATGTGAATACATCCCATTGTTTCTTTAACAAGTCACGTTTACTTTTCTTCAACTTGTCGTTACCAGGAAAACGTTTCTTCATTGCTTTATAGAGCTCATATGCCGTATTCAAATCTTTCCATCCAGCAAGAACATCACTAGGAAGACTCATAGAGATAACTGACTTAGCTTTCTTGTCTCGATCATGTTCTTTCCTTTCATCAGAAGTCATCATTTTGAGTGACTTGGGAGGAGGATTATTATCCCTATAAATTCCTTCAGCTCTAGGATGAATGTATTGCTCCAAGATAGGAATTATTAGATCCGGATCATATAGAGCAATAAACGACTCAAACCGATACCGCCAATCATCATAATCATTTTGACATAAAAACTTTGGTTGTTTGGTTGTAGTTCCAGTCTCTTGTTCACTCTTCATCATAGCTTGCCAATTCACATGAGCCATTGTAAACACTTAGAAAAATCCAAGAATACCAATGTTCGAGAATAAGAAAATCCGAGAATAATAGCTTCAAAACACTCCGAGAGTAACGATCAATCCGAGAGTAATGGTCAATCCGAGAGTAATAGTCAATCCCAGAGTAATGGTCAATCCGAGAGTAATGGTCAATCTGAGAATAACGATTCAATCCGAGAAAAGAAATTTAATCCGTGAATAAAAGTCAAACCGTCAATGACTAGTCAATCCGTGAATGTAGTCCGTTAATAAAAATCCTTCAATAAAAGTCAGCACTATTTATGCGACAATAGTGCACTGTTCATACGACACTAAACTATTGGCGGATTTTCAAAAATTTTCCCACCAAAGAGTTAATCACGGATAAGCAATCACGGGTTAAACAATTCACGGGTAGAAAGAACAATTTGTATTGTCGGAAAATTTATTCACGGAGAAAAAGTCCAGAATCTTAAAAATGATGTAGAATTCTCAATTTTAGCTTGTTTGAGCTAAAATTTTCACCAGCAGACTCCTAATATGATGTACTTCACTCGCAAACTCTCAATTTAATCTTTTATTGTCAAAATAAAATTCCGTTCAAACATTCGTCAAATTTTAACGACAATAAAGATCAAATTTGAGAGTAATCAACCGAATTCAGTTGAAATAAGATCTCAGAATCACTTACAATGATTACTGTGACACCCGGTTAAAAAGGGCCAAAATTAGCGGCCAATTTAAACTTTAAACCTTAGTACTTAGTACAAGATAATACGAAAGTATTGGATATTATATATGTATTTATATATATATATAACACAACGATTATTTAATCACGTACAAACAAATATGAAAAAACGCATAATCTTAAATACGGATGTTGGTGAAAAACATTTTCGAATAAAGTATTAAAGTCAAGAATAATAACTATTTACTCTGTTAGAAATCTAAATACATTTTGTACACTGAAAACTATCCGTCAAAATTAGTTGAAGCAAAGATATATTTTTATATCTCACTAAAAGTATTTTTATAAGATACTTCGATTAAAAATATAAACGATTATATTTTTAGAAATTTATCATTTGAAAACATTATACTACTTTTCGATCGGGTACAAGAACACGGGTATTTTGTACCGTAAGCGGGAGCCAACCAACTCCAATAATTGGAGTTGGCCGGCTACATCAAACACACCCTTCTTCCTTTTCATTTCATTTTCTTCATCTCTTCCTCTCTATCCCTCTGCTCACTCTCGATCCCTTTCAAAATCAAGAACAACAACAACAACATCAGTAACATCATCATCATAATCATCTACTTCTTCCTCTTGGATCATCATCATCATCGTGAACATCGTCATCATCATCCTCACGGTTCCAAATTTTAAATTGTAAGAACACTCACAAACTTCCTTTAATTTGGTGCATACAATACGTATATAACTTGTATAATGTGGTTATTCAACATAGATAAACGATTATAGATTGAACCATAGCAAAAATCTAGTGTTGATTGGGACTAAAAACAGAGCAGAACCCGAGCAGGAAACTAACCCGATCGGTTAGCCTAGGCTAGCCGATCGGCTAGCTTTAATGAGCCGATCGGGTGAGCAAAATGAGCCGACCAGCTAGAGACTTAAGAACAGATCGGCTCACCATGCTTAGCCGTTCGGGTATGAACAAAAATCCATCTGCTGAACACATTTTGAACTGAATTAGCCGTTCGGCTAAACTTAGCCTATCGGCTGAAAGTTTCCAGCCGTTCGGCTAAGAAACCATAGCCGATCGGCTATGTGCTATGTTCCAGCAAACCATATTTTGTAGATTTGTAGCCCTCTGAGTGACGGTCGTTTGGGCGCCTGGATTGCCTAAATCCGAGTTCGTATGAGGGAGATATGGCCAAAACGGTGCAGCCTCACCAAATTAGTTTAATGACGAATTTTTATGTATATATACATGTGAGCAACAAACGTAACTTTTGAAACGTAGATATACGAGTTATATTTATACAAACAAACATACCTTATGTTTTGGAACATTATATATATATACACGATGGATATTTTCACGAAAACAAATCAAATTGTATTTTTGGTATGTGATTTCAAATTGTCACCAACGGGCCGTACCCATTTTACCAACTTCAAATGTAATCAATTATCGAATACTTTGGGCATAATCTTATCGAACAAACATTAAAATGGATGGTTTATTCAAACATCCATTCACTTATCTTAATCTCGCGTGTTTAGGACACTAGGAGATTTCTTTGGTACACGCGTGCACTTTAGGATTGCTCACTCTTCAGGTGAGTCTCGCAGCCCCTTTTTACCGTTTTACTGTTTTGGGGGAGATGCATTACTTGTTTTACTTGAATACATGTATAAATGTATTGATTACTTACTTGTACTTACTGGATTACAAACTTACTGATTATGACTTGGCGACCCTTGGGGTTTATTACTTTACGGAGTTACTACTCCATGAACTTACTATTTTACCGATGAACTACTTTACTACTGTACAAACTTAGTGACTCACTGTTTTACTACGATACTGATATCTTGCTACTTTACAAACGAAGTGAGCCACTGTTTTACTACGTTACTGATTTACTACTTTGCTACTGTACGAACTTACAAACTTGTTGTTCTACTACGATACCGATTACTACTTACCAGTATATCAAATTGCATGAGTTTCCGTTTAATCAAATGAAGGCCTCTGAAATCATAGTAGTTAGTTATCGGATAAGCGCGAGTTTTAGTATATGGATCCATATGGGACTGACAATCCCCACCTGGGGTGGTAGCGCCACCACGAACCGATACTCGTATAAACGGGTGTTTTCTACTCGTTTCATATGAGTGATTTTGGGTTGCACTCACGAGGGGCAAAATTACGGTTAAGCTTCGACTATGATGGCTCATGGCAAGATACACCGACCTTACTTACTTAATTACCGATGTGTAATTGGAAATACTTACTTAATTACCTGTGCGTAATTGGAATTACTTACTTAATTACCGATGTGTAATTGGGATTACTTACTAAATTACCTGGGTGTAATTGATACTTATTACTTAATTACTTGTATGAAATTGATGCCTACCTTTTCGAATTTCTTGTTGAACTCATTACTTACTTACTGATGCTGTACTAAACTTGCTACTACTATTTACTACAAACCTGTGAGATTCACCAACCTTTTGGTTGACGCGTTTTAGTAATGCATTCTCAGGTACGCAGCCACAGTAGGATGGCCCAGCAGGATTTACCATTTTGTTAAGCTAGTACGAGTCGCATGCATACACACTTATGAAGATTTTACTCGCATTATCTTTTGTAATTTGATTATGTATTTAAAATCTTCTGAATCATTTTGCGAACTCGCTAATGATGTACACTTATGACTTAAAACTTTGTACTACTTTTGTAATGTAATATATTTTCTAAAACGTCTCATGTAGAGTCGTTTGCCTAAATCTTTGTGCTTGATAATTGATTAGTCACGCCCAAAAACAATCGCTTCCGCAAAGTATGAAATTGGGGGTGTGACAATTACCTTAAGCAAACTTTGATCAGAATTTCAACTTTAAACAGAATTCAGGAAGTTCGAAGTCAATTTGCAGATAATTGATACTTAGATCATCAATTTCTCTTAGAATCACAGCAGATTGCAATCGAAACAGTCAAATTCTCTTCAATCACGAACTCTAATCAGACAAAAACATTCTAATTTGATCCGATTGGCTCTGATACCACTTTGTAGTGCCAAGATCTTGAAACGCAATAGAACTAATAGTTGAATATAGCGGAATTATACTCAACACACAATCTGATCAGAAGTTTAGAGAGAAATAAAGTGAAATTGCTTTTGTATATCACAGAGAGAAAACTGTTGTCTATTACAAAAGACTTAGCTCAAATGAACTAATCAAAAGCCTATTTATAGACTTACTTCAATTCTATATGCGATAATACTTAATTAACTTTGACCTGGTCAACTCCGACAATGCTATTGTCGGAGTGACTATTACAACCAACAATAAGCTAATCACGGAACTATTATTGTCGCAACACTAAAACACTTAGACAGATTTACAAAACAATTAATAAATCAAGCTTTAGACAACTTGCACCAATACTGATTTCATACGACACTAACTCTAGTGACGCCTCAACCCGATAACCGACACTTATAATCGACACTACCTGAGTGTCGCCACCTTATGCGTCACTTCCTCAAGTGACGCTATTCACTCAGAATTTACCATTTATGCGACACTTCCTGAGTGTCGCCTAAGCCCTTAAGTGACGCTATAAGTGTCGCATGAAACAGGACCAACAAAACACAAATTTTACTAAGTGTTGAGACCTAAAATTTTATCACTTGATTTCACCCAAATTCAAGTCTAGATGCGTTTTTTACCAAAGCAATTTAGTAGAAATAAAAATTTTTCGAGCTAACTTGGCATCTCGACCCCAACCAGGGGCCAGCCCCTTGGACCCCGCCAGGGGTTGCCACCCCTGGGACCCCGCTAACCAGGGGCGCTGTCTCCAGAGCCCCTTCACTTAAAGTTTATAAATACTTTTTAAGTATAACACCTTTCGAAAATCAAAATAATAATGTGAGATTATTATTACAAAACAAATCACAAACGGGCCATACACATTTTCAAAACACAATCGAATCAACCAAATCGTAGTAATTTGGATATCATAGTTGAACAAACAACTACAAAGGTAGTCTTTTAAGATACCTATGCAATTAATAACCATCGCACGTATTGGACGCCCTCAGGTTACAAGTCTTCGGACATCAATTCGCAGCTAATCAATTCAAGTTTATTTAAATAAACACTCAAGGCTCAGGTGAGTCTCATAGCCCCTATTTTACGGTTTTCATCTGGGGTGTGATTACATTGCTCGTTTTATCTTACAATATGAACGCAAGTACAATACAAATCAAATACTACATGAGTTGTTTTCACTAATCATTTCAAAGCCCTCCACAACATAGTTTGGTAATACATATGTAGCGTGAATGTTAGTATATGATATCATATAGGATTGACAATCCTCGTCTGGGTTAGCACGCACTAACTGGTCAAACGGACGTAT
Source organism: Pseudognaphalium luteoalbum (assembly GCA_963422505.1). Lineage (NCBI taxonomy): Eukaryota > Viridiplantae > Streptophyta > Magnoliopsida > Asterales > Asteraceae > Pseudognaphalium > Pseudognaphalium luteoalbum. The sequence continues at coordinate 82,635,163 of OY730197.1, forward strand.
TAGCATTTGGGAAGACGAGTGTAGATTAGGCACTCGTAGGAGGCAACTCAGTTGGGTTTCCTTAATTGGACCTGACACTCAAGTTAAGCTCAGACTATGTGCTCATGGCTGTATAACTTTTATTTTGCTTAGTTGCATTATAAATTCAATTAAATCTTGCGATTCATACAAATATGTGTTGACATACAAACCTGTGAGCTCACCAGCGTTTCGCTGACCCATTTTAGCATGTATCACAGGTACTCAGCAGTAGGTTGGCTGCCCAAATCAGGAATCATTAGCTCGAGTCTGCTTTCAATCAAATCAGAGATTTAATTGCATTATTATATTTTGTATAGATTAATTATGTAATGTAAATCTCTCAATTTCAAGTAACCGAGCTAATGTAAACAATATTTTGATGTAAATTTTGGTTTTATCAATACAAAGTAAAACGACGCATTTAGTGGTCGTTCATTATATCTTTGTGCTTGTGATTATTAATTAGTCGTGTCCCGACCTGATTCGCTTCCGCAACCCGAATTTGGGGGTGCGACAACAAAAGTGCACGTCCGCCATACGGCAATTGGCGTATGGAACGTCCGCTGATATGTTCGATGAATACTTAAAAGTGGGTGAAAGAACGTCAACCGACTGTCTTAACAACTTTTGTAAGTGTGTCTTCGATTTATACTCAGCGGAGTATTTGAGAAAGCCGACGGCTATAGATATTGCTCGGCTATATGAAGCACACGAGCAAAAAGATGGGTTTAAAGGAATGCTTGAGAGCATTAACTGTATGCATTGACAATAGAAAAATTTCCCGAATGCATGGAAAGATCAGTACACTAGGGGTGATCACGGACACCCGATCATTATGCTTGAAGTTGTTGCTTCATACGATATGTGGATATGACATGCTTTTTTTGGCATGGCGGGTTCGAACAACGACATCAACGTTTTAAACCACTATTCGTTATCCGATTCCATCAGAAATGACATTGGTCAAGACGTAGCTTTTGATGTCAATGGACATCACTACACAAAAATGTATTATCATGCCAATGGTATTTATCCGGATTGGTGTACACTTTTCAAAGCCGTTACGTCCCCTACTAATGATAAACGAGCCAAGTTCAAGAGATTTCAAGAAACTGCACGGAAAGATGTCGAACGGACTTTTGGTGTACTTCAAGGTAGGTTTGCAATTTTAAAGATTGCGGGGAGATCTATGAGTGTCAAAAAGATGCGAAGATAGTTGTACACTTGTGTCATATTACATAACATGATCCAAGAGGATAATGGTTTCGCAATATCATCTATCGAGCAAGAGATGATCGAAGACCCTGCTAATCGACCTCGTCGGGATTTTAGGACTCGTGTAAGAGATCAAGATTCAAGAATAAAGGAAATACGTGACAAACAGGTGCACGACCAGCTACGGGACGATCTCACCGAGCACATTTGGACGCCTCCACCAAACTATCGTAGGTTAAATGTTGAGGACGCTTAATTATTTGTAATTTTTAAGTATTTAGTATTTTAAATAAGTAATTTTAATTGTTGTATTTTATTTCAATTAATTATTGTAGTGTATTGTATTTTAATTATTGTAGTGTATTGTATTTTAATTATTGTATTGTATTTATATAAATTGATTTGTATTGTTAAATAAATGAAAATTAAATGTGAGTCCGGGGGGGGGGGGGGGGGGGGGGGGGGTTGGGTGGGGTTCTAGTGTTACCATTGAATTTAGCTTCAATCAAAATAAGATATATAAATATGTATTAATTTAATTAAACTATTAGTTGATAAACCAACATTTAACTGGACATTCACGAACATGTTATCGAACGTTCTGAACGTAAATAAACAAAACAAATGAACATAAACAAACTTCTTCGTGAATAGTTCGCCGAATGTTCAGTTCACTTATAAGTTTAGGTACAACCCAAAAAATAATACTGGATTAAGAACAAACGAATTAAGAAATAAAAGGAAAAAGCCGTTGAAAATAACTGTTGCTTAACGCCACGGCACTCCTCCTCACGTTACCACCTCCACCTTACATCACATCTTCTTTTTTTGCTTTTTCTTTTTTAGTTATATTTTCCTTTTCATTTAAAAACACACTTACCATTAAAATTCATATAACAAACACTCCAACTTTAATAAATTCTCTCTCTCTCTCTTTTTTATATCACGTCGGTGCTACTAATTCTTCCACATGGATTCTACCGGAGATGACCAGACTCCGGCAATCAGTGACACCCTCCGTCTGATCCTTGACGATGATAATGATGTTTTGACGAAAGTCAAAGCAGCTAAACACATACGTAAACTCACCAAAACCTCACAACGTTGCCGGAGACACTTTTCGGATGCGATACCACCTCTTGTTTCCATGCTTCACTCTCCCTCACTTGATGCCAAAACATATGCTCTTCTTGCTCTCCTTAATCTTGCGGTCCAAGACGAAACGTAAGTTGTTATATTTTTATCGCTAATTAATACATTTTCGTCTCAAATTTATTGTCCACGAAACAAAAAAAAAACAGTTTATTAATCAAAGTGCAATCAGTATATGACGGTAATAACAATATATTTATGTATAATATGTACTCCTTGAATACTTTTTTGGATGTATCAAAATAGAAAGGTGGACGATAGATTGTTAACCCAAGAGATCATTAATTATATAATTTTAATTTTAATTATTATTGTTAGGATGTATGAAATATTGATTATTGTTCATGATTTGGAGTGTGGTATGTGTCATTTTCTATATTTTGTGGTCCTAAGTTGTGTGTCCATCTTTTTTCCTCGGATTCATCAATTTAGTACTTAAAATAGTACTCTACTAGTTAGTAAAGATAATGATAATAATATTAATTCAAGATCTCAAGGTATTCTGTTTGTTGTTTTGCTCTTAGATAACTATTGTTAAACAGATGTGATTATCGTTACAGATGGTACTATACTAGCTTGTTCAGGTTTAACATCATAGGGAGGAAGTTGGATTTTAAAGTATAAAAATAACATAAAAACCAATTCTAGAGAATCTTGTTTCCGCTTGTTTTTTTCTTGCTAAAATACATACATATATCATGATATGATGTTTGTTATATATAAGTCATAAGTATGTGTGATTGAATTTTGTTTGTTTTATGTTTTGAGCAATAGCTAAAAAAAACTAACGGATCTAAATTACTTAATTAATGAAGGCATTTTTAGTATTTAGCCGTTAAATAAAAAACAAAGAGGTCGTTCTAAAAAATATAATAAGAATTTGGGTTGGATTGTAAGTAGTTTGATTGATTAGAATTTGATTATTATAATTAAATTGTGGTAGTTGTTTTTTGGAGACCGTTTTATGTCATTTTCATTGTGTCAAACTTTACTTCCTAGGATTCAATATTGTACATAGATTAGTTGTTGAATTTAAGGATATGATGCATATGTTTGTGATCCATATAGCATAGCCTCTTGACATATCGGTATGTGGATAACACATCAATTAAAAGCTGTAGATTTAATTCTCATACGAAACATACTTATGTGGTATGTGATTGTATATAAACGATGGTATAAAGCGTGCCAGAATTTTCATTCTAAATAAAATAAGATGTTTCTCATCAACGTGTATATGACTTTTTTTTCTTGTTGCTTAAAAGTAAGTTGCGAGAACCTTGATTTGGGTTTCCTAAAGGGAGTTTCAATGATCAAAAGGAGAGTAAGATGTCTTTAAGAAATTCATGATTAAAAAAAATGGAAAATGTTAACTATAGCCCTTAAGCATACTAATTTTATCAACCTTTTAAAAGTATAACTAATATTTCCATGAATATTAAACATTTACACACATATTTACGGAAAGTGAGTATAATTTATGGAATGTGACCACTTTGAATTATTGTGGATTAAGTTTGTGATTTAAATAGGTAAGTTTAACTATAGTCTTAAAGGCTATAGTTAGCGTTCGAAAGTAAATAAAGAATAACAATAAAGATCTATATTTTGGCATATAGAATTTTCTATAATTGTTGTGTCCTGAAACCCATGTGCATGTTTCTATGTTTATGTAAGAAACACCATAAATTTTATCGAAACTCAGATTTTTACTATATAATATTACTTTGACCTGATACCAATAAACAATTGTATCTTATGTTCCATATATACAATCAAAGCTTTTTAATTTAATTGGGCATAGCATCTGATGCTTTTATGATATGGATAAAATAAAATGTTAAGTTGTGTGTGGTGGGGTGACTGTTTTTATGCTTTTACTCACTTGCCACTCTTTCTTTTTCTCTTTTTCCTTTTATGGTTTTCCTTTTGCCCCTTTCTGTTATATCTTCTACTTGAAGACATCACATGAAACAGAACCTACTAACCATGAGTTAAATAAATAATATTTCATCATGTTTGATGTCTATGACTAAAATTCAATTGATAAAGGGAAACTAATATTGCTTGTGACTTGCAATGTTGGCTGTATAATTGTATCCTTGTTAACTTACTTTATATTTGGTTTTTTTATTTACATGTTAATCAATCATAGAATCAATTACACCGTTTGTTCTTCGGTGTTTTTATGACAAATGATAACGACAACCATTAGGGGCAGCCATTAGGGACGTATATAGTCTAGTTTTTATGCTTAATACAGTTGTACTTTTTAGTCACAGCTATATACACTACTGATACATTATATCCACTTTTTAAGACAAACATAAAGCCTGTCATTAACGAAAACCTTTTTTTAATGTTTATTCTACAGAAACAAGATTAGTATTGTGGATGCAGGGGCCTTAGAACCAATTGTCGAATTATTTCAATTGGGTAATTTGAATATGCAAGAGCATGCAACGGCTGCGTTAGCCACACTATCTGCATCTCCTGTAAAACGATCAATAATTGGTGCATCAGGTGGCATCCCATTTCTTGTCGAAGTTCTTGATCAGGGTACCCCACAAGCCAAAATGGACGCCGTGATGGCACTTTCCAATCTCTCATCGGAAAAAGATAATCTTACTCCCATCCTTCAATCAGAACCAATTCCTTTCTTGGTAAACATTCTTAATAGTTCAAAAAAATCGTCCAAAATATCCGAAAGATGTACTGCTCTTGTTGAATCGTTAGTTAGTTTTGAACAAGGACGAGTTTCTTTAACTTCAGAAGAAGGCGGTGTGCTTGCAATTGTTGAGGTTCTCGAGCGTGGGTCCCCCCAAAACCGCGAACACGCAGTAGGGACCCTTTTAACTATGTGTCAAAGTGACCGGTGTAGGTATAGGGAACCAATACTTAGAGAAGGTGTGATCCCCGGGCTTTTAGAGCTCACGGTCCAAGGCACCCCAAACTCTCAAACAAAAGCCCACACCCTTCTACGTTTATTAAGGGAATCACCATACCCAAGATCAGAACTCGAGGGCGATACCCTTGAGAACATTGTGTGTGATATTATATCACAAATTCAAGGGGATGAACAATCTGGAAATGCAAAGAAAATGCTAGCAGATATGGTGCAAGTCAGTATGGAACAGAGTTTGAGACATTTACAGCAAAGGGCTATGGTATGCACTCCATCTGATCTACCCATTAATAGTAACTGTGCTTCTCAAGTTTCTTTAAAGTAATCGATTTTGTTGGGTTTTTTTACCCCCTGATCCATGAATATGTTATGGACTTTGTGAGATTAAGTTTTACATTGTAGGGAAGCCAGTCCAGGCCTTTTGTGTTTGTTAGGTATCATGTGACTGGTAAATGTTGATAAATTTACCGAGATTATTGTTCATTGTAAAAGTAATAAATTTGTGTGTTATAAGTCTTTGTACAATACAGTAAGTACCTTTTGAAGCTGTTTTTCTTGTTAATTATGGTTACTAGTTGCTACTATCTAATTCTAATTAAACTTTCATGTACCCCTTTTTTTTCTTTTTAATACCGAATTGCATGTTTGGGTTGTATTAGAGGTAGCAATTTTAGACTCATTGGTTAATAATGGATCAATTTGGATAATATTTAGGAGGGGATGAGTTAGTTGGGTCTCCTCCTCATTTTTTGGATGGGTCTAAATGGGTTTTTTAATATGAACAAAACTATGAATAGATCAAACACAAGAACAACACCAATATTCTCTGAATAATACTTCTATTAACCAAGACCGAACAATGCTCAAAAACAAGACCAAACAACCTCACTTACACAAAAAAACTCTCAATGATTCTATATCAACAGATATAGATCATTCACACAGAAAACTACAATCGTGTATCAAGATGATACATCTAAATCTGAGAAATTGCAGTTTGATCAGTTTTGAGAGCAATACACGATTACAAGAAGAAGATAATAATAACCCTAAAACTCACAAACAATACGTTTATATATGACCTAAAAAATAAAGTGTTACCTAAACATAACATAAAACATAACACTAACAATAAATATTACCAATTAGATTGTTACATTTTAACATCCCCTCAATCTAATCGGCATACATGTTAAACAAATTAAGCTTTTCACTTAAAACTTTATGTTGTGAAACAGATAACCCTTTTGTAAATAAATCTGCAGCATTTTTATGAAATTTTTTTTTAACTATTTGAATAATACCACTACTAATTTTTTTCTCTAACAAAATACAAATCAATTTCAAAATGTTTTGTTCTCTCATGGAACACATGATTAGCTGCTATTTGAATAATAGCTTTATTATTGGTAATTCAACTTTGACTTTAAAATCTTCTAAAATCTTCAATACCCAAATAATTTCAGATGTAATAGGAGTTAAAGCCCTATATTCAACTTATGCGGAAGATCTAGAGACAGTAGACTGTTTTTTACTCTTCCAAGATATTAAAGAACCATTCAAAAACAAACAAAAACCTGTTACAGATTTCCTTCTCATAATAGACTTACCCCAATCAGAATCTACATAAGCAGATAATACAAACTTACTACCATTACCTTTTATTACTTGGAAACCATTACATGGTTCACCTTTCAAGTACCTGAGAACTCTTAAAGCACACTTTAAATGAGATTGTCTAGGTGCATGCATAAACTGACTCAAAACATGCACAACATATGCAATATCTGGTCTAGTCAAAGTAAGATATATAAGCTTACCAACAAGTTTCTGATACTCAGTAACATTTTTTAATAAAACATCTTTATCATTAATAACAACAAGTGCACCAGATTCAATAGGAGTAGGAGCAGGCTTACACCCTAACAACCCAAACTCAGCAAGCAACTCTAAACAATATTTTCTTTGAGTAAGACAAACACCAGTACTAGTTTCAAGAACTTCAATACCCAAAAAAATACTTCAATTTTCCTGAATCTTTAATTTGAAACTTAGAGTTCAAATACTGTTTAAACTTGTTTAATGAATATTATTGCCTGTGATGACAATATCATCCACATAAACAAGCTAAACAATAAACAAACCATTTTCAGATTTAACAAATAATGAATAATTATTCTTACTTTGAACAAACCCATCACCAATAAGAGCAGCAGTAAGTTTTTGATTCCATTTTCTAGGAGCTTGTTTAAGCCCATATAATGATTTAACTAAGTTACGCACTTTTGTTTCAGACTCATCATAATAACCCATAGGCAAAGACATATATACATTGTAACACCCCGAAATTTTCACTGTTGGCGGAAGCAAGCTTTGGGGTGCTACTAATCAAATATCAACAGCACAAAGTATATAGCAAACGACCTCTAAATGAGACGTTTAAAAATAGTTACATTTCAAATATAAAATTGTTTGAAAACATAGTGTTTTCGATTACAAAAATGTTGTTCCCTAGAGTCCACGCGTGTAGCGGGAGATTCTATTACATAATCATAATATACAAAAGATAATGCTAAGAATATCCGTTAAATGCAATGTAGAAATCATGCGACTCTAGCTAGTATCCAAGGGAAATCCTACTCCGTCTGTGTACCTGAGATACAAAGCTAAAAAGGGTCAACCAAAAGGGTTGGTGAATCTTACAGGTTTAGTAATAAGTAATCGTTATGAACCACAAGTATGTACCAGTGTTGCTATCAAGCAAAGTAAGTAAACCAGTAAGTCAGCACAGTTGCCATGAGCTCATAAGTTGAAGCTTAATAGTGTGTAAGTATGAATTAATTAAGAATCATATAAAGTACCCCTGTGAGTGCTATCCCGACACTCATATGTAACAAATACTAATATACATGTTTCTACGGTGTAATCCGTGGTGGCACTACCACCCCAGGCAGGGGTTGTCAGTCCCAAATGGATCCATTTACTAGTAATCGCGCTTAAGTCCATAAACAACAACTTACAATAGGAGGCTTTCAGTGGATAAAAGTAACTCATGCAATGTGTGTAAAAAGTAGTGTAATCAGTTCAGTACATTGTGTTCATATGTAAAACAGTTGCTAAGTATCTCACCCCAAGGTAGAAAAATAGTAAAAGTGGGGTTGTAAGACTCACCTGAGTCTAGCAAGTATGTTTGAGAAATCAAACAAGTAGAGCGGATGTAAGTCCGTAAGGGTGTCGGGTGTAATCCGGTATGTTGGTTCTCCGAACCCTGCAACCTTCTGGTGTCCGAAACGCACAAGGTTGTAAGTAAACAAGTAAATAAGTTGGTGTCTTAAAAGATCACCCATGCTAGTTGTCCACTCAACTAGGAAATGTCCAAGTGTTTGTTTAGTAATCCGTTTGTAATTTGAAAACAAGTATGACCCGTTGGTGACGGTTTGTAATAATAATCCAAAAGTGTTATTATTATATGTATCGTTGTATCAGGTTTCATTATTTGTAAGTGTTCGACACTTAGAGTGAAAAGTATTTACAAGTTCCTGGATGACAGGGGTCCAGGGGCAGCGCCCCTGGTAGTAGGGTCCAAGGGGCGGCAGCCCCTGGCTGGGGTCGAGCTTGGAAAATTTTTATTTCTACTACATTGCTTTATTAAAAATCGCATTTGGAATTTCATTTCGGAAAAATCGACTAAGGTTGGCCACGGACTGAAATTGCTGTGCGAACTGAATTCGCAATGCGAACTGAGTTTGAGTACGCAAGGCAGTAGGCTGCGAACTGAGTTCGGTTCGCAGCATAAGGTTCGGTTCGCAAATCTCGACTCGCAGGTCGGTTCGCAGGTTAACTCGCAAGTCAATTCGCAAGTTAGTCAGTTTGCAGTTTGGGTTCGCGAGTTCAGTTTTTGGTAGGTAAATCTCGGTTCGCAGCTCGATCTGCGAGCTGAGATGCATATCAGTTCGCAGACGCTGCTGTAAGTACAAATTGGGTTTTAAAACGCATTTCGACTTGGTTTTTGGACATAACTTCGTTGAGTAAATGTTCTAGCATGTAAATCAAAGCTTTATAAGTAATTTAAAAGAGTTAAGAGATCTCATACCACGAAATTGAAAACGAAGAAGATGAAGATGAAGCTCGTGATGTGGTGGTCGTTTCTTCGTGAAGTAGCTCTGCGAATCGGTGCGTTTTTGATGGTGTTTTTGGGTGGTTTGGGAGCTGCGATTTGAGAGAAGGGAGAGAGATTTAGATGTAGATGTGTGTGTAAAATGAATGAAAGGGGAAAGGAAAGAAATAAAAGAGGAATGGGTCGGTGGGTCGGGTCCGCGGGTCTGGGCCGACCCACTTGCGGGTCTCGGGCTCGTTTACTTGTTCCTCGATTATGTTACGTTTCGTGATTACTTAAATGTTGTTCCGCATTTTATGGTAAAGTTTATCCGAAACATTTTTAACTGAGGTATTTTATCGAAATACTTAATAATGGGTTATAAAAATATGATTTGATTTATTTTCTTTTGTTGGGCGTGTTTCGTGTGCTTTCGTCGCGTTCGGAGCATTTTAACCGATACGAAATACGTGTATTATATTTCTCACAATATATTAATGTAAATAATGTTTGTTTGGATAATTCCACATTATTTAAAAGTTTTGTCACCAACGTCCATACAAAGTAGTGTCAGAACTCGTCAGTTTCATAAGTGTACGATTTAAACAAATCGCGTACGCGTGTATGTAATTACACAAAATGTCACATATATTTAGCCTATAACAAAACTAAATACACGTAATTACAAGTTGTTTAGCTGCTAATTATAGCCCTAAATTGGCGGGTGTTATATACATCTTCCTCTAAATCACCATATAAGAATGCATTATTTATGTCAAGTTGAAACAAACACCAATCATTTTGCATAGCAAGATTAATTAAACACCTAACTGTGACCATTTTAACTACAGGTGAGAATATTTCATCAAAGTCTATTCCCTGCCTTTGACTGTAACCCTTAGCAACTAACCTTGCTTTATATATATATCTATTTCACCTGTGGATTTATATTTGATTTTATAAATCCACTTACACCCAATGAGTTTCCTATCTTTTGGAAGATAAGTAAGAATCCAAGTACCATTTCTTTGTAATGCTTCCATTTCAGAATTCATTGCATCAATCCAATGTTGAGATTTAGAAGCTTCCCAATAATTTGAAGGTTCAATTGTTTTATTCAACTCAATAATAAAACATTTATTTTCACTAGACAAATTAGCATAGTTAACAACTTTTTCTAAACCATACTTAACTTTTCTTTCAACAACATAATCTTGAAATCTTTTAGGAAGATTAATGTTCCTAGCAGATTTCCTGTACTCAGTGTTAAATGGTTGATTACTTTCATTTCTTGTTGTAGGACTGTTTTGATTGCCCTCAGGGTTGTGATTATCATCATGAGATGTTGCAGTAGTAGAATCAGTAGGAGATACTTCATCATCACTACTGCCATCACCATTAGACATATCTCCCCCTTCATCCTTGGGACTTGAGCTTTTGGTTTTAAAATCATTAGTATTAAAATCATCTTCAATAAAATCAAAGAAATTTATCGTATTAAAACCCTTCTCAACCTCAAAATCATTGTAATCTTGATCACTTAAATTTTTAAAAGGAAAAATGTTTTCATAAAACTTGACATCTCTTGAAACAATAAATGTTTAGTGATCAAGACTATACAATTTATACCCCTTTTTTCCACTTGAATATCCAATAAAAACACATTTTTCAGATCTGCTAGCAAATTTATCAAAATTATTTAAAACTGTAGCAAAACACAAACAACCAAAAGCCCTTAAATGGGAGAGATTTGGTTTAAAACCATACACTAATTCATAGGGACACTTGCCATTCAACACTGAAGAATGAAGCATGTTAATCATATATGTTGCAGTTAAAATACATTCAGACCACAAATGTAATGGTAACCCCCCTTGAAACATAAGAGCTCTTGCTACATTGAGCAAGTGTCTATGTTTCCTTTCAACAATACCATTTTGTTGAGGTGTATATACACAAGATGTTTGATGAATAATACCATTGGTTTTAAAAAATTGAAAAGTCTTTCCATTTACAAACTCTGTTCCATTGTCACTTCTAAAAACCTTAACAACTTTATTAAATTGTGTTTTCAAATGATTATAAAATATTTCCAAACTTTCAAACACTTCATCTTTTGACTTTATTAAAAAAGTCCAAACAGCTCTAGTAAAATCATCCACAACAGTAAGAAAATATTTATAACCCTCTTTACTTTTAAGTCTATATGGTCCCCAAATATCTAGATGTACCAAATCCCCAAGAGAATTAGACTTGTGTTCACTTAATGGAAAAGGTTCCCTAGTTTGTTTAGACCTATGGCAAATTTCACATGGATTATCAACAACATTTTCTTTTATACCCAAACTATCCTTTAACACAATTAAGACATGTTCAGCAGGATGACACAACCTAGTATGCCAAAGAAGATTGAAAACCAAAACTCATATAATTTGTATGCACATTACCTTTTTTATTCTCTTTGAAAACATAAAGCCCATCATACAAATTACCAGTCTCCGGTATCCTTTTTGACATCAAATCCTGAATATAACATTTGTATTCATCAAATCCCACAAATAATTTACTATCCTTTACTAGATGATAAACAGACATCAAACTTACACAATACTCAGGAACAACTAACACACCAAATAAAGGGATATTTTTTTGTTAAATCCAAATCACCTATTGTTAATATTTAAGCTTTAGTTCCATTTGGATGTGCAACAGATAAGTTTAAATTTGAAACATCTACAACATTTTTAAGACCCTTTTCTGAATTTGTCATATGTTGATTAGCTCCTGAGTCAATAATCCACCTCAAATTAACATTTTGACTACATGACACATAATTTGGCTTAAAAAACTTATCTATATATAAATTAAAAAAAAAACATTTGAATTATAAAAACTACCTGCCATGTTAGACCTTGAATTTCCTTAGAATTTTCATCTAATAAACTCATTAACCTTGTAAGTTGTTCATTTGAAAAAGTAATAGAAGTAGATGGACCTGCACCTTCACTCACAACACGACTTTTCACGTTGTTAGATTGACTCATACTTCCTTTTGATTTCCATTTTGAAGGATAACCAACCACTTCAAAACACTTATCCACAGTATGATTAGTCATCCCACATTTAGTACACTTAAGATTATTAGCCCTTGGAGGATATCCAACAATTTCAAAACATCTTTCAATAGTATGACCTTTCCTTTTACAATGTGAACATTTCAGTTCAGAATTTACTACAGGCCTGCTAGTCTTTGACTTAAAATTGTTTTGGTTATTTGAGTAAAATGCAGCTGACTTTTCAGCAATTTTATATTCAATTGAACTTGTACTTCTGTGGGATTCTTCTCTGGAAATCAAAGAGAAAGCAGTTTTAACACTAGGCAGTAGATCTCTTGTTAAAATATTGCTTCTTATAGGTTGATAAACTTCATCTAAACCCATTAAAAATTGCATTAATTTTAATACATGTGTGTGTTCTTGAAAACCTTTTGCTGCTGCACAAGTGCAAGCAGACAATTTTAATAACACATCATATTGTTTCCAAAGAGAATTCAACTTGTGATAATAATCTGAGATAGATGATCCATTATGTGTTAAAGAATTAATTTTTATGATGCAGATTAAACACAATTGACCCATCAACCTTATCATATGTTTCCTTTAATTCCTCCTATACATCATAAGCAATTTTTGAAAATTTCTGCCCATGATATAACTCATCTGATATAGTACCCAAAATCCAAGACAAAACAACAGCATTACACCTATCCCATTGATTTTTCTAATGTACCATCAATAAATCCCATTTTATTTTTAATTTGAAGAGCTAATTCAATAGCACATGACCTGTAATTTTCAGTTCCTTTTAGCTTAAAACTTACTAATGGTGTACTATTAATATCACTAGCATGTAAGTAAAGAGGATCACCAAAATCTAATTTACTAATCTCAGTTATACCTGAACCACTAGCCTTATCACTATTAGGAGGTTTATCTCCTTCTTTAGTCATGTTTACACACACAATATTTTATCACAAACAAATACTACCACAGAACAGAACAGATATAAAAAATAGATAATAACCTAAAGGTTAGCCTAAGCAGGGATCCGGACAGATGGACTCTCAAAAGGATTCCACCCTAGGTCTTACTTAGGGACCTCTCTTCTACCAAACAAGAGTTAGTAATCACAGATTATCAATCAATCAATCAAATAATCAAGTAATCGGATAGACAAATAATCACTTAATCAAATAATCAACAAGATTAAAGAGATTGAAACAGCCTCACAGAGTACTCCGTGCAAGCAATAAAAGAGAAGAAGAATCAGTAATAGCAATAAGCACATCGGAATGATTCAACAACAGCAAGGATTTTGAGATAAAACCCAAGAAAACCCTAATTTTTAGAAAATTAGGGTTTCGTATGAGAAATAGCAAGCCGAACGAAAATCACCGACGAATCGATGAAAGAAATCCCCACAGAACCGATTAAACCCGAACAAACCACCAACCCTCGAAGAAAATCGAAACCCTAACTTCTGGATCTCAAATCAAATCGAACAACGAATCGTAGCACGCTCTGATACCATGAACAAAACTATGAATAGATCAAACACAAGAACAACACCAATATTCTCTGAATTATACTTCTATTAACCAAGACCGAGCAATGCTCAAAAACAAGACCAAACAACCTCACTTACACACAAAAACTCTCAATGATTCTATATCAATAGATATAGATCATTCACATAGAAAACTACAATCGTGTATCAAGATGATACATCTAAATCTGAGAAATCGCAGTTTGATCAGTTTTGAGAGCAATACACGATTACAAGAAGAAGATAATAATAACCCTAAAACTCATTGATTTGACGTAAAAGTCACGTTTTTGCGTACATAATTCCCACCTTTTTAGCCCCAAAATGGATGAAATCATTCAATATCAATACTTTTCCACCAAATTTCATTATTAAGGCTAAAAATAAGGCATTGCTTCAAAAATCAAGTAATATGACTAAATAACGTACAAAACAAAGCATAAATGATACGGTCACGTTTTACAAGCACCTTTTAGCATATGACCTTGAAATTAGTAGTTCATAATGATCTTCAGGTAATTACGATCACGTGGATATATAGAACGCTGAAAACGGATCAAGAATGAAGAAGTTATGGCCAAACGAAGTTCGACCAGTGCACAAGACTTACGATCCAGCACACAAGACCACGGACCAAGGGGATACCACCCCACAGGGGCCGTATACACCCCCTTAGGGCCCGTATACCCGCCTTATGGGGCCGTATACCCCCTGTAGGGGTGGTATACCCCCTCTATGGTGCCAGATACGCCCCGTTTGCTACCGAATACGCCTTATTTGCTACCGAATACGCTCTATTTGCTACCGAATACGCCCTATTTGGTGTCGAATACGCCCCTGTTGGTGTCGAATTTCTTAGCTCGGGGGTGTATTTCAGTTTTAAATTGGAGCAAGGGTGTTAAGTGTAAAATCGTATCTTGGAAGCCTATAAATAGAGGCTTAAACCTTCTCATTTCTCACCTCTCAACACACCACATTCATCTCCAACACACACATTTACTTTCTCTCTCTAGTCTCTCTCTAGCTTTCTCTCTCTAGGTTAGTGCTAGGTTAGTAGTCAGTTAGTTCTTGGTTAATACTTTACCAAGACTAACGAAGGGGTAATATTGTAATATTGTTGAAGATACTTGGAGGGGTTATTATTGTAATATTGTAAAAGATATTTGGAAGTTCCGCTCGTTGTAATCTCTCAGCATATATTCAAACTACGCATTATCCACAGTTTTGAACACGTTTTTGGATTGCTTTCGGTTATCTCTTTCCTTATCTATTATATTGTGTGTGTTGATGCATATCAGTGTGTCTGTCAGTTGGTCTATCGAGTTGTAAAGTGTCGTTAGTCGTTTAATAGAAATATAGATTTTGTATTTAGCGACACTTAAGTTTTGGTTTAGGCGACACTTGCCTTAGTGACGCATAGCGACACTTAGGTAAGTGACGCATGAAGGCGGCCACATGCGACACTAGCTAAGTGATGCATGTCTGCCGTTTTGTGTTATTATTTAAGCAAACCTACGGGTTTCTGGCTAGGGTTGACGAAACCCTAGCACCATTTGTCGACTAAACTCACTTGTAATCAGTTCTAATACGTTAGTTAAGCTAATAAACTCGTTTTACTTGTTTAATCAATAGTTTCGGTTTGAGTTTATTATTGTTTCGTGTGATTCTTTGATCCGCCTTACAATCATTGTCAACTATCACTTAGATCCGAGGCAGAGGGAACTCCCAACTGATATCAGAGCCTCTCGGTGGTTCGGTTGACGTTTTGAATATGTTTTTGGATTGTTTTCGATTTGGTTCGTATAAAAAACCAAGAATAATCAAGGATTTTGGATTGATTAGGTGCTTTCCAGACGATTTTCATCATTAGTTACAGGTTTCGTTCGATAGGGTTTGAAGAATTTTCGTTAGGTTTACGAAAATTCGACTTTTAGGGTTTTTGGGACTTCACAGCCATTTTTGCATCACTCGTTGCGTCACTTGAACGCGACACTTCGTCCGGCACTTCGTAAGTTCTAATTAGGGTTTTACCGACACTCTGGTGCGTCACTTTGTGCGTCACTTAGAGCATCATTTGTGATTGATACGACACTTAACTCAAGTGTCGTCTGCTTTAATCTACCGTCACTCACGTGCGACACTTCAACACGTCACTTGTTTGTCAAGCGTCACTTCCACTAGTGACGCCTGTTTGATTTACTGCGTCACTCAAGTACGACACTTGGGTGCGTCACTTGCTTGATTGAGCGACACTTGTTTCTAGTGTCATCAGTCACTTTATACGTCACTCGATAGCGTCACTTATTAAGTGTCGCTAGTCGTTGCGACACTTCAGTGCGTCACTTACCAAGTGACGCCTTTGGTACTAATAAGTTTTCTAGTTCTTGTTTTTGAGCTATTTTTCAGGATATCCGTTAATGGCTGCTGCTGCTGATAAAAAGATATTAGGGGAATCAGAGATATGATCAAACAAAATCATGATGTTGGTTCTAACAATAAACCTCCTTTGTTTACTGCTGATATGGATTACGCATATTGGCGTGACCGATTTGAACAATACGTAGATTTCCACTGTCCAGAGCTCTGGGGTCCACTCAGAGAAAGATATGAAGCTCCAGTAGCTGAGGGAGATTATCGTGGAATCCCTCCATCCAAAACATATAAAGCTATGTCTCCTGAAGAGAAAAAGGAGTCAGACATTGAGAGAAAGGCTCATTCGGCTATCTGTATGTGCCTCACTAAAGATGTCTTACGCCTTTTCAAAACTCATGACATTACATACGATCTTTGGAAGGCTATTGAGACAAGATGTGGAGGAAATCAGAAGTATAAGGAGGCTAAACTAGAACTAATCAAGAAACAGTATGATCTGTTTGATATTCTTCCTAATGAAACGGCTTCTGGATTATTCACAAGATACTCACAGTTAGTTAGTGAGTTAACCGAGGGAGGTTACAATTTCCCTCAGATTGAGGTGAATAAGAAGCTGTTAGATGTTCAGCCAAGTACTTGGGACGTAAAAGTACAATTTCTAAAGGAGAGCCAAGAGTTAGCAACAATGAATCTGGATGAGTTAATTGGCGTTCTTCAAGCTCATGCAATGGAGTTGAAGAAGAAGGAGTGTAAATCGGGTGGTTTTGTTCAAGACCCGACATTATATGGAGGAAAGGTAAACACCGGGAAGACTTATGGTGGAATGGCCTTCATTTCTAATACGAGTTCTTCATTGCAGTCTACTAGTGCTCATCATCCAGTTTACGCTTTTGGACCTTCACAAGGTTCACAACAGCAAGTTGCAATTTCCCCTGCTATTGAAGAACAGGCTGCTATCTACATAGCTTTTCTTAGCTCATACAAGGATCTGGTTTCACAACCAAATTCTACACTAGAACTTGCTAAAGAAGATTATGCTCAATTGGATGACGATGATATTGAGCAAATGGATTTAAACTGGAATATTGCCATGATCTCAAGAAGAGTTCAAAAATTCTTGCAACGGATTGGACGCAAGAGTTTGGAGGGAGATGGCAAAACCAGTTTTGGTTTTGACAAGAGCAAGGTTCGCTGCTATAATTGTCAGAATTTGGGACATTTTGCTAGAGAATGTGAAAACCCCAAAGTTCCTCCATCGGGTTTTACGAAGCCTGATGCTCCTAAAGCTCCAGAGAAGGAGGAAGTAAAGCAAGTGACAGCTGATGCATTAGTTCTCTTTGAGCCTACAAACACGGACTGGAGCATGTTTGCTGACAAGTATCAACAGTGTCTTATGGCTCACATTACTAATGAGGTACGCAATGAACCAGAAGAGCCTTTGAACTGTATTTCATGCATTAAGTTAACTGAATCTTTAAAGTGCTTTCAAGAAGAAAACGTAGATTTAAGGAAAAAGGTTGAAAAACTTAATGAGTCCAATAAGTACTTAAAAGCTAATGAACAACTGTATGATAAGAAAATTGAGGCTTATAAACAAGACACTCAAAAGTACAAATCCAAGGTTTTTAGTCAACAGGACGCTATTAACAGCTATCTTGCTGAAATAGAACTGTTAAGAAAGGAACTCTCTGATTTAAATGCTGAGTATGATAATTATAAAAACAAAATTCTAGGTTCCTCTTCCTCTACGGTTGCCTTCAATGAAATCCTTTATAAGCAGAGGACAGATAACAAAACTAAGACAGGACTAGGTTATTCTGAAGTCCCGCCTCCCACTGAATACTGTCCTATGCCTGTTAAGGAAGGCACTGAAGAGATTCCTGTTGACTATGCATTGTTATATGGTGTCAAGTCAAAGGTGAATAAGCAAAACAAACAGGCAAAGGAGAAAACCAAGCGGCCAGAGTATCCTTCGCCTCAGTTTGTTAAGCCTAAATGTGAATCTCCAGTTAGTATTGAGGAGATTGTTGAGATTGAGGACATTACTGATCAGGAGTATCCTGAATTTAAGAAGGTTGAAGTTAAACCTGAAAAAGTGGCTTTAAAGGTTGAACCTGCAATTAAGGTTCAAACTAAAAAGGGAAAAGACAAGGTTTTAAATGCAAAACCACAAACTTTACAGTCACCTGTAAAGATTTTGCAACATAAAGTTATAAATGAAAAAAAAATTTGTGATAAACCTTCCACTTCTACCTCTCAACCAAAACAAGCATTTTCTAAGACGTGCACGCAATGTTCATGTTCTAGAAATGTTTCCCCACCTTCTGTGGTAAGTCCTCAGCCTCAACCATTTGTTGAGACTCGTTCTTGTTTCTACTGTAAGAGACAAGGACATTTAATTCGTGATTGTCCCAAACTTTCTCATCAGCGCTATGGGAGAGAGATGCCTAGGACATCAGTTTATAGAAATTCATTTTCAAAATCTCCACCTAGGCGTTATTCAAACTCTCCCAAGCCTGCTGAGAAGCCAAGTAATGTTGGGCAAAATTCTTTGCCAAAACAAAAGCCCGACATTGTTCCCAAACCAACTTCCGAACAATCTAAAGTTTGGAAACAAAAGGAGTCTGCTAGTGACTCTTCCGTCATCAACAATAACACATTAGATGAAAATTCTGATTTGTTGAAAAATAAAGTTCTGTCCGATGTGATTATTGTTGATGACCTTGGTAGACCTAAGTCTGTAAAGGCTTGGGTCACCGTTTCTCCCTAATCTCCTTACTTTTATGTGTTGCAGCAGTCTGAACATGTTAAAGATAGTGAATGATTCATGGATAGTGGCTGCTCGTGACACATGACTGGCGATGTGTCTCTTTTGACGGATGTTAAACCACACGCCGGAAGACATGTAGCCTTTGTTGGAGATACCGGAGGAACGATTACCGGAAAGGGAACGCTAACTAATGGGAAAGTTAGCTTTGAGAATGTGAACTATGTGGCTTAACTCACTCACAACTTGCTGAGCGTTTCACAAGTCTGTGATAAGGATTTTACCACTGCTTTCATAGAGACAGAATGTGTGATCTTGAAGCCGGGTTTCGTTATCCTTGAAGAATGGGTGCTTATGCGGGCGCCACGGAGAAACGATACCTACGTGATGAACATGCGAACTGTGGAGACTACAGATGAATACACTTGTCTCCTGTCAAAGGCTTCGGAAAAAGAATCACTACTTTGGCATCGACGGATGGGACATATTCATTTTCGCAAAATGAATTTCCTCATTAATAATGATTTGGTACACGGAGTTCCAAAATAGTCCTTTGCTCTAAAAGATGACTATATTGCATGCCACAAAGGGAAACTCCACAAAAAGTCCCATAAGTCTAAGGTAGTGAATTCTATTGCTGCACCACTGGAGCTCTTACACATGGATCTTTTTGGTCCTATTTCCACTAAGAGCATTGGTGGTCGATCTTACTGCTTAGTAGTCACCGATGACTACTCCAGATTTTCGTGGGTATACTTTCTTGCTGCGAAGAGTGAAACAACATATATTTTTGTGTACCTGTTGGATAAGTTGGTAAATCTGTGCAAATTAAAGGTGAAGAGACTGCGAAGTGACAATGGAACTGAATTCAAGAATTCAACTCTCGAGTTATATTGTGCCACGTAAGGCATTGATCATCAGTTCAGTGCTCAAAGAACTCCTCAATAGAATGGAGTTGCAGAACGTAAAAATAGGACTATTATCGAGACAGCTTGGACTATGCTGGCTGATTCTAAGCTACCTATCATATTTTGGGCTGAGGCAGTCAGTACTGCTTGTTACGTTCTGAATCGAGTGCTCACGGTTAAGAAAAAGAACAAGACCTGTTATGAACTTTTAAATAACCGTAAGCCAACTCTGCAGTTTCTAGAGCCGTTTGGGTGTCCGTGTCTGATTATGATCCCAAAAGAAAAAGTCTCAAAGTTTGGAGCTAAAGCTGTTGAAGGGATTTTTCATGGTTATTCAGTTAATTCTCAAAACAAAAGAGTCTACATTAAATCAACACACCAGGTGGAAGAGCATTTTGAGGTAAAATGCTTGCATTACACGGATCCTCCTCAAGGAACGGGTCCGGAATGGTTGTTTAATTATAAGGATGTGTTTTGACTCTTTCGACATACCCGAAGAAGATGATGAAGAGGAGGAGTTGGTTACCCTACTTCATGGTATCAGTCTATGTCAAGACACATCTACCTCAAAACCTACTTCAACACCTACTACAACACCCACACCATCACCTACAACACCCACACCATCTCCTATTATCCCACTTTCGAATGCTCCTTCAACTTCAGGAATGATTAATGCAAACGATCTTCCTGATGATCCCGATATGCCTCCTTTAGAGGAAGCCGAAGAAGAAGAAACTGTCTTCACCGACTTTAACGCTCATGATGAAGAAGATGCGGAACCACAACAACCTGTGCAACCTGAAAGTTCTACTGCTCCTGAGACTACAACTGTTCCTGCCACTGAAGGGGATATGAACAATTTGGAGTTAGTACTTGCACCGGATTTAATCCCAGTGACACGTGTACACAGGGATCACCCCATCGATAATATTATTGGTGATCCTAATGTTGCGGTTAGAACAAGACAAAAAGTGAAACAAAATCCAAATCAAGAAATGTTGAATCTGGTTGCTCGGATAAATTCTTGTCATTTATCCCAAATTGAACCCAAGAAGGTTGATGAGGCCTTAAAAGATCCATCCTGGGTCGAGGCCATGCAAGAAGAATTACAGTAGTTTAACAAGCTACACATTTGGGATATAGTTCCGTTACCCAAACATGCTCACTTAACCGGCACTCGATGGGTATTTCGAAATAAGATGGATGATCGGGGTATAGTGATTCGTAACAAAGCTCGATTGGTTGTTCAAGGTTTTAGTCAAATCGAGGGCTTGGATTATGATGAGGTCTTTGCTCCTGTGGCAAGACTTGAGTCTATTCGTATCTTCCTTGCATTCGCTTCTTTCAAAGAGTTTCATGTTAACCAACTCGATGTTAAAAGCGCCTTTCTATATGGACAAGTGGATACGGATGTGTACGTTAAACAGCCTCCAGGTTTTGAAGACCCTGAACATCCAGAATACGTTTGCAAATTGAAAAAGGTGTTATATGGTCTTCATTAAGCTCCGAGGCTTTGGTACGAAAGGCTCACTACTCACCTAATCAAGCATGGTTTTGTTCGAGGGAAAAGTGACAGTACTCTGTTCATCCGTAAAGAACAGACTGGGGATCGAGAAGATATGTTACTTGTGCAGGTTTATGTGGATGATATTATCTTTGGATCTACAAATGAGGCAATGTGCAAGCACTTTGAGGAGATCATGAAGTCTGAGTTTGAGATGAGTGCGATGGGGGAGCTCAAATTCTTTTTAGGTGTACAAGTTGAGCAGTCTGCAAAAGGCATTTATATTCATCAGTCAAAATATGTCAAAGACATGTTGACTAGATATGACCTTCTCAATTGTAAAACCTATGGGACTCCTATCGAACTTAATCACAACCTTAGACTTACTAAGGATGAGGAAGATTGCAAGGAAAAGGACTATCACTCAATGATAGGTTCTTTGATGTATTTGACTGCCTCTCGATCGGATATTGTGTTTGCAGTATCCGTCTGCTCATGCTTTCAAGCCAAACCCAAGGTGTCTCACATGAAGGCGGTAAAGCGAATTTTTGGTTATCTCAAACATAGACCCAATCTTGGTCTATGGTATTCAAACGAGAAATCATTCGCTCTTACTGCCTATTCGGATTCTGATCATGGCGGCTGCAGCATAGACAAGAAATCTACCACTGGTGGATGCCAATACCTCGGATCTCGCTTGGTCTCGTGGCAGTGCAAGAAACAGACTACAGTTTCTCTTTCAACTGCAGAACTGAGTATGTTGCTGCTGCGAGTTGCTACTCTCAGGTTCTATGGATTCAGCATCAACTGTGTGATTACGGGTTACTTCTTTCTATGACTCCTATTCACATAGATAACACTGCTGCTATATCTATCACACGCAATCCCGTACAACACTCTAAGACTGAATACATTGAACTTAGGTTCCACTTTATACGGGATTGCTATGAAAGTGTCCACATAGACACCCTAAAGCAGAATGCCGACCTTTTCACAAAAGCTTTTTCGCGTACTCAATTTGATGAACTAATCAACATGATTGGTTTAAGGTTCTTTATAGCCAAAAAGTAATTTGTAACTTGGAACGTAATTTACCTCCTTTTATGTGTGTTAAAAAAAAATGGTGCAACAGCCACTCTTTATACTCTTTAGTATTAAAGAAATGCACCGTTGCTACATTTTAAAATAGACGTTGAAGTTGTGTCTGTAAACAACTTGGGATATGATAGTACATCGGGTGACATGCATAAAATGGAATTTTAAGGTTTATCTTGGATGTGTCAGTAGATTTATCTGACATGTTGAAAACAGTTTTTATAAACATTGTCTTCATCATATGATATATTAGTAGGCATGTTATGCAAAACTCTTTGAGATCTCTTAAGAAGCCTAATAAATAATTGTTTATTTCAAGTGGTATAACATCATTAGATGTATGACAAAAGTCTTAATATCTTACTTATGCTAGACAAGTTTTCATGAAAGAAGTTTATTTGATATCATTTGGGAGTATATATTGACAGTTTCCTCTGTTATACGTAAGTATAGACCTGGTCTCTGTTAATATATACTTAAAAATTAAGCAAACACAAGTCAAAGTACTTGCAAAGTCTTTAAAATTAAGATACCTAACAAGGTCGCCAAAATGGTTTGACCAAGTCTGGTTTTGCTTAAACCTGAATCAAGCTATGTCGCTCTGTTGTACGTAAGTATAGACCTGTCACCGCTGACTTGATTCTTAAAATTGATTTTCTTATATTCTTTCTGTAAATGGAAGCATGGTCTATGTTTTAAGTTAAGATGTATATCTATGGTGGGGACCACAATGAAATGTACATACGAATAATAATAAAATTAGCTCCTAGATGTAAGTGTAACATGTTTAAGAGGACAAACATACTGATAATCGTTTTAAAATAATTTTTATAAAAAGTGTTTTTAGCATGCCAAGTAAATTTAAAGTAGACAAATATACTGATGATTGAAATAACACTTACTGTTCCTAATAAATGCATGTTATTCCGATATGATCCCTAACCAGATTAAATCAACTCCGTCACCAAAAAGAATGTGTTATTTTTGTATTTGTAAATTTGCATTAATTTTTGTGTTACTATATTTTATCTAAGTTAGTTTTAATTTTTGATTATAACCAAGTTATAGTTACTTTTAAATTTGAGTATCAAACTCACAACACGAAAGATCGATAAAAAATTCTCAAATTTTTCACTAAAGTGACTTGATGCGTCACTTCATAAGTGACGCTACCAGTGACGCACACGATACTGCGTCACTTTCATTATTGACGCTTTAAGTGTCGGGGTTAGCTACGCTACAAGTGCCGGGTTGAGTGACGCATATTAGGGTTTTCGTATAAATACCCTTTCAAACGACACTCAACCCCACCACTTTCCACATTCAATTAGCGTCACTACCTCTGACATACCGTCACTTCCTGTGTCTTTGCGTCACTTCGTCTGTGCGAGATTTTCAATTTGTTCGTGGTTTTTCAAGCTTTGGTTGTGCATTCGGCCGTGATATTCTTGTTCCCCTCACTCATACGCATCTATTGGTACTACTTTAAACCCTTATCTTTAAGTGTTCATGCTTTATTCTTAATTTAGGGTTACGGTTTTTAGGGTTTTACGAAATCACACGAATTAAGCCTTTATTTGTTACAATATGGTGTTAAAACTTGGTGTGTTTTTCTCGTTTAGTATATACGCACCTTTTGGTTAACTTGTTTTTCAAAACCCCAATTTTTGCTCGATGTGATTTCTGGGGATGAACAGTGACATGATGATCTTCATCATTGCATCACTTCATGCGTCACTTCCTTTAAGTGACGTTATTTGGTAATTTAGAACCCATACCGTCACTTCTTCAGTGACGCCTTTTACTGCGTCACTTCATAAGTGACTCTCTTAGTGACGCATTTGCCTGTATCAATTGTTAGCCCGTCACTCATCTGAGTGACGCCCATCTATGCGTCACTTCCTTAAGTGACTCACTTAGTGATGCCCTTGTGTATACCAACATTTATACCGTCACTTCCTAAGTGACTCACTAGGTTACCGTCACTATGTTAAATGACGCATAATTTTGACCCGACACTTCTTAAGTGTCGTATCTAATGACGCATGATTTGGCAACGTCATTTACACCAGTGACGCCTGATAGCGTCACTTACCCTAAGTGATGCTATACTTGATTTCTGATTTTGAACACTGTTTTCTGCGACACTTCCTAAGTGACGGTAGTGTTCATGCGTCACTTCCCAAGTGACGCCTAAAACAGAATTTTGTTTAATAGTTTATGCGTATTTGTGCTAATTCTATAACAATGTTTCTGTTTTTCTTTGTTTCGTATTTTAGCTTACAGATGGCTGCTTTACAAAACTATTAACGTCGCACCAACACCCGTCACAACATTACTGCATTCTTGGAGTCAACGCATGCGAACTCAGTTCCGTTCAGACCAATGATTGAGTTCTTACGACGATCGAGGATTTATTATGCTATCATTGCATCTACTCTGGTCTACATGAATCAGATCGAAGAGTTCTATGATCATGCGTTTATTCGAACTCAGGGTGACGTCCCGATAATTGTCTCTAAAATGTTTGGTGAGGAGATTGAGATCACCGAGAATTCTATTCGTCGGGTTCTCCAATTCAACGATACCCATACAATGCCGACTACGTTTGAGACAACCTTTATCTACAATGGTCTTCAGTGAATGGCTTATCCGGCAAATCAGCTTTCAGATTTCAAAAAACAATATCTATGCCGGGTTTGGAGATATCTGTGCCACATCGTGATTGTCTGTTGATAACTGTGTAAAAGTAGTATTTTTATATAGTATTTTGTCCCAAATACTATGTGTTTTTATTGAAAATTGTTTAGTTCAGATATTAATTTCGTTCATATTTGTAATTAACAATGGAGATAAAGGATATGAGGAAAAGAGACGGAAAACAGTCAATAATCGAGTTAACTGATGCATTATTTGAGAATAAAGTGAAGTCGGATGATTAAAAGAAGAAAAAGGCAAAAATCGACTGAAAATTCAATCCATACGCCGTATGGATGTCCATACGTCATATGGATTGAGGCGGTGGAAGCCCATGTCACGCGGACTTGGGCTGGGCTTGTTTTTCATCCATACGCCGTATGGATGTCCATACGCCGTATGGATGGTTTTTAAAGAAAGTATAAAATTGCGATTTTAACCTAAAAAGGGTAGATTTCGTACTAGGGTTTTTGTATTCGACTATTTCCGGTTCAGTAGGGTTTAGTTACGAATTTCTTTAGCTTTTGGAGGCACGAGGAGTGAAGATTGAGGATAGTTCGTCTTAATTCTTCGTGATTCGTCTTTTTAATTCGGTATACTTTCTTTTATCAAGTTTTATTGATGACTTTAAGCTTGAATAATCTGTTGTTTACTGTTTTAATGATGAATTGAATATTAAAGTGATTGTATGATTGATTTAGCTTAGATAATGATTATTGAATGATTATAATTGCGTATTGAATAAGTTATTTAATTGAAAACGGTTATATTACTCGTGGATCCTTATTTATTGGTAACTGGTAATTATTAATTCTCAACGTGGTTGATAATGTTAATGAGATTGAGTTCCTTTAATGTTATTAATTATTGATAGTTAAAAGTTCAGGGTTTTGACTATTGCTAAATATGTTGAGTCTGATAGGTTGAGAAAGTAATAATTATGCACTTTAAAATGAATGAGACAATAAGTTAATTATTGGGTATTGTTGATTCATACCACTAGAGATAATTATAACGAGTTGTGAATGTTTAATGCATGATTTAGGGGAGAGCACACAATTGACTGATCATCTTGTGACGACGGACCGTTGTTTTATGTTGGAACCTAAATTATAGGAATTAGTTGGACCCGAAAAGTTGGCTAGTTCACATTCAATTTATGATCTTTGATTAGTGACTAAATTGATATAAAAGAAATCACAATTAGATAATCAATACGTGATAAATCAGAATATATGAATCTGAGTGACATTAATAATACAATTACTTATTCCTTCATATTGTTTCTTATTTAATTGTTTTAATTTAAGTTTTATTTAATTTAGTTATTTTAATTTATTATTTTATAAACAATTATTCGAATGGAACTAAAACGCCCTCCTGTTTATTGTTTTCTAGTTAATTAGTATTTTCTGTTTTTATAAATAACCGTCATTCCTGAGATCGACTCGGTCTTACAGATTCTATACTTACATTTGATCAGGTATTCTTGCATGGTTGTGTGAAAAGTATTAATTAGGTATTTCCATTTATAAATTATAAAACAAGACGCGCTTTCACACGCATCAAGTTTTTTGGCGCCGTTGCCGGGGAACGGTTGCGTTGTTTATTTAAATAGAAATTATTAATTGTAAAAGTTTTATATTTAAAAAAAATATTGTTAATTAGTTATTTTTGTAAAGTTGTTCAATTAGTTTATTTAAGTGCATTAATAAGTTTTTGTTAATAAATTTGGTTGAAACAATTTACTCTTCATTTGGTTAAATTTTTAAGTAATTAGTCTCAACCGGCGGATGGAAATCCATCCGCCGGTTGGATTTCTTTTGGTTAAATTTTGTATCATTATTTTTTATTTATTTTGTGTGAACTAACTTGTTTTTCGTTAATTGTGCCTGTGTTTCAGATTTAATTGTTATTTAGGTTTTGATCCATTGGCTCGAAGTTACGAGAGTGAAGCCAATAATTATCATATGTTTGAACACAAGGCTGTCCCTATCACCTCATCTTGTAAGGAACTTTTGGGTGCTATTAAGGAATTTGGATGGAATATCCCTTTTACCGCTAAGGTGCTACGGAAGTCTACTATTTATTGGACTGATCCACAACTAGCGTTGGTTCAGAATTTGTTAGATAGTGCAGAAGTGGAAATCAGTTCGGGTACAAGAAGCAGTTCTGGGATGACCTTGTCGACTTTGAGGAATCATTGAACTCGAGGATTAAAGAGGAAAAGATATTCTTCACTCAACAGAAGAGGAAATTCACGGAAATTTATGAGATTAGGAGACAATACTCATTTCCGTATTCAGCGAAGCAGGGCGAGTGTCTTCACCGTATGATAAAGGCGCTGTATGTGATTACTGGTCATCCAAGTTCCCACGCAGACAAGGAGTTCGTATCTGGTTTAGAGGAGTTGGTCCGACTGATGCAGTTAGATGACCATCTTAGGGATCCGACACCTCATCGCTTTGTGGTGACTAGCACTATTCCCTATTACCTGCAAAAGATGGTTACGCAATTTGATCGACTTGCTAAGGAAGAAGGAGGAAGACCATATCCAGATTTTATTCGTTCGGATAGTAAGATTGATTTAACTATCTATTTAGTGGTGAATTTGGGAGCATTAGTGGATACAACTAAGATTCTAACCCCGAGGGAACATTTCCATTATGGGATGGTGGAAATCTACACGAGGTTTGTTGATATATTTAAGAATTCGGGATTAGAGTTTAGTGTAGTCCAGGATGAGATCATCAGTGAGATTGAAGATAGAGTTAAGAATTTGAAGGAAGAGCCACTGATGATTAAGCATGTTGGGATTGTTAATGCTTGTCGAGAGTTTATGAGCGAGTTAGAGGAGGATAACCCCGACCGTGAATACAAGTTGGAAGGTGATAAATTGGTGTTGGCACCTGAAGGAGTGAATAATAGAGCGATAAATGAAATCAGTTGGGACTTGGTTTATCTTCAACCTATGGCTACCGAACACTTAGCAAATGTTCCGAGTTTTGGTCATGGAGTTGAAAATGTCATTGCACAAGTCATGGAGCGTTTCTTGGCTCTATATCCCTTTCATTAGTTCTCATTTTATTATATAACTCTTATTTCATTGGATTATGTTGACATTGGTTATGTTAGATTTTATTATTGCGTGATTTGTATATTTATTTTGAGTATGATTTA
Organism: Pseudognaphalium luteoalbum; assembly: GCA_963422505.1. Taxonomy (NCBI): domain Eukaryota; kingdom Viridiplantae; phylum Streptophyta; class Magnoliopsida; order Asterales; family Asteraceae; genus Pseudognaphalium; species Pseudognaphalium luteoalbum. The sequence goes on from OY730197.1 coordinate 82,663,684, forward strand.
TGTATGCATTTTTTTTTATTTCTAGATTGTTAATTTTTTGTTACTTATTTTTATAGTTTGGAATTAAGAAGCTATGAAGTTATTGTACACCTCCAGGTATGTGGTTTAATCACAAAAATCGTGTCCAGTCAGTAGCAGGTAGTGGAAAACATTTTTGAAAAATTTCTGTTTTTCAATCCATACGCCGTATGGATTGAATTGGGCTAACGGGCCTGGTTGACTGGGTTAAAAATGCGTTGACCTGGGCCTTTTTAATCCATACGCCGTATGGATCAAAAAGGGTATAAACCGGTTACAGCCCCTTCTTTTCCATTTTGAATCCTCAAACCACCACCACCACCCACTGCTGCGGCTGTCCACCACTCAACTACCACTTCCAGCCACACATTCCCCCTCATTTTTATATTTTCGCATTCAATTCACTCTGCTCTATAAGGTATAACTTTCGATTTTAATTTTCGTTGATTAAATTTTGCAATTGAAAGTTAGGGTTTGTGTATGTGATTTTGGGTATTTCGAATTTGAGTATGATTGTAGGTATATAATGTTTTAAGTATGTTGTTCATAACATATATTATGCTATCCCATTCTCAATTTTTATAATGTGATATATTTGTTGATTCGATTTATCCGATAGTGTGTATAGAAGGTGATTATGATATGTACTCAATTTTGCTATGTTTTGATTTAACGCTTGTTAATTTTCTGGATACATGATGATTAATGCAAATGTTTGTCTGATACACGAATGTTTGTGATTACGGTTGTGATAAAATTGTCGTTGTTCTATTTTGTGATTATGATAATTCATGTTGAATATATTAAATGATTGCTAGTTACTAAACTGATATTAGTGATGGTAAAAAGTGAATATTTTTATGTTCAGATTGGTACCAAATTGTTATAGTTCACTTTGAATCGACAATTGCCATGATTATTAATTAAGTATTTCTTTTTATTAGCAATTTGAGAAATTTTTAGTTCATAATGCAATAAGGAATTTGAAATTGTGTTTGTTGCGGTAGTTTAGGGCTAAACCTTGATGGTGGATTATTCCATATTAAGTCGTAATGCTGCCGAAATTTCTTTTGAAACCTTATTTGCATTTTCTGTTTTGTTAATGATTGTTTTTCTTAGCAGTTTAATGGCTAGCAGGAGAACCAGAGGTGGCCAGACATTGGGCAATCCCCTGATTAGAACCCACAGATATCTTACTTTTCATGATTCTTATTCGGAGACTACAAGATATCAGTTTAGTGAGCGTTTGGCTGAGAATATTGATTAGCCGATTGAGGTTTTTCATGCTGTGAATTGGAATGCTTTGGAGCATGTGGTGGAGAGAAACGGATTTGCCACTGGGCATGAGACAATTAGGAACTTACTTTCTATTCCGTATAGGCTGCAGGATGGTAACATTGGGTTTGTTTCTTATGCATGGTACAGGATGTTTAGTATTCGGGAGCATATCTATAGGGAGCTAGTTGTGGAGTTTTATAGTACATTCCGGTTTGATCATCGGTCGACTGACTGGACTACTCACACTATTTCTTTTCAGTTAGGTGGCCAGCCGAGACGGATGTCTCTTGTTGAGTTTGCCATTGGGGTTGGACTGTATGAGCCCAATGAGATCCACAACCCACATTTTCTGGATCATATTTCAGCTGGTGCAGTAACTAAGCTTACTGATTTGGAGATTGTGGAGGAGTGGCAGTCTATTGCTCAGGGCAGTTATGGTTCTCATGCCCCTTCTTATCGAGCTATTCGAGATCCTCGTTACCGTCTCATTCACCAGTTGTTGACATTTACCATCGTTAGTCGTCGAGAGGGACTGGAAAAGGTTTCTAAGCCTGATCTTTTCTATCTGAGTTCGATTGTAAGGAAGAGGCTCGTGAATGTGCCCTGGAGATTGGCTAGGTGGATGTCTAAGAGAGCTACCGGTACGAGGAGTTCGAGTAGTTTGTGTGGTGGTCAGTTTGTTACTAGACTAGCTAGGCATTTTGGGTTGGAGATTGCGGCTGAGATGGGTACTTGAACAGTTGTTCAGCCAGGCATGGAGTGGCTGACTGCACGGAGGTTAGAGGCTATGGATATTATCGAGCCATGCAGTATTTATGGTGGTGATTCTGAGATGTTTTATTAGGTAGCTACCACTCAGATTGGGCAGACTCTACAGTCTAGACAGGTTAGGGCTACTGAGGCAGGTAGAGGAGCAGCTGCAGGTAGAGGAGCAGCACGAGGCCGTAGCAGAGGATATGCTGGGGAGTTTGATCAGTTATCGCAGCAGTTAGATCAGATGAGCATCCATCACACTCAGAGGTTTGATCAGATGGAGCTTATAGAGGCAACATTTTCATCAGATCAATGCTCATTTGGACTATCAGGATGGTCTTTTCTCGCAGTTGTTTGATTTTAGCCATTTTCCATACCAGCCTTTTCAGTACCAGATGCCACAGGAGTTCTACCCATCACCACCACCAGATCAGGGGGCTGAGCCATCTCACCAGTACCGGAGTATGGAGAATGATGAGGAGTATGACAGCGATTAGGATGATGTTCATCCTATGTGGTTTATGATTCCAGACACTATTTCTATTTTTATTATTATGACTGATTTTATTTGTAGGATTTTTAATTATGTTGGATTTATAGCTATTAGGTTTGGTTGTTTTTATTTTTATTTCGGATGTTTAATTTGGTATTGTTTAATCTTGTTTGTTGATTGATCCCTCAGAATTGTGTGTGAGTACGTGTTATGCTGGCAGTAAGTTCAGCGCAAGAAATTGATCCGAGAGGATGTGGGAATTTCATATCATCCTTGTCATGACCGTTAATCACATTTTTCCAGGGGAGTTTTTCTGTCTTATTTCTTTTCTCTTTTTCCCGTTTTAGCAATTCATTATTTGTACAATGAGGGCATTGTACACTTTAAAGTGGGGAATGGGAGAGAAAACCTTTAATTTATGATTCCACTTATTTTCAACTTGATAACTACGAGGTTATAGGTTGCTTATTTTCGATTAAATTTTTAAATTTAATTTTCTGTATTTCTAAGGTTAATTTATTTTGTAATTATGGAGGTCGGATTTTTAAAATTTTCTCTACACGAAATAAAGGTTAATTTGTTGTTAAATGTTATTTAGTTTCATTATATGATGTACTGATAGGCAATTTTAATAAGAATTTTTGAGCTTCTAAGAAATGATAATTAAGGTAGTAAATGTACTTTGAGATAAACTTTAGTTATGTATGACATAAGTCTTAATTTTCATATTAGTAGTATGTGATATGTCATAAGTTTTGAATTCAATAAATATCATTTGGGGATATACTGGGTGTTGTTTCCTCTATTGTACGTAAGTACAGACCTGGTCTCCATCAGTATATCTAAATAAAAAAAAAAGAGAAAAAAGAGTTTACATTAACTCCTGAAAATGAAGTCAAATTAAGTCGCTTTGTTGTACTAAGGTACAGACCTGTCACCAATGATTTGACTAAAACATTATTGCTAAACCAAAATCAAGTTATGTCGCTCTGTTGTGTTGAGGCACAGACTTGTCACCAATGTCTTGATTTGAAAAATAATTATTTAAATTGAATTTCCAATATATATGATATATTTGTGTGCTATGAGTATGAAAGTATATAATTATTGAGAGTTTCAGGGGACATTTACATTAATAATAAAAAGTTAAGCTCAATTATAAGAATATAGATTGTTTAGATGGACAATAATATCAGTAATCATCGTGGACTATTTGACATCATTATGATAATAAATTTGAGTGTAGATTTTTTTTTTTATATATATACCTCATAGTTACTTAAGTTTTAACTTTAGTTTTATTAGATTATTAAAAGTAAAGATTTTTAATTTGGAAAGGGTGATGTTATTCCTTGTTAAATTATTACTTTTGAACGATAATTGGTAGTCTACTTGAGGGCAAGTAGGATTCAAAGTGGGGGATATTTGATAACTTTGTAAAAGTAGTATTTTATATAGTATTTTGTCCCAAATCCTATGTGTTTTTATTGAAAATTGTTTAGTTTAGATACTAATTTCGTTCATATTTGTAATTAACAGTGGAGATAAAGGATCTGAGGAAAAGAGACGAAAAACAGTCAATAATCGAGTTAACTGATGCATTATTTGAGAATAAAGTGAAGTCGGATGATTAAAAGAAGAAAAAGGCAGAAATCGACTGAAAATTCAATCCATACGCCGTATGGATGTCCATACGCCGTATGGATTGAGGCGGTGGAAGCCCATGTCACGCGGACTTGGGCTGGGCTTGTTTTTCATCCATACGCCGTATGGATGTCCATACGCCGTATGGATGGTTTTTAAAGAAAGTATAAAATTGCGATTTTAACCTAAAAAGGGTAGATTTCGTACTAGGGTTTTTGTATTCGACTATTTCCGGTTCAGTAGGGTTTAGTTACGAATTTCTTTAGCTTTTGGAGGCACGAGGAGTGAAGATTGAGGATAGTTCGTCTTAATTCTTCGTGATTCGTCTTTTTAATTCGGTATACTTTCTTTTATCAAGTTTTATTGATGACTTTAAGCTTGAATAATCTGTTGTTTACTGTTTTAATGATGAATTGAATATTAAAGTGATTGTATGATTGATTTAGCTTAGATAATGATTATTGAATGATTATAATTGCGTATTGAATAAGTTATTTAATTGAAAACGGTTATATTACTCGTGGATCCTTATTTATTGGTAACTGGTAATTATTAATTCTCAACGTGGTTGATAATGTTAATGAGATTGAGTTCCTTTAATGTTATTAATTATTGATAGTTAAAAGTTCAGGGTTTTGACTATTGCTAAATATGTTGAGTCTGATAGGTTGAGAAAGTAATAATTATGCACTTTAAAATGAATGAGACAATAAGTTAATTATTGGGTATTGTTGATTCATACCACTAGAGATAATTATAACGAGTTGTGAATGTTTAATGCATGATTTAGGGGAGAGCACACAATTGACTGATCATCTTGTGACGACGGACCGTTGTTTTATGTTGGAACCTAAATTATAGGAATTAGTTGGACCCGAAAAGTTGGCTAGTTCACACTCAATTTATGATCTTTGATTAGTGACTAAATTGATATAAAAGAAATCACAATTAGATAATCAATACGTGATAAATCAGAATATATGAATCTGAGTGACATTAATAATACAATTACCTATTCCTTCATATTGTTTCTTATTTAATTGTTTTAATTTAATTTTTATTTAATTTAGTTATTTTACTTTATTATTTTATAAACAATTGTTCGAATGGAACTAAAACGCCCTACTGTTTATTGTTTTCTAGTTAATTAGTATTTTCTGTTTTATAAATAACCGTCGTTCCTGAGATCGACTCGGTCTTACAGATTCTATACTTACATTTGATCAGGTATTCTTGCCTGGTTGTGTGAAAAGTATTAATTAGGTATTTCCATTTATAAATTATAAAACAAGACGCGCTTTCACACGCATCATCTGCTTATCTCCAAGGAAAGGGGGATATGATGCTGCGAGTCATTTGACTCTATCCTTGATGTTGGCTTTGGTCTACAACAAGCCGTACAACTTTAGCGGATATATCTTTGGAAATATGGTTGAAAACATCCGAGCCGGGAAAGATAAGTGGCTGCAGTACCCGCGGTTTGTGCAGCTATTGTTGAACGATTTAAATCTCGATATCGCTCCTGATCAGCGCTCGCTTTTGGTTCCGACACCAATGCTCTTACGAGTCTTCAATGACTGTAATTTAGCACCCAAAGGAGAACAGGTTTTGGCGGATTGTGAGCTGTTTGGGCACATAGTGAATGAAAACTATGTTGCGCCACCGAACGACGGTTTTGAGGACGTCGTGATACCTCCGATGAATGAGGATGACTTGGTTGATACGGAGGTCGTTCAGGATTTGGACGACATCGATCAGGTTTAGAATGTCGATGCAGAGGATGACGATGATGATGGTGGGCCTACACCACCCGATTCTGAGGGTGATGTGCCCCCACCAACTGCTTTAGATGGTATTCAGATCGCAGATCCCAGACGCTTTAAGCGTATCTTGCG